>LR738711.1:933618383-933665571 GCA_902687465.1 Secale cereale | reverse complement strand
GATCAGTCAAAGAAAGGATTCTTGCCTGTTTTGCAAGGTATGAGATTGAGTAAGACTCAGTCGCCGACCACGGCAGAAGATAGAGAAAAGATGAGTGTCATTCCCTATGCCTCGGCAATAGGTTCTATCATGTATGCCATGCTGTGTACCAGACCTGATGTGAACCTTGCCATAAGTTTGGTAGGGAGGTACCAAAGTGATCCCGGTACGGAACACTGGACAGCGGTCAAGAACATCCTGAAGTACCTGAAAAGGACTAAGGATATGTTTCTCGTTTATGGAGGTGACAAAGAGCTCGTCGTAAAGGGTTACGTCGATGCTAGCTTCGACATAGATCTGGATGACTCTAAGTCACAAACCGGATACGTGTATATTTTGAATGGAGGGGCAGTCAGCTGGTGCAGTTGCAAGCAAAGCGTGGTGGCAGCATCTACATGTGAAGCGGAGTACATAGCTGCTTCTGAAGCAGCACAGGAAGGAGTCTGGATGAAGGAGTTCATCACCGACCTAGGAGTCATTCCAAGCGCGTCGAGCCCGATGACTCTCTTCTGTGACAACACTGGTGCTATTGCTATTACCAAGGAGCCCAGTTTTCACAAGAAGACCAAGCACATCAAGCGCCGTTTCAACTCCATCCGGAATTATGTTCAGGATGGAGATATAGATATTTGTAAAGTGCATACGGATCTGAATGTAGCAGACCCGTTGACTAAACCTCTTTCACGAGCGAAACATGATCAACACCAGAACTCTATGGGTGTTCGATTCATCACAATGTAACTAGATTATTGACTCTAGTGCAAGTGGGAGACTGTTGGAGATATGCCCTAGAGGCAATAATAAAAGCATTATTATTATATCTCCTTGTTCATGATAATTGTCTGTTATTCATGCTTGAATTGTATTGTACGGAAACAGCGATACATGTGTGAATACACAGACCACAATGAGTCCCTGGTAGGCCTCTAGTAGCCAGCTCGTTGATCAACAGATGGTCACGGTTTCCTGACCATGGACATGGGATGTCAGTGATAACGGGATCACATCATTAGGAGAATGATGTGATGGACAAGACCCAAACTTGAGCATAACACGAGATCGTATAGTTCGTAATGCATAAGCTTTTCGGTGTCAAGTATTTATTCCTTAGACCATGAGGTTGTACAACTCCCGGATACCGTAGGAGTACTTTGGGTGTGCCAACCGTCACAACGTAACTGGGTGACTATAAAGGTACGCATCGGGTATCTCCGAAAGTGTCTGTTGAGTTGGTATGAACCGAGACTGGGATGTTGTCACTCCGTATGACGGAGAGGTACCTCTGGGCCCACTCGGTAATACATCATCATAATGAGCTCAATGTGACTAAGTAGTTAGTCACGGGATGATGAATTACGGATCGAGTAAAGAGACTTGCCATAACGAGATTGAATAAGGTATCGGGAATACCGACGATCGAATCTCGGGCAAGTACCGTACCGATGGACAAAGGGAATAACATACGGGATTGAGTGAATCCTTGACACGGTGGTTCATCCGATGAATATCATCGAGGAACACGTGGGAACCAACATGGGTATCCAGATCCCGCTGTTGGTTATTGACCGGAGAGTCGTCTCGGTCATGTCTACGTGTCTCCCGAACCCGTAGGGTCTACACACTTAAGGTTCGGTAACGCTAGGGTCGTAGAGATAAATGCATGTGGAAACCCGAAAGTTCTTCGGAGTCCCGGATGAGATCCCGGACGTCACGAGGAGTTCCGGAATGGTCCGGAGGTAAAGATTGATATATGGGAAGTCCAGTTTCGGCCAACGGGTGATCTCCGGGGGTCACTGGGAGCGTCCCGGGACCACCGGAGGGGCCCCGGGGGTCCACCGGGTGGGGCCACCCATCCCGGTGGGGCCCCTAGGACGCAAGGGGATGTGTCCAGCCCTCTGGGCTGGCGCACCACTAAGGGAGGCCCACCTCCCCTGCGCCTAGGGTTCAAACCCTAAAGGGGAGGGGGGCTCCACTTGCCTTGGGGGGCAAGGAACCCCCCTTGGCCGCCGCCCCCTTGCAGATTGGATCTGCAGGGGGTCCAGGCGCCCCCCTGGCCCCTATATATATGTGGGGGGGGAGAGGGCAGCCTCACCCCAAGTCCTGGCGCCTCTCCCCCTCCCGTCACACCCCATACTCCCAACGCAGGGCGCCCGGCGAAGCCCTGCTGCGATCTCCACTGCATCCGTCATCACGCCGTCGTGCTGCCGGATCTCTGACGACTTCTCCTCCCCCCTTGCTGGATCAAGAAGGAGGTGACGTTGCTGCACCGTACGTGTGTTGAACGCGGAGGTGCCGTCCGTTCGGCGCTAGATCATCGGTGACGAAGAACGTGAAGAGTACGACTACTTCATCCTTGCTTCGTTGAAAGCTTCCGCACGCAATCTTCATAACGGTATGTAGATGCACTCTTAGTTGCTCGTTGCTAGATGTCTCCATAGTTGGATCTTGGTGAAGACGTAGAATTTTTTTGAATTATGCTACGTTCCCCAACACTCGTGCCATTGAGAACGGAAAGGTAAGAAACCAGACTTGTGCAGAATTTTCGTCGTTTGCCATTTGTGTTCTTGTATTGATCAAAACATGACTTTATTTGCAGCCTGTAGTTGCTATGCGCATGAGGGGTCATTCCGCTGATGACTTTCCTTACGACGCGCGGTACGAGCCATACATTCGGAGATTGGGTCTTCTCCCATTCGTGTTGCAGTTTAACCGACGCGCTCCGCCGGTGAACCACGCGGCGCTTACCGCACTTGCGGATCGTTGGAGGCCCGAGACTCACTCGTTCCACCTTCCATGTGGGGAGATGACGATGACCCTAGAGGACATGGCTATGATAAGCGGCCTTCCTATCAACGGACAAGTTGTTACCGGTCGTGTCAGCGCCGTTAATTGGCGAGAACGGACTGGCATTTTAATTGGTGTTCAGCCTGAGGACCCTCTGCTAGGCAAGGCCGATCCCTCGAAAGTGAGGCATTCTTGGCTAAAACAAGTCAGGGGAGAAACCAATCCGTGCCCTGAGGGTGCCAATGACGTGGTTGTGCAGCAGTACGCGCGGGCCTATCTTTGGTATGTATTAACCAAGGTAATCTTCTCAGACGCAACCGGGAACTCAGCCCTCTGGATGTATCTAGAGCTACTCAGTAACCGGGATACCCAGTATAGTTGGGGTTCGGCCGCACTAGCATATTTGTATCGTCAGGTAAGAGATATTTGCAACCATCTATCTTGCATTTATCATGCGCCTCCATATCTAACATGTTTGTTTGATTGCAGCTTGACTTGGCGTGTCGCAGGAAGGGAGATACATCCTCATTGTCTGGGTTTGTTTGGAGCCTATCTGTGTGGATGTGGGAGCGGATCCCGGTAGGACGGCCCGATTTCAAGAACCCCGGCATGCCAAACCCACGGGGTAATCATGACGGGGTGCATGATCTTGATCCATATCGGCGCCCTACACTTGCGTACTATTGGGAACAAGTGACAGTGTACACAGGAAGCTCGCATGTGCGATACAAGTGCTATATGAACGAGCTGAACACCTTGACTGCTGAGCAGGTATTTAGAAGTTCAATGAGACAATATTTAGTCAAGAGTGAAATTTTTATCTAACAATGTATCTCTTTGTTTTGTAGGTCCATTGGTTGCCTTATGTGGATGATCGTGGCTTCTCTCTTAACGAGATGTGCACGCGTGATAGCCATCTTTGGCGGGCGAGGTGCCCAATGATATGCTTCTTCGCAGTCGAGTGGCACTTTGTAGACCGTGTGGCAAGGCAATTTGGAAGAAGACAAGGTATTCCAATTGAGGAGAGCAACGAGGGAATGCTATATCTGCATCGGTAAGCAAGCATGTCCTTGAGTATGTAGTAGAGCATTGAATAAGTCGTTGTTTATTAATGCTTTGTACCGTGCATCATTTGTAGGTTCGATCGAAGGAACAATCAGGATATATCGGATTGGTCAAACAAACACCGTGAGTGGATAGAAATTTGGAATCAAAGAGACACGTTAGTGGAATCAGAGAATAGACCTCACAATCAGTCAGCATATCAGAAGTATCAAGTCTGGTACGCGGATCGTTACCGGTTAAAGCTAAAGCCTGGTTGGACTCAGGAGGAGTGGTCGGAGTTGGCGTTCGAAGACCCGGAGACTGCAAAAGGTTATAATACCTTCAACACGGCGGTAAGAGACACAAGAGGGGCTCACGTTGACTATGCACCGATGCATGACGAAATGGTAGGCCAATGAACCTAGTTTAATATGCTTCCACTATATTTTCTTCTTTCAAATACATAAGTTTGGTTTGTTCATGAATTGCAGGGCAGAGAGTTGCTTCTGTGCGTCAACGATGCCAACGTAGCACTGAGTCATCCACATGGTGGTGCATTATCTGAGAGGACTCTTAGGAGCACGATGGAGGTGTGAGCAATATATTATAAAAGCTTCTCTTCGCGGATTAGTTATTTGCATCTCATATCATATCATATTTTGTGTTGTCGCAGAAGTTCAAGAAGCGGTTCCATAAGATGGTAGCTATGCTTTCTTGCCATGGTGCTCAGTCCAGTGATGTGTTTGCACCTGGTAGCCGTGCCGCCAGAGGTAATAGACGCCGTTATCTCCAGAACGAAGAGGACATAGAGGTGGAGGTCCATGAAGAGGAACCAACACATGAAGAGGAGCCAGCACATGAAGAGGATATAGAGGAGGAGGTCCATGAAGAGCATGAGTATGATGTTGATGCTCCACAACCATCACAGGTTACACAACCGACACAAGGCAATCCTCGCTCTAGGAAAGGCAAAGCCATGGCTAAGACACGAGCCAAGAAAGGTAGAAAGAAGACATGGAACAGACAATTCCATAGTCCGGAGTATCCTCATCAGCTTATACCAAAAGGAATGCAAAGATATAAGTCCACCATTGATGCGGAGGAGGAGGTTGATGCGGAGGAGGAGGAGGAGGAGGAGGCTGATGCGGAGGAGTAGGAAGTGAGCTTGTAGTTTGTTTCAATGAAATTGGTTTACTTTGTTTGCATGAACTTGTTTCAATGAACTTGTTGTCGTTTCTTTACATGAACTTGTTGTCGTTTCTTTATATGAACTTGTTGTTTGTCGGTTAATAGTCATGTGCTATCTGTGAAATGTTGATTCCTGTGATGTCTTTGTTGGCAGTCATGTGCTATTTGTCATGAATTGCAGGAGAATGATGATTTATGTGCTCAGGGGACCAGGCGCCAGAGTCTCTGGCGTCTGGGTATCAGGGGCCAGACGCCATGGACCCTGGCGTCTGGCCCTGGTGCAGTATTTTTCACTTATTTGCTTAGGACAATACGTTTTTGCCCCGTATGATCAACACATATGTCTATAAAACACCCTCGGGACTCTGCATTGGTAAGCATTGTACCGTAGCTCGGATAACAGAGTACTAAAATAAAGTAGGCATATGTCTCAGACATAAGTGCATAGTCATTTGTCTCATACATAGAATAAACATAAATCTCATGCAGAAATAGATGGTAATGTCTCTACTGATACATAGAAGCGCGAGTGACGACGTCTGGCCCGGCGGAGAGACGGATCTGCACTGACAAGTTCATCAAAGATAACTCGGTTTCCTGTAGCAATGCAACTCAACAACCCTTTTCCATCCCCATTCGCTCAGCATTTCTTGAATCTTGTCATCATCATTTATGTCAACCAATTTTCTTTCCCCAGGGCCATTAGAAGTTCTGCTGCTGATGTAGTACACAAAATCGTCTTCCTTCAGCCCTTGCTTCAACATGAATTTAGTCTTCAACCAATCAAAAGTGAGCTCCTCTTCAGTAACTTGAACAACAATTGGAGCAAATCCTTGCACATGAACAATGGGGCTAAGCACCCACTGAGTACCCTTAGCCATCTACAACACACAGATAGCACTGAGTACCTAACCTACCCCTTGAGCAACAGTACGAAAACTAGGGTTTGCACAAAACTCTGACACATTAAACCAACCAAAAAATGGGGGTAGGGTTGATTTACCTTCTCGGTTGGAAATCCCGAAGATCCAACGGTGAAACGGGACCGATTCGCGACAGATTTGAGGGGGGTTATGCTGGTGGAGAGGAAGTGAGGGGGGCAGCAGCTCGTGAATGTGAGTGGAGATGAATGTAATGAAAGGCTAGAGGTGGGCCAAAAGTCTTTTATCCAATGATAACAGGCCAAACGCCAAGTATCATGGCGTCTGGGTGGAGAGGAGGGCCAAACGCCATGGTCTGTGGCGTCTGGGTCGCGCGCAGAGGCAGACGCAGGTCTGTGCCTACCTGGTGGAGAGGAGGGCCAAACGCCATGGTCTGTGGCGTCTGGGTCGTGCGCAGAGGCAGACCCAGGTCTGTGCCTGCCTGGTGGCCTGCGTAGAGACCAGACGCCAGGGACCTTGGCGTCTGGGTCGCGCGCAGAGGCAGACCAGGGTCTGTTGTGTTGGCTGTGCGGTGGTGCAGACCAGACGCCAGGGACCTTGGCGTCTGGGTCGCGCGCAGAAGCAGACCAGGGTCTGTTGTGCTGGCCGTGTGGTGGTGCAGAGCCAGACGCCAGGGACCTTGGCGTCTGGGTCTGCATGCATACAGGCCAGACGGCACAGTTCTTGGCGTTTGGGTGTGCAGCAGAGGCCAAACACCAGTATCCTTGGCGTCTGGTTCTCCATCTGACTTGCACAAATTAAGACATAGTTTGCATAATTTTGCACACATTCAAACATGACAGAAATCCCACATTCAAGATCCCAATACATAGTTTTCACACAGAATACATAGTTTTCAGATAATCTCTAATGACAAGTTCATAACACAAAAGGAGTTCCGAATGAGTTCCGAATGGCTAAAAAGTCCGTCGAAGATAATGATGCCTTTTCCATTTGTCTACTGAGTAGTACGGGGCCACTTTCCCTTCTTGTCACGTGCCTCGTCCTCCTCTCGTGCATCGCGAGCCCTTGCAAGCTTCGTGCCCTCTCTTCTTCACGAGCCTTCTTCTCTTTACGTGCCTTCTCTTGCTCACGCTTCTTGCGCTCGTTCCTCTCCGTTTCACGACGCAGCCGCTCCTCCTCCCGTGCTAAGGACTCCTCAAACAGGCGCTGCCTCCGTAAGCAATCTCGATATTGGTCCTCCTAGACATCTTTCGGTACTTCGTCATCTATCCAAGTGAAGTATTTGCAAAGTGGAGGAGGTGACTACATGCAAACCATGTTTTGTGTTAGTAATATGAGTTCAATCATATCGACATTATTTGGATGTATGTGTAACATACCGGTGGGTTGTCATATGCGTTAGTTGGCCGCGCACGATCATGTGCATAGTTGGGACACACAAAGAATCTTCTACCTTCGGTCCATGCCTTTTTGCGGTCCGTGGACACTTTCACCTTGCAAACATCACCACACCAACACGCTGGTGTGACCACATTCTCCTCCCCCTTCTTGTCCACACTAGCCCCCAGCCAAGTCTTCGGCATGTCCTCCTGGTCCGCGCACGGCGGCCTCGTCCTCGAATCGGATGAAGCCATGCCTACAAGAAGAGCAATTGTTAGCAAAAGACACAAATACCGAAAATGATAGGAAAAAGTTGATGAACAAATAATATACCATGATTATTAGATCAACCGTCTGGATTATGCAAATAACCGAAGGCCGATCCATTATCAACCATTCGTCTACCACTTGTGCTTCCTCTACGACCACCACCACCACCTCTAGCACTAGTGCTTCCTCTACGACCACCACCACCACCTCTGGCACTTGTGACACCTCTATGACCACCTCTGGCACTTGTGGTTCCTCTACGACCACCACCACCTCTAGCACTTGTGGTTCCTCTACGGGCACCACCACCTCTAGCACTTGTTCTTCCTCTACGGCTAGTGCTAGGAATGCCCCCCTTCGAGGTCTTCCTTTTCTTGCATGACCGCGTATTGTGTCCACCTTCATCACACCTCCCACAATTGATATTGTCAGGAGCCTCCATGAAATGACCGCTACCAAATTGGTTCATGCCAGTGAATCCAGCCAGGTCATCCATATCACCCCTGAACCTCTTAGTTCTCCTTCTACCCTTGGTCTCCACCTTCATGAGAGGGTCTGGCTTTATATGAGGGCCATGATACTCAGGCCACTGTGATTGGTCTAAGAAAGGATGAAATCGAGGAGCCCATGTCAACCTTGTAGCTTCGACATGGAACTCGTGCATCCTCACGGTTTCCCCATCTGAAATATGTATGTTTCTCGCCTTCGCGGCCATTATCAAATGCGAGCATGGCCAATGGTACTTACTAGGCCTCTCGCACTGGCACCACCGAGTCTTGAGATGCACCTCAAATGCGGCACCACCATATGACAAACCGTCGCGTGTAGTGCCACCTGGCTCGTCAATTTGATAGATCATTTCAATTTTGTCAAATATGATAACTTGTTGTCGAGAAGACTTGCTTGCTTGTAATTGCAGCCATTCATCAACCTTATCCGGATAATCCTTGCTTTCACCTATCCATTTTGCAGTCTCTTCACTATGCCTCTGAAAGTAATCATTAAGCTTGAAGAAGGTATACTCCACTATTGCAGTCACCGACAATGAACGAGCACCCTTGAGCACATTGTTGAAACATTCAACAAGGTTGCTCGTCATGTCCCCATATCGCCTACCTCCATCATCATGAGCGCGTGCCCACTTGTGTTTCTCACTAAAATTCCTAGTCAAGAAATCTTTCCCCCCTTCGTTCACCGCCGCAAAGAGTTTGTTGTATCGCTCATCGAAGGCATTGGTGGTGAAGGCCACACATACATGGGTAAAGTCTTTGCTTAACTCCTTGCTTTTACACGCCCGGTAAAAGTTAGCCACAAAATGCCTCATGCACCATCTGTGGTGAAGCTTTGGAAACCCTGGAATAACAATGTCCATTGCCTTGAGTATGCCATGGTGCCGGTCCGATATGATGCATACCTCCCTAGACCCGATCACATTGTGTCTGACATGACCCATGAACCACTCCCAGTTGTCTTGGTGCTCTGAAGGGACCAAAGCAAATGCCACTGGCAACACATTGTCGTTCGACGAATGTGCCATTGCTACCATTAGTGTGCCCTTGTATCTACCGGTCAAGAATGTGCCATCTATAGACAAGACCGGACGACAATGCTAAAACGCCGTCACACATTGTCCATAACACCAAAAGGCACGGTGAAACACTCCCTCGTGATCTTCGACCACATGAAACATACCTGGATTCCTATGTGCAATTGCGCCCAACAACCTCGGCAGCTGATTGTATGCTTCTTCATAACCACCATACAACATCCTGATAGCACTTGCCTTTGCCTTCCATGCCTTCCCATACTTCACTTCATAACCAAACTGTTTTTTTACCGTCCGCATGAGAAACCTCACTTTCACAGTGGGATCAACAGCTATGTCTTTCATAAATTTGTATCCAAGATATTCAGACGTGAGTTGACGGTGTGTCTTTATAACCCGTTTCGATGGCGGTTTGCACCTATGAGTGGCAACACAACTTCTTAACACCCATTCTCCAGTTTCTTCAAGCTTTCTTGCTTGAACCTTCCATGGGCATCCTTCTTGCTCACAAATCACGGTGTAACGCAACTTAATGTCAGAGTGCTCAACATAATAAGGCCTATGGTTCCGAATGGCATAGTCAGACAACCAAATCTTCAGCATAGCCAAGGTCAGAAACTTCACTCCTTTCTTCAGATAAGCATTCTCGTCCTCGTTCTCCTCCCTTGGTTCGCCTGGATCCGGGCATGGTGTTGGCTCAATTGCCGTCATTCTCATGCCACCATCAACTACAGCTTTATGGGCAAGGCTGAGATCTCGAAACAAGTGAGTTCTTTTTTCTAAGCCCGTCAGCTCAAAGTACATTTGATTTTCATCCTTTGTGAATCCATCCTCATCCAAATCTTGCCCCGGACCTTCGTCATCCGAGTCATATGCATATTGACGCCTAAAAGGCAACTCACGATCCATGTCCTTTTGCGCTATGTACGCATCCAAGTCACCAACATCATTCCCATGAAAGCCTTCCTCTTGCTCTTCATCATCATCATGAGCATCTCCATCCTCTTCAATTACTTTCTTACTATCAATCACTTCAACTTCATTTGCTTGGCTAGTTGGTGGTTGGCTAGAAGCATTGGGGGCATACCACTCAACCTCATTTGCTTCAGTAAATGGTAGACGGGGATGTGGTTGGCGATAAGCATTGGGGACATCAACCACAACCCTTTCCTCAACAAGTGGCACAATTGTTCTCTCAGTCATGGCATTCATTGGGGAAGACACATGAATGTTCAAATCAAATGTAAACCGCGGAGATTCAACCTTGGTGGCAAACAATTCAAGTGACTTATCTTCCGATTGAGAAACTTTTTCCTTGTATACATCCCAATGCAAATCCGAGGTGATGGGCATACTTTTCAACCGAGATTTGGTTCCAACTCCAACATCATACCTTCCTATTAACTTAACATCAACATTGTTGTCCATCCACTTTAAGACATGTCTCACTTTTGCAACAACATCCTCATAGCTAGGGTTTGTATCAAAAACCATTATTTCTTCACCCGTGTCGGCATTGTTACTCAAGAATGCCTCCTTGTCCATATAATGAACATTAACAAGTCTCCCCATCTAAAAACAACATGAATGCATTTAAGGCATCAATGAGAAATGGTGTTTGTCCACAAGCATTTCATTATATCCAAATCATATCAAACACTAAATTATTGGATGCCCACAAAGGTGTCATTAATTAACACATACTAAGCATAATTACCCATAACACTAACTAACCCTAACCCCCAATCTTTCTACTCAACAAGCAAATATTCCTACTACACACATTGCATATCGCTATATTTTCAAAGTTAATCAAGAAATCCACACTATAATAAGGAGGGAAATATTAACTAGGGTTCCACCCACATGTCAAAAATGCAACCAAAATAACAAGATTTGACCAAAAAAAATTGGAGGATTTGGGGGAGATTACCACAAGCAACAAAGTGATGGAAAGATCCACTTGAGGGAACCACCTTTTGGAGAGGATTTGAGGGGGAGCTTGAGGAGTGGGAGAGAGGAAGAGAGCTTGAGGAGTGAGAGCAGCTCGGGGTGGATGGGGAGAGTGAGTGGGGTGGGTCCCACACACTCTCCCGGGGGGTTATCCACTTACCAGGGCCAGACGCCAAGGATGGTGGCGTCTGGGTCGCGAGGAGGAAACGCCAAGGTTCCTGGCGTCTGGCCCTTTGCCACGTCAGACAGTCAACGCAGCACGCGTGTCGTGCGGGCCAGGGGCCAAACGCCAGGGTGCGTGGCGTCTGCTTTGGTAACCAGACGCCAGGGATGTTGGCGTCACCAAAAAAGGTTAGAATGGATGATGTTTTTAAAACGAGGTCAAATTCGAATTTTTTTAGCCCAAAGGGTCGGAACAGTAATTTTGTCCCGTGCAGGACGGGCAGACTGAAGAGTATCTTGGCTGCAAGACTGGGGCTGTTTGGTTCGAGGCCTAACATTGCTACATTTTGCCATACATTTTTGCCAAGCTTGCCTAAGGTTATTTCGTAAAAATGAGAGCCACAAATTGGCAAGCCTAAGAGAATCTTGCCACACTTTTTATGTGTATGCCATGTGGGGCCTAAGTGTGGCTTGCCAAAAGTGTGGCTTGAACCAAACACTCATCTAAGTTGGTCAAACTTGCCTAACCTTAGGTGTGCCAATCTTTGGCAAAGTTAGTCACAAACCAAACAGGCCAACTCCACCGCACGACCGGACGTCCGTTTTGATCTGCTTTTGTCCATTTGGAATGGTAATGGGTCGTCCATGTCCGCTTGGGGCCGTTGCCGTGTCGGTGCGCCCAATGCGCGTCCGCACTTCAAATCATGTCCGGGGTGGACGTGATTAAAAAAAGTAAAAAACTAAAATAAAATGCCGTAAAAATAAAATAAATGCAAACATTATTGAACATCACGGCCACAAAACGGTCTAGTTCCACGTTCACATAGACATAATTAACGTTAAAAAAACGCCGCCCGCGCGCTCCCGCGGTGCCCGTCGATGCCGTGGCCGTCGCCGTCTTCTCACGCGTCGTCCTCGCCGCTGACGAGTTCGACGTAGGCCAGCGGTGCCTGGTAGCCGGGGGCTTGCTGGAAGGTGGGAGGCGCCTGCACCACCTCCCCTCGTGGCGACGGCTCGCGCTCCGGTGACCGCGGCGGCGTGGGGCACCAGTTCACGCCCCCGCGGCCTCGGCCATGTCCGGAGCCGTGCACGACCAGCTCCCCCGCTGGCCCACCTGGCCTTGGAACGCGGCGACGGGCTCCTCCTCCTCCTCCTTCCTCGCCTCCATCATCTCCAGCTCGAGAATGGCGACATCGCCGACGGCAGAAAGGGCCATCATGGTCTCCAGGCCCTCCCACTGGCGCTCGTCGTGCATGTACATGGAGTCTTCCATGACACGCTGAAGGAGCCATGCCTCCTCCTCCTCATTCATGCGAGGAGGTGGTGGCGGCGACGGTGAGGGCGACGGCGACGGCGACGACGTCGGTGTGATGCCGCCCACCGCCCTACTCCCGCGCATTTGGAGTGGGCTCGGAGCACGCGTGCGGCGCTCACATGGCCGCCGCGGCCCCGACGAGGTGCCGGCGAAGAAGGAGGCGCGCCGCGGCACCGTGCTCGTCCCGGAACCAAGTGTCCCAGAGGGCGCAGTCCACGGCGTACCTGGGGTCATAGAAGAGATCGTCTGGCAGGAGGCGGCACCGGTGTTCGATCTCCTCGCGGCGCGCACGGCCGCTCCTCGGGACCGGCAGGATCGGCACCCAATCCACGGACAAATGCCAGTTATTGGGCAAGTGCACGTTGTTCCAGGGAAGCGGCATCCTTATCTCCCAATAATGCCAGCAAACATCCGCGTGGATGTAGTGCCGGTTGCGCTCACCGCCGGCCGCAGGGGCGATGGAGAATGCGGGAGGCGCGGGGGGGGGGGAGGGCTCCGTGGTGGTGACGCGGGCTCCTCTTTGACGCCGCGGCGGCGGCGGCCCGAGGACGAGCCAGCCTCGCGATCGTGCGCCCCCTTGCGACTGGTCTTCCACCACCCCATGATCGTCGGTGGCCGGCGAGCTCGAGAAAGGGGAAGAGAGAGGAGCTAG
The DNA here is from genome assembly GCA_902687465.1 of Secale cereale. Lineage (NCBI taxonomy): Eukaryota > Viridiplantae > Streptophyta > Magnoliopsida > Poales > Poaceae > Secale > Secale cereale. The sequence continues at coordinate 933,652,354 of LR738711.1, read as the reverse complement.
GGTTTGGGTGTCGGGTTTCGAGGAGGCCGCGCAACCGGAGTGGGAGCGTCGACTGCGACCGGTCCACCGCTTCCTATTTAAGAAGGACGCCTACCGCGCGCCTGGGTGGATAACAGGTGGGGCCAGCCGCGTGTGCGCATTAATGTCGTGCGGTGGGAGGGTAGCCATCTCCCACGCGGCCTCGAAATGGACGAGCAACGCGTCCGTTTGCTGTCCGCCGCGATCCAAACTCGACGCATGTTTGCGCTCGAAATGGGTCGACCCGGACACAAAACGTATCAGATGGATTCAGGCCGTCGCGCGCTGGACTGTGGGGTCTGTCCGTTTTGCTCCAACCGAACGGGACCGAAGAGGATGAAGTTGCGCGCTGGAGTTGGCCTAACATAACATGTACCCGACCGACGGGAACAAATCGGAGCACGCGGAGGCTAGTCGGCGACTACGGATCTCGATGATTCAACAGGTGCACTTGCTTCGTAGGAACATGTCGACGTGACGCGCCGTTCGCGCGTGTGCCAGGCTGACCCTGCCTCTACCGACCTACCCTGCTCAGGTCCATGCAGTGCGTGTGTTTGGTTGTTATCTCAGTCTTTGCCTACATAGCATACACTTTTTCGTTTGGGTCTCATTAGAGGAAAACATGAAAAAAAACATTTGCATATAGTTTGATTGTCTGCATTAGAGTATATATAGGTTTGCTCACGGTATTTGACGTACTACACCATCTACTTTCACATGCACATGCCGTTTGGTTGCACAGGCAATGGGTGTGCTAATCTTGTCCCCTACGTGGTGAACTTATCCATTGCACCTTACACGCAATCATAGCGATCACATCAACGCCACAACACTGCAATGGCGATGAATTGCACGATGGTGGTGAAGTTCTTCGCCCCAAAGTGTGGCGCCGCCTTGCTAACTTCAACCTTCCATGCCTGCTTTCGCACAAATTTGAAGTAAGCCTTTTCGGCCACGTGCCTAGTATTGTACCATCTGTGACGATTGTGCTTGTACCTTGAAGCTTGTTCACTGCAAGCTTCCCATGAACTGTAAACCCCTAAAGCCCTCCCGATCACCGCATACCACTTGTCCTACGAGTGCACAAGAGCAATAGTTTAAACAACAAGCAATGGAGCACACAAACATCAAGAAATGGAGTAAAAGAGCAGTAGCAAGCATGCATGATCATACGGCATTGCAAGTTCAACCTAGAACTATTATGGTGTCATGCTACCACCACTTTCAAAAGAGGTTGTAATCCTACCACCGCAAGTTCACCATCATCGTGAGGGGTTAGTATATACCACATCAACAAAATATACAGACCACCAAATAGTTCTCAAGCCCTAGCTACACAAAATGTACATCGTCATCGTCATCGTCGTCGCCATCGCCATCGTCGCCAAGGATCATGCACGTGGCAGCCAAAGGCAGCACTACGTTCAGTAGTAGTGCTTGCCCAGCCAGGTCCTGAGCCAGGCCACCATGTGAGTGTCTGCTATGACAACAAACCCAACACTCTGCTATGTGATGAATGATATATGTGATGTATGAGATTGATCATGTTCTTGTAATAGGGAATCACGACTTGCATGTCGATGAATTTGACAACCGGCAGGAGCCATAGGAGTTGTCTTAATTATTGTATGACCTACGTGTCACTGAATAACGCCATGTAATTACTTTACTTTATTGCTAAACGTTAGCCATAGTAGTAGAAGTAAGAGTTGGCGTGACGACTTCTTCAAGACACGATGATGGAGATCATGGTGTCGAGCCGGTGACAAAGATGATCATGGTGCCCCGAAGATGGAGATCCAAGGAGCAAGATGATATTGGCCATATCATGTCACTTTAATTGATTGCATGTGATGTTTATCATGTTTATGCATCTTGTTTACTTAGAACGACGGTAGTAAGTAAGATGATCTCTCACTAAAATTTCAAGAATTGTGTCCCCCCTAACTGTGCACCGTTGCTAAGGATCGTTGTTCCGAAGCACCACGTGATGATCGGGTGTGATAGGTTCTAACGTTCGCATACAACGGGTGTAAGCCAGATTTACACAAGCAATACACTTAGGGTTCACTTAACGAGCCTAGCATGTACAGACATGGCCTCGGAACACGGAAGACCGAAAGGTCGAACATGAGTCGTATAGAAGATACGATCAACATGAAGATGTTCACCATTGATGACTGGTCCGTCTCACGTGATGATCGGACACGGGCTAGTCGATTCGGATCATGTATCACTTAGATGACTAGAGAGATGTCATTCTGAGTGGGAGTTCATTAAAATTTGATTAGATGAACTTAATTATCATGAACTTAGTCTAAAAATCTTTACAATATGTCTTGTAGATCAAATGGCCCACGCTCAAGTTTCCCTCAACTTCAACGCATTCCTAGAGAAAACCAAGCTGAAAGACGATGGTAGCAACTATACGGATTGGGTCCGTAACCTGAGGATTATCCTCATAGCTGCCAAGAGATCATATGTCCTTGAAGCACCGCTAGGTGATGCACCCGTTCTCCCGGCGACCCAAGACGTTATGAACGCCTGGCAGTCGCGTTGTGATGATTACTCCCTGGTTCAGTGCGGCATGCTTTACAGCTTAGAGTCGGGGCTCCAAAAGCGTTTTGAGAACCACGGAGCATATGAGATGTTCCAAGAGCTGAAAATGGTTTTCCAAGCTCATGCCCGAGTCGAGAGATATGACGTCTCCGACGCATTCTACAGTTGTAAGATGGAGGAGAATAGTTCTGTCAGTGAGCACATACTCTAGATTTCTGGGTTACACAACCGCTTGTCTCAGTTGGGAATGAATCTCCCAGACGAAGCGGTCGTTGACAGAATCCTCCAGTCGCTCCCACCTAGCTTCAAGAGCTTCGTGTTAAACTTCAATATGCAGGGGATGGAGAGGTCCATTCCCGAGGTGTATTCAATGCTGAAATCAGCGGAGGTGGACATCAAGAAAGAACATCAAGTGTTGATGGTCAATAAAACCACTAAGTTCAAGAAAGGCAAGGGTAAGAAGAACTTCAAGAAGGACGGCAAAGAAGTTGTCGCGCCTGGTAAGCCAGTTGCCGGGAAGAAGCCAAAGAATGGACCCAAGCCTGAAACTGAGTGTTTTCATTGCAAGGGAACATGGCACTAGAAGCGGAACTGCCCCAAATACTTAGCAGACAAGAAGGCCGGCAACGTCAAAGGTATATATGATATACATGTTATTGATGTGTACCTTACCAGCGTTCGTAGTAGCTCCTGGGTATTTGATATCGGTGCAGTTGCTCACATTTGTAACTCAAAGCAGGAGCTGCGGAATAAACGGAGACTGGCGAAGGATGAGGTGACGATGCGCGTCGGGAATGGTTCCAAGGTCGATGTGATCGCCGTCGGCACGCTACCTCTACATCTACCCTCGGGATTAGTTTTAAACCTTAATAATTGTTATTTAGTACCAGCTTTGAGCATGAACATTGTATCTGGATCTCGTCTTATGCGAGATGGCTACTTATTTAAATCGGAGAATAATGGTTGTTCTATTTATTTGAGGGATATGTTTTATGGTCATGCCCCGCTGGTCAATGGTTTATTTTTGATGAATCTCGAACGTGATGATACAAATATTCATAGTGTAGATGCCAAAAGATGTAAAGTTGATAATGATAGTCCCACATACTTGTGGCATTGCCGCCTTGGTCGTATTGGTGTCAAGCGTATGAAGAAGCTCCATAAAGATGGACTTCTAGAGTCTCTTGATTATGAATCATTTGACACGTGAGAACCGTGCCTCTTGGGCAAGATGACCAAGACTCTGTTCTCCGGAACAATGGAGCGAGCAACCAACTTATTGGAAATCATGCATACCGATGTATGCGGTCCAATGAGTGTTGAGGCTCGTGGAGGCTATCGTTATGTTCTCACCCTCACAGATGACTTGAGTAGATATGGGTATATCTATTTGATGAAGCACAAGTCTGAGAACTTTGAAAAGTTCAAGGAATTTCAGAATGAGGTTGAGAATCAACGTGACAGAAAAATAAAGTTCTTGCGGTCGGATCGTGGGGGTGAATATTTAAGTCATGAATTTGGCACGCACCTTAGGAACTGTGGAATTGTTTCAAAATTGACACCGCCCGGAACACCTCAGCATAACGGTGTGTCCTAACGTCGAAATCGTACTCTGTTGGACATGGTGCGATCTATGATGTCCCTTACCGATTTACCGCTATCTTTTTGGGGTTATGCTTTACAGACTGCCGCATTCACTTTAAATAGGGCTCCGTCGAAATCCGTTGAGACGACACCGTATGAACTTTGGTTTGGCAAGAAACCAAAGCTGTCGTTTCTGAAAGTTTGGGGTTGCGATGCTTATGTCAAGAAACTTCAACCTGAAAAGCTCGAACCCAAATCGGAAAAATGCGTCTTCATAGGATACCCAAAGGAAACGATTGGGTACACCTTCTACCACAGATCCGAAGGCAAAGTCTTTGTTGCCAAGAATGGATCCTTTCTTGAGAAAGAGTTTCTCTCGAAAGAAGTGAGTGGGAGGAAAGTAGAACTTGATGAGGTGACAGTCACCCCTCCTGAACCGGAAAGTAGCGCAACGCAGGAAATTGTTCCTGAGGTGCCTGCACCGACAAGGGAGGAAGTTGATGATGATGATCATGAAGAAACAGATCAAGTTACTACTGAACTTCGAAGGTCCACAAGGGCACGCTCCGCGCCAGAGTGGTTCGGCAACCCTGTCATGGAAATCATGTTGTTAGACAACGGTGAACCTTCGAACTATGAAGAAGCAATGGCGGGCCCGGATTCCAATAAATGGCTTGGAGCCATGAAATCCGAGATAGAATCCATGTATGAAAACAAAGTATGGACTTTGGTGGACTTGCCTGATGATAGGCATGCCATAGAAAACAAATGGATATTTAAGAAGAAGACATACGCGGATGGTAATGTGACCATCTATAAGGCTCGGCTTGTCGCTAAGGGTTATCGACAAGTTCAAGGGATTGACTACGACGAGACTTTCTCTCCCGTAGCGATGCCGAAGTCAGTCAGAATCATGTTAGCAATTGCCGCATTCTATGATTATGAGATATGGCAAATGGACGTCAAAACGGCATTCCTTAATGGCTGTCTCAAGGAAGAGTTGTATATGATACAGCCGGAAGGTTTTGTCGATCCAGAGAATGCTAACAAGGTATGCAAGCTCTAGCGCTCGATCTACAGGCTGGTGCAAGCATCTTGGAGTTGGAATATTCGCTTTAATGATGTGATCAAAGCGTTTGGCTTTATATAGACTTATGTTGAAGCCTGTATCTACAAGAAAGTGAGTGGGAGCTCTGTAGCACTTCTCATATTATATGTGGATGACATATTGCTGATGGGAAATGATATAGAATTCTTGGAAAATGTAAAGGCCTACTTGAATAAGAGTTTTTCAATGAAGGACCTTGGAGAAGCAGCTTACATTTTAGGCATCAAAATCTATAGAGATAGATCAAGACGCCTCATCGGTCTTTCACAAAGTACATACCTTGACAAGATATTGAAGAAGTTCAATATGGATCAGTCCAAGAAGGGGTTCTTGCCTGTTTTGCAAGGTATGAGATTGAGCAAGCCTCAGTCGCCGACCACGGCAGAAGATAGAGAAAAAATGAGTGTCATTCCCTATGCCTCGGCCATAGGTTCTATCATGTATGCCATGCTGTGTACCAGACCTGATGTGAACCTTGCCATAAGTTTGGTAGGGAGGTACCAAAGTGATCCCGGTATGGAACACTGGACAGCGGTCAAGAACATCCTAAAGTACCTGAAGAGGACTAAGGATATGTTTCTCGTTTATGGAGGTGACGAAGAGCTCGTCGTAAAGGGTTACGTCGATGCTAGCTTCGATACAGATCTGGATGACTCGAAGTCACAAACCGGATACGTGTATATTTTGAATGGTGGAGCAGTCAGCTGGTGCAGTTGCAAGCAGAGCATCGTGGCGCATTCTACATGTGAAGCGGAGTACATAGCTGCTTGCGAAGCAGCACAAGAAGGAGTCTGGATGAAGGAGTTCATCACCGACCTAGGAGTCATTCCAAGCGCGTCAAGCCCGATGACTCTCTTCTGTGACAACACTGGTGCTATTGCCATTACCAAGGAGCCCAGGTTTCACAATAAGACCAAACACATCAAGCGCCGTTTCAACTCCATCCGGAATTATGTTCAAGATGGAGACATAGATATTTGTAAAGTGCATATGGATCTGAATGTCGCAGACCCGTTGACTAAACCTCTTCCACGGGCAAAACATGATCAACACCAGAACTCTATGGGTGTTCGATTCATCACAATGTAACTAGATTATTGACTCTAGTGCAAGTGGGAGACTGCGGAAATATGCCCTAGAGGCAATAATAAAAGTATTATTATTATATTTCCTTGTTCATGATAATTGTCTGTTATTCATGCTTGAATTGTATTGTACGGAAACAGCGATACATGTGTGAATATATAGACCACAATGAGTCCCTGGTAAGCCTCTAGTTACTAGCTCGTTGATCAGCAGATGGTCACGGTTTCCTGACCATGGACATAGGATGTCAGTGATAACGGGATCACATCATTAGGAGAATGATGTGATGGACAAGACCCAATTCTGAGCCTAGCACGAGATCGTTTAGTTCGTAATGCATAAGCTTTTCGGTGTCAACTATTTATTCCTTAGACCATGAGGTTGTGCAACTCCCGGATACCGTAGGAATACTTTGGGTGTGCCAAACGTCACAACGTAACTGGGTGACTATAAAGGTACGCATCGGGTATCTTCGAAAGTGTCTGTTGAGTTGGTATGAACCGAGACTGGGATATTTTCACTCCGTGTGACGGAGAGGTTCCTCTGGGCCCACTCGGTAAGACATCATCATAATGAGCTCAAAGTGACTAAGGAGTTGGTCACATGATGATGGATTACGGAACGAGTAAAGAGACTTGCCATGACGAGATTGAACAAGGTATCGGGCATACCAACGATCGAATCTCAGGCAAGTACCGTACCGATAGACAAAGGGAATAACATACGTGATTGAGTGAATCCTTGACACAGTGGTTTATCCGATGAAGATCATCGAGGAACACGTGGGAACCAACATGGGTATCCAGATCCTGCTGTTGGTTATTGACCGGAGAGTCGTCTCGGTCATGTCTACGTGTCTCCCGAGCCCGTAGGGTCTACACACTTAAGGTTCGGTAACGCTAGGGTTGTAGAGATACATGCACATGGAAACCCGAATGTTGTTCGGAGTCCCGGATGAGATCCCGGACGCCACGAGGAGTTCTGGAATGGTCCGAAGGTGAAGAATGATATATAGGAAGTCCAGTTTCGGCCATCGGGTGAACTCCGGGGGTCACCGGGAGTGTCCCGGGACCACCGGAGGGGTCCCGGGGGTCCACCGGGTGGGGCCACCCATCCCGGTGGGGCCCCTAGGCTGCAAGGGGAAAGGGGCCAGCCCTTGGTGGGCTGGCGCACCACTTGGGCCTCCCCCTCCATGCGCCTAGGGTTGAAACCCTAGGGGGAGGGGGCGCCCCTATGCCTTGGGGGGCAAGATTCCCCCCTGGCCGCCGCCCCGCCCTAGAGATTGGATATCCAGGGCCGGCGCCCCCCTTGGCCCCTATATATAGTGAGGGGGGAGAGGGCAGCCGCACTTCAAGTCTCTGGCGCCTCTCCCCCCTCCCGTCACACCTCCAACTCCTCCGCAGGGCGCCGGCGAAGCCCTGCAGGATTTCCTGCTGCATCCACCACCACGCCGTTGTGCTGCTGGATCTCCGACGACATCTCCTCCCCCCTTGCTGGATCAAGAAGGAGGTGACGTTGCTGTACCGGACGTGTGTTGAACGCGGAGGTGCCGTCCGTTTGGCGCTAGGATCATTGGTGACGAAGAACGCGAAGAGTACGACTACTTCATCCTCGTTGCTTCGAACGTTTCCGCTCGCAATCTACAAAAGGGTATGTAGATGCACTCCAATATGCTCGTTGCTAGATGACTCCTTAGATTGATCTTGGTGAAAGCGTAGAATTTTTTGAATTCTGCTACGTTCCCCAACAGGATGAGCTGCTGAGCATAGCAGACAAGTATGCCACCGCTGACTCCTCCATGAAGACCGAGCTGCAAGTGGACGCTTCTGGCAAGATGACCCCTCCAACTTCCAAGATGTCGACAGGAGAATCCAGCCGGCGCCAGCAGACCAGTGACCAGAAGCGCAAGGCCCACGCGCCGGCTGCCAACAGCCGGCTGGTGGCAGCGGTCGACGGACAGCAGCCAGAAGCTCAAGCAGGGCCCAAGCGCCAGAAGGGTGGCAAACCGGTGTGGCAGTCGTCCTTCTCCTTTGATCAAGCCTTTGACGCCCCCTGCAAGTTCAACAGCGGCGCGAAGCCCTCCAACCACACCACACGAAAGTGTCACTGGCTCACAAGGATTGCGAGGGGAGAAGCTCTACCTCCGCCGCCTGCTGGACAGCCGGCTCCGCCTCCTAATCCGCTGGCTGCTCGTCCTGGCGGCCAGATCCAGGACGAATTCCCAGAAGAAAATGGAGCCTATGTTGTCTTCACCAGCCAGACGGATGATAGGCACAGCCGGCGCCAGCAGCGCCGAGAAGTCAATACTGTTGCTATCCAGAACCCAGAATTCATGCGCTGGTCTGAAAGGCATGTCAGCTGGAGCCGAGAGGATCACCCGGCTGTCATGCCATCTCCAGGGGCCTATGCCTTGGTCCTGGATGCCACTCTCTCCACTGACAGGCGGGCCTGCCATTTCTCCCGAGCCCTGGTAGACGGCGGCAGCAGCATCAACATCATGTACCGGGACACCATGGAGAAGTTGGGCATCAAAGAGAAGCACCTTCAGCCTACCAGGACCGTGTTCCATGGCATTGTGCCAGGCCTCTCTTGTTCACCAATCGCAAGGCCAGGGTTGATGTCCTGTTTGGTGACAAGACACACTTCCGGAGGGAGCCGGTCTGGTTTGAAGTGGTAAATCTGGAAAGTCCCTATCACGTGATCTTGGGTCGGCCCGCTCTTGCAAAGTTCATGGCAGTCCCCCATTATGCCTACCTCAAGATGAAGATGCCTGATCCCAAGGGAATAATCACCATAACCGGGGACTACGAGAAGTCCATTGCATGTGCAACGACCAGCAGTCGCCTGGCAGAAACCCTTGTTGTGGCTGAGGAAAAGCGTCGTCTGGAGCGGCTGGTGGCAATGGCTGGCAAGCAGCCGGCCATACCAGTCGATCCCGAGGAGGCGGAGCTGCAAGGCTCGTTCCAGCCCTCCAAGGACACAAAGAAGATTGCCTTGGACCCGTCTCGCCCAGAGCGATTTGCTGTCATAGGGTCAAGCCTAGACAACAAATAGGAAAGCGAGCTCGTCGATTTCCTCCATGAGAATCGGGACATCTTTGCATGGTCCCCCAAGGACATGCCTGGTGTCCCGACGGAATTCGCCGAGCACAAGCTACACGTGAGAGAAGACGCAAAGCATGTCAGGCAGCCGCTACGCCGCCTGTCAGAAGAGAAGAGAAGAGTCGTTGGGGAGGAGGTTGCCCGCTTACTAGCAGCCGGCTTCATCATGGAAGTCTTTTATCCCGAGTGGCTGGCGAATCCAGTCCTGGTGCTGAAGAAGAACAATAAATGCCGCATGTGCATTGATTACACCAGCCCGAACAAAGCTTGCCCTAAAGATCCGTTTGCTCTGCCGCGAATAGATCAAGTGATTGACTCCACATCCGGATGCGAGCTGCTGTCTTTCCTTGATGCTTATTCAGGGTACCACCAAATCAAGCTTGATCCAGCTGACCGCCTGAAGACTGCCTTCCTCACGCCGTTTGGGGCCTTCTGCTACCTGACCATGACGTTCGGCTTGAGAAATGCCGGCGCCACCTTTCAGCGTTGCATGCAGAACTGTCTCCTCAAGCAGCTTGGCAGGAACGCCCACGTTTACGTGGACGATATTGTGATGAAGATAGAGAAGAGAGGAACCCTTTTGGAGGATCTCCAAGAAACATTTGAGAGCCTGCGCCGCTTTCGGATTAAGCTAAACCCGGAGAAATGCATCTTCGGGGTACCAGCAGGCCAGCTCCTTGGCTTCCTGGTATCCGAGCGCGGCATTGAGTGCAACCCCGCGAAGATCAAAGCCATTGAGAGGATGGAACGACCAACCCGTGTGCGAGATGTCCAAAGATTCACGGGGTGCCTAGCATCTCTCAGCCGCTTCATCAGCTGGCTGGGAGAAAAGGCACTCCCCTGTACCAACTGATGAAGAAGACCACTTGCTTCGAGTGGAACGACCAGGCGGATCAAGCCTTCCAGTAGCTCAAGCGACTGCTGTCCACCCCGCTTGTCCTGGCGGCACCAGCAGACAAGGAACCCATGTTCCTTTACATAGCCGCCACCAGCCGGGTGGTCAGCACTGTCATTGTGGTTGAGCGCCCAGAGGATGGCAGAGCCTTGCCCGTCCAAAGGCCCGTCTACTACTTGAGCGAATTGCTATCATCTTCCAAGCAGAACTACCCCCATTACCAGAAGATGTGCTACGGCGTGTACTTCACCGCCAAGAAACTCAAGCAGTACTTCCAAGAGCATTCTGTCATGGTTGTCTGCACGGCCCCGCTTGCTGAAATCATGGGGAACAGAGATGCCTCAGGAAGAGTGGCCAAGTGGGCCATTGAGCTGGCCCCCTTCACCATCTTCTACCAGCCGCGCACCACCATCAAATCGCAAGCGTTGGCCGACTTCCTTGTCGATTGGGCTGAAACCCAGTACCTGCCGCCCGTGCCAGACTCAACCCATTGGCAGATGCACTTTGACGGGTCAAAGATGCGCACCGGCCTGGAAGCCGGCGTCGTCCTCACCTCCCCCAAAGGCGATAAGCTCAAGTACACCCTGCAGATCCACTTTGCCGCCTCCAACAACATGGCTGAATATGAGGCACTTATCCACGGGCTCCGGATGGCCAAGGAGATTGGCATCCGCCGAGTGCTGTGCTATGGTGACTCAGACTTGGTTGTCCAGCAGTCGTCTAGGGACTGGGATGCCAAGGACGCTAACATGGCAAGCTATCGCTTCCTTGTCCAGCAGATCAGTGGACACTTTGATGGCTGCGAGTTCCTCCATGTGCCACGAGCTGATAACATGCAAGCGGACACCTTGGCGCGAATCGGTTCCACCCGCCAAGCAATACCAGCCGGCGTATCTCTCCAATGCCTGCGCAAACCGTCTATCAAGCCTTCACAAGAGTCGGAGTCAATCTTCATACCAGCCGACCCTGGGGCAGGCGGCCTCACAGTTTCGGATGCTGGCCCAGAGACTGCCCGAGCAGGCAGCCACGACACTCCAACTCCAACAGACGGACCACCCACAGCCACGCCAGCTCCTGGCCCGGGGACTGCTCCAGCATACGACCAGGAGGCGCTGGCTCCAGCAGACGGCTCGGGGACTTCGGAGACACAGCAGGCGGCTCAGCCTAGCCCTCCACGTCCTAGCCCAACCACCCTGGTCTCTTTGGCCGAAGCAACTAGAGTCTCAGCGCCGTCTTGGGCACAACCAATCCTCACATTCCTGCTCAAAGGAGAGCTGCCAGCAGAAGAAACTTCGGCACGACAAGTCCAACGCCGAGCCTCAGCTTACACCATTGTCAACAAAGAGCTCGTCAGAAGGAGCGCGACGGGCGTCTTCCAACGCTGGGTAGAGGCAACAAAAGGGTTGGCCATCCTGAAGGACATTCACCAAGGAGAGTGCGGCCACCACGCGGCCTCAAGATCACTCGTAGCCAAAGCTTTCCGCCACGGTTTCTTCTGGCCGACTGCTTTGGACGATGCCAAAGATTTGGTGAGAAAGTGCAACGGCTGCCAACGCTTCAGCTCCAAACAACACTTGCCAGCTTCTGCACTCAAGACTATTCCGATCACTTGGCCATTTGCCGTCTGGGGTCTGGATATGGTAGGACCTTTCAAGACTGCCAGAGGAGGCCTGACACACTTGCTTGTGGCAATAGATAAATTCACCAAGTGGATCAAAGCCAAGCCAATCAAGAAACTCAATGGCCCAACTGCTGTGACATTCATTGCAGGCATCACAGTCCGGTATGGAATACCGCATAGCATCATCACCGACAACGGCACAAATTTTGGCAAAGGCGCACTTGCCCGTTTTTGTGCCACTGAGGGCATCCGGCTGGACCTAGCGTCCGTTGCCCACCCACAGTCTAACGGCCAAGTCGAGCGCGCCAACGGCCTCATCCTATCTGGCATCAAGCCCTGGCTGGTCGAACCTTTGGAGCGGTCGGCCAGCTGCTGGATCAAAGAACTGCCATCTGTCTTGTGGAGCCTCAGAACCACTCCGAACAAATCCACCGGCTTCACCCCTTTATTCCTCGTCTATGGGGCCGAGGCCGTCATCCCAACGGACGTTGAGTTTGACTCGCCTCGCGTCACCATGTACACGGAAGTGATGGCTTCTCGCCCCTCGTTGGTTACCCCAAGTGGAAGGTGTGAGATGCAGTGTAGCGGAAGTTTTCCCTTGGCAAAGATACCAAGGATCGATTTCCCCTGAGACTCCCAGTTTCAACAAGAAGGTGTCAACTGCTAACGGCGCCAGATATTAGCAATCAACGTGGACCTGCACACAGATACAAATAACTTTGCTCCCAACGAGTACAGAGAGGTTGTCAATCCCTCCGGCCTTGTAGTTTACAAAGGATCAAACACAAGTGATAGTAGTGATAGATATTGCTGCAATAGTAAGTAAAAACGGAAAGTAAATAGCGGATGTGATCAATGATGGTAATACGGACCGGAGTCCCATGATGTTCACTAGTGATGTCTCTCTCCCAAAAGATGATAAAACTGCTATGTGAGGTAAACGAATTACAGCTGAGCAATTGACAGGACCATGTGCGCAAACCAATGCTGACTAAGTTGCAAGAAAGGTAGAGGTTCAAAGCATGGGCGGTACGCCGAGGTAAGTAGACCGAAATCCATCTGCATCTACTACTAATCATCCACCTTGAGATATCTATCCAGAACATCTCGCTGGTATTAAGTTGCGAGTCCCACCCATAGTGTAAACTCAAAGCAACAGACAACTGCATTAAAAGAACTTTGCGTAAAGTAAACAATCCTTGCACCCGCGGGCACAAGCACCGTTGTTTTCCCCCTTGTGGCAACAGCACATCCCCTAGACTCATGTTTCTGTCACTCAAGCTAGTCATCGAGGGGCATGAACCCACAATCAAGCATAACGTTCCCTCTTGGAGTCACTACCTACTACTTGGCCAAAGCAATAAATAACAACGGAGAACATGCAAGAATTACTTACGAACATAAATATAAAAGAGGTGAATCAAATATATTACTCAAACACAATCTGAACATAATCTCATAATCCATCGGATCCCAGCAAACTCATCATAGCAACAGCATAAGGATTACATATGTGCCTCGATCATGTAGGGCAGCTCACGAGGACTAATTAGTGAAGCACAAGAACGGGAGGAGAACATCACATAGCTACTGGTCATGGACTCATGGTCCAAGGGAGACTACTCACAACTCATCCGGGAGGCGTCCATGGTGGTGGAGAAGCTCCCGGTGGTGATCCTCCCCTCCAGCAGGGTGCCGGGAAGAGTTCTCTTGGTTCTCCCGATCTTGGAAGCGGCGGCGGCGGCGGAACAGAGATGAGATCGCGAAAAAGAGTTCCCGTCTCGAGGGTTTCGGGACACGATATAAATATATGCCAAAGGGGGGCATCAGACGAGGCTCGGGGGGCCTAGGCGCCCCCCGGCGCGGCCCAGGGGGAGGGGGCGCGCCACCAGGGCGCCTGGGGCCCTGGTGGTCCCCCTCCGGTTGTGCTTCGGGTGCCTGGTAGCTTCTGGAACGCTGATTTTTTATATAATTTTTCCGGGATTTTTCTGACAGTTCTCGTAATGGGAAAACCTGAAATACAAAAACAGCCGAAAAAAGAAACTGGCACTGGGTTGCACTGAGTTAATAGGTTAGTCCAAATATGATCAAAAGTGTATGGAAGTGTATAAATATCATAGCAATATCACCCAAAAGAGGCATGGAGCAAGCAGAAATTATAGATACGTTTTGGACGTATCAGGAAGCTAAAGCCAAAGAAGCACGCGAAGATGGCGTGGACTTGCTGGAGGAGGCCCGACTGGTAGCACTAAGCCGCTCCACCATCTACCAGCAGGGTCTCCGCCTCTATCACAGCCGGCGAGTGAAGCCACACTCCTTCCGCGAGGGAGAACTTGTGCTCTGACTGATCCAGCGAACAGCCGGCCAGCACAAGCTCTCTGCTCCTTGGGAAGGACCGTTTATCGTCAGCAAGGTACTGGGCAACGACGCCTACTACCTCATCGACGCCCAGAAGCCAAGAGCGCGCAAGAGAGACGACTCAGGCAAGGAGTCGGGGTGCCCATGGAACGCAAACCTTCTTCGTCGCTTTTATAGCTGAAAGACAGTATGTGTCGTGCTATCTAAAGTTATTTTGAGAATTAGTGGGAACCCCGAGGAGTTCGCGGGGACTGCACAACCCTATATCTATATGATAAGAATTATGCCTGTGAATGATTGTCGATTCACTCATCGGAGCCTACCAGATGGCCCGGGGACTGGCCGCCTAGCCCTATGTCTAGGGAATTCTCCTTAAAAAGTCAGACAAGTAATGTGATGGCATCCAAGCCCTCTCCTGCATCTAGTCACAGACTCGCAGAACGCGGCTGTCCGGCTGGCAGGAGCCAAAGGCAAGAAGTGGTGCCCACATGAAAAACGGCTAAGGAAAAAAGACATAGGGCCAGCCGGCCCTTAAAACTAATAGCCGGCTGCCGAGCAGCCGGCCAGCCGGTTCAAGGCTTGGCCAGACCGTCTTCCAGAGGGCGAGATACTTGCCCACCCCGAAAACAGCCAAGTCCCTGACCCAGCCACAGAACCACGGAGTGGCCGTCTGGCTGGCAGGGCGGCAGTACAAGGGGTTGGCAAGGAGAAAATCGCTGCCTTCCTCTTCGTCATCACCTTCGCTGGAGGCGATCTCCTCGTCCGGCTCTTCCGACGCCGCCAAGTCCAGCCCGAAGTTACCAGGCGGCACCACATGGCCCCTGTCATCCAACTCTGGGATGAAGAGGGAGGTGTCGGCGTATTCAGCAAGGGCGGCAGCACGTTGGACGAGCTCCTTCTGCTCCGCAGCCAGCTCCGGCTGGGCCTCCGCGCGGAAAGTTTCCAGCTGCTCAAGGCTCAGGCCAGGATACCAGCTCTTGGCGAACTCCAGGGCGGTCCGCGCACCAGCCCTTGCCGCGGAGCCCTTCCAGGCCTTGAAGCGCTGGCCGGCCGCCTCCAGCCAGGCGGCCGTCCGGCTGGGGGTGCGAAGCATTGGCACACCTGGCCAGAGGGTGGCCAGGACTTGTGCGCCGACACGCTGCAGCCGGCGAAGAAGATGGCGGACTGGTAGAAGACGCACCCGAATGGCAAGAAGCTCCTCGGCCGGGGTCTTGGGCGCGTTGGGTGCGATTGCCCGGCCCGCCTGGTGCCTCGCAGCACGCTCGGCCTCGATGGCCTGGGTGGCTGCCACAGAGTAGCCCGGGAAGAACTCTGCCAAGACTAGAACAAGGATTAGAAGAAAAGCAAGATGGCTGCTGCGAACGGCGAAAACAAAGTGAGAGAGTAGATGTCGCACCGTCGACCATGTCTCCAATGGCTACGTAGCCGTCTTGGAGAGCCGCCTCCTTCTCGGCCCAATTCGAGCGCTCAGTCTCGAATTCGGCCCGCAGAATGGACTCAGCATCAGACATCTTGCCGAGCTCGGTCTTGTGAGCCGCCGCCTGGTCCGCCAGCTCCTTGGCCAGGCGGTCGCGGTCCTGAGCAGCGAGACCACGCTCCCGCTCCTTAGCGGCCAGCTTCGTCTGGGCCTCGTCCAGTTGGTTGCGGAGGCCGGCTGCGACCGCTGGCAAGGGAGAAAGAAAAAGAACGAGGGTCAGCAGCAGAAAACATAACCTTGGAGTTCCAAGCCGCCTGCTCAGCAGCCGGCTCGGAACTCGGGGACTACACACAGCGGGTGCGCTGACGCGCCCCCGCAAGGAGAGGAGGAGGCACTCACCTTGGCTGTCTGCCAAGGCAGCCTGCAGCTGCGCCAGCTCCTGGCGATGCGCGTTGTAGGAGGCCACGCGGAGGTTGTGGTACTCCTGCAACAAGAAGCAAGATCAGATCTGGATATACACTTTGGAGTTCCAAGCCGCCTGCTCAGCAGCTGGCTCGGAACTCGGGGACTACACCCAGCGGGTGCGTTGATGCGCGCCCACGGAAAAAATTGAAGGAATAAAACAGAGGAAAACAAAACACACTTACCCGAACAGAGGACTGCGTGGCGATGAATTCCTGCATCGTCGTCTGCACGACGTTGCCCAAGGAGTTCATGCGGTCCAAGTAGTCCCGCGACGCGACGATCCAGCTCGATGGCGCCGCGCTGGTCGCCTCATTCTCCAGCGCGGACGAGCTGGCCCCGCCGACCTCCACCTGTTGGGGCATAGAAGCCGCCCTCGTAAGCCACCGGCGGGCTGGGCCTCGGGGGGCCGGTTGCGGGCCAACCACCAGCACGCCCCCAACCGGCGGCACCTCCGTCCCCACTGGCCGGC
This sequence comes from Secale cereale, assembly GCA_902687465.1. Classification (NCBI taxonomy): domain Eukaryota; kingdom Viridiplantae; phylum Streptophyta; class Magnoliopsida; order Poales; family Poaceae; genus Secale; species Secale cereale. The sequence continues at coordinate 933,635,673 of LR738711.1, read as the reverse complement.
TGCCCTGCTCCCCAGCAGGCGGCACGGGGGGTGGTGGCGGCGTCTCCAAGATGACGCATTCGTCTCCCCCGTCGCCTGGAGCCGGCTGCTCGTCAGCAGCCGACGCCTGGGTGGGAAGCTCCTGAGACCCTGACGCCGGGCGGACGATGTTGCTCACCGGCTGCTGGGGGCCCTTTCCCCGCTCTTGGATGCGGGCGGCGTCTGCCTCGGCCTTCTTGGCGGCTTCGGCCTCCGCCTGGGCAGCTGCATCGGCCGCCGCTCGCTCACGCTCCGCGGCCTCGCGCTCCGCGCGTGCCTCGCGGGCGTTCCTCTCTGTCGCCTCCCGGAGCGCGGCAGCAGGATCCACGCGAGGGGGCACAGGAGGGGCATCTGGGCCTCCTACTACAGAGCCCACTAGCACCCGCGAGAGGGAAAGCGACGCGCTGCACGGACGTTCCGAAGAAACAAAGAATAAAGCAAGAAAGGATCAGCTGTGAAAGAAGAATAAGACGCAAAGAAGGAATGAAGGATACTCACCCGGACACGACCGGCCTGGCCTTGGGCTTTTTCGGCATGTTTGCCCTGGCGGCCGCCTCCTGACGCCTCGTGGCGGCGGTTGACAGCCGAAGCTTCTTAGGTGGGGCGCCAGTCGGCCCTCACGAGGACCGCCGTTTCCCGCCACCGGCTGTGCCAGACGGCCCCACCTGCTGGCTGGTGCGGACGGGTGCCTCCTCCATCCCCTCATCATCATTCGGCCAGCTCTCGAGGCCGCCTTCTGGCTGGGCACCCGATGGCTGGTCCCCGCCGCCCGTCACCTCTTCCTCCTCCATGGCGGCGGCGGCCCCAAGATCGGGGTCGCTCGTATCGCTCTGGGAGCGATCCGGCTCTAGGGGGCGGCCCAGTTGGTTGGAGCCCGGCACCGGCTGGCCTGGGAAGATCTGAGCCGGGTATTAGCACCAGACGGCTACGGCAGCCAGAGAAAGAAAAAAGAAGGACGAAAAACTTACTACGGGCGGCTGGTTGCTGCGGCTGTACGGAGCCTTGCCGAAGGCCCAGCCGGAATCAGAGACTTGGAAGCTGGAGATGTGGTTCACCAGCCGGGCCACCTCCCCGTAGGGCAGGGGCTTGGTGCAGGTCCGGATGGGGTCTCCGCGCCCGCTCATGTCACAGATGAGGTGGGGCCAGCGCTGCAGCGGCAGCACCCGGCGCTCGGCAAACGTCAGTAGCAGATCTGTGAAGTCCAGGCCCTTGTCGTCTCTCAGCTCCCGGAGATGGCGCAGGGTGACGGAGGCGCCTTCTGTTAGGGCAACGGGCCGGGTCCTCCAGGAGTCCCGAGACTCAGCAGGCGGCCCCGGCACCCACTCCGGCAGGCAGATGAAATCTTCCTCGGGGTCGACGTTGGAGACGTAGAAGTACGTCTTCTGTCATTGCTTCACCGATCCAACGAGTTTCGGCGCCGGGAAGAAATTCTTCGCCCCGGTGCGCTTCACAGCGATGCATCCCCCACACTGAGCGGCCACGCTCTGGACGGCGGTGCCGAGCTTCACATAGAAGAGCTCCGTCTAGAGCTCGATGGTAGGAAGGATGCCGAGATAAGCCTCGCAGAGAATGACGAAGGAAGAAATGGTCGTCACCGTGTTTGGCATGAGGTGGTGAGGTTGGATGTGGAAGAAGTCGAGGAAGGAGCGGAAGAAGCCGCTCGCCGGCAGGCCAAACCCACACGGAAAGTGCGAGCGGAAGATGACCAGCCCACCTTGTTGGGGGGCCGGCCTGATCTCCGTCACCGGCACCAGGCGCACGGCGACCCTGTTGGCCGGCGGCAGCTTCCGCGACCGTCGGAGGACGTCCACGTGCTCTTGCAAGATATCGCTGCCGTCCCATTGGCCGTGGCGTCGAGGAGGTGCTGGACCAGACATGGCTCGGGCGGTGGTTCGCTGTAACAGCGACGAGGAAGAGCGAGGAAGACGATGAAGGAAGGGGGAGAATGAGCGCGTGAGCGGCGCCAGCCCTCTCTCCCGGCCTATATATAGGCCCAGGCGACGAAGGCGAGGGGACGGGCATGGGCTTAACCACCCCACGTCCCGCGCGACCCCCGATTTTCTCGCGCCTAATCCGCGTGCATTAAATGCACGTGGGAGGGTAATAGATTGCCCCTGTCATTGTGGATCCGCGCGGGGCCCGAGGCCCTTAGTGGCGGGCCCCGGCCCACTGATATGTCCTGTCACGCGCGTGGGCTGGCAGGCCGATGCGACAGGACGGTGACGCGTGGGCACTGCCAACGGTCCGCGGGCCTGTTCGGCTGTCCGCTGGCCGGGCGGCGCCTTCCCGTCGAAGATTCAGAGATGGCGATGCGGCTGCCAAAGGCCGGCTCCAGCAGCGCAGAGCCGGCTGTCAGTAGACGGACTCCTTTAGCAGACAAGTGACAGACGATGAGCGTGCCTGAGGGGAGAAGCGGCTGGAACCCCTCGGCACCTCCAACGCCCGCATCGAAGTTCCACCAGCTTCGGGGACTACTGTCGGAGATATTGACCATGGGTACCCTCGGCGACTACCCTTGGTATTTTAAGACAAATGACAGCCGCTTGGTCAGCTGCGGCCGTTGATACGTCCAAAACGTATCTATAATTTCTGCTTGCTCCATGCTTCTTTTGTGTGATATTGCAATGATATTTATGCACTTCCATACACTTTTGATCATATTTGGACTAACCTATTAACTCAGTGCACCACAGTGCCAGTTCCTGTTTTCTGCTGTTTTTCTATTTCAGGTTTCCCCCATATTAAAAGTGCTCCAAAAAATCCGGGAAAAATACAGGAAAAATCAGCGTACAGGAAGCTTCGAGAAAAACCAAAGCGGGGCCAGAGGGGAGCCAGGGGGGCCCAAGCGGCCACCCGGCGCGGCCCCCGCTCCGCCTCTGGTTGCCCCCCTTCGCATATATATTTCTCCCGTCGCGGAAACCCTGATTCCAGAACCCTTTTCTCCAGAAGCAATTCCGATCTCCGCCGCCATCGCCACCAAGTTTCGGGGGACCAGAATTCCTGTGCCGGCATCCTGCCGGGACGGGGAAGTGCCCCCGGATTCATCTCCATCGACGTTGCTTCCTCCCTCCATGATGCAGGAGTAGTTCCTCCTCGGGGCTGAGGTTTCTACCAGTAGCTATGTGGTCAATTCTCTCTCCCATGATGTGATCTTCGTTGTGATCATAGGCTATGATAATCTAGGGTGATCCCATGATGTTTCCCCTTCCTCTATGTATTGGATTGATGTACTCACTTGTCTTTATCTAGTATAATCCCCGAGACCAAGGTGACAGCGGTCTATTGGACATGGATTAGAAGAATATTTTCATGAGTGATTTCCTCTTTTGTGTGTTGATTGAAGAATGAGAGTCTCTTGGTGCTTGTCTTTGACTATCCTTGAGATATGTTGTGGTGATTGTGGTACTCTCTTTGGATGGCCGCGGTGACATTGGGAAATCCATAGATTAAGAACTACAAACTTTGAGGTGTGCTTTTGTAGCCCTACATAATTCTCGTCCTCTCTTGACCACAAAGGAATGACCTCCGAGTGCGTCTCCATTGCATGTTTTATGGGAAATAACATGTGATTAGACTATGTTAATGTTGTTGGGAGTTGCCACTAGTGAAAGTATGAAGCCTAGGCCTTGTTTCCACCATTGCAATACCATTTGTGCTCACGTTTACCACTTGTTTGCTTGCTGCACTTTTTATTACAGATTTATATTACTTTGCTTTGCCACTCCGATCATCCATATTTTACCATCTCTTCGCCGAACTAGTGCACCTATACAACTCCTAGTTGTATTAGGTGTGTTGGGGACACAAGAGACTTCTTGTATCTTAGTTGCAGGGTTGCTTGAGAGAGACCATCTTCAACCTCTACTTCCTTGAGTTCGATTAACCTTAGGTCATCCACTTGAGGGAAATTACTGTTGTCCTACAAACCTCTACGCTTGGAGGCCCAACATAGTCTACAAGAATAGAAGCGTGTGTAGACATCAAGCTTTTCTGGCGCCATTGCCGGGGAAGTAAGTGTTTGAAGGTATATCTTTAGATCTTGCAATTAAATCTTTTCGTTTCTTGTTTTTAGTTTCACTAGTTATGTTTATGGAAAACCGCACTCTTAGTTCGCTGCTTGGGGAAGGCCGCTTTACCACACCCGTGGTAGAGAAGTCTCCTCCACCTACTGAATGTATCCCGTTCCAAATACCACTTGGGATAATTGAAATAATTAGGAATAATTGTTATGATGGGACAATAAATCCTAGTATTCATTTGTTGAAACTTACAGAACTTTGTGAGTTGTTTAAGATTTCAGGTTTGACAAGAGATGGAGTCATGAGGAAATTATTTGCCTTGTCACTGAAAGGAAAAGCATTGGAATGGTATAGGCTACTAGATGACTCTCACCTGCTGGATTGGGAAGAGATCCAGTTTCTCTTTTACTCCAAGTTTTATCCTCTTCATGAAGTCCATGAGAATAGGAATTATGTTTATAATTTCTATCCTCATGACGGAGAGAGCATAGCTCAAGCTTGGGGGAGACTGAAAACGTTAATGCTAAAATGTCCTAACCATGGGCTCCCCAAAGATATGATTATTACTAATTTCTATGCGAGGCTCTCTCGACAGGATAAAGATTTGCTCGATGCTTCCTTTAAGATGCAACTCCTGATAGTAACATCGGTCATATAACCCTTTCACTCAATGTCGAACCCCGAACTCACTAACCTGCATTCGTTGGAAGAATGCCTACGATCTACTGGATAAACCCACCTATAGTTTTCCGAAAGATTCCAGTTATGCAATCAGGTCTTGGGGATACACGGGAAGCACCGCGCAATCAACTCTAACCTACATCCAGGTGTATCCATCCTTCAACACATAACCAGTCTTTCTCGGAAACTGTGTACCTCGGACCTTCGAAAAGCATCCACTATAACAAGCTATGGCAATACTCCCGAACTACCTCCCCAGTACTGGGTGATGTCGGGGTTATCTTGCCACTGGCCGTATAGGGGAGATTTTCGATGTCGGCCGTCTTAAGTATTTAGTACTGTCGCGATATGCTTGTTACAATGATACCCCGAAGCTCAACTCCTCGGTAACAGGAGGCATCGGGAACAATATCCTTGTCACAAGAACATCGAAACAATCCCAGAATACTCGCGGGATTCCTAAAAAAAAATTTGTGCAAATTTTGAAGATAGGAGAGACAAGAGTAGACGTCAGGAGTCCTCACCAGAGAGAAAGGGGATGAGAAGCAAAGAAATCCTACTCTCCGATATAATATAGGACTCAAAAAGTTTTCAGTGTGTGCCTAGACTCAACCGTCAACGGTTCGATCAAACAGTGGGGGCTCCTAGGTCGGAGAAGGCTCTGATACCAACTTGTAATGCCCAGGATGGAGTTATACCTCCTACGTGTCGAGGCACGACTTAAAGGCATAAGTCCATCCTAGAATGATCTCATGTTTGGTAATCTTTGCACAACTCATGTAAAAGAGGGGATAGTAAACTGAAAAATAGTTGGCTTACAATCGCCACGTCACAGAATAACAGTACAAGTCTCAAACATCAAACATTAAGAGCACTACAACCCTCTAAGGGCAAAAACCAAATGTCAAAGTACCAAACTCAGATAAAACAACCACAGGCGGATCGAATCCTAGTAAGAGACTCCACTACTGATTGTCCGGGTAGCGCACGTAGTACCGACTATGCTCCTCGTCGTACTCCCAATCCAGCTCGGTGCCATCACCTGGATAGCTCACAACTGGACCTGCATCTGGTGTGTGAAGTAACTGTGAGCCACAGAGGACTCAGCAATCCCGTTCCCGGGTAACAGAACTATTTAAGCCTTTAGGTGAGGGAAAGCTGAAGAAAGAACAAGTCTGCAGCAGCAACTAGCATCTAACTTACGCAAGTGAGAGCGAGAAGAGAAGGCATCGCGAGAAGTGATCACGAAGTGATCCTAGCTACAAGCTCACAAGCATAACCCCTCCGTGTTCAACTCCCGAATCCCTATTCGGAAATTGACAGTCACGGAACACACGCTGGTAGTGTATTAGTATCATTGTGTCAAGTTATCTACAACCGGAATTAACAAGCTCCCATCTGCCACATAACCGCGGGCACGGCTTTCGAAAGTTCAAACCCTGCAGGGGTGTTCCAACTTGACCCATTACAAGCCCACGATCCGCGGAGTCGCAACTCCAAAGTGGGAAGACCCGAGTATCCTCGGAATCCCGTGCTCAAGATATACCGAGCTAAGGTAAGGCTAATCCAGCAAATCCTCCCGGCGTGCCGACACCCTGATAGTAGCCGCGCGTATCTCGTCTCAGGCCACGACCGGATGGGTGAAGCTACGGGTTTTTACCAAACCTTGAGTTTCCTCGAGGTGGCCCCGCAGGCTCCCCGTTTCGGACCAACACTCATGTGGAGCACTGGCCCGGGGTTGTTTATTAAGAAAGAGGGTTAATTACTCCCTATGCATGTTTAGTTTGTTATTAGGCAAATAGTACCAATGTTGGGACTTGCTGGAAAAGACTTAGCACTTAGCGGTTTATCGAGGGGGTCCCATACACCCCAACCGTGTTAGGAACGCATAATCAAGGAACATAATACCGGCTTATACGGATCCTAACGGCATGAGTGGAACAAAACACCAAGCAAAAGGCTTAGCCTTCCACCCTTGCCAATATATAGGTGATTTCAGTTAAAGCATTTATATAGTGTGATATAACCCAACCAAACTTCAACATGGAGCAAGCATCTTCACTTCACCTGCAACTAGCAACGCTATAAGAAGGGCTGAGCGAAGCGTACTTAGCCAAAACAACGGTTTGCATAGGTAGGGTGGTTAAACATGGCAATTGGTTACAAGTAGGAGGCTGACAAGAAGAACATGGGCATCGAGGCAAAACTATAGATCGAGACTACTAGCAATAGGCAAAGATAGTAATGTTATCGGGGTTCGGTCATCTTGCCTGAAGAGAAGACGTTCGGATCGAAAGAAGGGTCCTCGTGCTCAAACTCGTTGGAAACCTCGTGCTCAACCTCGTTGGAAACCTCGTGCTCAACTTCCGGCTCTAAACAAGACAAACACACCAAGCACCAATCAACACGATGCAATGCGCACTCGAAAAACATGGATGCATGATGGATGCACTAAAGATGCACATGGAGCACGTAAAACATCACTCAAGCAAAACACCTCAAAACAAGATAACAACCTGATATTATTAATCTACACAGAAAAACACCCAAGTTTGATATAAGATTCGCTGAAATCGGAGTTACGGGCTAAAAGTTATGCCCGAAACAAGATTTGAGCGAAAACTGCAAATTGCAGCAACATAGCATCTTTGGAGCTCAAAATAATTAATCTACAGCACCTAAAAAGCATGGCAAAGGACTTGAACATAAACTAGATATATAGTACAGCAACTAGGTCCAAAGTGCACCCCCAACGGAATCACGGATCAATAGCAATGATCTTGGACATATTGAACTTTGAAATAAAATTCTGGCAGCAGAATTTTATTGAAAGTTTGGAGCAAAAGATAAACATGCTACAGCCACTCAAATGGACATGTGAGGACATGAATGGAAAGACAACAATATATAATTCAAGGAACAATCAAAATCCACCCCAAAACTATCATGCTTTGTCCTACAACATCACACGAACATGGCATCGGAACGTTACAGATTTCAGACTTAGTGAAATTTCACTAAGTCCTAAAACAGCAATATCATCATAGCATCAAAAGAGCATGTTTAAGACACCTCGAAACTAAACATGGCAAAGGGTAAGCACCTCATCAAAATACATATGAAGGTGATCCCGAAACACACAAGCATGCATCATAGAGGTGAACACACCGATTGCAACGAGCTCAACAAGATGGCATTTCATAACAAGTGAAAACACCTTATATGAGCATGGCACTTTGCAAAGATGATAACAAGGCAATAATAAATCTATCATGCAACCTATCACAAGCAACACGTAGTTCGTGACAAGACGAACACGTGGACATGTCATTTGCATCGTTTGGACAAACGAGCTAAAAGATATCACATGTCAAAGGTGGCATGAAAATAACACATAACAGCAGTTTATATCATGATGCACTCTTGCAACAGCAAAACAAGTGTCAAGATGACATCTAACATGCATGACTACAACAGGTAAAACGTAGAGGACATCTCCACGAACATCTGGACATGCTACACGCGCAAAACGGAGCAGCAGATAAAAAGTTAGGGCAGGTCAAAGTTAGCATAACAGATCAGGATTTAAAGGACTTAGGAGGAAAAGAGTCAACCTCTCCAGATCTGATGAACAGTAACGGGCTCGGATGAACAGTAGATGGGCCGGATCTGGAACAGTAGCGGCGGCGGATCTGGCCCGCGCGGGGAGGCACTGGAGGCGGCGGCCCACGGGGAGGAGCGGCGGCGGCCCGCTGCGGTGCGGAGGCCGGGCGATGCGGCGGCGATGCGGTGCTGGGCCGGGGAGGCTGACGGCCCAGCCGGTGGCGAGGGGATGTGGTCCCCCGGGCCGGCCCGGCGCCTGGCGCGGCGGGGTACGGAGAAGCGAGCGGCGGCTCGCTCGGGCGAGGCCCAGCCGAGCGAAGGCGCGAGGCGGCTGCAGTCGCTGGGGACGTATGGGCCCGGTCGAGCGGTCGGCTGAGACGGCGATCTGGTCCCCCTGGACCGGCCCGGTACGACGAGGCCGACGCGGTCGATCGAAGCGGTCGGAGCGATCGCTGCGGTGGTTGACTTCGAAGGGAACTGGCGCCGGCGACTGGTTCGAGGGACTGGCCAGATCGGCTGGCTGGTTCCTCGGGAACCAGAGATATTTTTGGATCTGAGAAAAAGGAAAGAAAAAAAAAGAAAGTGGAGGAGGGGGAAGAAGAAGGGGATGCCCAAATAGACATAGGGGGTCTATATGTAGCAGTTTTAGACTAGGGTTTGGGGACTAGGGATGTTTAGGAGCCCTCCGATCGTGATCCAACGGATCCGATCGCGGGGATAGAATAAAAGGGCCTAGACGGAGATAAAAGAAAGCAGTAGGGGTATTTCCGGGACACGAAGTAAGGGCATTTCGGACCCACACGGACAACGGAGGGAAAAGTCAACGGAGTCCAAACGAGACGAGATTTGAGAGGCGGGTTGCACACAACAAGACAACAACACACAACACAACCTCGCGGCACACCGGTAACGAAAAACGCCCGAACAACAAAATAGGCCTACGGGACGTCACGGACACGTGAGGGAGCTCCGGAACACGAAACGGACAACGGGAAGAAACCCACGGAATCGAAAACAACCCACAACACAAATGCAATGCAATGCACATGTCTACATGATATGAATGAATGCCACACACTCACACAACAAAACGACGAAAGCCCGAAAGACAAAGAACCCGAAATGGAAATAGATGAAGCCGGAGATATATTATATACCCAAAAGGGAAAGTATTACATCCGGGGCATTACAAACTCTCCTCTACTACAAAAAGATCTCGTCCCGAGATCTAGGACTGGAAAAAGGAAGGGTACTCGGAACGAAGATGATCTTCTCGTTCCCAGGTAGCTTCTCGGTCTGTGTGATGTGACCACTTGACTTTCAGAAACTTGATGGACTTGTTGCGAGTCTTGCGTTCGGTTTCTTCGAGAATTGCAACTGGATGCTCTCGGTAGGAAAGGTCTTGCTGAAGATCAATCTCCTCAAACGGAATCATGCGCTCAGGTGCCTTGAAGCATTTGCGAAGTTGAGACACATGGAAGACATCATGAACATTTGCAAAGTTGGAAGGGAGCTCGAGCTGATAGGCTAGATCGCCTCTTTTGCCAAGAATTTTGAAAGGCCCGACGTATCTAGGAGCAAGCTTTCCTTTGATACCGAACCTTTGGGTTCCTTTCATCGGAGACACTCGGAGATAGACATGATCACCGATGTCGAAAGCCAAATCACGATGCTTTCCGTCATAGTAGCTCTTCTGACGCGACTGAGCGGCCTTGAGATTCTCACGTATGACTTTGCACATTTCTTCGGCTTCAGAGATCAAATCATTGCCAAGAAGTTGGCGTTCGCCTGTTTCAGACCAGTTGAGAGGGGTACGGCACTTTCTGCCATAGAGAATTTCAAACGGTGCTTTGCCTGCACTTGCTTGAAAGCTGTTGTTGTAAGAGAATTCGGCAAATGGAAGACAGTCTTCCCATTTCATGCCGAAGGAGATGACACAGGCTCTGAGCATATCTTCTAGGATCTGATTCACACGCTCGACTTGACCACTAGTCTGAGGGTGAAAGGCAGTGCTGAACCTGATCTTCGTGCCCATGGCGGACTGAAAGGAGTCCCAGAACCTTGATGTGAACAAGCTGCCACGGTCTGAGGATATCACTTGAGGAATGCCATGAAGGGACACAATTCTGGAAGTGTACAACTCTGCAAGTTGAGCTGCATTGATTGATTCTTTGACTGGAAGAAAGTGAGCGACTTTGGTAAGCTTGTCAATCACCACAAAGATAGCATCATTTCCTCGCTTGGATTTAGGAAAGCCAGTGACGAAGTCCATTTCAATGTGGTCGAACTTCCACTCAGGAATAGGAAGAGGTTGGAGAAGACCGGCTGGACGTTGATGTTCTGCTTTCACTCTTCTGCATACATCACATTCATTCACGAACTGGGCAATTTCCCTTTTCATGCGTGTCCACCAGTAAGATTGCTTGAGGTCTTGATACATCTTGGAACTGCCAGGATGAATGGAAAGGAGAGAGTCATGAGCTTCTTCCATTATGAGCTTCCTGAGATCACCTTTTGGAACAACGAGTCTGTCCTCGAAGAACAAGGTATCTCTCTCATCCACACGGAAGCACTTATATTTTGGAGTGCCCTTTGCAATCCCATGTTTCACCTTCTTCACCATGGTATCACTGAGCTGGGCCTCACGGACTTGATCTTCCAAGGTAGGAGCAATTTGGAGATTTGCCAGAAAACCCTGCGGAACAACCTGGAGGTTGAGCTTCCTGAAAGCTTCACAAAGCTCGGGCTGGTGTGGCTTGATAAGAAGGCTGTTGCAATATGCCTTTCTGCTCAAAGCATCTGCAATCACATTCGCCTTGCCTGGAGTGTACTCAATGCTGGGGTTGTACTCTTGGATCATCTCGACCCAACGAGTCTGGCGGAGGTTCAGATGCGGCTGTGTGAAGATGTACTTCAAACTCTTGTGATCCGTGAAGATGTCGACCTTTCTGCCCAACAACAGATGTCTCCACGTAATCAGAGCATGTACCACAGCTGCTAGCTCGAGATCATGTGTGGGATAGTTCTTCTCAGCTGGCTTTAGCTGACGTGAAGTGTATGCCACGATTCTCTTCTCTTGCATAAGCACACCACCAAGACCTTGAAGAGAAGCGTCACAGAACACTTCATAGGGCTTGGATTCATCTGGAGGAATCAGACTGGAGCGGAAACAAGCTTCTCTTTGAGGGTTTTGAAAGCCACTTCACACTCGGGAGACCAAAAGTATTTGACATTCTTCTGAAGCAGGTTGGAAAGAGGCTTGGCAATCTTGGAGAAGTTCTCCACAAACCTTCTGCAATAGCTGGCAAGACCCAGAAAACTGCGGAGCTGCTTGACGTTCTGAGGAGCTTCCCAGTTGACAATTGCTTCAACTTTCTCGGGATTAACCGCAATACCGTCAGCTGAGATAATGTGGCCCAGGTACAAAACCTTATCGAGCCAAAACTCGCACTTTGAGAACTTGGCATAGAATTTATGCTCTCGGAGTCGATCAAGAACCAGACGCAAGTGCTTTTCGTGATCTTCTTCATTCTTGGAAAACACCAGAATATCATCCAGATACACAAGCACGAATTCGCCAGTATAGGGGTTGAAGATGTAATGCATCATCCTTGAAAAGGTAGGAGGAGCATTGGCGAGACCGAAGGACATGACGGTATACTCGTATGAACCGTAGCTCGTTCTGAAGGCCGTCTTGGGAATGTCTTCCTCGCGAATGCGAATTTGATGATAGCCCATTCGGAGGTCAAGCTTAGAGAACACTTTAGCTCCTTTGAGCTGCTCAAAGAGTTCGTTGATGTTGGGGAGCGGATACTTGTTCTTAATCGTCTTCTTGTTCAGTGGCCGGTAGTCAACACAGAGACGCTCCGTGCCATCTTTCTTCTTGACAAATAAGACACCACAGCCCCACGGAGATGTACTCGGTCAGATGAGACCCATACTCTCCTGCTTATCAAGCTGCTTCTTCAATTCCTTCAATTCATCCGGAGAGAGCTTGTATGGACGCCGGCAAGCAGGTTCGGTGCCCGGCTCGAGTTCAATGACAAACTCCACCTGACGGTGTGGAGGCATGCCTGGAAGATCTTCTGGAAAGACGTCTTGATATTCGTTCACCACTGGAATTTGCTCTATGGCATTAATTTCACCCTTATCATTAAGAGAGAAAAGCCGAATAGTATTATCCCTGGAGGCGAAGATAATCACATCTTCATCAGAATGAGTCAATTTGACTTCCTTTTGAGCACAATCAATGTGAGCATCGTGCTGAGAAAGCCAATCCATTCCGAGGATGAGGTCGATGTCAGAATGACCAAGAACCACCGGAGAAGCCAAAAATCGATAATCACCCATGCGAATAGAAATATCCGGAACAACTGTGTTGGAAGTCATTTGCAAACCCGGAGAAATAATCTTCAAAGGTCTAGGAATCCTCTCCGGAACCAATTCATGCTTAGCAACAAAAGGTCTTGAAATGAAGGACAAAGATGCACCCGAATCAAACAAAACTTTAGCTGGAAAAGAGTTCACTGAGAGGTTACCCAAAATGACATCAGACGAGTTCTCCGCTTCAGCTGCATTCATCAGATTGACCCTTGCAGACTTTGGATCATGCTTGACAATAGCTGAACTCATAGGTGGAGGAGGTGGAAGACGCTTCGGATTCGGACATCTGTTGGCATAATGACCCTTCTGGCCACACTTGTTGCACACCACTTCAGAGAGAGGACGGAAATGAGAGCCACTGGACTTGGAGCCTTGAGACTGAAACTGCTTCTTCGACTGGTTGCTTGGGTTGGGTGGGTGGGAGAAACCACGACCACTAGAGTTCTTGTTGTTGGAGTTGTTGAAGTTGTTGGAGTTGTTGTATGGAGCTCGAATCACTAGAGGAGGAGGAAGCCAGAATTTCTGTTGTTTCGCAGCCAACTGAGACGATGAGGAAGAGTGAACAGCATCTCGAATTCTCTTCTTAGAGGCCTCCATCTTAAGAGAACTTATCGAATTCGTCTGGCTCGAACAAAGTGAGAGCAAGCTGAAGTTCATCTTTGAGACCTCCACGGAACTGATAGATTTTACTCTTTGCATCAGGAATGTCTTGCTTTGCATAGCGAGCGAGGTTTTGGAACTTGACATTATACTGATAGACTGTCATGGAGCCCTGCTTGAGGTTGCGGAATTGCTCACGCATACCCTCGATGACACTTGTAGGAATGTGATGCGAGCGGAAATCCTTGCAGAAATTCTCCCAAGAGATCACTTGACCCGGCCTTGAGTCTTTGTACTGCTGCCACCAGTCAGCTGCTTGATCTTTCAGTTGGAAGGCTGCAAACTTCACATAGTCATCTTCTTTCACGTTACTGCACTCAAAATGCTTCTTTATGTCGGTCAACCAATCCTCAGCATCAAGAGGGTCGACACAGTAACTGAAAGCTTTAGGATTGTTAGCCAGGAACTGGTTGAGAGTAGCATGGTGCTGCTGGAAGAAGTTGCCTTGGTTCACTGGAACACCCTGATTAGCTTGATTAGCTTGCATAGCTTGCATTTGCTGCATCATCTGCATCATCAACTGAGTGTTCTGAGCAGTAGTCTGCATAATTGCTCTCCAAGCCTCAGGCGGAGGAGGAGGGGAAAGAGGGCCCATAACCCACAGGTCCCAGGATCAAAACCTGGCTCTGATACCAACTTGTAATGCCCAGGATGGAGTTATACCTCCTACGTGTCGAGGCACGACTTAAAGGCATAATTCCATCCTAGAATGATCTCAAGTTTGGTAATCTTTGCACAACTCATGTAAAAGAGGGGATAGTAAACTGAAAATAGTTGGCTTACACTCGCCACGTCACAGAATTACAGTACAAGTCTCAAACATCATACATTAAGAACACTACAACCCTCTAAGGGCAAAAGCCAAATGTCAAAGTACCAAACTCAGATAAATAAACCACAGGCGGATCGAATCCTAGTAAGAGACTCCACTACTGATCGTCCGGGTAGCGCACGTAGTACCGACTACGCTCCTCGTCGTACTCCCAATCCAGCTCGGTGCCATCACCTGGATAGCTCACAGCTGGACCTGCATCTGGTGTGTGAAGTAACTGTGAGCCACAGAGGACTCAGCAATCCCGTTCCCGGGTAACAGAACTATTTAAGCCTTTAGGTGAGGGAAAAGGCTGAAGAAAAAGAACAAGTCTGCAGCAGCAACTAGCATCTAGCTTACGCAAGTGAGAGCGAGAAGAGAAGGCATCGGCGAGAAGTGATCACGAAGTGATCCTAGCTACAAGCTCACAAACATAACCCCTCCGTGTTCAACTCCCGAATCCCTATTCGGAAATTGACAGTCACGGAACACACGCTGGTAGTGTATTAGTAACATTGTGTCAAGTTATCTACAACCGGAATTAACAAGCTCCCATCTGCCACATAACCGCGGGCACGGCTTTCGAAAGTTCAAACCCTGCAGGGGTGTTCCAACTTGACCCATTACAAGCCCACGATCCGCGGAGTCGCAACTCCAAAGTGGGAAGACCCGAGTATCCTCGGAATCCCGTGCTCAAGATATACCGAGCTAAGGTAAGGCTAATCCAGCAAATCCTCCCGGCGTGTCGACACCCTGATAGTAGCCGCGCGTATCTAGGTCTCAGGACACGACCGGATGAGACGTCCTACAGGTGTATGCCAAATACCTCAGGTTGCCCCAAGGCGGCCCCGCAGTCCGCTCGTTTCGGACCAACACTCATGTGGAGCACTGGCCCGGGGTTGTTGATTAAGAAAGAGGGTTAATTACTCCCTATGCATGTTTAGTTTGTTATTAGGCAAAAATTACCAATGTTGATATTTGCTGGAAAAGACTTAGCACTTAGCGGTTTATCGAGGGGGTCCCATACACCCCAACCGTGTTAGGAACGCATAATCAAGGAACATAAAACCGGCTTATACGGATCCTAACGGCATGAGTGGAACAAAACACCAAGCAAAAGGCTTAGCCTTCCACCCTTGCCAATATATAGGTGATTTCAATTAAAGCATTTATATAGTGTGATATAACCCAACCAAACTTCAACATGGAGCAAGCATCTTCACTTCACCTGCAACTAGCAACGCTATAAGAAGGGCTGAGCGAAGCGTACTTAGCCAAAACAACGGTTTGCATAGGTAGGGTGGTTAAACATGGCAATTGGTTACAAGTAGGAGGCTGACAAGAAGAACATGGGCATCGAGGCAAAACTATAGATCGAGACTACTAGCAATAGGCAAAGATAGTAATGTTATCGGGGTTCGGTCATCTTGCCTGAAGAGAAGACGTTCGGATCGAAAGAAGGGTCCTCGTGCTCAAACTCGTTGGAAACCTCGTGCTCAACCTCGTTGGAAACCTCGTGCTCAACTTCCGGCTCTAAACAAGACAAACACACCAAGCACCAATCAACACGATGCAATGCGCACTCGAAAAACATGGATGCATGATGGATGCACTAAAGATGCACATGGAGCACGTAAAACATCACTCAAGCAAAACACCTCAAAACAAGATAACAACCTGATATTATTAATCTACACAGAAAAACACCCAAGTTTGATATAAGATTCGCTGAAATCGGAGTTACGGGCTAAAAGTTATGCCCGAAACAAGATTTGAGCGAAAACTGCAAATTGCAGCAACATAGCATCTTTGGAGCTCAAAATAATTAATCTACAGCACCTAAAAAGCATGGCAAAGGACTTGAACATAAACTAGATATATAGTACAGCAACTAGGTCCAAAGTGCACCCCCAACGGAATCACGGATCAATAGCAATGATCTTGGACATATTGAACTTTGAAATAAAATTCTGGCAGCAGAATTTTATTGAAAGTTTGGAGCAAAAGATAAACATGCTACAGCCACTCAAATGGACATGTGAGGACATGAATGGAAAGACAACAATATATAATTCAAGGAACAATCAAAATCCACCCCAAAACTATCATGCTTTGTCCTACAACATCACACGAACATGGCATCGGAACGTTACAGATTTCAGACTTAGTGAAATTTCACTAAGTCCTAAAACAGCAATATCATCATAGCATCAAAAGAGCATGTTTAAGACACCTCGAAACTAAACATGGCAAAGGGTAAGCACCTCATCAAAATACATATGAAGGTGATCCCGAAACACACAAGCATGCATCATAGAGGTGAACACACCGATTGCAACGAGCTCAACAAGATGGCATTTCATAACAAGTGAAAACACCTTATATGAGCATGGCACTTTGCAAAGATGATAACAAGGCAATAATAAATCTATCATGCAACCTATCACAAGCAACACGTAGTTCGTGACAAGACGAACACGTGGACATGTCATTTGCATCGTTTGGACAAACGAGCTAAAAGATATCACATGTCAAAGGTGGCATGAAAATAACACATAACAGCAGTTTATATCATGATGCACTCTTGCAACAGCAAAACAAGTGTCAAGATGACATCTAACATGCATGACTACAACAGGTAAAACGTAGAGGACATCTCCACGAACATCTGGACATGCTACACGCGCAAAACGGAGCAGCAGATAAAAAGTTAGGGCAGGTCAAAGTTAGCATAACAGATCAGGATTTAAAGGACTTAGGAGGAAAAGAGTCAACCTCTCCAGATCTGATGAACAGTAACGGGCTCGGATGAACAGTAGATGGGCCGGATCTGGAACAGTAGCGGCGGCGGATCTGGCCCGCGCGGGGAGGCACTGGAGGCGGCGGCCCACGGGGAGGAGCGGCGGCGGCCCGCTGCGGTGCGGAGGCCGGGCGATGCGGCGGCGATGCGGTGCTGGGCCGGGGAGGCTGACGGCCCAGCCGGTGGCGAGGGGATGTGGTCCCCCGGGCCGGCCCGGCGCCTGGCGCGGCGGGGTACGGAGAAGCGAGCGGCGGCTCGCTCGGGCGAGGCCCAGCCGAGCGAAGGCGCGAGGCGGCTGCAGTCGCTGGGGACGTA
>LR738711.1:933571572-933617085 GCA_902687465.1 Secale cereale | reverse complement strand
CCACTAGAGTTCTTGTTGTTGGAGTTGTTGAAGTTGCTGGAGTTGTTGTATGGAGCTCGAATCATTGGAGGAGGAGGAAGCCAGAATTTCTGTTGTTTCGCAGCCAACTGAGACGATGAGGTAGAGTGAACAGCATCTCGAATTCTCTTCTTAGAAGCCTCCATCTTAAGCTGAGCTGCTTCTTGTTTCAAAGCCATGTTATAGAACTTATCGAATTCGTCTGGCTCGAACAAAGTGAGAGCAAGCTGAAGTTCATCTTTGAGACCTCCACGGAACTGATAGATTTTGCTCTTTGCATCAGGAATGTCTTGCTTTGCATAGCGAGCGAGGTTTTGGAACTTGACATTATACTGATAGACTGTCATGGAGCCCTGCTTGAGGTTGCGGAATTGCTCACGCATACCCTCGATAACACTTGTAGGAATGTGATGCGAGCGGAAATCCTTGCAGAAATTCTCCCATGAGATCACTTGTCCCGGCCTTGAGTCTTTGTACTGCTGCCACCAGTCAGCTGCTTGATCTTTCAGTTGGAAGGCTGCAAATTTCACATAGTCATCTTCTTTCACGTTACTGCACTCAAAATGCTTCTTTATGTCGGTCAACCAATCCTCAGCATCAAGAGGGTCGACACAGTAACTGAAAGCTTTAGGATTGTTAGCCAGGAACTGGTTGAGAGTAGCATGGTGCTGCTGGAAGAAGTCGCCTTGGTTCATTGGAACACCCTGATTAGCTTGATTAGCTTGCATAGCTTGCATTTGCTGCATCATCTGCATCATCAACTGAGTGTTCTGAGCTGTAGTTTGCATAATCGCTCTCCAAGCCTCAGGCGGAGGAGGAGGGGAAGGAGGACGTTCTGGAACCTCTTCACCCTCTGGGTTAGCATTCGGAACCCTTTTCGGAGCCATCCTGTAAGAGATGACCACGAATCAGCAATTGATTGACAAAAGGAATAAGCTGAATCAATGGAATGAATTGCAACAAGTCTTCACAATAATCATTCGAACAATAAGAACGAATGAAATCATCCGAACAAGAGGAACGAATGATATTCTTAGTTAATTGATAACATCAGTCTTCACGAGAAGCCACATAGGGATCACAATGATAAAATAAGAAAACAACAAGGTACGGAAAGGAACAAACACAAGAGAGGAGTTTCGTTCTAACATCTTTGTGCTAAAAGCATATGAACGCGTTACGAAAAGGTTTTGCAATCCCCGGATCAGCATAGCCAAGGACCCTTTAAGATGCAACTCCTGATAGTAACATCGGTCATATAACCCTTTCACTCAATGTCGAACCCCGAACTCACTAACCTGCATTCGTTGGAAGAATGCCTACGATCTACTGGATAAACCCACCTATAGTTTTCCGAAAGATTCCAGTTATGCAATCAGGTGTTGGGGATACACGGGAAGCACCGCGCAATCAACTCTAACCTACATCCAGGTGTATCCATCCTTCAACACATAACCAGTCTTTCTCGGAAACTGTGTACCTCGGACCTTCGAAAAGCATCCACTATAACAAGCTATGGCAATACTCCCGAACTACCTCCCCAGTACTGGGTGATGTCGGGGTTATCTTGCCACTGGCCGTATAGGGGAGATTTTCGATGTCGGCCGTCTTAAGTATTTAGTACTGTCGCGATATGCTTGTTACAATGATACCCCGAAGCTCAACTCCTCGGTAACAGGAGGCATCGGGAACAATATCCTTGTCACAAGAACATCGAAACAATCCCAGAATACTCGCGGGATTCCTAAAAAAATTTTGTGCAAATTTTGAAGATAGGAGAGACAAGAGTAGACGTCAGGAGTCCTCACCAGAGAGAAAGGGGATGAGAAGCAAAGAAATCCTACTCTCCGATATAATATAGGACTCAAAAAGTTTTCAGTGTGTGCCTAGACTCAACCGTCAACGGTTCGATCAAACAGTGGGGGCTCCTAGGTCGGAGAAGGCTCTGATACCAACTTGTAATGCCCAGGATGGAGTTATACCTCCTACGTGTCGAGGCACGACTTAAAGGCATAAGTCCATCCTAGAATGATCTCATGTTTGGTAATCTTTGCACAACTCATGTAAAAGAGGGGATAGTAAACTGAAAAATAGTTGGCTTACAATCGCCACGTCACAGAATAACAGTACAAGTCTCAAACATCAAATATTAAGAGCACTACAACCCTCTAAGGGCAAAAACCAAATGTCAAAGTACCAAACTCAGATAAAACAACCACAGGCGGATCGAATCCTAATAAGAGACTCCACTACTGATCGTCCGGGTAGCGCACGTAGTACCGACTACGCTCCTCGTCGTACTCCCAATCCAGCTCGGTGCCATCACCTGGATAGCTCACAACTGGACCTGCATCTGGTGTGTGAAGTAACTGTGAGCCACAGAGGACTCAGCAATCCCGTTCCCGGGTAACATAACTATTTAAGCCTTTAGGTGAGGGAAGGCTGAAGAAAGAACAAGTCTGCAACAGCAACTAGCATCTAACTTACGCAAGTGAGAGCGAGAAGAGAAGGCATCGCGAGAAGTGATCACGAAGTGATCCTAGCTACAAGCTCACAAGCATAACCCCTCCGTGTTCAACTCCCGAATCCCTATTCGGAAATTGACAGTCACGGAACACACGCTGGTAGTGTATTAGTATCATTGTGTCAAGTTATCTACAACCGGAATTAACAAGCTCCCATCTGCCACATAACCGCGGGCACGGCTTTCGAAAGTTCAAACCCTGCAGGGGTGTTCCAACTTGACCCATTACAAGCCCACGATCCGCGGAGTCGCAACTCCAAAGTGGGAAGACCCGAGTATCCTCGGAATCCCGTGCTCAAGATATACCGAGCTAAGGTAAGGCTAATCCAGCAAATCCTCCCGGCGTGCCGACACCCTGATAGTAGCCGCGCGTATCTCGTCTCAGGCCACGACCGGATGGGTGAAGCTACGGGTTTTTTACCAAACCTTGAGTTTCCTCGAGGTGGCCCGGCAGGCTCCCCGTTTCGGACCAACACTCATGTGGAGCACTGGCCCGGGGTTGTTGATTAAGAAAGAGGGTTAATTACTCCCTATGCATGTTTAGTTTGTTATTAGGCAAATAGTACCAATGTTGGGACTTGCTGGAAAAGACTTAGCACTTAGCGGTTTATCGAGGGGGTCCCATACACCCCAACCGTGTTAGGAACGCATAATCAAGGAACATAATACCGGCTTATACGGATCCTAACGGCATGAGTGGAACAAAACACCAAGCAAAAGGCTTAGCCTTCCACCCTTGCCAATATATAGGTGATTTCAGTTAAAGCATTTATATAGTGTGATATAACCCAACCAAACTTCAACATGGAGCAAGCATCTTCACTTCACCTGCAACTAGCAACGCTATAAGAAGGGCTGAGCGAAGCGTACTTAGCCAAAACAACGGTTTGCATAGGTAGGGTGGTTAAACATGGCAATTGGTTACAAGTAGGAGGCTGACAAGAAGAACATGGGCATCGAGGCAAAACTATAGATCGAGACTACTAGCAATAGGCAAAGATAGTAATGTTATCGGGGTTCGGTCATCTTGCCTGAAGAGAAGACGTTCGGATCGAAAGAAGGGTCCTCGTGCTCAAACTCGTTGGAAACCTCGTGCTCAACCTCGTTGGAAACCTCGTGCTCAACTTCCGGCTCTAAACAAGACAAACACACCAAGCACCAATCAACACGATGCAATGCGCACTCGAAAAACATGGATGCATGATGGATGCACTAAAGATGCACATGGAGCACGTAAAACATCACTCAAGCAAAACACCTCAAAACAAGATAACAACCTGATATTATTAATCTACACAGAAAAACACCCAAGTTTGATATAAGATTCGCTGAAATCGGAGTTACGGGCTAAAAGTTATGCCCGAAACAAGATTTGAGCGAAAACTGCAAATTGCAGCAACATAGCATCTTTGGAGCTCAAAATAATTAATCTACAGCACCTAAAAAGCATGGCAAAGGACTTGAACATAAACTAGATATATAGTACAGCAACTAGGTCCAAAGTGCACCCCCAACGGAATCACGGATCAATAGCAATGATCTTGGACATATTGAACTTTGAAATAAAATTCTGGCAGCAGAATTTTATTGAAAGTTTGGAGCAAAAGATAAACATGCTACAGCCACTCAAATGGACATGTGAGGACATGAATGGAAAGACAACAATATATAATTCAAGGAACAATCAAAATCCACCCCAAAACTATCATGCTTTGTCCTACAACATCACACGAACATGGCATCGGAACGTTACAGATTTCAGACTTAGTGAAATTTCACTAAGTCCTAAAACAGCAATATCATCATAGCATCAAAAGAGCATGTTTAAGACACCTCGAAACTAAACATGGCAAAGGGTAAGCACCTCATCAAAATACATATGAAGGTGATCCCGAAACACACAAGCATGCATCATAGAGGTGAACACACCGATTGCAACGAGCTCAACAAGATGGCATTTCATAACAAGTGAAAACACCTTATATGAGCATGGCACTTTGCAAAGATGATAACAAGGCAATAATAAATCTATCATGCAACCTATCACAAGCAACACGTAGTTCGTGACAAGACGAACACGTGGACATGTCATTTGCATCGTTTGGACAAACGAGCTAAAAGATATCACATGTCAAAGGTGGCATGAAAATAACACATAACAGCAGTTTATATCATGATGCACTCTTGCAACAGCAAAACAAGTGTCAAGATGACATCTAACATGCATGACTACAACAGGTAAAACGTAGAGGACATCTCCACGAACATCTGGACATGCTACACGCGCAAAACGGAGCAGCAGATAAAAAGTTAGGGCAGGTCAAAGTTAGCATAACAGATCAGGATTTAAAGGACTTAGGAGGAAAAGAGTCAACCTCTCCAGATCTGATGAACAGTAACGGGCTCGGATGAACAGTAGATGGGCCGGATCTGGAACAGTAGCGGCGGCGGATCTGGCCCGCGCGGGGAGGCACTGGAGGCGGCGGCCCACGGGGAGGAGCGGCGGCGGCCCGCTGCGGTGCGGAGGCCGGGCGATGCGGCGGCGATGCGGTGCTGGGCCGGGGAGGCTGACGGCCCAGCCGGTGGCGAGGGGATGTGGTCCCCCGGGCCGGCCCGGCGCCTGGCG
This sequence comes from Secale cereale, assembly GCA_902687465.1. NCBI lineage: Eukaryota > Viridiplantae > Streptophyta > Magnoliopsida > Poales > Poaceae > Secale > Secale cereale. The sequence goes on along the minus strand of LR738711.1, from coordinate 933,611,917 downwards.
CGGCGGGGTACGGAGAAGCGAGCGGCGGCTCGCTCGGGCGAGGCCCAGCCGAGCGAAGGCGCGAGGCGGCTGCAGTCGCTGGGGACGTACGGGCCCGGTCGAGCGGTCGGCTGAGACGGCGATCTGGTCCCCCTGGACCGGCCCGGTACGACGAGGCCGACGCGGTCGATCGAAGCGGTCGGAGCGATCGCTGCGGTGGTTGACTTCGAAGGGAACTGGCGCCGACGACTGGTTCGAGGGACTGGCCAGATCGGCTGGCTGGTTCCTCGGGAACCAGAGATATTTTTGGATCTGAGGAAAAGGAAAGAAAAAAAAAGAAAGTGGAGGAGGGGGAAGAAGAAGGGGATGCCCAAATAGACATAGGGGGTCTATATGTAGCAGTTTTAGACTAGGGTTTGGGGACTAGGGATGTTTAGGAGCCCTCCGATCGTGATCCAACGGATCCGATCGCGGGGATAGAATAAAAGGGCCTAGACGGAGATAAAAGAAAGCAGTAGGGGTATTTCCGGGACACGAAGTAAGGGCATTTCGGACCCACACGGACAACGGAGGGAAAAGTCAACGGAGTCCAAACGAGACGAGATTTGAGCGGCGGGTTGCACACAACAAGACAACAACACACAACACAACCTCGCGGCACACCGGTAACGAAAAACGCCCGAACAACAAAATAGGCCTACGGGACGTCACGGACACGTGAGGGAGCTCCGGAACACGAAACGGACAACGGGAAGAAACCCACGGAACCGGAAACAACCCACAACACAAATGCAATGCAATGCACATGTCTACATGATATGAATGAATGCCACACACTCACACAACAAAACGACGAAAGCCCGAAAGACAAAGAACCCGAAATGGAAATAGATGAAGCCGGAGATATATTATATACCCAAAAGGGAAAGTATTACATCCGGGGCATTACAATGGGTTCTTTCACAAACGAAAAGATTGATGCTAAATGGGAACTCCTTGAAAGAATTCAACGCAACACTGAAGATTGGGAGATGGACAAAGGTAAAGAGTCAGGTATAATTTATGAGTATGATTGCATTAAGTCCTTTGTTGAAACTACAAGTTTTAATAAGTTTAGTGCTAAGTTTGGGCTTGATTCTCAACTCCTTGTTGATTTCCTCAAATCTTTTGCTTCACATCTTAATATGCGTAAGGAGGATTGGATCAAGCATCATGAACCTTTTAAAGAGATTTGCAAAGAAAATGAAATTGTTCATGATGATTGCAACATGCAGTATGCAATTCCTAAAAATGAAGTTTTATATAAGCATGTTAATTTTTGTGGAGTGGATAGGCCTTGTGAAATGATTGAAGAAGAGAAGTATTGTAAGCAACATAAGCATGAAAGAACAATCACTTGGGTCAAAGATTTAAATGAAATTGCTAGAGAATTGTGTGACCTTTATCCTTTTACTTGTGAACTTTGCTGTATAGAGAGTCACTTTAATTTTCAGTGCATGCACTTTCAAAACATAATTGTTAACCAGTTGTGTGATAACATGATCACCCCTGATCTTTATGATGTTCTTATGTTATTTTTGATGTGTGAAGAGTTATCAGAAAAGACTTCTTGGCTAGACGTTAATGCCATAGGAATAAAAAACACTTTGCAAAATTGCCATTTATATTGTGTTGTTAATTGCCATAAAAATGATTACATAAGTAAGATTAGAAAGGAGGGAACTTTACCCAAGTATAAAAATGTCTCTTATATTTCTGCTAATAAAAAGGAGAGTTTCTCCCAAGTTTCCCCTATTGTTTCTAATGATAAACCAGGATATGTGGAGAAGCTTCATCTCCAACCACTCCCTCCTAAGGTGAAGAAGAAGAAATAGAAGAGGAGGAGGAAGAGGAGCAAGAAGGAAGAAGAATGGGTATCAACCTGGCCTGAGCATATTCCTCCCATCAACTTTTATCCTAACGGTTGTAAGTTTAAAGAAGAAGGTGAAGTTTATTGCCTTAATTATCATCTCGATGATACGTCCGTAGGTACTATTGAATATGATTTTGATTATGATATGCATGTTACTTATTGTGATTGGGAAAATGATGATAATGCTACTTATGATCTTGAAAATCTTTTTGGTACCAACTCTGAAAGTGATGATATGGAAAGCTCTAAGCTTGGGGATGATAGGATTGCAAATCCTTTACCCACTAGTGATGTGATAATTGATAATTCTTTTGCTAGTAAGAATAAAGACAACATGTTTACAAATATAGTTGCTAGCAATGATAATGCTCTTCTCTACTATGATGATGTTATAACTCCAATCTATAGTGATTATAAAGGTACCTATGACATAAGGAGAAATTATCCTTATGGAACTTGTCATAATCATGGAGGGAATTACTCCCTTGTTGAACACCATCTTCCTAATACACAATTAATCTATAGTGTTCAAGTTGTTTATGATAGTCCTACTCCCACTATTACCAATGAGAAAGATTATGCTTATGTGGAGAGTAAGAGCACCTTTTTGCATGTGGATCATGGTAACAATGCTTTATGTGATGCTTATATTGTTGAGTTTATTTGTGATCCAACTGAAAATTATTATGAGAAGGGAACATATGCTTATAGATATTTCAATAATATCAAGTTCCCTCTCTTTATGTTGAAGGTTTTGAAGCTGCACTTGTTTTGTCTTCCTATGCTTATTGCTTTGTGCTTCAATGAATTATTCTATTGCAATATTCCTATGCATAGGAAGCATGTTAGGCTTAAAAGTGTTTGGTATTTGCTTCTTGATGCTCTCTTTTGTTCTTCAACTCTTATTCCTACGAGAGCATCATTAAAGTCTTAAGCCTATCTTTATGACTATAAAGAAAGAGCTCTAGGGAGAATACCCATGTTATCTTTGCTTTCAGTTTGTTCTTTCAGTTTTTAGTGGTCTTGATGTTTGTTACTACTGTAGCAACATCATTGTATCTTTATTTTTCAGCTTTGTGCCAATTTTAGCCTCTGATTGCAAGAAAGTTCAAAAGTTGTGACGTGCTGTCCAGAAAACAGATTCTGTCCTTGGACAGAAAAATTCGAATAAAATCACCAGATCATCTTTTTGATCTGAATTTTTTTGAAAGCGTGCTCTATACAATTGGCTTTCGGGCGTCTGTTCTGAGTTTTTTGATTTGAGTTGCAGAAGTGCCACGAAAAAATTATTTACTACCTGCTGGTCTGTTTTTCACAGATTCTGTCATGTTTTGCCTTTTCTTCGTTTTGCAAACCTTGAGCTTGCTTTTTCTTTGAAAAAACCTTTTGGCAATCTTGAGAAACAGTAGCTCTTCAAGATTATCTTTATTTCCAGCAGGGAAAAACTATTTTATTGTGGGTACTAACCTCGCTAATCAGATTATGATGAGTTATGTATGAAGAGATTTTTCAAGTGTGCGAGGGAAGATGATAAAAGAAGATTCAGGAGGGTCAAACGCTCAAGCTTGGGGATGCCCCCGTGCACCCCCAAGAAATATTCAAGAAGACTCAAGCGTCTAAGCTTGGGGATGCCCCCATGCATCCCCTTCTCCATCAACAATTATCAGTTCGTCTTTCGTTCCACTATAATTATCACTTCATGCGTTATGTGCTATGCTTGGAGCGTCTTGCTCTTAGTTTCCTTTTTAGTTTTCTTTAGCTTCGCTTGCTGTTCATAACAAGTTAGAACCCAGCTTTCTTTGTGTGGGAGAGAAACACGCTCCACTTCAACCTAGAACACAACATAGGATTTTCATGCTTATCTTTGCTGTGTGTGTTCTTTGTCTTTTCTTAGCTACTGTCATGTTTAGCTCTTAGTTTTCATGCTTTTCTTTTTAAAGAGCTTTTGTTTAGTTGGTTGCTGAACTCTCTTGAGTTTTCATGTTTATCTTGTTAAGAGAGTTTGCCTGTTGCACTGAGTTGTGTGTCTTAACTTAAAGTAGGTAATTGAGGTTGCTATTTAATTTTAATAGTAACTTGCAATAGTTTTGAGGTATTGCCATGAGTAATGTCTGAACTTTTGGTGTCAAGAGCTTTAGCCTATTAGTGATAGATGTCGTATTTTGGGAAATCCGTGTTTATTTTCAAAAACCTACAAAATAGTTGAGAACTTTAGCTACTAGATGGATCACTAATCTTTGGAGGGATCGAATATTAGAGTACACTCACGTACCATGAGTCGAGGATGCGCAAGGATAACCAAACCCCCATACACTCCTCCTCGGGGTACTTGTCTCTTTGTGAACCTCCTAATTAGATTGAGAGTTACCGATAATAAGTGCATGAGTTCTTCGGGCTAATGTGAGTATTCGAAAGTTGACACTTCCACCTAGCCATATTTTTCTAGCCTCTTCGGTACCGTGCATTGCCCTTTCTCACCTCGAGAGTTGGCGCATACTTCGCTGGTGCATCCAAATCCTTGGCACGATACGCTCTGTCATCATAAGCCTCATTATATCCTTCCTCAAAACAGCCACCATACCTACCTATCAAGGCATTTCCATAGCCTTTCCGAGATACATTGCCATGCAACATTCATCTTCTCATGACTTGATCTTCATGTCATACATGCTTTTTGCTTGATCGATGAGCCGCATGCTAGTTGGGCCTTGCCCTAATCATTGCTACATGACGCGCTAGTATCATTGCATATCCTGCTACACTGGCAGAGGCATACATTTGCATACATCATGATAGTTTCATTTTCTTTATGTTGAGTACTTTTGTAAAGTGTGAAAGATCTTCTATACTTCTTGTAATATATAGAGTGTTGCCCCTAAAGTGAGCAAAAGATCCCAAAGAGGACAAAATCAAAAGATCCAAAAGAGGACAAATGAGAGTTAAATAGAAAGAGCCATGGAGGCCACAAAAAAAGAGAAAAATAAATAAAAAGAGAGAAGGGGGCACACTACTATTCCTTTTGAGAGATCCACACTCGTACTCCTTCTTATACCTTGTACTCCATAGAGATTATCATTCATGCATATAGCTATGTGGGGACCTTCACACTATAGAACTTGGCTTGTATATTCCAATGATGAGCCTCCTCAAACGAGCTCTAGGTCTTCTTGAGCAAGCAAGTTGGATGCACCCCCACTAGTTCCATTGGAGAGCTTACCTTAGCTCATATGTGCATCCGTTGCATGGCAATCCCTACTCCTCACATCATATCTATCATTTGGCTTTCTCTCGCCTATGATTGTCCTCATTGATGTGAGCCTTTCACACCTTTTTTGTCTTCCCCCTCCATCATTTTTCTCTCTTTGCCATCCTAAGTGTCGACTTTCTTGCTTACGCTCATCCATTGCATGAGTGCTCAAAATATCGAAAGGGAGTGGATCATTTTGACTTGTACCTGGCTGTTGGTCTGGGGATGAGTCAAGATAAGATTCCAAAGAAGACCAAGTGTGAAACTTTAGTAGATTAAGTTCTCAACAATATAAAAACTATGTTTTACTCTCTCGTATATCCCTATCCCCTTTCTTGCACGCAAACACCATTTGGAGACATTCGAGTCACGGACAGCGAGAGCTCTTGCACCTTTATGTTCTTATGTTGCTTGTTACAATGCAAATATAGACTCTTGCTTGTTATGACTTGAATTGAATTACATGCCTTGATTACTTTACTTAAAAAGTTCTTATATGGTTGATAGCATGTCACCACAGAAATTATGCTTGTTATCATTTACCTACTCGAGGACGAGCAGGAATTAAGCTTGGGGATGTTGATACATCCAAAACGTATCTATAATTTCTTCTTGCTCCATGCTTCTTTTGTGTGATATTGCTATGATATTTATGCACTTCCATACACTTTTGATCATATTTGGACTAACCTATTAACTCAGTGCACCACAGTGCCAGTTCCTGTTTTCTGCTGTTTTTCTATTTCAGGTTTCCCCCATATTAAAAGTGCTCCAAAAATTCAGGGAAAAATACAGGAAAAATCAGCGTACAGGAAGCTTCGAGAAAAACCGAAGCGGGGCCAGAGGGGAGCCAGGGGGGCCCAGGCGGCCACCCGGCGCGGCCCCACCCATGGCCGCGCCAGGGGGGGCGCCTGGGGCCCCCGCTCCGCCTCTGGTTGCCCCCCTTCGCATATATATTTCTCCCGTCGCGGAAACCCTGATTCCAGAACCCTTTTCTCCAGAAGCAGTTCCGATCTCCTCCGCCATCGCCACCAAGTTTCGGGGGACCAGAATTCCTGTGTCGGCATCCTGCCGGGACGGGGAAGTGCCCCCGGATTCATCTCCATCGACGTTGCTTCCTCCCTCCATGACGCGGGAGTAGTTCCTCCTCGGGGCTGAGGTTTCTACCAGTAGCTATGTGGTCAATTCTCTCTCCATGATGTGATCTTCGTTGTGATCATAGGCTATGATAATCTAGGGTGATCCCATGATGTTTCCCCTTCCTCTATGTATTGGATTGATGTACTCACTTGTCTTTATCTAGTATAATCCCCGAGACCAAGGTGACAACGGTCTATTGGACATGGATTAGAAGAATATTTTCATGAGTGATTTCCTCTTTTGTGTGTTGATTGAAGATTGAGAGTCTCTTGGTGCTTGTCTTTGACTATCCTTGAGATATGTTGTGGTGATTGTGGTACTCTCTTTGGATGGCCGCGGTGACATTGGGAAATCCATAGATTAAGAACTACGAACTTTGAGGTGTGATTTTGTAGCCCTACATAATTCTCGTCCTCTCTTGATCACAAAGGAATGACCTCCGAGTGCGTCTCCATTGCATGTTTTATGGGAAATATCATGTGATTAGACTATGTTAATGTTGTTGGGAGTTGCCACTAGTGAAAGTATGAAGCCTAGGCCTTGTTTCCACCATTGCAATACCATTTGTGCTCACGTTTACCACTTGTTTGCTTGCTGCACTTTTTATTACAGATTTATATTACTTTGCTTTGCCACTCCTATCATCCATATTTTACCATCTCTTCGCCGAACTAGTGCACCTATACAACTCCTAGTTGTATTAGGTGTGTTGGGGACACAAGAGACTTCTTGTATCTTAGTTGCAGGGTTGCTTGAGAGAGACCATCTTCAACCTCTACTTCCCTGAGTTCGATAAACCTTAGGTCATCTACTTGAGGGAAATTGCTGCTGTCCTACAAACCTCTGCGCTTGGAGGCCCAACATAGTCTACAAGAATAGAAGCGTGTGTAGACATCAGCCGTCTGCTGCTCGAGCAGCCTCCTAGGGTAGCCTGCCCTAGGAGCCGGCTGCCAGCAGGCGGCAGGGACCCAGCAGGCGGCAACACCAACACCACCAGCCAGCAGACGGCCCCGCACTCCTCCCTCAGGGAACACGCTGAGGGGGTCCCAGCGTGGCGGGGGCATGGCTACAGGAGAACATGTCCTTAGAAGACCTGTAAGGGTGTGGCTACAATGGCCGTGTACCTTATAAATATCCCCCGGGCGGCGGGTCACTTTAGCCACGAAGCTCGTGACTAAGCAACGGTCAGAGGAGGCCACGATCCCACTACCCTCAAACGGCGGGGCCAGCAGGCGGCTGGCCCCATCAGTCAGCGGGTAAGCTCACGAACAAGCAGCCCCTGGCAGGCGGCCAGGGGAGACGGCCGTCTGGTAGCAGACGGCGAACCCCACCCTAGAAGCCCAAGCCTCATCAAGACGATGGGACGGGGCGAGGCGGCAGCGTACGGCGAGGGGCGGTGGCACTGTAGCCATCTCCTTCCTGACGAGGCTGTCGTCAGCAAAAGCATCCCCACAGTGAAAGACAATCACGAGGGGCCCGCAGGCGGCGGGCCCCAGCAGATAGGCGGCGAGGCCGGCGCCAGAAGACGCTGACGGCTGGGGGCCACACCGTCGAGTTTACCATTGTACCCCTAGGGGTAGGCCTATATAAACCCCCCAGGGTCCCCCATGAGGAGGGGTTGGCGACTAGGAGATCACAAGATAAAACCCTAGATAGAGAGAGGAGGTGAGCTATCCTTGTTCATCCTCTTCCTTTGGACCTCACAGCTCAAGGAGCAATCTTGTAGCTACTCTAGTGCTATCAGTCATGACGCGGAGCCCCCGCAGAGCAGGCCTAGTGGTGTTATCTCCTTGGAGAGCCCCGAACCTGGGTAAGATTCGTAGGCTTCCTAAGTATCGCTTTATCCCGCTTCCCGAGCCCGGCGATGTTCTTTTGACCCCATGCATGATAAGCCATCCGTTGGCATATGTCGTCCCAAAATCCCGACACTCACCATTTACGCAGTCATCATTTTTAGAAAGGAATAGTGTGATCAATTTCTTGTACCATGCTATGTCATCTTTGACTTGTGTGCTTCCTCTAGGGGGGGGGGGGCTACAATGGTCACACAGTTCTTGCACCATAATATTCTGTCAAGAAAAAAACATCAGTCATGTGAACCGGTACAATCTTAATAGTTACCCATAGGAAAGAAGACTGTCCAGAAAACTGCCGCTCATGGGCTCGCGCATCGGGTGAGCGTCCCCGGCGGCGCCGCCCGATCTCCTTCCTCCGGCATCCCCTGCTGCCGCCGGGACCAGATCCGGAACCACCACGGCGCCCTCTCTCTTCTGCCCCTCGAAGGTCCACCCCCCGCGACGGCTGCGTCGCTATCTGCTCCGGCGCCCGTGATGGCCCAATGCTCACGGCGGCCGCGCCGTGTTCGGCGGCCCCTCCGTCTCCGACCATCTCGCTCGATGCGGCCTCCCTCACCGCCCGCAAGGCCGATCTGGGCGTTCAGGGATGCTTCGCCGCCTCGCGCAAGCTCCTATGCACGCCATCGGTGCCGGCCAGTCTACCTCCTCTGCCAACCGTCCCCGTCCTCCTTGTCGACGCCTCTTTCGGCTGGCCGACGCCGCCCTCCGGCCTCCTCTGCTCGTCGCCAAGCTTCCAACCGCACCCGCCTGATATGGATCGGGGCCTTGTGTTCCCGCCACCGGAGCCACGCTTGGGTTCTAAGGACGTCGTCATGGAGGTGTCGGAGACCATTGGCGGGTCGCCGGCTGCGCTGCCCTGCCTGGACGGTGGCTGGCCACCTGCTGCCCTGTTGAGCTCTAGCTCCCTGGTCGTCTCTGATGCAGAAGCGGGCGCAGACTTCCTCATTGAGCCAGATGCGGCATGCGTGGAGGATGCTGCTGGATGGAAGCTTGTCCAGTCCCGTCATGCGCGGCAGACACCGTCACCTTCGGCTTTCATGCCTCAACAGCGTCGCCGACCACCCTCATGGCTCTGGAATAGATGTTTCCGTTGCTTCGGAAAAGGTCATCGTGCGGCCGAGTGCAGGGATCCAATCCGGTGCAACCGATGCTTTCACTTCGGACATCGTGCACGGGATGGCTGCAGGCCGGTGCAGCTGCAACCTTCTGCAAGTTCTGCTCGGCCACTAGCTCATTCTTGGGCTTCGATTGTTGCGCCTTCATCAGCATATGAGATGCATGAGGCCCCGTCCAACATGAAGACTCTTCATCATGATTCCTCGCCTTACTTGTCGGTTGCTTCGGCTTCTGTCCCGATAGATGTGACGCTCCAGTCTGCTCTTGGGGTGCACACGAAGCTGCTGGGATCTGATCTTCATTGCATGACTTCCTCACAGATGGAAGAGGCAATTAAGCCGCTTTGCGAGGTCGCTGACTCCTTGCAAGGCTGGATGGTGCGTATTGGGAGCTTTCTGGAGCGCGCGGAGGCTGCTCTGCAAAGGCTCCCTCTTGCACAGGCTCCCCAGGTTGAGTCTTCTGTTAGCTTCGTGGATGAGGCGGGTGTGGAGCTCTTTGGTAGCTACTCGCCCCGTGTTGGGTCTACTTCGATGCCCCTTGTGTTACCGGACTCCGTGGGTGAGGCATCCCCTGAGGTTGTGTCTCCGATGCTGCAGATTATGCCCGAGTTGCAAGTGTTGTGTGGAGAACATGTTTCGCCAGTGTCGATGGAGCAGCTCAAGTTGGGCTCTCTCCAGGCTTCGAAGGTGGACCGTGTGTCCTCACCACCCCCCGTGGAGCCTTGTCAGGCTTCGGAGGTGGACTTGGTGCCCTCACCACCACCCGTGGAGCCTTGTGAGGGGCCAGACAACCTACCTCTCAGCGTCGTGGAGCACGGTGTTTTAGATGTTGATACCCTTCCCTCATCTGCGACCGTCGGGCAGGTGATGCATGTGAGTGGCATGACTATTGAGCCACTTGTGTTGGCGCCTACTCCAAATCCAAATGCTCTTTTCGCGAAGGAACTATGTGATTTGCTAGCCAGCGTGGAGGCTGCTAGACCTGGTTTGGGCAGGTCAATTGCTTGCCTCCTGACAGGGACACCAATAAGGGGCAAACAAAAAAAGGTGGGCAAAGGCAAAAACAATGCCAAAAGCAAGGTGGCTTTGGAGCTTGATGGATGATCTTTGGTCTCTCAGCTTGTCCTCTTTGTTTGGGTTGTCATTGTGGGTTGGGAGGTGCTTGATGTCTTGTGTCGAGGTGTTCTCGTGGGGAGTTACTTGGCATAGTAGCAGTGCAGGGGTTTGTGGATCTTGTCTAATTGGAGAGTTTGGCGGGTCGCCTATGCGGTTGTGGGGTTTCATGTCTTGGGAGTAGTTTGTTCGTGTTTCGTTTGTATTGGTTTTCGCCCGGTTTTCCGTAAATTAACTGGGCAATTATCTTCTTCTTAATTAATCGATGGGGCAAAACTTTTGCCTTCGTTTCAAAAAAAAATAGTTACCCATGGAAGAAACATCTTGACCTCGTCACCGATCACCGCATCACACGAGGGAAAAAAACCTACAAAAATGTTGTGGCGGCTCAGTTCTTGGAAGGTTCGATTCGCCATTTGAAGTCCATACATATGAGGGTGTTTAGAAACATGCCGTTTCTAATCTAAAATGTAAAATTATCATGCAACTGCTTTCCTTTTTTGGGTAATGTTTGATGCAACTTGTGCACAAGTAGGTGCTAGGTGCTATGTGGGTGTAGCAGTGGTGGTGCACCTAGAGATTCCTGGCCGTCCCTGTCCGTTCCTTTCGCTCCCGGGTCTCCACCAATGGGCGCCGACAGTGTGGCTTCTCCAGATTATTCTTTCTTTATTTTCATGATGCTGGATTTTTTTTTGAGGGAGAACATGCTTTACTTTATTGATCAGTAGTGCAAATTACATGAATAATAGAAGTATCATGAGGGTGTAACAACCATACTCCCCTAAATGTAAAGCATGTCTAGCTAAGCCATGAGCCTCCATGTTCGAAAGACGTCTCTCATGGGTGAAAGAGCAGGACTAAAAATCCCTGCTCGAGTTGATGATCTCCTGCACGATTGGAGCAATTGTGCCCATAGTTCCAGTTTGTATATCCTTGACCACCGAGAGGCAATCTGAAGCCACCATAAAATGAGTCAGTGCGATATCGCTGGCTAATGCAATAGCCTCTCGACAAGCAAGAGCTTCCAGTATATTCCGATCGTTCATACCATGGAATACCACCGCTGCTGACCCAGCATATGCTCCTGACTGATCCCGACAGACCGCACTAACAACCCCCACTGGAGGATGTTTACAGATAGCTGCATCAACGTTTACCTTGTGGTGACCTGCCGGTGGTGGTATCCAATCTTGTACCCGCACTGGAACTGTTCTTGGCTTCGTTATTTCATGTGACAAGAAAACGATACTCAAGTCTGCCAAGAAGCGTGTGATGAAAGAGTGAGTCCCCATCGGGCTCTGGTGCTCCTCCTCATGGATTAGCTTTCGCCGCGCCGACCATATGGCCCACAGTGTCACGGTTAGCTTTGTGAACTCGGCATGTGGCATCGATTCTTGCATACTGAAGATCCAAGCCTTTGCATTAGGTTCTGCTGTTGCAATAACATGCTCAACCAGCTCCGGGTCACCTAGCGCCCATACACAACACGCCATCGTACATGTTATCAATTAATGCATCCACGAATCCTCCTCTCCACAGATAGCACAACACGACGATGTGGACATATTACGATGACTGAGGACATCCGCCGTGGGTATAGAGCATTGAGCAAGTCTCCACAGGAATACTTTTAGTTTTGACGACACTGCAATCTTCCATAGATTAGTCCAGCTTGCTTCTTCTCTTGATCTATCAGTCGGAGCAGATCGTCCTTCAAGCCACGCCTCCCTCCTTAGCTTCGTTTTGCTGAGCATCCGATTTGCCGAGCGGATGAAGAAAGAACCCTTATGCTCGTATGCCCATGCCCAGGAATCTCTGCACTGTCGAGTAGCTAGCGGGATATTGAGAATCACATTCGCGTCTATTGGAAGAAAGGTTGCACGAACCACGTCCTGCTTCCACCTGGCATTGGACCTGTTGATCAGTTTGGACACAAACTGTGGCCTCTATTGACTCAAGCAAGCAATTGGCCTGAGCGACGCCTCTTTTTGTACCCAATTATGCTGCCATATCAAAGTATCTCTGCCATCGCCAATACGTCTGATGAGTCCCTGCTGGAGGACCTCCTTTCCTTCTATAATTGCCCTCCAAATTTGAGATGGTTGGCTGCCCAGTGAAGCATGCATTAAGAAAATCTATAGTTGGGAAGTAGCGCGCTTTCAATTTTTTTGCACTAAGTGTCTCTGGTGTTTGTAGGATTCTCCACGCATGTCTTGCAAGCAGGGCAAGGTTAAATAGTTCAATATCTCTAAAACCCAGGCCTCCTTCATATTTTGGCCTTGTCATCTTCTCCCAGGAGACCCAACTTGTCTTTCTCTCACCACGTTTACTCCCCCACCAAAACTTGTGTATGATGGAATTAATGTGAAGACAGAGGCCCCGAGGTAGCTTGAAGCATGCCATAGAGTAGACAGGGATATATTGGGCTACAGACTTTATAAGTACTTCTTTTCCTCCGGATGACAACACCTTTTCCATCCATCCCTTAACTTTGCTCCAAACTCTGTCCTTCAAATATTTGAAGGCCCCATTTTTGCTGCTCCCAACATCCGTAGGCATGCCCAAGTACTTTTCTGAGAGACTCTCATAGTGAACATTCAAGGTGTTTTTCATGCTTTCTTTAATACTCTGCGAGCGGCCCTTGCTAAAGAACACTGATGATTTCTCCAAGTTGATTTTCTGTCCTGAAGCATTGCAATATGTTTCCAACAAAGAAGATACCTGAATAGCCCCCTCAACACTAGCCTTGACGAACAGCAGGCTGTCATCTGCGAAAAGAAGATGGCTTACCGGCGGTGCCGTTTCTGCCACTTTGATCCCATGCACTGGAGATGACTCTGTCTGGTTTTTTAAAAGGCACGAAAGGCCCTCTGCTGCCAACAAAAATAGGTAAGGTGATATTGGATCCCCCTGTCGAATTCCTCATGAAGGTGTGAATTTCTCAAGTTTCTTTCCATTGAACATAACCGAAAACTTGACTGAACAAACCATCCTCATAACTGAGTTGACCCAGGCAGGAGCAAAACCTAGTTTAGTCATGATAGCTTGGAGGTAGTCCCATTCCAAACTGTCGTAGGCCTTCATCATATCAAGCTTAAGAGCACAGAACCCATTCCTCTTTGATCTGTTCCTCTTCATAAAATTTAAACATTCATAAGCGGAGATGATATTATATGTGATCAAACACCCTGCCACAAAGGCCGATTGCTCCTCCGATATGATCATATGAAGATTGGACTTCAGCCTGTTTTGCCATAACTTTTGACGCAATCTTGTGGAGTACATTAGATAGACTTATGGGACGGAACTGCGACAAAAGTGTGGGACTGGTTACCTTAGGTATGAGGACTAAGATATTATCATTCAACTCCTCAACCTCGTCTTCACCCCTTAAGATTTTCAAAATGATAGTGTACACTTCATCCCCACAGAGCTCCCAATGTATCTGAAAGAAGTGCGCCGGGAACCCATCCGATCCTGGTGCTTTAGTAGGAGCCATCTGAAACAGCGCCATTTTAATTTCCTCTCTGCTATACTCTCCTGTAAGCCATTGGTTCATCTCGTTTGTAACTTTACGTGGCACCACGTCAATCAATTGATGCATGTTCGTTGTCCCCTCGGATGTGAACAGATTTTTGTAGAAATCCGTGACCATACTCTTCATCTCTACTACGTCATCTGTTGTAGTTCCATCCTGCCCGAGAAGGCTTTTTATCTTGTTTTTAAGGCGCCGTCTGCTGGCCCGTAGGTGAAAAAACTTGGTGTTCTTATCGCCCGCCGCCAGCCATGTTATCCTCGATCTTTGACGCCACATGACTTCCTCTCTATGATAGAGCTCGATCAGGCGATCTTTCACTTTCTCCTCCTGATGAGTTGGTGTAGTCCTGGATGGATCCACACGCATGCTCTCTAGCTGAAGCTTGAGAGTTCTGATCTCCTCCTTGACACTGCCAAAAGTAGTTCGGTCCCAACGTTTCAGGTTTGTTGACAGCGTTTTAATTTTTGCACACAGTTCCGCAACAGTGCTTGCCCCTGGGCCTTGCCAGTGTTGTTCAATGGTCGCCTGAAAACCATCATGAGATTCCCACATCATCTCGTATCTGAAAGGTCTAGCTTGGCGCGGCCCATCTCCTTCCGGTGAGAGCTGCAGCAAAATCGGTGTATGATCCGATGTGGTGGCAGACTTGTGGGATAACTCTGCCCCTGGGTACATGCTGGACCAAGAAGCAGTGGCAAGTGCCCTGTCAAGGCGTACCCTCGTATATGTGCCTCCAATAACTCTTTTCTCAAAGGTCCAGCTGGTTCCCGAGAAACCTAGATCTATGAGGCCGCATGTATCAACAGCGTCCCTAAAACCATTCACCCGTGTCATACATCGGTGACCAACCCCATCATGTTCATTCAAGCTGAGAACTTCATTGAAATCACCAAAGCATAACCATGGTAGATCATTATCTTCAGCGAGAGGTCTTAACAGATCCCAAGTCTTGCCTCTTTCGCTAACCTGTGATTCACCGTACATCACTGTGAGGCGCCATGGTGTAGTTCCATGAAGAGTAACATGAGCATATATGATAAGCAGAGTAATCAAGATTTTCAATCTTGATTTCATTATTCCAGAAAATACCGAGACCTCCACTTCTACCAGAGTTGCTAACAACATATGCATTATCATAGCTAGGGTTGTTGGGGAACGTAGCAGAATTTAGAAATTTCCTACGCTTCACCAAGATCAATCTAAGGAGTCATCTAGCAATGAGCATAAAAGAGTGCATCTACATACCCTTTGTAGATCGTGAGCGGAAGCGTTCAAGAGAACGTGGATGATGGAGTCGTACTCGTCGTGATCCCTATCACCGATGATCCCAGCGCCGAACGGACGGCACCTCCGCGTTCAACACACGTACGGTGCAGCGACGTCTCCTCCTTCTTGATCCAGCAAGGGGGGAGGAAAGGTTGATGGAGATCCAGCAGCACGACGGCGTGGTGGTGGATGCAACGGGAAAAGCTGCAGGGCTTCGCCAAGGACCTGCAGGAGCAGGGAAAGGTGTAACGGGGGGGAGGCGCCAGGGGCTGAGGTCCGGCTGCCCTCTCTCCCCCCACTATATATAGGGGCCAGGGGGGCGCCGGCCCTAGGAGATGGGATCTTCTAGGGGGGCGGCGGCTAGAGGGGGAGCCTTGCCCCCCAAGGCAAGGGGGGCGCCCCCCATCCCTAGGGTTTCCAACCCTAGGCGCAGGGGGGGAGGCCCAAGGGGGTGCGCCAGCCCACTATGGGCTGGTCCCCCTCCCCCTATGGCCCATGGGGCCCTCCGGGATGGGTGGCCCCACCCGGTGGACCCCCGGGACCCTTTCGGTGGTCCTGGTACACTACCGGTGACCCTCAGAACTCTCCCGATGGCCGAAACAGGACTTCCTATATATAATTCTTTACCTCCGGACCATTCCGAAACTCCTCGTGACGTCCGGGATCTCATCCGGGACTCCGAACAACATTCCGGTTACCGTGTGCATTTATCTCTACAACCCTAGCGTCACCGAACCTTAAGTGTGTAGACCCTACGTGTTCGGGAGACACGTAGACATGAACGAGACGACTCTCCGGTCAATAACCAACAGCGGGATCTGGATACCCATGTAGGTTCCCACGTGTTCCTCAATGATCTCATCGGATGAACCACTATGTCAGGGATTCACTTAATCCCGTATGCAATTCCCTTTGTCTATCGGTATAGTACTTGCCCGAGATTCGATCGTCAGTATACCGATACCTTGTTCAATCTCGTCATGGCAAGTCTCTTTACTCATTCCGTAATACATCATCCCGTGACTAACTCCTTAATCACATTGAGCTCATTATGATGATGTCTTACCGAGTGGGCCCAGAGATACCTCTCCGTCATACGGAGTGACAAATCCCAGTCTCGGTTCGTGCCAACTCAACAGACACTTTCGGAGATACCCATTGCGTACCTTTATAGCCACCCAGTTACGTTGTGATGTTTGGCACACCCAAAGTATTCCTACGGTATCCGGGAGTTGCACAACCTCATGGTCTAAGGAAAAGATACTTGACATTGGAAAAGCTTTAGCATTACGAACTACACAATCTTGTGCTAGGCTTAGGATTGGGTCTTGTCCATCACATCATTCTCCTAATGATGTGATCCCGTTATCAATGACATCCAATGTCCATGGCCAGGAAACCGTGATCATCTGTTGATCAACGAGCTAGTAACTAGAGGCTTACCAGGGACACGTTGTGGTCTATGTATTCTCACATGTATCACTGTTTCCGGATAATACAATTCAAGCATGAATAACAGACAATTAGCATGAACAAGGAAATATAATAATAACCATTTTATTATTGCCTCTAGGTCATATTTCCAACAGTCTCCCACTTGCACTAGAGTCAATAATCTAGTTACATTGTGATGAATCGAACACCCATAGAGTTCTGGTGTTGATCATGTTTTGCCCGTGGAAGAGGTTTAGTCAACGGATCTGCGACATTCAGATACGTATGCACTTTACAAATATCTATGTCTCCATCTTGAACATAATTCCGGATG
Source organism: Secale cereale (assembly GCA_902687465.1). Classification (NCBI taxonomy): domain Eukaryota; kingdom Viridiplantae; phylum Streptophyta; class Magnoliopsida; order Poales; family Poaceae; genus Secale; species Secale cereale. The sequence continues at coordinate 933,594,983 of LR738711.1, read as the reverse complement.
GAGTTGAAACGACGCTTGATGTGCTTGGTCTTCTTGTGAAACCCGGGCTCCTTGGTAATGGCAATGGCTCCAGTGTTGTCACAGAAGAGAGTCATCGGGCTTGACGCGCTTGGAATGACTCCAAGGTCGGTGATGAACTCCTTCATCCAGACTCCTTCCTGCACTGCTTCGCAAGCAGCTATGTACTCCGCTTCACATGTAGAATGCGCCACGGCGCTCTGCTTGCAACTGCACCAGCTGACTGCTCCACCATTCAAAATATACACGTATCCGGTTTGTGACTTGGAGTCATCCAGATCTGTGTCAAAGCTAGCATCGTTGTAACCCTTTACGACGAGCTCTTCGTCACCTCCATAAATGAGAAACATATCCTTAGTACTTTTAAGGTACTTCAGGATGTTCTTGACCGTTGTCCAGTGTTCCATACCGGGATCACTTTGGTACCTCCCTACCAAACTAATGGCAAGGTTCACATTAGGTCTGGTACACAGCATGGCATACATAATAGAACCTATGGCTGTGGCATAGGGGATGACACTCAACTTTTCTCTATCTTCTGCCGTGGTCGGGGATTGAGCCGTGCTCAATCTCATACCTTGCAATACAGGCAAGAACCCTTTCTTTGACTGATCCATATTGAACTTCTTCAATATCTTATCAAGATATGTGCTTTGTGAAAGACCAATGAGGCGTGTCGATCTATATCTATAGATCTTGATGCCTAATATATAAGCAGCTTCTCCAAGGTCCTTCATTGAAAAACTCTTATTCAAGTAGGCCTTTATGCTCTCCAAGAATTCTATATCATTTCCCATCAGCAGTATGCCATTCACATATAATATGAGAAATGCTACAGAGCTCCCACTCACTTTCTTGTAAATACAGGCTTCTTCCCAAGTCTATATGAACCCAAACGCTTTGATCACATCATTAAAGCGGATATTCCAACTCCAAGATGCTTGCACCAGCCCATAGATCGAGCGATGGAGCTTGCATACCTTATTAGCATTCTCAGGATCGACAAAACCTTCCGGCTGCATGATATACAGCTCTTCCTTGAGGAAGCCATTAAGGAATGCCGTTTTGACGTCCATTTGCCATATCTCATAATCATAGAATGCGGCAATCGCTAACATGATTCGGACGGACTTCAGCATCGCAATGGGAGAGAAAGTCTCGTCGTAGTCAATCCCTTGAACTTGTCGGTAACCTTTAGCGACAAGCCGAGCCTTATAGATGGTCACATTACCATCCGCGTCAGTCTTCTTCTTAAATATCCATTTATTTCCTATGGCGTGCCGATCATCGGGCAAGTCCACCAAAGTCCACACTTTGTTTTCATACATGGATCCTATCTCGGATTTCATGGCTTCAAGCCATTTGTTGGAATCCGGGCCCGCCATTGCTTCTTCATAGTTCGAAGGTTCACCGTTGTCTAACAACATGATTTCCATGACAGGGTTGCCATACCACTCTGGTGCGGAACGTGTCCTTGTGGACCTTCGAAGTTCAGTAGTAACTTGATCTGAATCTTCATGATCATCGTCATTAACTTCCTCCCCTGTCGGTGCAGTCACCTCAGGAACAATTTCCATCGATGCGCTACTTTCCAGTTCAGGAGGGGTGACTGTCACCTCATCAAGTTCTACTTTCCTCCCACTCACTTCTTTCGAGAGAAACTCTTTCTCCAGAAAGGATCCATTCTAGGCAACGAAGACCTTGCCTTCGGATCTGAGGTAGAAGGTGTACCCAATCTTTTCCTTTGGGTATCCTATGAAAACACATTTTTCCGATTTGGGTTCGAGCTTTTCAGGTTGAAGTTTCTTGACATAAGCATCGCAACCCCAAACTTTCAGAAACGACAGCTTAGGTTTCTTGCCAAACCAAAGTTCATACGGTGTCGTCTCACCGGATTTTGACGGAGCCCTATTTAAAGTGAATGCGGCAGTCTCTAAAGCATAACCCCAAAGAGATAGTGGTAAGTCGGTGAGAGACATCATAGATCGCACCATGTCCAACAGAGTACGATTTCGACGTTCGGACACACCATTACGCTGAGGTGTTCCGGGCGGTGTCAATTGTGAAACAATTCCACAGTTCCTTAGGTGTGTGCCAAATTCATGACTTAAATATTCACCCCCACGATCAGATCGTAAAAACTTTATTTTTCTGTCACATTGATTCTTAACCTCATTCTAAAATTCCTTGAACTTTTCAAAGGTCTCAGACTTGTGTTTCATTAAGTATACATACCCATATCTACTTAAGTCATCTGTGAGGGTGAGAACATAACGATAGCCTCCGCGAGCTTCAACACTCATTGGACCGAACACATCGGTATGTATGATTTCTAATAAGTTGGTCGCTCGCTCCATTGTTCCGGAGAACGGAGTCTTGGTCATCTTGCCTAAGAGGCATGGTTCGCACGTGTCAAATGATTCATAATCAAGAGACTCTAGAAGTCCATCTGCATGGAGCTTCTTCATACGTTTGACACCAATATGACCAAGGCGGCAATGCCACAAGTATGTGGGACTATCATTATCAACTTTACATCTTTCGGCATTCACACTATGAATGTGTGTAACATCACGTTCGAGATTCATCAAAAATAAACCATTGACCAGCGGGGCATGACCATAAAACATATCTCTCATATAAATAGAACAACCATTATTCTCGGATTTAAATGAGTAGCCATCTCGCATCAAACGAGATCAAGATACAATGTTCATGCTCAAAGCTGGTACTAAATAACAATTATTAAGGTTCAAAATTAATCCCGAGGGTAGATGTAGAGGTAGCGTGCCGACGGCGATCACATCGACCTTGGAACCATTCCCGACGCGCATCGTCACCTCGTCCTTCACCAGTCTCCGCTTATTCCGCATCTCCTGCTTTGAGTTACAAATGTGAGCAACTGCACCAGCATCAAATACCCAGGAGTTACTACGAGCGCTGGTAAGGTACACATCAATTACATGTATATCACATATACCTTTGACGTTGCCGGCCTTCTTGTCTGCTAAGTATTTGGGGTAGTTCCGCTTCAAGTGACCCGTTCCCTTGCAATAAAAGCACTCAGTCTCAGGCTTGGGTCCATTCTTTGGCTTCTTCCCGGCAACTGGCTTACTGGGCGCGGCAACTCCTTTGCCGTCCTTCTTGAAGTTCTTCTTAACCTTGCCTTTCTTGAACTTAGTGGTTTTATTCAGCATCAACACTTGATGCTCTTTCTTGATCTCCACCTCCGCTGATTTTAGCATTGAATACACCTCGGGAATGGACTTCTCCATCCCTTGCATATTGAAGTTTAACACGAAGCTCTTGTAGCTAGGTGGGAGCGACTGAAGGATTCTGTCAACGACCGCTTCGTCTGGGAGATTCATTCCCAACTGAGACAAGCGATTGTGCAACCCAGACAACTTGAGTATGTGCTCGCTCACAGAACTATTCTCCTCCATCTTACAACTGTAGAATGCGTTGGAGACATCATATCTCTCAACTCGGGCATGAGCTTGGAAAACCATTTTCAGCTCTTGGAACATCTCATATGCTCCGTGGTGCTCAAAACGCTTTTGGAGCCCCGATTCTAAGCTGTAGAGCATGCCGCACTGAATCAGGGAGTAATCATCACAATGCGACTGCCAAGCGTTCATAACATCTTGGTTGGCCGGGGCGGGAGCGTCACCTAGCGGTGCTTCTAGGACATAAGTTTTCTTGGCAGCTATGAGGATGATCCTCATGTTACGGACCCAATCCGTATAGTTGGTACCATCGTCTTTCAGCTTGGTTTTCTCTAGGAACGCGTTGAAGTTGAGGGTGACATGAGCGTGGGCCATTGGATCTACAAGACATATTGTAAAGATTTTAGACTAAGTTCATGACAATTAAGTTCATCTAATAAAATTTAATGAACTCCCACTCAGACAAACATCTCTCTAGTCATCTAAGTGAAACATGATCCGAATCAACTAAGCAGTGTCCGATCATCACGTGAGACGGACTAGTCATCAACGGTGAACATCTTCATGTTGATCATATCTTCTATACGACTCATGTTTGACCTTTCGGTCTTCCGTGTTCCGAGGCCATGTCTGTACATGCTAGGCTCGTCAAGTGAACCCTAAGTGTATTGCGTGTGTAAATCTGGCTTACACCCGTTGTATGCGAACGTTAGAGCCTATCACACCCGATCATCACGTGGTGCTTCGGAACAACGATCCTTAGCAACGGTGCACAGTTAGGGGAAACACAATTCTTTAAATTTTAGTGAGAGATCATCTTATTTACTACCGTCGTTCTAAGCAAATAAGATGCATAAACATGATAAACATCACATGCAATCAAATAAAGTGACATGATATGGCCAATATCATTTTGCTCCTCGGATCTTCATCTTCGGGGCACCATGATCATCTTTTTCACCGGCATCACACCATGATCTCCATCATCGTGTCTTCATGAAGCCGTCTCGCCAAAATATTATTTCTACTACTATGGCTAACGTTTAGCAATAAAGTAAAGTAATTACATGGCGTTATTCAGTGACACACAGGTCATACAAAAAGTAAGACAACTCCTATGGCTCCTGCCGGTTGTCATTGTCATCGACATGCAAGTCGTGATTCCCTATTACAAGAACATGATCAATCTCATACATCACATATATCATTCATCACATCTTCTTGGCCATATCACATCACATAGCACATGCTGCAAGAACAAGTTAGACGTCCTCTAATTGTTTTTGCAAGTTTTACGTGGCTGCTATAGGTTTCTAGCAAGAACGTTTTTTACCTACGCCAAAACCACAACGTGATATGTCAATTTCTATTTACCCTTCATAAGGACCCTTTTCATCGAATCCGATCCGACTAAAGTGGGAGAGACAGACACCCGCCAGCCACTGCAACTAGTGCATGTCAGCCGGTGGAACTAGTCTCACATAAGCGTACGTGTAAGGTCGGTCCGTGCCGCTTCATCCCACGATGCCGCCGAATCAAGATTGGACTAGTAGCGGCAAGAGAATTGAACAAATCTACGCCCGCAACTTGTTTGTGTTCTACTTGTGCAAGATGCTACACAAAAGACCTAGCTCAGATGCCACTGTTGGGGAACGTAGCAGAATTCAAAAATTTCCTACACTTCACCAAGATCAATCTAAGGAGTCATCTAGCAACGAGCATAAAAGAGTGCATCTACATACCCTTTGTAGATTGCGAGCGGAAGCGTTCAAGAGAACGTGGATGATGGAGTCGTACTCGTCGTGATCCCTATCACCAATGATCCCAGCGCCGAACGGACGGCACCTCCGCGTCCAATACACGTACGGTGCAGCGACGTCTCCTCCTTCTTGATCTAGCAAGGGGGGAGGAGAGGTTGATGGAGATATAGCAGCACGACGGCGTGGTGGTGGATGCAACGGGAAAAGCTGCAGGGCTTCGCCAAGGACCTGCGGGAGCAGGGAGAGGTGTAACGGGGGGGAGAGGCGCCAGGGGTTGAGGTCTGGCTGCCCTCTCTCCCCCACTATATATAGGGGCCAGGGGGCACCGGCCCTAGGAGATGGGATCTCCTAGGGCGGGCGGCGGCCAGAGGGGGAGCCTTGCCCCCCAAGGCAAGGGGGGCGCCCCCCACCCCTAGGGTTTCCAACCCTAGGCGCAGGGGGGAGGCCCAAGGGGGTGCGCCAGCCCACTATGGGCTGGTCCCCCTCCCCCTACGGCCCATGGGGCCCTCTGGGATGGGTGGCCCCACCCGGTGGACCCCCGGGACCCTTTCGGTGGTCCCGGTACACTACCGGTGACCCCTGGAACTCTCCCGATGGCCGAAACTGGACTTCCTATACATAATTCTTTACCTCCGGACCATTCCGGAACTCCTCGTGACGTCTGGGATCTCATCCGGGACTCCAAACAACATTCGGGTTACCGTGTGCATTTATCTCTACAACCCTAGCGTCACCGAACCTTAAGTGTGTAGACCCTACGGGTTCGGGAGACACGTAGACATGACTGAGACGACTCTCCGGTCAATAACCAACAGCGGGATATGGATACCCATGTTGGTTCCCACGTGTTCCTCGATGATCTCATCGGATGAACCACTATGTCAAGGATTCACTTAATCCCGTATGCAATTCCCTTTGTCTATCGGTATAGTACTTGCCCGAGATTCGATCATCGGTATACCGATACCTTGTTCAATCTCGTCATGGCAAGTCTCTTTACTCGTTCCGTAATACATCATCCCGTGACTAACTCCTTAGTCACATTGAGCTCATTATGATGATGTCTTACCGAGTGGGCCCAGAGATACCTCTCCGTCATACGGAGTGACAAATCCCAGTCTCGGTTCGTGCCAACTCAACAGACACTTTCGGAGATACCCGTTGCGTACCTTTATAGCCACCCAGTTACGTTGTGACGTTTGGCACACCCAAAGTATTCCTACGGTATCCGGGAGTTGCACAACCTCATGGTCTAAGGAAAAGATACTTGACATTGGAAAAGCTTTAGCATTACGAACTACACGGTCTTGTGCTAGGCTTAGGATTGGGTCTTGTCCATCACATCATTCTCCTAATGATGTGATCCCGTTATTAATGACATCCAATGTCCATGACCAGGAAACCATGACCATCTGTTGATCAACAAGCTAGTAACTAGAGGCTTACCAGGGACACGTTGTGGTCTATGTATTCACACATGTATCACTGTTTCCGGATAATACAATTCAAGCATGAATAACAAACAATTATCATGAACAAGGAAATATAATAATAACCATTTTATTATTGCCTCTAGGGCTTATTTCCAATAAGGGTGCTTGCCAAGTTCTCCACTCTATCTCTAGGGAGTTGAGTTTCAACTATACATAGCACCGACGGGGCAAACTGCCTCGCGAAATCGCGAAGCTCTCGTACTGTCGCAGGTTTGCCCGCCCCACGACAGTTCCAACATGAGAGACTCATTGGAGCCGGCGGCGCTCCTCTGAGGAGCCCGCCACGCTGTCCATGTTGCTTTTGTTTTTGTTTGGAGAATTCCCGTTCTTGTGCTTCTTTCTGTCTCTCGGGGCGACGTAGGGTGGTGGAGGAGGAGGAACACTCGCCCCCATAACCCCTTGCGTGGATGCATCCCCTGTGTCACCCTTGCTGCTCTCACCTGTTGTCTGATCATCCATGTTCAGTTTGCGAGTAACCGAGGATTGGGAGTGGTCAGTCGCCATCTCATCACCATTGCCCTTAAGTGGGCTTTCCGCCGTGTCCTTGAGGTCATCATCAGCATCTTTCTCAACTTCATCCCCCAGACCGGCCTCCTCTGATGATCGTTTCTTGGCTCCATTGTTCCTGCCACGCCCGCCTCCATGGGCTCATCCACGCCCACGTGCTGAGTTCCCCCGGTTCCAGCCGGGGTCACGGTTTTGGCTCTCTGGCAGGGGTCTCCGAGTAGCTTTCATCCACTCGCCATATTCAATCTCCTCGGGGCTATGAACCCCATCGCCGCACTCCTCCATGGAGTGGCCTAGGATGCCGCAGACTTCACAAAAGAAACCAATCTTCTCATATTTGACTGGGAGGAGGATTCGTCCTTCCCCTTTGATGTTCAATGGGGCAAAACACACCAAAGGATCAGCCAGTTTTATCTTTGCCCGGACCCTGACATAGTTGCCCTCGAAAACTCGGTTAGGGTTCATCTCTACACTATTCACTTGGCCTATGCGGCGGGCCAGTTGGTCTACGATCATCTCCTTCCTATAGAGCTCCGGGGTGTCATGGATTTGCGCCCACACATGAACTCGGTCGAGCTGAACCAGATCTGGCTTCCCTTTGTCGTCGTACTCTTCAATTTCAACCATTAGGCCCCTATAGATCCAAGGTCCCTGGTGCATGACTCTGTTCCAATCCCCTAGACAGTAGAGTTGGATGATAAACAGATTGTCATCTGCCTCCCGGATTTCTGGCTCGTTGGCAAGTCTCCATGCGAAACTAATTGTGTTCTTGAAAGAATCCACGCTGAAAAACTTCGTCGTATTCACCCTTGCAACAGCCAGCTGCCGGGTCGCCTTTGACAACTCTACGATTTCCTCATCGCCAACAATCACGTCATCTAACTCTATCTCCTTCAGTTTCATGTTCCTCATCACTGCTTCCAGATCAATCGGGGTCTTCCCCTTCCTTTTGCCTGCAGTAGCGCCGCCCCCTCCATTGGATGGAGTCGCTCCTGCCATAGCTGCCGCCGAAACCCTAGATCACCGCACCGCGTCGAGGCCGGGTGGAAGGACAAGCCGACCCCATTGTCAGCCCAAGCACTGGCGTGGGATGGAAGGGATGCGCGGGCACGTAACCAGAGTGTTGGAAATATGCCCTAGAGGCAATAATAAAAGTATTATTATTATATTTCCTTGTTCATGATAATTGTATGTTATTCATGCTTGAATTGTATTGTACGGAAACAGCGATACATGTGTGAATATATAGACCACAATGAGTCCCTGGTAAGCCTCTAGTTACTAGCTCGTTGATCAGCAGATGGTCACGGTTTCCTGACCATGGACATAGGATGTCAGTGATAACGGGATCACATCATTAGGAGAATGATGTGATGGACAAGACCCAATTCTGAGCCTAGCACGAGATCGTTTAGTTCGTAATGCATAAGCTTTTCGGTGTCAACTATTTATTCCTTAGACCATGAGGTTGTGCAACTCCCAGATACCGTAGGAATACTTTGGGTGTGCCAAACGTCACAACGTAACTGGGTGACTATAAAGGTATGCATCGGGTATCTTCGAAAGTGTCTGTTGAGTTGGTATGAACCGAGACTGGGATATTGTCACTCCGTGTGACGGAGAGGTTCCTCTGGGCCCACTCGGTAAGACATCATCATAATGAGCTCAAAGTGACTAAGGAGTTGGTCACATGATGATGGATTACGGAACGAGTAAAGAGACTTGCCATGACGAGATTGAACAAGGTATCGGGCATACCAACGATCGAATCTCAGGCAAGTACCGTACCGATAGACAAAGGGAATAACATACGGGATTGAGTGAATCCTTGACACAGTGGTTTATCCGATGAAGATCATCGAGGAACACGTGGGAACCAACATGGGAATCCAGATCCCGCTGTTGGTTATTGACCGGAGAGTCGTCTCGGTCATGTTTACGTGTCTCCCAAACCCGTAGGGTCTACACACTTAAGGTTCGGTAACGCTAGGGTTGTAGAGATACATGCACGTGGGAACCCGAATGTTGTTCGGAGTCCCGGATGAGATCCCGGACGTTACGAGGAGTTCCGTAATGGTCCGGAGGTAAAGAATGATATATAGGAAGTCCAGTTTCGGCCATCGGGTGAACTCCGGGGGTCACCGGGAGTGTCCCGGGACCACCGGAGGGGTCCCGGGGGTCCATCGGGTGGGGCCACCCATCCTGGTGGGGCCCCTAGGCTGCAAGGGGGAAGGGGCCAGCCCCTGGTGGGCTGGCGCACCACTTGGCCCCCCCTCCATGCGCCTAGGGTTGAAAACCTAGCGGAGGGCGCGCCCCCTATGCCTTGGGGGGCAAGTTTCCCCCCTAGGCCGCCGCCACCCCTTGCAGATGGGATCTGCCAGGGACGGCGCCCCCCTGGCCCCTATATATAGTGGGGGGGAGAGGGCAGCCACACCTCAAGTCTCTGGCGCCTCTCCCCCCTCCCGTCACACCTCCAACTCCTCCGCAGGGCGCCGGCGAAGCCCTGCGGGATTTCCTAGTGCGTCCATCACCACACCGTTGTGCTGCTGGATCTCCGACGACCTCTCCTCCCCCCTTGCTGGATCAAGAAGGAGGTTATGTTGCTGTACCGGACGTGTGTTGAACGCGGAGGTGCCGTCCGTTCAGCGCTAGATCATCGGTGATGAAGAACGCGAAGAGTACGACTACTTCATCCACGCTTCTTCGAACGCTTCCGCTCGCAATCTACAAAAGGGTATGTAGATGCACTCCAATATGCTCGTTGCTAGATGACTCCTTAGATTGATCTTGGTGAAAGCGTAGAATTTTTTTGAATTCTGCTACGTTCCCCAACAGTGGCATCTGAGCTAGGTCTTTTGCGTAGCATCTTGCACGAGTAGAACACAAAGTAGTTGTGGGCGTTGAGTTTGCTCAATTTTCTTACCGTTACTAGTCTAATCTTGATTCAGCGGTATTGTGGGATGAAGCGGCCCGGACCGACCTTACACGTACGCTTACGTGAGACTGGTTCCACCGACAGACATGCACTAGATGCATAAGGTGGCTGGCGGGTGTCTGTCTCTCCTACTTTAGTCGGATCGGATTCGATGAACAGGGTCCTTATGAAGGGTAAATAGAAATTGACAAATCACGTTGTGGCTTTTGCGTAGGTAAGAAACGTTCTTGCTAGAAAACCTATAGAAGCCACGTAAAAACTTGGAACAACAATTAGAGGTCGTCTAACTTGTTCTTGCAGCATGTGCTATGTGATATGGTATGGCCAAGAAGATGTGATGAATGATATATGTGATGTATGAGATTGATCATGTTCTTGTAATAGGGAATCACGACTTGCATGTCGATGAATTTGACAACCGGCAGGAGCCATAGGAGTTGTCTTAATTCCTGCGTGTCACTGAATAACGCCATGTAATTACTTTACTTTATTGCTAAACGTTAGCCATAGTAGTAGAAGTAAGAGTTGGCGTGACGACTTCTTCAAGACACGATGATGGAGATCATGGTGTCGAGCCGATGACAAAGATGATCATGGTGCCCCGAAGATGGAGATCCAAGGAGCAAGATGATATTGGCCATATCATGTGACTTTAATTGATTGCATGTGATGTTTATCATGTTTATGCATCTTGTTTACTTAGAACGACGGTAGTAAATAAGATGATCTCTCACTAAAATTTCAAGAATTGTGTTCCCCCTAACTGTGCACCGTTGCTAAGGATCGTTGTTCCGAAGCACCACATGATGATCGGGTGTGATAGGTTCTAACGTTCGCATACAACGGGTGTAAGCCAGATTTACACAAGCAATACACTTAGGGTTCACTTGACGAGCCTAACATGTATAGACATGGCCTCCGAACACGGAAGACCGAAAGGTCGAACATGAGTCGTATAGAAGATACGATCAACATAAAGATGTTCACCGTTGATGACTAGTCCGTCTCACGTGATGATCGGACACGGGCTAGTCGATTCGGATCATGTACCACTTAGATGACTAGAGAGATGTCATTCTGAGTGGGAGTTCATTAAAATTTGATTAGATGAACTTAATTATCATGAACTTAGTCTAAAAATCTTTACAATATGTCTTGTAGATCAAATGGCCCACGTTCAAGTTTCCCTCAACTTCAACGCGTTCCTAGAGAAAACCAAGCTGAAAGACGATGGTAGCAACTATACGGATTGGGTCCGTAACCTGAGGATTATCCTCATAGCTGCCAAGAGATCATATGTCCTTGAAGCACCGCTAGGTGATGCACCCGTTCTCCCGGCGAACCAAGACGTTATGAACGCCTGGCAGTCGCTTTGTGATGATTACTCCCTCGTTCAGTGCGGCATGCTTTACAGCTTAGAATCGGGGCTCCAAAAGCGTTTTGAGCACCACGGGGCATATGAGATGTTCCAAGAGCTGAAAATGGTTTTCCAAGCTCATGCCCGAGTCGAGAGATATGATGTCTCCGACGCATTCTACAGTTGTAAGATGGAGGAAAACAGTTCTGTCAGTGAGCACATCCTCAAGATTTTTGGGTTGCACAACCGCTTGTCTCAGTTGGGAATGAATCTCCCAGACGAAGCGGTCGTTGAAAGAATCCTCCAGTCGCTCCCACCTAGCTTCAAGAGCTTCGTGTTAAACTTCAATATGCAGGGGATGGAGAGGTCCATTCCCGAGGTGTATTCAATGCTGAAATCAGCGAAGGTGGATATCAAGAAAGAACATCAAGTGTTGATGGTCAATAAAACCACTAAGTTCAAGAAAGGCAAGGGTAAGAAGAACTTCAAGAAGGACGGCAAAGGAGTTGTCGTGCCCGGTAAGCCAGTTGCCGGGAAGAAGCCAAAGAATGGACCCAAGCCTGAAACTGAGTGTTTTCATTGCAAGGGAACGGGGCACTGGAAGCGGAACTGCCCCAAATACTTAGCGGACAAGAAGGCCGGTAACGTCAAAGGTATATGTGATATACATGTTATTGATGTGTACCTTACCAGTGCTCGTAGTAGCTCCTGGGTATTTGATACCGGTGCAGTTGCTCATATTTGTAACTCTAAGCAGGAGTTGCGGAATAAGCGGAGACTGGCGAAGGATGGGGTGACGATGCACGTCGGGAATGGTTCCAAGGTCGATGTGATCGCCGTCGGCACGCTACCTTTACATCTACCCTCGGGATTAGTTTTAAACCTTAATAATTGTTATTTAGTACCAGTTTTGAGCATGAACATTGTATCTGGATCTCGTCTTATGCGAGATGGCTACTCATTTAAATCGGAGAATAATGGTTGTTCTATTTATTTGAGGGATATGTTTTATGGTCATGCCCCGCTGGTCAATGGTTTATTTTTGATGAATCTCGAATGTGATGATACACATATTCATAGTGTAGATGCCAAAAGATGTAAAGTTGATACGTCCAAAACGTATCTATAATTTCTGCTTGCTCCATGCCTCTTTTGTGTGATATTGCTATGATATTTATACACTTCCATACACTTTTGATCATATTTGGACTAACCTATTAACTCAGTGCACCCCAGTGCCAGTTTCTGTTTTCTGCTATTTTTGTATTTCAGGTTTTCCCATTACGTAAACTGCCAGAAAAATTCCGGGAAAAATATATAAAAAATCAGCGTTCCGGAAGCTTCCATGCGGCCGAAGTAGGGCCGGAGGGGGGCCACCAGGGCTCCAGGCGCCCTGGCCACGCGGCCCCCCTCCAGGCCGCACCGGGGGGGCGCCTGGGCCCCCCTTAGCTCCTATGGCGACCCCCTTTGGCATATATTTAACACCTGTCGAGGAAACCCTGATTCCAGACCCCTTTTCTCCAGACGCAATTCCAATCTCCGCCGCCATCGCCATCAAGCTTCGGGGGACCACAATTCCTGTGCCGGCACCCTGCCGGGACGGGGAAGTGCCCCCGGATTCATCTCCATCGACGTTGCTTCCTCCCTCCATGATGCGGGAGTAGTTCCTCCTCGGGGCTGAGGTTTCTACCAGTAGCTATGTGGTCAATTCTCTCTCCCATGATGTGATCTTCGTTGTGATCATAGGCTATGTTAATCTAGGGTGATCCCATGATATTTCCCCTTCCTCTATGTATTGGATTGATGTACTCACTTGTCTTTATCTAGTATAATCCCCGAGACCTAGGTGATAGCGGTCTATTGGACATGGATTAGAAAAATATTTTCATGAGTGATTTCCTCTCTTGTGTGTTGATTGAAGATTGAGAGTCTCTTGGTGCTTGTCTTTGACTATTCTTTAGATATGTTGTAGTGATTGTGGGACTCTCTTTGGATGGCCGCGGTGACATTGGGAAATCCTTAGATTGAGAACTACGAACTTTGAGGTGTGCTTTTGTAGCCCTACATAATTCTCGTCCTCTCTTGACCACGAAGGAATGACCTCCGGGTGCGTCTCCATTGCATGTTTTACGGGAAATATCATGTGATTCGATTATGTTAATGTTGTTGGGAGTTGCCACTAGTGAAAGTATGAAGCCTAGGCCTTGTTTCCACCATTGCAATACCATTTGTGCTCACTTTTACCACTTGTTTGCTTGCTGCACTTTTTATTACAGATTTATATTACTTTGTTTTGCCATCCATATCACTTGCCATTTAACATCTCTTCGCCGAACTAGTGCACCTATACATCTGACAAGTGTATTAGGTGTGTTGGGGACACAAGAGACTTCTTGTATCTTAGTTGCAGGGTTGCTTGAGAGAGACCATCTTCAACCTGTACTTCCCTGAGTTCGATAAACCTTAGGTCATCCACTTGTGGGAAATTGCTGATGTCCTACAAACCTCTGCGCTTGGAGGCCCAACATAGTCTACAAGAGTAGAAGCGTGTGTAGACATCAAAAGTTGATAATGATAGTCCCACATACTTGTGGCATTGCCGCCTTGGTCATATTGGTGTCAAGCGTATGAAGAAGCTCCATAAAGATGGACTTCTAGAGTCTCTTGATTATGAATCATTTGACACGTGCTAACCGTGCCTCTTGGGCAAGATGACCAAGACTCCGTTCTCCGGAACAATGGAGCGAGCAACCAACTTGTTGGAGATCATACATACCGATGTGTGTGGTCCAATGTGTGTTGAGGCTCGCGGAGGCTATCGTTATGTTCTCACCCTCACAGATGACTTGAGTAGATATGGGTATATCTATTTGATGAAGCACAAGTCTGAGACCTTTGAAAAGTGCAAGGAATTTCAGAATGAGGTTGAGAATCAACGTGACAGAAAAATAAAGTTCTTGCGATCGGATCGTGGGGGTGAATATTTAAGTCATGAATTTGGCACGCACCATAGGAACTGTGGAATTGTTTCACAATTGACACCGCCCGGAACACCTCAGCGTAACGGTGTGTCCGAACGTCAAAATCGTACTATGTTGGACATGGTGCGATCTATGATGTCCCTTACCGATTTACCGCTATCTTTTTTTGGTTATGCTTTAGAGACTGCCGCATTCACTTTAAATAGGGCTCCGTCAAAATCCGTTGAGACGACACCATATGAACTTTGGTTTGGCAAGAAACCGAAGCTGTCGTTTCTGTAAGTTTGGGGTTGCGATGCTTATGTCAAGAAACTTCAACCTGAAAAGCTCGAACCCAAATCGGAAAAATGCGTCTTCATAGGATACCCAAAGGAAACGATTGGGTACACCTTCTACCACAGATCCGAAGGCAAAGTCTTTGTTGCCAAGAATGGATCCTTTCTGGAGAAAGAGTTTCTCTCAAAAGAAGTGAGTGGAAGGAAAGTAGAACTTGATGAGGTGACAGTCACCCCTCCTGAACCGGAAAGTAGCGCAGCGCAGGAAATTGTTCCTGAGGTGCCTGCACCGACAAGGGAGGAAGTTGATGATGATCATGAAGAAACTGATCAAGTTACTACTGAACTTCGAAGGTCCACAAGGGCACGTTCCGCACCAGAGTGGTACGGCAACCCTGTCATGGAAATCATGTTGTTAGACAACGGTGAACCTTCGAACTATGAAGAAGCAATGGCGGGCCCGGATTCCAATAAATGGCTTGGAGCCATGAAATCCGAGATAGAATCCATGTATGAAAACAAAGTATGGACTTTGGTGGACTTGCCTAATGATAGGCACGCCATAGAAAATAAATGGATTTTTAAGAAGAAGACAGACGCGGATGGTAATGTGACCATCTATAAGGCTCGGCTTGTCGCTAAGGGTTATCGACAAGTTCAAGGGATTGACTACAACGAGACTTTCTCTCCCGTAGCGATGCTGAAGTCAGTCAGAATCATGTTAGCTATTGCCGCATTCTATGATTATGAGATATGGCAAATGGACGTCAAAACGGCATTCCTTAATGGCTTCCTCAAGGAAGAGTTGTATATGATGCAGCCGGAATGTTTTGTCGATCCAGAGAATGCTAACAAGGTATGCAAGCTCCAGCGCTCGATCTACGGGCTGGTGCAAGCATCTCGGAGTTGGAATATTCGCTTTAATGATGTGATCAAAGCGTTTGGCTTTATACAGACTTATGGAGAAGCCTGTATTTACAAGAAAGTGAGTGGGAGCTCTATAGCATTTCTCATATTATATGTGGATGACATATTGCTGATGGGAAATGATATAGAATTCTTGGAAAATGTAAAGGCCTATTTGAATAAGAGTTTTTCAATGAAGGACCTTGGAGAAGCTGCTTACATATTAGGCATCAAAATCTATAGAGATAGATCAAGACGCCTCATTGGTCTTTCACAAAGCACATACCTTGACAAGATATTGAAGAAGTTCAATATGGATCAGTCCAAGAAGGGGTTCTTGCCTGTTTTGCATGGTATGAGATTGAGCAAGGCTCAGTCGCCGACCACGGCAGAAGATAGAGAAAAGATGAGTGTCATTCCCTATGCCTCAGCCATAGGTTCTATCATGTATGCCATGCTGTGTACCAGACCCGATGTGAACCTTGCCATAAGTTTGGTTGGGAGGTACCAAAGTGATCCCGGTATGGAACATTGGACAGCGGTCAAGAACATCCTAAAGTACCTGAAAAGGACTAAGGATATGTTTCTCGTTTATGTAGGTGACGAAGAGCTCGTCGTAAAAGGTTACGTCGATGCTAGCTTCGACACAGATCTGGATGACTCTAAGTCACAAACCGGATACGTGTATATTTTGAATGGAGGAGCAGTCAGCTGGTGCAGTTGCAAGTAGAGCGTCGTGGCGCATTCTACATGTGAAGCGGAGTACATAGCTGCTTGCGAAGCAGCACAAGGAGGAGTCTGGATGAAGGAGTTCATCACCGACATAGGAGTCATTCCAAGCGCGTCAAGCCCGATGACTCTCTTCTGTGACAACACTGGTGCTATTGCCATTACCAAGGAGCCCAGGTTTCACAAGAAGACCAAGCACATCAAGCGCCGTTTCAACTCCATCCGGAATTATGTTCAAGATGGAGACATAGATATTTGTAAAGTGCATACGGATCTGAATGTTGCAGACCCGTTGACTAAACCTCTTCCACGGGCAAAACATGATCAACACCAGAACTCTATGGGTGTTCGATTCATCACAATGTAACTTGATTATTGACTCTACTGCAAGTGGGAGACTGTTGGAAATATGCCCTAGAGGCAATAATAAAAGTATTATTATTATATTTCCTTGTTCATGATAATTGTCTGTTATTCATGCTTGAATTGTATTGTACGGAAACAGCGATACATGTGTGAATATATAGACCACAATGAGTCCCTGGTAAGCCTCTAGTTACTAGCTCGTTGATCAGCAGATGGTCACGGTTTCCTGTCCATGGACATATGATGTCAGTGATAACGGGATCACATCATTAGGAGAATGATGTGATGGACAAGACCCAATTCTGAGCCTAGCACGAGATCGTTTAGTTCGTAATGCATAAGCTTTTCGGTGTCAAGTATTTATTGCTTAGACCATGAGGTTGTGCAACTCCCGGATACCGTAGGAATACTTTGGGTGTGCCAAACGTCACAACGTAACTGCGTGACTATAAAGGTACACATCGGGTATCTCCGAAAGTGTCTGTTGAGTTGGTACGAACCGAGACTGGGATATTGTCACTCCGTGTGACGGAGAGGTTCCTCTGGGCCTACTCGGTAAGACATCATCATAATGAGCTCAAAGTGACTAAGGAGTTGGTCACAGGACGATGGACTACGGAACGAGTAAAGAGATTTGCCATGACGAGATTGAACAAGGTATCGGGCATACCAACGATCGAATCTCAGGCAAGTACCGTACCGATAGACAAAGGGAATAACATACGGGATTGAGTGAATCCTTGACACAGTGGTTCATCCGATGAAGATCATCGAGGAACACATGGGAACCAACATGGGTATCTAGATCCCGCTGTTGGTTATTGACCGGAGAGTCGTCTCGGTCATGTCTACGTGTCTCCCGAACCCGTAGGGTCTACACACTTAAGGTTCGGTAACGCTAGGGTTGTAGAGATACATGCATGTGGGAACCCGAATGTTGTTCGGAGTCCCGGATGAGATCCCGGACATTACGAGGAGTTCCGGAATGGTCCGGAGGTAAAGAATGATATATAGGAAGTCCAGTTTCGGCCATCGGGTGAACTCCGGGGGTCACCGGGAGTGTCCCGGGACCACCGGAGGGGTCCCGGGGGTCCACCGGGTGGGGCCACCCATCCCGGTGGGGCCCCTAGGCCGCAAGGGGGAAGGGGCCAGCCCCTGGTGGGCTGGCGCACCACTTGGGCCCCCCTCCATGCGCCTAGGGTTGAAACCCTAGGGGAGGGGGGCGCCCCCTATGCCTTGGGGGGCAAGTTTCCCCCCTAGGCCGCCGCACCCCCTTGCGGATGGGATCTGCCAGGGCCGGCGCCCCCCTAGCCCCTATATATAGTGGGGGGGAGAGGGCAGCCGCACCTCAAGTCTCTGGCGCCTCTCCCCCCTCCCGTCACACCTCCAACTCCTCCGTAGGGTGCCAGCGAAGCCCTGCAGGATTTTCTGCTGCTTCCATCACCACGCCGTTGTGTTGCTGGATCTCCGACAACCTCTCCTCCCCCCTTGCTGGATCAAGAAGGAGGTGACGTTGCTGTACCGGACGTGTGTTGAACGCGGAGGTGCCGTCCGTTCGGCGCTAGATCATCGGTGACGAAGAACGCGAAAAGTACGACTACTTCATCCACGCTTCTTTGAACGCTTCCGCTCGCAATCTACAAAAGGGTATGTAGATGCACTCCAATATGCTCGTTGCTAGATGACTCCTTAGATTGATCTTGGTGAAAGCGTAGAATTTTTTTTGAATTTTGCTACGTTCCCCAACACAGAGGACCTCAACGGCGACGGACGACGCCGGAGTAGATGAACCCTAGTCGCCTCGGCGGCTAGGGTAGTTTCTCTTTCTCATGATGCTGGATGGAAGGACGGGAATGGATAAGCTCGTGAATGCGGCAGTGGGAGTGGGCCAGGCTCCGGTCAAACTCGATGGCCCAGTTAACCGGGCCTAAACCAACCATGCAACCAACCAACCCCGTGTTGATTCCTCGCCCGACAGCTTAATTAGCATATTAGAGCAAGTACAATAGAGCTGAGTCAGCTGGCTATAAGAAATAAACTAGTATATTCTTGCTTAATTGGAGGAAAGAGAAGAGGAGAGAGAAGGTAAGCGGGCTCTTGGTGAAGAGTCAGCTCTAGCACGTGCTCTGAAAGGTGGGCCATATAATAAATAAGTAGTACACTTTTCTAATCAACTATTGTACATATTGACTATAAGATGGATTATAGATGACATGGCAATGGCTTGTAGCCAGCTGTTGGCTATACTATTAACCATACTCTTACTCCACTTGGACTTTGATATGCCTACCAAAATTTCCAGTTCAGTGCTTTCTTTAGTCCAGTTTGGCTTCTGCAACGTCCACCCCAAGCCGAACACCGCATCCGATCACAGACCAGGAATCAACGGACTGATGCAGGAGCCGGTCATCCAAATGTAGCAACATATATATGCAGATATTTTCTGCACATATTTTTTCTTTTAAGTTTGTATGTTTAAACAGTCGCATTTCTAGTTTTAGTTTAGTTAAAAAATTGTTCGAAAGCAAGAGTGGTTTTAAATTTAAATAGTATAACCCAACAAAGTATTTAGATTATAATAGTTCAAACTTGAATTTAACTAGTACATATTAACTAATTGTCCCCTTTAACCGTCCAAAGATGCTCGGTCAAATCTTCTTTCTGTTGCTTCACAATAGTTGTCCACCAGCGTTAAATGACCGCGTTCCTTATTGCGATTGAGCACTCGATGACCCTTGATTGATCCCTTGAAATTGAGACTATATTGAGTCTTCCGACATGAAGAACTATATGGATAAGACAACGACGATATAGGCGGTCCTTGCAGACGCGGAGCATGCGGAAAAGCATCCGATCGGAGACCAGGAATCAACGGACTGGTGCAGGAGCCGGTCATCCAAACGTAGCAGCATATATCTGCAAATATTTTCTGCACATATTTTTTCTTTTAAGTTTGTACGCTTAAACGGTCGCATTTCTAGTTTTAGTTTAGTTAAAAAATTGTTCGAAAGCAAGAATTGTTTTAATTTAAATAGTATAATCCAACAAAGTATTTAGATTATAATAGTTCAAACTTGAATTTAACTAGTACATATTAACTAGTTGTCCCCTTTAACCGTCCAAAGATGCTCAATTAAATCTTCTTTCTGTTGCTTCACAATAGTTGTCCACCAGCATCAAATGACCGCGTTCCTTGTTGCGATTGAGCACTCGATGACCCTTGATTGATCCCTTGAAATTGAGAACATGTTTTTCCGCATGCTCCGCGTCTGCAAGGACCGCCTATATCGTCGTTGTCTTATCCATATAGTCGTCCACATCGGAAGACTCAACATAGTGCTCGTATATGTACTCCATATTCGAATCTATTGCTTTACAGAAGAAGGGACAAAAAAATTTAGCATAGACATTTCGTCGAACATTTGCCAAGCATGGTGACTACCGTAGGGGCGGATGGTACATGTGCAGCGGACGAACGAGAGGTGTGGACCGACGACGGGGGACAATCAGCATGGAGCCCAGGTGTAGCGGTGGAGGTGATGGAGTCACGGAGTTCTGGGAAGGGTGTGGCGGGGTGGCCGGGGCCGTGGAGCGGCGGCTTTGGCAAGAGAGAGAGAAAACGGATACGGAGTATAAAAGGATGAAGGCGCGGGGTTCCAAAGGGTTTTCTTTGGCGATCCAGGGTGTCCGAATCTTACATGGTTGTTTCCGCTTTTCGTGAAAAAAGAACGTCCGGACCGGTCTATACAAGACCGTGATGAATGGTAAAATACGTCTAGACCATACAGTTCGGACGGTTCGAGGGTTTGCTTTAGAGATGCCTTTGACTTTTGAAGACTTTTGAAGGGCAACACGTACTCTACATACCAGCTAGCCATGCATAGTTTCGTTGATTGAATGGAAAAGTAAAATGCTAGGCATGGTTTGGTCGACGCTGAACAAGGGCGAGTCTCCTCAAGATTGATTATAGGACGACGACGTCTGAATGAGACCTGACCAGACACCAGTGCAGAACAGGGACGCATCTTTCTTTGTAGTAAAAAGTCAAACAAGTGAGGAAGAAAAAATACACCGGCAGACCGAAGAGTATCTTGGCTGCAAGACTAAGGCCAACCTCAGCGCGCGACCTCATCATGTCCGGGTAAAACGAACAAATCAGACGGCCAGCGCGCGGGCGCAAACGGACTGTTTTTTGTTTTCTGTCCGCTTTCGACACATCCCTGTCCCAAGTTTGGGCCGCTTTTGAGGTGAAACGGTCAACGCGCGGACGTGCGGGACGCACGCGCGTGTTCTTGAAGGAAATATGCCCAAGAGGCAATAATAAAGTTGTTATTTATATTTCCTTATTTCATGATAAATGTCTTTATTCATGCTAGAATTGTATTAACCGGAAACTTGATACATGTGTGAATACATAGATAAAGCAGGGTGTCCCTAATATGCCTCTACTAAATTAACTCGTTAATCAAATATGGTTGTGCTTCCTAACCATAGACATGTGTTGTCATTTGATCAACGGGATCACATCATTAGGAGAATGATGTGATGGACAAGACTCATCCGCTAGCTTAACATAATGATCGTTTAGTTTTATTGATGTTGCTTTCTTCATGACTTGTACATATTCCTCTGACTATGAGATTATGCAACTCCCGAATACCGGAGGAACACTTTGTGTGCTATCAAACGTCATAACGTAACTGCATGATTATAAAGATGCTCTACAGGTGTCTCCGAAGGTGTTTGTTGAGTTGGCATGAATCAAGATTATGATTTGTCACTTCGGGTGTCGGAGTGGTATCTCTAGGCCCTCTCGGTAATGCACATCACTATAAGCCTTGCAAGCAAATGACTAATGAGTTAGTCACGAGATGATGTATTACGGAACGAGTAAAGAGACTGGCCGGTAACGAGATTTAGGTATGATGATACCGACGCTCGAATCTCGGGCAAGTAACATACCGATGACAAAGGGAATGACGTATGTTGTTATGCGGTTTGACCGATAAAGATCTTCGTAGAATATGTAGGAGCCAATATGAGCATCCAGATTCTGCTATTGGTTATTGACCGGAGATGTGCCTCGGTCATGTCTACATTGTTCTCGAACCCGTAGGGTCCGCACGCTTAACGTTCGATGACGATTTGTATTACGAGTTATGTGATTTGATGATCGAAGTTTGTTCGGAGTCCCGGATGAGATCACGGACATGATGAGGCGTCTCGAAATGGTCGAGAGGTAAAGATTCATATATTGGAAGGCTATATTCGGACATCGGAAATGTTTCAAGTGATTCGGGTATTTTTCGGACTGGAGTTACGGGAATTCATCGGGGGAAGTGATGGGCCTCGAACCCCTCGTTGGTTACCCCAAGTGGAAGGTGTAAGATGCAGTAAGTAGAAGTGTTTTCCCCTAGCAAAGATGCCAAGGATCGAATCCCCAGAGACTCCTAGGTTCAACAGGTAGGTGTCAACTGCTAACGGCGCAATTAGCAATCAACGTGGACCTGCACACAGATACAAATAACTTTGCTCCCAACGAGTACAGAGAGGTTGTCAGTCTCTCCGGCCTTGTAGTTCACAAAGGGTTAAAAGCAATATGATAGTAGTGATAGATAGTGTTTTGCAATGGTAAATAAAATAGCGAAAAGTAAATAGTGTATGTGATCAATGATAGTAATATGGACCGGAGTCTCATGATGTTCACTAGTGATGTCTCTCTCCCAAAAGACGATAAAACAACTATGTGAGGTAAACAAATTACAGCTGGGCAATTGACAGGACCATGAATGCAAACCAATGCTGACTACATTGCAAGAAAGGTTGAGGTTCCAAGCATGGGCGGTACGCCAAAGTAAGTAGACCGAAATCCATCAATATCTACTACTAATCATCCACCTTGAGATATCTATCCAGAACATCTCACTGGTATTAAGTTGCGAGTCCCACCCATAGTGTAAACTCAATGCAACAGACAACTGCATTAAAAGAACTTTGCGTAAAGTAAACAATCCTTGCACCCGCGGGCACAAGCACCGTTGTTTTCCCCCTTGTGGCAACAGCACATCCCCTAGACTCATGTTTCTGTCACTCAAGCTAGTCATCGAGGGGCATGAACCCACAATCAAGCATAACGTTCCCTCTTGGAGTCACTACCTACTACTCGGCCAAAGCAATAAATAACAACGGAGAACATGCAAGAATTACTTATGAACTAAAATATAGAAGAGGTGAATCAAATATATTACTCAAGATCAATCTGAACATAATCTCATAATCCATCGGATCCCAGCAAACTCAACATAGCAACAACATAAGGATTACATAGGTGCCTCGATCATGTAGGGCAGCTCACGAGGACTAATTAGTGAAGCACAAGAACGGGAGGAGAACATCACATAGCTACTGGTCATGGACTCATGGTCCAAGGGAGACTACTCACGAGTCATCCGGGAGGCGTCCATGGTGGTGGAGAAGCTCCCGGTGGTGATCCTCCCCTCCGGCAGGGTGCCGGGAAGAGTTCTCCTGGTGCTCCCGATCTTGGAAGCGGCGGCGGCGGCGGAACAGAGATGGGATCGCGAAAAGAAGTCCTGTTCTGAGGGTTACGGGGAACCCTTTAAATATATGCCAAAGTAGGG
>LR738711.1:933395180-933571562 GCA_902687465.1 Secale cereale | reverse complement strand
ATAGCAATATCACCCAAAAGTGGCATGGAGCAAGCAGAAATTATAGATACGTTTTGGACGTATCAACATCCCCAAGCTTAATTCCTGCTCGTCCTCGAGTAGGTAAATGATAACAAGAATAATTTATGTGGTGACATGCTATTAACCATATAGGACTTTCTCATAGTCATATGACAAAAGCTTACTGAGACAATGATTCTAAAGTAACTAAGTTGTCTCAAGAGAAAATCACAAATGACTGAAAGTTTTACAACATGAAACTGAAACATCAAAAAGATTTGCAATGAACATGATGTGCAAATATGATAAAGTGATATCTAGCTTGCCCCCTTTAGTGATGCAAAACATAAATGCAGGGGCACCTTCAAGGTTTAAGTGATGACTAGATACAATCATTTCAGAATAAACGATATCACAATCATGCAAAAGACAATGCTACTTTGGGACAATGCACATTACACTCAGAATGACAATCATGCTCTCAGTAGTTGGTGCTTGAAGTGCTAGAGCTTTTTATTTTGGAAACATGGAAGCAATTGTGTCAACAGTAGTTGTTGTTGGGGAACGTAGTATTTTAAAAATTTCCTACGATCACGCAAGATCTATCTACCAGATGCATAGCAACGAGAGGGAAGAGTGTGTCTACGTACCCTCGTAGACCGGGAGCGGAAGCGTCAAGTGACGCGGTTGATGTAGTTGAACTTCTTCACGATTCAACCGATCAAGCACCGAACGTACGGCACCTCCGCGTTCAGCACACGTTCAGCTTGATGACGTCCCACGAGCTCTTGATCTAGTTGAGCTTCACAGGAGAGTTTCGTCAGCACGACGGCGTGGTGACGGATATGATGTATTCACCGGCGCAGGGCTTCGCCTAAGCACCGCGACGGTATGACCGAGGTGTGTTTCCGTGGAGGGGAGCACCGCACACGGCTGGAACAATTCAACTTGTGTGTCTTTGGGTGCCCCCCTGCCCCCGTATATAAAGGAGCAAGGGGGGAGGCCGGCCGGCCCTTGTTTGGTGCGGCTAGAGGTGCAATCCTACTAGGAATAGGATTGCAATCCTATTCCTAGTAGGAATCACCAAAGAAGGAAGAGAGGGAAAGGAAAAGAGGGAGAGGTGGCGCCCCCCCAATCATAGTCCAACTAGGAACCCTAGGTGGGGCGCCGGCCAGCCCTATGGGCTGCCTCTCTCTTTCCCTTAAGGCCCACTATGGACCATCCCCCTTCGTAGGGGGTTCCGGTAACCCCCTCCGGCAATCCCGTTAAATCCGAAACTTTTCCGGAACACTTCCGGTGTCCGAATATAGTCGTCCAATATATCAATCTTTATGTCTCGGACATTCCGAGACTCCTCGTCATGTCCGTGATCTCATCCGGGACTCCGAACTACCTTCGGTACATCAAAACTCATAAAGTCATTATACCGATCGTCATCAAACGTTAAGCGTGCGGACCCTACGGGTTCGAGAACTATGTAGACATGACCGAGACTCATCTCCGGTCAATAACCACTAGCGGAACCTGGATGTTCATATTGGCTCCTACATATTCTACGAAGATCTTTTATCGGTCAAAACCGCATAACAACATACGTTGTTCCTTTTGTCATCGGTATGTTACTTGCCCGAGATTCGATCGTCGGTATCTCCATACCTAGTTCTATCTCGTTACCGGCAAGTCTCTTTACTCGTTCCGTAACACATCATCTCGTGACTAACTCATTAGTCTTTTGCTTGCAAGGCTTATTGTGATGTGTGTTACCGAGAGGGCCCAGAGATACCTCTCCGACACTCGGAGTGACAAATCCTAATCTTGATCTATGCCAACACCACGAATACTTTCGGAGACACCTGTAGAGCATCTTTATGATCACCCAGTTATGTTGTGACGTTTGATAGCACACAAGGTGTTCCTACGGTATTCGGGAGTTGCATAATCTCATAGTCATAGGAACATGTATAAGTCATGAAGAAAGCAATAGCAGTAAAACTAAACGATCATAGTGCTATGCTAACGGATGGGTCTTGTCCATCACATCATTCTCCTAATGATATGATCCCGTTGATCAAATGACAACTCATGTCTATGGCTAGGAAACATAACCATCTTTGATCAATGAGCTAGTCTAGTAGAGGCATACTAGGGACATACTGTTTTGTCTATGTATCCACACATGTACTAAGTTTCCGGTTAGTACAATTCTAGCATGAATAAAAGACATTTATCATGATATAAGGAAATACAAATAACATCTTTATTATTGCCTCTAGGGCATATTTCCTTCAGTCTCCCACTTGAACTAGAGTCAATAATCTAGATTACAAAGTGATGATCCTCACACCCATGGAGTCCTGGTGCTGATCATGTTTTGCCCGTGGAAGAGGCTTAGTCAACGGGTCTGCAACATTCAGATCCGTATGTATTTTGCAAATCTCTATGTCTCCCTCCTTGACTAGATCGCGGATGGAATTGAAGCGTCTTTTGATGTGCTTTGTTCTCTTGTGAAACCTGGATTCCTTTGCCAAGGCTATGGCTCCAGTGTTGTCACAAAAGATTTTCATTGGACCCGATGCACTAGGTATTACACCTAGATCGGATATGAACTCCTTCATCCAGACTCCTTCGTTCGCTGCTTCCGAAGCAGCTATGTATTCCGCTTCACACGTAGATCCCGCCACGACGCTCTGCTTGGAACTGCACCAACTGACAGCTCCACCGTTCAATAAAAATACATATCTGGTTTGTGACTTTGAGTCATCCGGATCAGTGTCAAAGCTAGAATCGACGTAACCGTTTACGACGAGCTCTTTGTCACCTCCATACACGAGAAACATATCCTTTGTTCTTTTCAGATACTTTAGGATGTTTTTGACCGCTGTCCAGTGATCCACTCCTGGATTACTTTGGTACCTCCCTGCTAGACTTATAGCAAGGCACACATCAGGCCTGGTACACAGCATTGCATACATGATAGATCCTATGGCTGAGGCATAGGGAATGACTTTCATTTTCTCTCTATCTTCTGCAGTGGTCGGGCATTGAGTCTTACTCAACTTCATACCTTGTAATACAGGCAAGAACCCTTTCTTTGACTGATCCATTTTGAACTTCTTCAAAATCTTATCAAGGTATGTGCTTTGTGAAAGTCCAATTAAGCGTTTTGATCTATCTCTATAGATCTTGATGCCTAATATATAAGCAGCTTCACCGAGGTCTTTCATTGAAAAACTCTTATTCAAGTATCCTTTTATGCTATCCAGAAATTCTATATCATTTCCAATCAACAATATGTCATCCACATATAATATTAGAAATGCTACAGAGCTCCCACTCACTTTCTTGTAAATACAGGCTTCTCCAAAAGTCTGTATAAAACCATATGCTTTGATCACCTCATCAAAGCGTATATTCCAACTCCGGGATGCTTGCACCAGTCCATGGATGGATCGCTGGAGCTTGCATACTTTGTTAGCACCTTTTGGATCGACAAAACCTTCTGGTTGCATCATATACAACTCTTCTTTGAGATATCCATTCAGGAATGATGTTTTGACATCCATTTGCCAGATTTCATAATCATAAAATGCAGCAATTGCTAACATGATTCGGACAGACTTAAGCATCGCTACAGGTGAGAAAGTCTCATCGTAGTCAACTCCTTGAACTTGTCGAAACCCTTTCGCAACAAGTCGAGCTTTGTAAACAGTAACATTACCGTCTGCGTCGGTCTTCCTCTTGAAGATCCATTTATTTTCGATGGCCTGCCGATCATCGGGCAAGTCAACCAAAGTCCACACTTTGTTCTCATACATGGATCCCATCTCAGATTTCATGGCTTCAAGCCATTTTGCGGAATCTGGGCTCATCATCGCTTCCTCATAGTTCGTAGGTTCATCATGGTCTAGTAACATGATTTCCAGAACTGGGTTGTCGTACCACTCTGGTGCGGAACGTACTCTGGTTGATCTACGACGTTCAGCAGAAACTTGATCCGAAGTTTCATGCGGGGACAGGAGCCAGTGGAGGCAGCAGTCACCGCTTGGGGTCGGACTTTGATCCCGGGCAGCAGTTTCCCGATGATCCCGACGGCAACCATGCACTGCACAAGGGAGAAATTTTTGAGAAATAACTGTAGCAGTCCGTCCGGTGGGCAATCGTTCTCCGTTGGGTGCCGTCCCGGGGTTGGCCGCCGGGAAGCCGCATCCTTCTTTCTACTCGCCCGTGGTGCGCGGCCACGTAGACGCATGCATGGAGCCTGGAGGCGGAGCCGCCCGCGCCCGCCAGCCACAGACCACGCTGCGCTGCCCACGCCGCCGAGGATATTTCGGAGCACGCGATTGGCACGGCTGTTCTTGTTCGGTTCGGGCGTGTCGTGCTCGGTTCGGGCGTGTCGTGCTCGGCTACTCCTATCATGGCATGGCAACGAGTAAATTGCACAGATGACCTTATTTATTGCCATGCATGACACTAGTCTAAGTTACTCCCCACTACGACCAACCTCATAGATGACCTTATTTATTGCCATGCATGACACAAAGTAGCATTATATTTAACATGATACGACGTCTACCTATGTTACTCTAACCATCTCTTTTTTCTTTAATTCTCCGCCATGTCAATGTGTTTGCTATTTTCAAGTTCATGATACTAGCTAAGATACCATCACTATGACCAGCCTAAGTGTAGTTGGATCTCAGATTCCTCCAATGACTAGCGCTGAACTATCCAAAAAATGCCATGGCTGTCTCGACAGATTGCAACTGCCATGCCCCCTCTTTGTGTCTGCACTCCAGCATCAACATGTATCTTGACATTGTTTGTTGGAGGATTCCTAGGCCTCTCGACAGTTGCACTTGATCTCGCCATCACATGGCGCGCTGATCTGTATCCCGAACTGTGTCCAGGTCAGCAATGAAGCGAGTGATAAACGCTTGTATCACATGTGGTGGTTGGAAGATTGCCTCGTGTATGGCCTTCCTCCTCAATGACCAAATCGCCCACAGGATTACCGCCATGAGCACAAACTTATCATGTTAATCTTCTCTTTAGGGGAGCAACTAGTTAACGAGCGCTTCTTCGAGAGCCTCGCAGCGATCAGCGCCACTTGGCGCGCTCTCAGCCATTCGTCACGTGTCGCGCTCTGGTCGCTTCCTCCGGATTTTTTTTTCCACACGCTTTTTCGGCTTATTAAACGGTTTTCCCTGGTTTCTTTAACGTTTTGGTTTTTCACCGGTCTTCCTTAGCTTTTTGACGATTTTTTTTCTAAAAACAAATATTGTGCTAAAAACGCATTTTTTTCTCGCGAGTCACGGTTTTGCTTCCGTGAGAGGCACGGTTGTGCTTTCGCGAGAGTCACGGCCGTGCCTCTCGGAAACGAAAAAAACATGTTTTCTGTTTTTTTCCTTTCGCGAGAGGCACGGTTGTGCTTTCGCTAGAGTCACTGCCGTGCCTTTCGGAAACGGAAAAAAACGCGTTTTCTGTTTTTTTTCCTTTCACGAGAGTCACGGTTTTGCTTTTGCGAGAGGCACGGTTGTGCTTTCGCGAGAATCACGGCCGTGCCTTTCGGAAAGGAAAAAAAACACGTTTTCTGATTTTTTTTTCTTTCGAAAGAGTAACGGTTTTGCTTCAGCGAGAGGCACGGTTGTGTTTTCACGAGAGTCACGGCCGTGCCTCCTCGGAAACGAAAAAAAAACACGTTTTCTCTTTTTTTTTCTCTTTCGCAAGAGTCATGATTTTGCTTCCGACAGAGGCGCGGGCGTGCCTCTTTCAGAAAGGAAAAAAAAACCAGTGTGCCCGTTCGATTTTTTTGTCCGGTTTTTTCGTGAAAAAAAAGTTCGTCAAAATCCATCAACATGGGGTCTAGTTTTTAAGATCTCGACACGACGAATTCAACGGTGAAAACGGTTCGAGATTTGGACGCACGGTTTAAGAGATAAAACGTTTTGAATAAACGGATTTACGAAAAAAAAAACGTCCAGATTGCGACAAGTGATGCACATACAGTGCGCCACTTGTCGCAACATGGAATTTGGGATGATCTTTACAACGAGTACTCCTCAATTAGTGATGTCATCTTTTTAGGGGTTGGGGCAATGAATCAAGGAGAGCCAAGCCTAGATGTGGGCTGCGACACACGGCACACCGCCCCCGCTCGGCCCAGCCCAATACAAGCCCACCTGCCGCCCCCGAGCCGACTAACAATAACAAAACCCTCGTTTTCCCTTTAAAAAAAAAGCCAAACCCCTGTCCCCCACCTCTGTCCCCATCCCACTCCACCGCCCCTTGCTCGCGCCACCAAGTCCGGCGCGGCGGAGATGATCTCGTCCATGTCCTGGGTGCCCAGGGGCGCCGCCAGGAGCGCCCCCATCCAGGCGGAGCCGCCCACGCAGGAGGAGATCGACGAGGCCATGAGGAGCATCGCCCTGGCCACAGAGTGAGCCTCGCCTCGCGCTCTTCCCCCGCTCTCTTTCGCCCCTCCCTGTTGCGTCGACCCCATGACTGTGCATTTTTTCCAGCAGAAATGATGGCAGTGACGCCGCCGACGACAACGATGGCGAGATGGAGGTTGACGGCGCCGACGAGGAGGACAACGAGGATGTCGCGCAGGCCAAGGCCGCCGCCGAGGCGCTCGGGATAACCGGACCGGGAGGCGGTGCCTGCGATGGGCTCGAGGAGCTCAACATGGAGGACTACGACGACGAGGACGACGGTAGGTGCTCCTGCTTCCCTGCCCCCTTCGCTGCGAATTCTATCAGGTCTTGTATCTTGGACTGCAACCTGCACGTATTTTGCGTCAGAGCCTGAGCTTCTCAGTGCCGGCGGGAGGGGGGATTTGTACTATGCAAACAACGAAGAGGACCCCCATCTCATCAGGAACAACGATGTGAATGTGAGTATGCTTTCTCTTGCTTTTTTTGTTCTTGGTGGTGGTAGTGGTACCACCTATCACATTGGAGGTGAATGAGCCCCCTTCTCTCCTCTTCCTTATTAGGACGATGGCGATGAGGACGGCGAGGAGATTGAGGACATGACTATCAAACCTACTGATATGCTGATTGTTTGTGCACATAACGAGGATGAGTTCAATTCTCTCCAGGCAAGTGTCAAGTTAGCATCTCTTTTTCTCCGCATTCGCTAAAAATATTGCTGCCATTCTTTTCTTCTGATAGTCTTCTGATAGTAACGAGCAGAGCAAACCTCCATGTGGAGCATTATTCTGGTTGGACCGAATGAATTTGTATTCCCAAATTTAGTTGATGTCGGTACTGTACTGTTTAGTGCCTGGATACTGAATAATGAATATGCTTATTTCACATCAGTTGCCACTTTTTAACCCTGCACTTTCCTCACTGTGCTGCACATTACTAGCTCATATGGTCTGTATGCCCGGTTATATGCATCTAAGATGTGGCATGTAAACTTTATTATCTATTGACAGGTTAGTATAGTGGAAGAATTGGAGGACGGGGATCTTAATATGTATGTTCATCATGAGGTCCCCCTCTCAGATTTTCCACTCTGCACGGCTTGGATGGATTTTAACTTTAAGGATGCCAAGAAAGAAGGTAAAGTTGGTGCCACTTGAGTCTTAAGAAGCAAAGAGTGCCGATTTGTTTCTGCTAAATAAATGAAGGCCTATTCTATTTCTCATTACAGGGAATTTCATTGCTGTTGGCACCATGGATCCCGCAATTGAAATATGGAACTTGGATATTGTAATGTTTTCAGAAACATACTAGACTGTTACTTCATACGACCATGAGTTTTCTTCAAAGAAATTTATGTTTTGTTGTTGAACTTTGGTGTTATTGCACAGGTTGATGAGGTCAAACCACATATCGTGCTAGGAGGACTTTCAAAAAACAAAGAAAAGGTTAAGGGGGAAAAGGTATGGTACTAATATTTCATTGTTGCGCGGGTGAGCGTTCATTCCTTTCCTTGAAATCCTGGCTACATTATTCATTCCGCATGTCATGTGCAGGGAAAAATATACAAGGAGGGTAGCCACAGAAGTTCTGTGCTCGGACTTGCGTGGAACGCGGTGGTGAGGTGCGTTTTTGTTTCAACTCGAGTGGTTGCATCTCGTACTGTCTGTTCACTTATTGGACCCCTGCTGATGACTCCTTATGAACTTCAGGAACGCTCTAGCTAGTGCAAGTGCAGACAAAACTGTTAAAGTTTGGGATTTATATACCGGTAAATGTGATAGCACACTGCAACATCATGATGGCAAGGTAATGATTACATTCTTCTTCTTGACTTCTGTATATATCAGTCCGAAAGTTTATGGTGGCTTATTAAGTTAATTTTTCCTTCCCCCAACATTTAGGTTCAATCAGTTGCCTGGAGGTCGCCTGAAGTTCTTCTCAGTGGATCTTTTGATAGATCAATTGCCATGGTAATGGATGCTGTAGGCCACTGTGTGAATTATTGTTGAATTTCTGTAGATATTTTGAGATGCACTTCAATGTTAGTTTGGCATTCTTGTTGAAGAGGCTGTTGCTTACTTCCATATATTGCGGACTTGCATCCACTGCACTTACATTGGCAACATTTTACAGACTGACATGAGAGGTGATGGACAAAGTTGTCATAAATGGTCTGTCGAAGCAGATGTAGAAAGCTTAGCTTGTGATCCACACAATGAACACACGTTTGTGGTAAGTGATTTCATTGCTCTTTACATATGCCGAAACCGCTCATTGGAAATTGCTGACCGACGACAATTTTTATCTAAATTTGAAGTGAAGTCTCCATTGGGAAACTGTATGATTGAAATCCAGATGAATAGAGTCCATGCTTTCTATGAAGCAGCATGTTATGAGTAGGATGTAGGGCTAGACTCAACCATTGTATAAGTGAGTACAAATCACTTTCATCTCTTTAACTGTATGCCTGCAAGGCTGCAGCAGTTATCATTTTCGTATCCCTGCAGCTATAACCTAGGTTGTAATCGCAGAATGAATTTGTGGTTCTCGATTTTATTTCTGGTGCGTGTGATATTTACACGATGTAATAATAACGTGGCAGCTGTTTCTTGCAGGTTAGTCTTGACAATGGGATGGTGCAAGCGTTTGATACGCGGACGGCTTCAGCGTATTCAAATTGCGGCCAGCCTAAGTTTACTCTGCACGCACACGACAAGGCCGCTTCTTCAGTATCCTTCGCCACGTCTACCCGCAATGTATGTTAGTACAATTTTTATACCAGTGTGGTAAAAAAAAAGAAGAAGAGTGATGCAGCCACATAAAACTGAATTACTGATGGTGCCCTGTTTTCTCTTGCAGCTTCTCGCGACAGGTTCAACTGATATGACGGTGCGAACACTGAATTGAAGAAGCCAACAACACTTCCGATACTGAATCCAACCAGTTACTAACAAACATGTATACTTCTGAACGCAGGTGAAACTCTGGGATTTGTCGAACAACCAGCCGTCATGCGTCGCTTCACTGAACCCTAATCTTGTATGCACACTCAAGGGAATCCATTGCTGATGTTTAGAAGGAATCACCCCGATTTCTATGTTGCTCATCCTGGCAGCTTTCTTGTTCTTTCAGGGAGCTATATTTTCGGTATCGTTCTCGAATGACAGCCCCTTCCTGCTAGCATGCGGAGGATCGAAAGGCAAACTGAAGGTAAGCACAATGCTGCCCGTATCCTCGGTCTGTCGGAGCTTTGTTGCCACGTCCATGTATGACTCTTCCCATTTACACAATCAGTCAATCACTGTACGCTCTTGCATATTTGGCAGGTCTGGAACACACTGTTGGAACCAGCGGTGGCTAATAGATTCGGCAAGTAGACATATGCTGCGAAATGGATTATCAGTTTTCTCCAGACTCCCTCCAGAGAGGCACACAGTGTTATCTATTTTGGCTCTTGTACCGGCAAACTGGATCTGTAGTGAAGTGTGGAACTCGTAGCTCATCATGCAGTACGGTTTAGTCTTTTAGACCCCGTGTTGGTTGGATGGACCTCGACATCTACAGATACAATACAGAGCGTTGCCAATCCACACGTTTATCTGCTGGAGAGGGAGAAAAAACATGAAAATGCAAGGATGAGAAAAGAAAGTAGGCATGCATTATCAGCACCGGAAAACATCCTGCTGGTTAGAAAACTGGACTCCACTTGTAATATATCCTCCTCCTGTGATTCGTACAGTTGCGTGCGGCAACGTGGGCATGCATGCATGCAATGCCTTTTGCTCAGTAAACTAATCCAATCTCTTCGCTTTGGAAAATGATCCAGTCTCTTTTCGGGGTGCTCCCTTTCTCTGCTGCACCGCTGCGTACGTGGAGTTCTCCTTTTCCGCGTCACGTCGGCGTCGTGCGGTTTGTGGGTGTTCCAGAAAACAATAATATCCTGTGAGTTTCAGCTGGGAAAAGGAAGGGAGTTTTGAAAGAAGGAGAAAAGAGTATAGAGTGTGCAGTACCGACAGTGTGGTCTCTCTTCGCGGGCAAACGGCGATGGATGCCTGCACGGGTGCACGCACGCACGCTGACGCCGGTCCGAATCAGCAGCGGAAAAGCGGACCCGGCCGGCACGGCAGCATTTGGCAAGTGGCTTCCATCAATTTTGATAAACCACCGTTCAGGAAAGCGGGAAGCAGGACGTCGACTCGTTGGTTGGGCAGCTGGGTAGCTGCCAGCTCATCCGAGTTTGGGTTTCGATTCAAACGCACGATGCTCATGAAGTTTCTTCTATAAGGAAAAAAGCCAATGAGGATTAACCCTTGTTTGGTCTCATTTTTTTTATAAACCATCACTCACCATTTGCATCTGTTTTTTTAGAATATACTATTTCCTCCGTTTTATATATAATATAAAAATGCTCTTATATAATGGGACTGAGGGAGTAGTATTTAATTTAATCCCTTGTAGTTTGTGTGTCTTTTGTGTGCTGGCCTGTGCGTCAATGTGCCATTGATAATTCCCAAGGAAAGCTGCGTGTGCATATGCAGATATGCTGATATGCAGGTAAGCGGCCGTCTTTTGCCGCTATTATGATGCCTGCACATTCAGCATTGCGTGTGATCTTCTTATTTTTTACCATTAAACATAACATTTGAAATGGAAAAGAGAGAAAAGCCTCTGGATCAACACCTGCGCCATTTGTTCATGTCTTTCCTTTACCCCCTGCTGGCCGGATAATATAACTGTTGTTATCAATGAGACCATAACTCTACTTTTAATTCTTGCTGGTACGAATTGAGGGCTTCACGTCACTTTTGAGCATCATAATCGTAAAAACAAACCCTGGTGTCGTAACACCGACCCCTGCATGCCTAGCTCTGGCAGCTCAGGGAAAACCTAGCCCCGCTACCGGCCCTTGCCGCGGTGGCGGCGGGCCCCATTCCCAAAGGGGGATGAGGATATCCGGCCGTCCTTGCATGACACCGCTGCTCTCCGTGGTTGCGCCGCGGGGATGCGATTCATCTCGCGCGTTGGTGCTGTTGGCGACGGGGGAGGCTCGGGCCCTTCCTAGTAATTTGTGTGGCGTGAGCTCTAGCCGCGCGTTTCCCCCACCCAGCTGCGAGATTCAGGCGGCGGGAGGCTTCGGCTGAAGCTCTGTTGGGTCCGCGTCGGTGGTGACCGTCGCTTCAGTTGGTAGCTCACCCTACTTGGTGCGGTTGGGCGGTAACCTTGTAGGATCAAAACTATGTCTAGAGAGGGGGATTAGACTACTTGACCAAATGAAAACCTAACATATTTCTAATTTTAGTCGTGGGCAGATTTTAGCAAGTTGTACAAGTCAAGCAATCTACCAACACATGCAATTCTAAGAGTTTAGCAGCGAAAAGTAAAACATTGCATATCAAGGTAAAGAGAAGGGTTTGGAGAAGGCAAACACAATGGAGACACCGAATTATTGGTGTGGTTCTGTTAGGTGGTGCTATCGTACGTCCACGTTGATGGAGACTTTAACCCACGAAGGGTAGCGGCTACGCGAGTCCACGGTGGGCTCCACCCACTAAGGGTCCACGAAGAAGCAATCTTGTCTATTTCAATATGGCCATAGTCCACGAAGGACTTGCCTCACTCGGGTAGATCTTCACGAAGTAGGTGCTCTCCTTGCCCTTACAAACTTCTTGGTTCAACTCCACATCACGATGGAGGCTCCCAAGCGGCACCTAACCAATCTAGGAGACACCACTCCCAAAAGATAATAGACGGTGTGTTGATGATGAACTCCTTCCTCTTATGCTTCAAATGACAGTATCCCCAACACTCAACACTTTCTCATAGATTGGGATATGGTTGAAGAAGAATTGGAGTAGAAAGCAACTTGGGGAAGGCTAGAAATCAAGATTCTAATGGTAGGATTGGAATGTCTTGATCTCAAGACATGAGTAGGTGGTTCTCTCTCAGAAAATGAATGGTGGAAGTGTAGGCACATTATGATGGATCTCTCACTGATGGAGAAGGGGGTGGAGGGGTATATATAGCATCCACACAAAATCCAACCGTTACACATTTTACCAATCTTGGTGGGACCGAATAATGAAACTCGGTGGGACCGATCAGTTCAAAAATGTGAACGTCAGGAATCTCGATGGGACCAATTGGAATAACTTGGTGGGATCGATGTGCTAGGGCTTAGAGAAAATATCATCTCGGTGGCGCCAATTGCATCAACTTGGTGGGGCCTGATACATCTCCAATGTATCTATAATTTATGAAGTATTCATGCTATTTTATTATCATTCTTGGATGTTTTACACTCATTTTATAGCCATTTTATACGTTTTTTGGTACTAACCTATTAACATAGTGCCAAGTGCCAGTTGCTGTTTTCTGCATGTTTTTTACATCGCAGGAAATCAATATCAAACGGAGTCCAAACACCGCGAAGAGGGGGCACAACCCACTAGGGCGCGCCAGGCCCCCCTAGCGTGCCTAGGTGGGTTGTGCCCACCTCGGTGGCCGTCCGCATCCCCTCTTTACCCTATAAATTCCTAAATATTCCAAAAACCCTCGGGGTAGACATAGATCAGAAGTTCCACCGCCGCAAGGCTCCGTAGTCCACGAGATCCAATCTAGAGCCCTTTCCGGTACTCCGCCGGAGGGGGAAATCATCACCGATGGTCATCTTCATCATCCCGGCGGCCACCATGGTGAGGAGGGAGTAGTCCACCCTCGGGGCTGAGGGTTTGTACCAGTAGCTATGTGTTTAATCTCTCTCTCGCGCGATCTCGAGATGTCACGATCTTGATATATCATGGGCTTTGTTAATACAGATGGATCATATGATGTTTCTCCCCTCTCTACTCTTGTTGTGATGAATTGAATCTTTACCCTTTGAAGTTTTGTCATGTCGGATTGAATGTTCAGATTTGAGAACACTTGATATATGTCTTGCAATTGAATACTCGTGGTGACAATGGGGTATCATATTGATTCACTTGATGTATGTTATGGCACTCAACTTGCGGATTCCCGCAGTGACATTGGGTAATCTATGCATAGGGGTTGATGCATGTTTTTATTATCTTTTCTCCAATAGAAACTTTGGGGTCTCCTTGTAGTTCTTTGTGTGGATTGAATATTATGATCATGAAGTTGTTTGATGCATATCGTAGAATCAACGCATGTATATTTGTGGTGACATTTGAATATCTAGGTAACATTAGAGTTGGTTGATGTGTGTCATATGGTGTTATTTTAGTACGAACTCTTGGTTAGATTGATCGAAAAGAATAGCTTTGTGTTATTTTAGTACGAACTCTAGGATAGATTGATTGGAAAGAATAGCTTTGAGGTGGTTTCATACCCTACAAACAATTTCTACCTTTAGTTCTCCGCTAATAGGAACTCGGGAGTGATTCTTTATTGCACTTTGTGTTGGGGAACGTAGTATTTCAAAATTTTCCTACGATCACACAAGATCTATCTAGGAGAAGCATATCAATGAGCGGGGAGAGTGTGTCCACGTACCCTCGTAGACCGAAAGCGGAAGCGTTTAGTAACGCAGTTGATGTAGTCGAACGTCTTCACGATCCAACCGATCCAAGTACCGAACGTACGACACCTTCGTGTTCAGCACACGTTCAACACAATGACGTCCCTCGAGCTGTTGATGATGTGATCCGTGCAGGGCTTCGCCTAAGCACTACGACAATATGACCTGAGGTGGAATCTATGGAGGGGTGCACCACACACGGCTAAAACAACTGTTAACTTGTGTGTTCTAGGGTGCCCCTGCCCCCGTATATAAAGGAGCAAGGGGGGAGGCCGGCCGACCCCTGTAGGGCGCGCCCAAGGGGGCAATCCTACTCCTACTAGGAGTAGGAACCCCCCCTTTCCTAGTCCAACTAGGAGAAGAAGGAAGGAAGGGAGAAGAGAAGGAAGGAGGGGGCGCCGCCCCTCCCCCTAGTCCAATTCGGACTAGGCCCATGGGGGGCGCGCGACCAGCCCTTGGCTGCCTTCCTCTCTCTCCCCTAAGGCCCAATAAGGCCCATTACTTCCCCGGTGGTTCCGATAACCCTTCCAGCACTCCCATATTTATCCGGTGACCCCCGGAACTCATCCGGTGTCCGAATAATATCGTCCAATATATCATTCTTTATGTCTCAACAATTTTCAGACTCATCGTCATGTCCGTGATCTCATCTGGGATTCCGAACAAACTTCGATCATCAAAAACACATAACTCATAATACAATTTGTCATCAAAGGTTAAGCGTGCGGACGCTACGGGTTCGAGAACTATGTAGACATGACCGAGACATATCTCCGGTCAATAACGAATAGCGGAACCTGGATACTCATATTGGTTCCTACATATTCTACAAAGATCTTTATCGGTCAAACCGCATAACAACATACACTTTGTTCCCTTTGTCATCGGTATGTTACTTGCCCGAGATTTGATCGTCGGTATCATCATACCTAGTTCAATCTCATTATCGACAAGTCTCTTTACTCGTTCCGTAATACATCATCTCGTGACTAAATCATTAGTCATTTGCTTGCAAGGCTTATTATGATGTGTATTACCGAGAGGGCCCAGAGATACCTCTCCGACACTCGCAGTGACAAATTGATAACCCACAAGTGTAGGGGGTCGCAACAATTTTTGAGGGTAAAGTATTCAACCCAAATTTATTGATTTGACACAAGGGGAGCCAAAGAATACTCTTAAGTATTAGCAGCTGAGTTGTCAATTCAACCACACATGGAAACTTACTATCTGCAGCAAGATAGTTTAGTAGCAAAGCAATATGGAGATAGTGGTAGCGGCAATAAAAGTAACGATAGTGTTTTTTGTAGTTTTTGTAATAGTAGCAGCGGAAAAGTAAATAAGCAACAAGCAATATGTGAAAAGCTCGTAGGCATTGGATCGGTGATGGGGAATTATGTCGGATGGAATTCATCATGTAGAAGTTATAACCTAGTGTGACACAGAACTAGCTCCAGTTCATCAATGCAATGTAGGCATGTATTCCGAATATAGTCATACGTGCTTATGGAAAAGAGCTTGCATGACATCTTTTGTCCTACCCTCCCATGGCAGCGGGGTCCTATTGGAAACTAAGGGATATTAAGGCCTCCTTTTAATAGAGTACCAGACCAAATTAACACATAGTGAATACATGAACTCCTCAAACTAAGGTCATCGCCGGGAGTGGTCCCGATTATTGTCACTTCGGGGTTGTCGGATCATAACACATAGTAGGTGACTATAGACTTGCAAGATAGGATCAAGAACACACATATATTCATGAAAACATAATAGGTTCAGATCTGAAATCATGGCACTCGGGCCCTAGTGACAAGCATTAAGCATAGCAAAGTCATAGCAACATCAATCTCAGAACATAGTGGATACTAGGGATCAAACCCTAACAAAACTAACTCGATTACATGATAGATCCCATCCAACCCATCACCGTCCAGCAAGCCTACGATGGAATTACTCACGCACGGCGGTGAGCATCATGGAATTGGTGATGGAGGAAGGTTGATGATGACGATGGCGACAATCTCCACTCTCCGGAGCCCCGAACGGACTCCAGATCAGTCCTCCCGAGAGAGATTAGGGCTTGGCGGCGGCTCCGTATCGTAAAACGCGATAATTCTTCCTCTCTGATATTTTTTCTCCCCGAAAGTGAATATATGGGATCCGAAGATACGTCGGTGGAGCACCAAGGGGCCCATGAGGCAGGGGGCGCGCCCTAGGGGAGGGGGCGCGCCTCCACCCTCGTGGACAGGGTGTGGCCCCCCTGGTCTGGATCTTCTCGCTGGTATTTTTTATATTTTCCAAAATAATTCTCCATAAATTTTCAGGTCATTCCGAGAACTTTTTATTTCTGCACAAAAACAACACCATGGCAATTCTGCTGAAAACAGCGTCAGTCCGGGTTAGTTCCATTCAAATCATGCAAGTTAGAGTTCAAAACAAGGGCAAAAGTGTTTGGAAAAGTAGATACGTTGGAGACGTATCAACTCCCCCAAGCTTAAACCTTTGCTTGTCCTCAAAAAATTCAGTTGATAAACTGAAAGTGATAAAGAAAAACTTTGACAAACTCTGTTTGCTCTTGTTGTTGTAAATATGTAAGCCAACATTCAGGTTTTCAGCAATGATCATGAACTAACCATATTCACAATAACTTTCAGGTCTCATGTCTACTCACATCAATGGCTTAATCAACTAGGGAGCAATAATAATAAACCTCGGATGACAACACTTTCTCAAAACAATCATGATATGATATAACAAGATGGTATCTCACTAGCCCTTTTTGAGACCGCAAAACATAAATGCAAAGCACCTTTAAAGATCAAGGACTGACTAGACATTGTAATTCATGGTAAAAGAGATCCAGTCATGATCATACTCAATGCAAATTAATAGTAATACATGCAAATGACAGAGGTGCTCTCCTACTGGTCCTCTTTTATAAGAGGATGATTACTCCGCATAAAAGTAAATAGATATGCCCTTCACAGAGGGAAGCAGGGATTTGTAGAGGTGCCAGAGCTCGATTTTTAAATAGAGATGAATAACATTTTGAGCGGTATACTTTCATTGTCAACATAACAACCAAGAATCTCGATATCTCCCATGCTACGCACATCATAAGCGGTTCCCAAACAGAATGGTAAAGTTTATACTCCCCAACCACCAACAAGCACACTCCATGGCCATCCGAATCCACGGGGTACCGTACAAACCAGCAACAGCCCTGGGGGAGTTTTGTTTAATTATTATGATTTTGAGCATGGGACTGGGCATCCCGGTTACCAGCCATTTTCTCATGAATGATGAGCGGAGTCCACTCACCGTGAGAACAACCCACCTAGCATGGAAGATATAGACATCCCTAGTTGATACATGAGCTGTTCGAGCATACAAAACCGAATTTCATTTGAAGGTTTAGAGTTTGGCACATACTAATTTACTTGGAACGGCAGGTAAATACCGCATATAGGAAGGTATAGTGGACTCATGTGGAATAACTTTGGAGTTTATGGAAGTGGATGCACAAGCAGTATTCCCGCTTAGTACAGGTGAAGGCTAGAAAGAGACTGGGAAGCGACCAGCTAGAGAGCAACAACGGTCATGAACATGCATTAAAATTAATCAATAATGAATGCAAGCATGAGTAGGATATAAATCACCATGAACATAAATATCGTGGAGGCTATGTTGATTTTGTTTCAACTACATGCGTGAACATGTGCCAAGTCAGACCACTTGAATCGTTCAAAGGAGGATACCACCCCATCATACCACATCACAACCATTTTAATATCATGTTGGCACACAAGATAGACCATTATAAACTCTCAGCTAATTAAGCATGGCATAAGCAGCTATGATCTCTAATTGTCATTGCAAGCATGTTTCATTCATAACAAGCTGAATCAGGAACGATGAACTATCATATTTGCAAAAACAAGAGAGGTCGAGTTCATACCAGCTTTTCTCATCTCAATTACTTCATCATATATCATCCTTATTGCCTTTCACTCGCACGACAGAATAGTGTGGATAATAATAATAGTGCACGTGCATTGGACTAAGCTGGAATCTATGAGCATTTAATACAAGAGAGAAGACAAGGTAATATGGCTCAAGGTTAAATCAACAATAAAGCATATGAGAGCCACTAAGCAATTTCAATCATGGTCTTCTACTCTTAACCCCCTAAGAAAAGAAAAGAAACTATTTACACGGGAAAGCTCCCAACAAGCAAAAGAAGAACGAGAAATCTTTTTGGGTTTTCTTTTAATTACTACTACAGGCAAGGAAAGTAAACTAGCTAGAAGCTACAACTAATTTTTTTTTGTTTTTCTTAAGGTTTTTCTAGCACACGAGAAAAAGACTAAGAAAAAGAAATTGAAACTAAGCATGGATGGTACAATGAAAGAGTGTGAGCACCGACAACTAGAATGAGTGTGAGCGTGAATGTAAAGTCGGTGAGAAACACACACTCCCCCAAGCTTAGGCTTTGGGCCTAAGTTGGTCTATGGCCAGTATTGGCCTGACGGATATCCAAAGTCATAGTTGGGGTTGTACTGAGATGCAACAGCTACTGCCTGCTGAGCTGCAGCTCGAAGGCGGGCTGCTTCCGTCATATTATGGTACTCATTTGCCTCCTCCCTAGTTATAGTATATCTCCCTTTTGCCTGAAAGTCAAACAAAGTAGGGGCAGGAAGAATAATAGGGACGGCATGACGCCTGTTAAAGATGAATCGATATTTGAGGGATTGTTCATCCCTCTCTATAAACCGATGGCTAGTCATAGCATGGTAATCCAAATGAGCAGGCGGTAAAGGTTCATCATTTTCATGGACATGCACACCAAGACGGTGGGCTATGCGAGTAGCATAAATACCACCAAATAAATCTCCTTGCAAACCATTATGATGTAGCCTACATGCAACAATGGCTCCCAAGTTATATTGTCTATCACCTAATACAACACTCTTGAGAACACTAAGGCCAGGGACACACATGTGGCAAGCCTCATCTTTATCGTTTATGCATCTACCAATAAAGAGAGCAAAGTAATGAATAGCAGGAGAATGAATGCTCCCTATGGTAGCCTGTGTGATTTCTCTAGATTCCCCCACTGTGATACTAGCGAGGAAATCTCTATATTCAGATTTGCGAGGATCACCCATATTGCCCCAGTGCAGGAGCTTACAAGCATCATTAAAATCCTCTAAGTCCATGGTGTAAGATTTATCATAAAGGTAAAATAGGACAGTGTGAGAATTACGTGAAGATGAAAATTTAAACCTTCTCACAAAGGTATCAATTAAGCCACGGTATTGAGGGCATTTATCTTGTATGAAGCCCTCGAGGTCAGCGTTGCGCACATATGCGTAAAATTCGTCCTTGATGCCAACCTGATCCATAAATTCGTCTGACGGCCATTCACAAGGCCGCACGTCAGCTTCCCTCGGTAGTTCATCGCCTGGCTCACAAAACGCGAGCCTCGGTTCTTGCTTCCTTGAAGAACCACCTTGGAAGTTTTTCCTATGCATTTTTCTGAATTTTTTAGCAACTCAAAATAAAAGTTAACCAAACTCAACAAGTTTGATAGCAACAACTCCTACTAGTGCCTAGGGACTATATCATGCATCAGAACTACTTGGGACCAAAGAAATTTGACATGCAAGCTCAAGAACAAGGTCACCACAGCAGCAAAAATTTGCAATAAATAAAGCACTAGAACAAAAACTAATTGGACCAATGGAGGAGTCACATACCAAGGAACAATCTCCCCAAACAGTTTGGTGAATGGTGCTTTGAGCAAGGAGATCGAAAATGGCAGCAAGATGAGCTAGAACTCGTGGTTGAGCTGGTTGGTGATTTTTTTGGGAGGAAGAAGAAGAGTATGGGTGCATGAATAAGTGGAGGGAGGCCACGTGGGGCCCACGAGGCTGGGGGGCGCGTCCTGTGAAGGTGGGCATGCCCTGGACCCTCGTGTCCAGGTGCTGGCTCCCCTCGCTATGTGTTCTGTGCCATATTTTCTCAAATATTCTAGAAAAAATCATGTTAAATTTTCAGGGCATTTGGAGAACTTTTATTTTCGGGGTATTTTGTTATTGCACGGCTAAGTCTGGAAACAAACAGAAAATACTATTTTTGCTTTATTTATCCTAATTAACAGAAAGTAAAAGGGGGATACAGAAGGTTGTGCTATCTAGATTCACCTATCTCATGCTCATCAAAAGGAATCCATCAACAAGGTTGATCAGGTCTTGTTAATAAACTCTTTCCGAATAACATGAAACTAGAGAATTTTCGAATAACACTAGGTTACCTTAATGGGGATATGTATGTCCCCAACAATAAGAATGTCATATGTCTTCTTGATAGTAGGAAGAGGAAATTCAAAACCTCCAATAGTAATAGTTGAAATTTTTCCAATATAATTGATACTATGGACCTGAGGTTGTTTCCTTTGAAAGTGTACCGTATGCTCATTACCATTGACATGAAAAATGACATTGCCTTTGTTGTAATCAATAACAGCCCCTGCAGTATTCAAAAAGGGACTACCAAGGATAATAGACATACTATCGTCCTCGTGAATATCAAGTATAACAAAGTCCGTTAGAATAGTAACATTTGCAACCACAACAGGCACATCCTCACAGATACCGATAGGTATAGCAGTTGATTTATCAGCCATTTGCAAAGATATTTCAGTAGGTGTCAACTTACTCAAGTCAAGTCTACGATATAAAGAGAGAGGCATAATTCCAACACCGGCTCCAAGATCACATAAAGCAGTTTTAACGTAGTTTTGTTTAATGGAGCAAGGTATAGTAGGTACTCCTGGATCTCCTAGTTTCTTAGGTATTCCACCCTTGAAAGTGTAATTGGCAAGCATGGTGGAAATTTCTACTTCAAGTATCTTTCTTTTATTGGTAATAATATCTTTCATATACTTAGCATAAGGATTTGTTTTAAGCACATCAGTCAAACGCATACGCAAAAAGATAGGTCTAATCATTTCAGCAAAGCGCTCAAAATCCTCATCATCCTTTTTCTTGGATGGTTTAGGAGGAAAAGGCATGAGTTTCTGAACCCATGGTTCTCTTTCCCTACCGTGCTTCCTAGCAACAAAG
This sequence comes from Secale cereale, assembly GCA_902687465.1. NCBI lineage: Eukaryota > Viridiplantae > Streptophyta > Magnoliopsida > Poales > Poaceae > Secale > Secale cereale. The sequence continues at coordinate 933,550,464 of LR738711.1, read as the reverse complement.
TCTCTCTTATTGTAACGTTGATTCTTTGATTGTGGGTTATCAAGATCAACAACAGGTTCAATCTCTACATCATTATCATTGCTAGGTCAAGCATCATCATGAACATCATCATTAATATTATCAGTAGGTTCATGTTCATTACCAGATTGTGTCTCAGCATCAGAAACAGATATATCATTGGGATTCTCAGGTGTGTCAGCTACAGGTTCACCAGAAGCATGCAAAGTTATATCATTTTTCTTTTTCTTCTTCTTAGAAGAACTAGGTGCATCTAAATTAGTTCTTTGAGAATCTTGCTCAGTTCTCTTAGGGTGGCCTTCAGGATACAAAGGTTCCTGAGTCATTTTGCCACCTCTAGTTGCAACTCTGACATCATAGTCATTATTTTTACTATTTAATTCATTGAGCAAATCATTCTGAGCCTTAAGTACTTGTTCTACTTGAGTGGTGACCATGGAAGCATGTATACTAATAAGTTTCAATTCACCTTTAACTCTAGACAGATAATCAATGAAGCGTTCAATCATGTAAGCATTGTGTTTTAATTGTCTACCAACATAAGCATTGAAGTTTTCTTGTTTCACAATAAAGTTGTCAAACTCATCTAAGCATTGTCTAGCAGACTTATAACGAGGAATATCACCTTCATCAAATCTATAAAGAGAATTTACCTTTACTACCTGTGTCGGGTTATCAAGACCATGTATTTCTTCAATAGGTGGTAAATTCTTAACATCTTCAGCTTTAATACCTTTTTCTTTCATAGATTTCTTTGCCTCTTGCATATCTTCAGGACTGAGAAATAGAACACCTCTTTTCTTCGGAGTTGGCTTAGGGGCTGATTTAGGAAGTGTCCAATTATTTGCATTGGCCAGCATATTATTCAATAGTAATTCAGCTTGATCAACTGTTCTTTCCCTGAAAACACAACCAGCACAACTATCCAGGTGGTCTCTGGAAGCATCAGTTAGTCCATTATAAAAGACATCAAGTATATCATTCCTCTCAAGAGGATGATCAGGCAAATCATTAAGTAATTGGAGAAGCCTCCCCAAGCTTGTGTGAGACTCTCTTCTTCAATTTGCACAAAGTTATATATTTTCCGTAAGGCAGCTTGTTTCTTATGAGCGGGAAAATATTTAGTAGAGAAGTAGTGCATTATATCCCGGGGACTACGCACACAACCAAGATCAAGAGAATTAAACCAAGTCTTAGCATCACCCTTTAACGAGAAAGGAAACAAATTAAGGATATAGTAACGAATCTTTTCATCGTTGGTAAACAGGGTGGCTATATCATTCAACTTAGTAAGATGTGACACAATAGTTTCAGACTCATAGCCATGGAAAGGATCAGATTCAACCAAAGTAATTAACTCAGGATCAACAGAGAATTCATAATCCTTATCAGTAACAAAGATAGGTGAAGTAGCGAAAGCAGGGTAATGTTTCATTCTAGCATTCAAGGATTTTTCTTTCAGCTTAGCTAATAATTTCTTAAGATCATATCTATCATTGTAAGCAAGAAAGTCTCTAGCAGTTTCTTCATCCATAACATAACCCTCAGGAACAACAGGAAATTCATATCTATTGGGAGAAGCTTCATCATCACTTTCATAAATATCATCAGTTTCAATATTTGCATTCTCCCTAACTATAGCAATTTGTTCATCTAGAAATTCACCTAGTGGCACAGTATTATCAAGCATAGAAGTAGTTTCATCAAACATAGCAGAAGTGGCATCATCAAGAACATACGACATATCATATTCAATAGATGGTGAATCAAGTGCGGAGCTAGATGCAGTTCCTTACCTCCCCTCGTAGTTGAGGGTAAGATCTTGGTTTTTGAGTCCTTCAAATTCTTCATAGTGATCAACAGATATAAATCCCAAGTGACTTAAAGAATAGAGCTATGCTCCCCGGCAACGGTGCTAGAAAATAGTCTTGATAACCCACAAGTGTAGGGGATCGCAACAGTTTTCGAGGGTAAAGTATTCAACCCAAACTTATTGATTCGGCACAAGGGGAGCCAAAGAATACTCTTAAGTATTAGCAGCTGAGTTGTCAATTCAACCACACTTGGAAACTTAGTATCTGCAGCAAGATAGTTTAGTAGCAAAGTAATATGGAGATAGTGGTAGCGGCAATAAAAGTAACGATAGTGTTTTTTGTAGTTTTTGTAATAGTAGCAGCGGAATAGTAAATAAGCAACAAGCAATATGTGAAAAGCTCGTAGGCATTGGATCGGTGATGGGGAATTATGTCGGATGCAATTCATCATGTAGAAGTTATAAACTAGGGTGACACAGAACTAGCTCCAGTTCATCAATGCAATGTAGGCATGTATTTCGAATATAGTCATACGTGCTTATGGAAAAGAACTTGCATGACATCTTTTGTCCTACCCTCCCGTGACAGCGGGGTCCTATTGGAAACTAAGGGATATTAAGGCCTCCTTTTAATAGAGTACGGGACCAAAGCATTAACACATAGTGAATACATGAACTCCTCAAACTAAGGTCATCACCGGGAGTGGTCTCGATTATTGTCACTTCGGGGTTGCCGGATCATAACACATAGTAGGTGACTATAGACTTGCAAGATAGGATCAAGAACACACATATATTCATGTAAACATAATAGGTTCAGAGCTGAAATCATGGCACTCGGGCCCTAGTGACAAGCATTAAGCATAGCAAAGTCATAGCAACATCAATCTCAGAACATAGTGGATACTAGGGATCAAACCCTAACAAAACTAACTTGATTACATGATAGATCCCATCCAACCCATCACCGTCCAGAAAGCCTACGATGGACTTACTCACACATGGCGGTGAGCATCATGGAATTGGTGATGGAGGAAGGTTGATGATGACGATGGCGATGATCTCCACTCTCCGGAGCCCCGAACGGACTCCAGATCAGCTCTCCCGGGAGAGATTAGGGCCTGGCGGCGGCTTCGTATCGTAAAACGCGATAATTCTTCATCTCTGATTTTTTTTCTCCGCGAAAGTGAATATATGGGATCCAGAGATACGCCGGTGGAGCACCAGGGGGGCCATGAGGCAGGGGGGCGCACCCTAGGGGAGGGGGCACGCCCCCACCCTCGTGGACAGGGTGTGGGCCGCCTGGTCTGGATCTTCTCGCAGGTATTTTTTATACTTTCCAAAATAATTCTCCATAAATTTTTAGGTCATTCTGAGAAGTTTTTATTTCTGCACAAAAACAACACCATGGCAATTCTGCTGAAAACAGCGTCAGTCTAGGTTAGTTCCATTCAAATCATGCAAGTTAGAGTCCAAAACAAGGGCAAAAGTGTTTGGAAAAGTAGATACGTTGGAGACGTATCACAAATCCTAATCTTGATCTATGCCAACACCACTAACACTTCCGAAAACATCTATAGAGAATCTTTATAATCACCCAATTATGTTGTGACGTTTGATAGCACACAAGGTGTTCCTCCGGTATTTGGGAGTTGCATAATCTCATAGTTAGAGGAACATGTATAAGTCATGAAGAAATCAATAACAGTAAAACTAAATGATCATAGTGCTAAGCTAACAGATGGGTCTTGTCCATCACATCATTCTCCTAATGATGTGATCCCATTGATCAAATGACAACACATGTCTATGGTTAGGAAACATAATCATGTTTGATTAACGAGCTAGTCTAGTAGATGCATACTAGGGGCACTCTGTTTTGTCTATGTATTCACACATGTATCAAGTTTCCGGTTAATACAATTCTAGCATGAATAAAAGACATTTATCATGATATATATATATAAGGAAATATAAATAACAACTTTATTATTGCCTCTAGGGCATATTTCCTTCAGTCTCCCAATTGCACTAGAGTTAATAATCTAGATCACATAGTAATGATTCCAACACATGGAGTCTTGGTGCTGATCATGTTTTGCTCGTGGAAGAGGCTTAGTCAACGGGTCTGCGACATTCAGATCCGTATGTATTTTGCAAATCTCTATGTCTCACTCCTTGACTTGATCGCGGATGGAGTTGAAGCGTCTCTTGATGTGCTTGGTTCTCTTGTGAAACCTGGATTCCTTCGCCAAGGCTATTGCTCCACTATTATCACAAAAAGATTTTCATTGGACCCGATGCACTAGTTATTACACCTAGATCGGATATGAACTCGTGGGCCAAATTACTGTCATTTTGTGCTTGTTACACCTAGATCGGATATGAACTCGTGGGAAATAGGACTGGTCATCTGTCTCTGAATCCTCCTGTGAGGAGCTATCTGTAACCAGCAAGACATGCGCTTCGTCAGATAGCATTGTCTGCTCTGAAGACCTTGTTTCCACTCCAGATTTTTCCATGACCGTGGCGAATGGCTGATGCACAGGAAGAGTAATTGAATGTACTAAAATTGTTGACAAATTTAACACGTAATAAAAAATTGATGTCATGATATAATTCACTTATAAGATGACTAGCTAACCAGGGTGGCATTGCAAAATTCACATATATGATGCCTGGCTAAACAAGATGGCATTGCATGATTCAAATATACAATAAAGAAACTTAATAGATGACATTGACACAAAGCATGTCTAAACTAAGCAGATGACATCTTTCATGTATACAATAAGTAATGCAAGGCACCATATGCATGATATTACCAACATCAGCATGCCAAGTTAGGGCGAAGACCTCATGGGTATATAGGAGTGGTCTTCTGCTTCTGAATCCCCCTCAGAACAGTTATCTTCATCTTGATTACGATCCGAAATGGGTGGAGGGGGGCTGCCTTTTCGCCCACCATGGAGCGACGTCTGCAGGAATTTTTTTTCCACGCAAGGCTCATCTCTTTTGCTCTACATGTTCAGTTCCATTGTGTACAATAACTGACATGCATATGAATAAACATAGTGAGATTATGTAAGGAGTGCATGCACAAATCCAGAGTGATGGTAACAAACTGTGGATAGACCCAAAACAAATGATAGCAATCAGGTAATAGCTTTAGTTAAAAAATACAGATAATGGCTCCTTTAATGTTTGTTTGCACCCAACATGAAACTCACAGTAGACACCCGAGATTAACCAGATAGTACTGATTGCTGCCCCAATATGTACCCCACAACCATTTAAAAACTCAAGTTTCAGCATAAGTTTGGACCCGAGTCGGAGTCTAATAGGTGAACACGACGATAAAGTAGCACGTCATTATATTAAGCGATGCATAATGTAAGCAGACACGGAAGAGTACGACCTCTCTTGTGGACCCGTGTAGCCCTCAAGGTCATCTGCTCAGTTGATGATGGTAATGCAGTTGTCGTGGCTGCCGGCGGCAGGGAAGAAGATCTGATGCGGCGAAACACAATCTGGAGAGCGGATCCCTGCTGTGCTGAACCCTTCCGTCGTTGGAGCAGCTGAGTTGGGGTGGAACACAGCACCGCTGGATCAGGACAAACCACACAAGGTTTTCTTTGACACATATCTGTAACAGAAGTAATTGTGTAAGGGCTTGTTTGAATTTGAGGATTCTAACAATGCAGGGATAGGAAATAGACATGAATAGGATAGGAATGCATGTGCAAAACAGAGAATTTAAAAACACATGATTTCTGCCAATCTGGGTGTTTGGTTCACAAGAATTGGAAGATCACATGATGCAAAGAAGCATGGTGAGATTAAGTCAAACCACAAGAAGTGCACAACCTCTTTGGCGAAGCCATGTTGATCTCAATGTGATTGGGTTGGCCGGTGAGGATGCTTCGGTTGACTTGGCTGTCGGAGGAGGGGAAGAAGATCTTAGGCGTCTGGAGATGGAGCCCGAGGTACTGCTCCACTGTGATGGAGGGTTTGGTCGTTAGAGCAGCTCCGATGAGTTGTACGACGCCGAGGCTGAAGCAGGACAAGAGAGACAACGTTAACCTGAGTGGAATTCTAATAGCATCTCCAATAGATGACGTAAAATACATAACCACAAAGTGCTAGATGTATACATCAGCCGCTCACCTTTGAACTTAACTGTCGAAACTGAATTTAATTGTTGAAATTGAACTTAACTGTCGAAACTGAATTTTGCTGTCAAAACTGAATTTTACTGTCGAAACTGAACGCACTAGAGGTGAGGCTACACGCCAGTCGACTGAATTTTTCATCTCTGGTCAGTCGATTTTGCAGCCGTTGGATACGAAATCAAGGGCCTGCAGTTCATCTTCAACCTCCACCCCCCTGAGCCGCCAGCCACCACCGGCCAAACAGCCGCCCCCCCGCCGCCCGCTGCCGGCGGTGCGCCGCCCCGCCCTGTAATGCCCCGGATGTAATACTTTCCCTTTTGGGCATATAATATATCTCCGGCTTCATCAATTCCATTTCGGGTTCTTCGTCTTTTGGGTTTTCGTCGTTTTGTTGTGTGCGTATGTGGCATTCATTCATATCATGTAGTCATGTGCATCGCATTGCATTTGTGTTGTCGTTTGCATCCGGTTCCACGCGTTCCGTCCCGTTGTCCGTTTCGCGTTCCGGAGCTCCCTCACGTGTTCGTGGCGTCCCGTAGGCCTACTTTGGTGTTTGGCCGTGTAACATTACCGGTTTGGCGCGAGACTTGTCGTGTGTTGTTGTTTTGGTGTGTGTAACCCGCCTGTCAAATCTCATCGCGTTTGGAGTTCGTTTGCTACCCCAACAGTTATTCTCGTGGGCTCAAAGTGCCTCCACTTTGAGGCCCAAGACACCCCTCCAACAGCCCACCAAACCAGCCCAAACCTCTCCCTTCATCTAGGCCATCCAATTCTAATCGCGTGGCCGAAAACCACACCCCATTTGGACAACCCTAGCTCCTTGTGCCTATATATTTGTCCACTTCCCACAATTTTTGCCCCAAATCAAGGAAAAGCTCCCCTAGCCCCCATCTTCTTCCTCCAGCCACCGCCACCTCGCCGGAGAGTTCGCCGGATTTTCGCCGAAATCTGCGTCCCCGCCGGAATTCTCGCCGGAATCCGGCCACCTCACCACCTCCTCACCGCGCCACCTCGTCGCCGCGGGGCCCCTCCCCGCCGGCGCCCCTCACCTGCGCCGCCGGGCCCGACCCGCCGCCGGCCGGCCGGGGTGCCGCCGGCCCCGCCTCTCTTCCCGCCGGAGGCCGCAACCCCGCCGGTCTTCCCACGCTCGATCCGCGCCGCCGCAACGAGGAGGTCGGGGAGATCGATCCAGATCCGATCGATCCCTCGCTCCGCTCGGGCCTCCCCCTCCTGGGCCTCTCCAGCCGCTGTGGGCCGACGCCGCCATCGCCACCTACCGCCTGGGCCGACGCCGCCTGGCCCAGCGCCCCGCCTCCCACTGGGCCGAGGCCTCCACCACTCCGCCAGCCGCAGCCAGCGCTCGGGAGCGCCGCTCGACCGAGGCTCCCCTCGGCTGGGAGACCGCAGCCACCGCCCCGGGCCCCGAAGCAGGCCGCCGCCGCTCTGCTGGGCCGGCCCATCCGGGGCGCTCGAAGCCCGTTAGCCGCTGGGCCAGCCGTGCCGATCCGCGAAGCTCAGCCCGATCCGCATCCCCGAGCCCGTTGACTTTCAGATCTGAGGTTGTCTTTGAAATCCTCTAAGTCCCTGTGATTTTCATTGTCTGATGCTAATTTCAAATGGTGATAACTTTGTGTGTGATGCTCCGATTTGAGTGAATGAGATGTCCAGACGTTCGTGGAGACATGTACTACATTTCATTCCATTGTGCCAAGTCTATTTGAGTTCATCTAGGTGCTTAAAATTCTGTTGCAAGAGTGCATCTTGATAAAACTGCTGATTGTAGTTATTTTCATGCCACCTTTGCATAGTGATAACTTGGTGCTCGTTTATCCGAATGATGCAAATGACATGTCCACGTGTTCGTCTTGTCATGCTCTACATGATGATTGCTTAGACTTGCATGATAGATTTAATCTTGCCTTGTTTATCTCCGTTGCAAAATGCCATGTGGCTGTGATGTTGTTAGACTTGTTATGAAATGCCAACTTGAGGAGCTCATTGCTATCGTTGTGTTTATCTCCATGATGCATGCTTAGGTGTTTTGGAATCACCATCATATGTACTTTGATGTGGTGCTTACCACTTGCCATGTTTAGTTTTGAGGTGACTTAAACTTGCTCTCAAAGATGCCATGATGAAACTGCTGTTTTAACACTTAGTGAAATTTCACTAAGTCTGGAATCTGTAATTTCCAGATGCCATGTTTGCTTGTTGTTCTAGGCCAAACCATGATAGTTTTGGGGTGACTCTTGATGATTCCTTGTAGTATATATTGTTGGCTATCCATTCATTCTCTCACATGGTTATTTGAGTGGCTGTAGCATATTTAACTTTTGCTCCAAAGTTGCAATAAATTACTGCTGTCAGGATTTTGTTGTCAAGTTCAATATGTCCAAGCTTGTTGCTATTGATCCGTGGCTCCTTTTGGGGTGCACCAATGGACTTATTTGCTGTAGGATATGTCTAGTTTATGTTCATGCTCTTTGCCATGATGTTTGAGTGCTGTAGCTTATTTATCTAGTGCTCCAAAGTTGCTATGTTTCTGTAATTTTCAGCTTTCACATGTTTATTGTTTTGTGTGTAACTTTTAGCCCGTAGCTCCGATTGCAGCAAGTCTTATATGAAACTTGATTGATTTTTCGTGTAGATTCATAATATCTTATTGTTATCTTGTTTTGAAGCATTTTGCTTGATCGCATATTGTCATGCTCATTTTGCTCCCATAGTGCATCAGTCATGCATCCAGCATATTTTGAGTGCGCATTGCATCTTGTTGATTTGGTGCCTTGTGTGTTTGTGTTGATTAGAGCCGGAAGCTGAGACCGAGTACGAGTACGAGCACGAGGTTACTACCGAGGTTGAACACGAGGACCCCTCTTACGATCCGAACGACAACTCTTCAGGCAAGATGACCGAACCCCGATAACATTACTATCTTTGCCTATTGCTAGAGTATCGCTCTATAGTTTTGCCTCGATGCCCATGTCTTTCATGTCAGCCTCCTACTTGTAACCATGATCATGTCTAACCACCCTACCTAAGCAAACCATTGATTGGCTATACATAGGCTTCGCTCAGCCCCTCTTATAGCGTTGCTAGTTGCAGGTGAAGTTGAAGATGCTTGCTTCATGTTGAAGTTTTGTTGGGTTATATCACACTATATAAATGCTTAAAATGAAATCATCTATATATTGGCAATGGGTGGAAGGCTAAGCCTTTTGCTTGGTGATTTGTTCCACTCATGCCGCTAGGAACCGTATAAACCGGTGTTATGTTCCTTGATTATGCGTTCCTCACACGGTTGGGGTTTATGGGGCCCCCTCGATAAACCGCTAAGTGCTAAGTCTTTTCCAGCAAGTCCCAATATTGGTACTATTTGCCTAATAACTAATAAACTTGCATAGGGAGTAATTAACCCTCTTTTTTAATCAACAACCCCGGGCCAGTGCTCCACATGAGTGTTGGTCCGAAATGAGCAGACTGCGGGGCCACCTCAAGGAAACTCGAGGTCTGGTAAAAACCCGTAGGATGTCTCATCCGGTCGTGGCCTGAGACTAGATACGCACGGCTACTGTCAGGGTGTCGGCACGCCGGGAGGATTTGCTGGATTAGCCTTACCTTAGTTCGGAGTATCTTGAGCACGGGATTCCGAGAATACTCGGGTCTTCCCACTTTGGAGTTGCGACTCCGCGGATCGTGGGCTTGTCATGGGCCAAGTTGGAACACCCCTGCAGGGTTATGAACTTTCGAAACCCGTGCCCGCGGTTATGTGGCAGATGGGAGCTTGTTAATATCCGGTTGTAGAAAACTTGACACCATGTTCCAATACACTACCAGCGTGTGTACCGTGACTGTCATTTTCCGAAAGGGTTTTGGGAGATGAACACGGTGGGGTTATGTTTGACTTGATTACTTTAGGATCACGTAGTGATCATCTCTCGACCGAGGCACCTTCTCTTCTCGCTCTATTATACGTAAGCTAGGCTAGTGCTGCTGCAACCACTTATTCTTATTCTTTCTTCAGCCTTGTTCCACACCCAAGGCTTAGATAGTCATGTTACCAGGGAACGGGATTGCTGAGTCCTCTGTGGCTCATAGTTGCTTCACCACACCAGATGCAGGTCCGATGGTGAGTTACCCAGGCGATGGCACTGAGCTAGACTGGGAGTACGACGAGGAGCGTAGCCGTTACTATGTCCGTTATCCCGATGATCAGTAGTGGTTCTTCTACTAGGATTCGATCCGACCTGTGGATTTGAATTATGTTTGGTATCTTGTCATTTGGATTTTACCCTTAGATGGGATGTGATGTTCTATTGAATGATGATTTGGACATGTAATGTATTTGTGTGACGTGGCGAGTGTAAGCCAACTATTTTATGTTTTCCATCCCCATCTTTTACATGAGTTGTGCAAAGATACCAAACTTGCGATCATTCCAGCATGGGGTTATGTCTCTAAGTCGTGCCTCGACACGTAGGAGATATAGTCCCATCCTGGGCATTACACGCCCGCCCCGAAAACACTCCCCACTGCCGCCCCGGCCATCCCTGTAGGCCCCCCCGTGAAGCTTTTTCTCCGGCGATCCCCACGCCACCGCCCCACCACCACCGACGACCACCGCCCCCACCTGAACCCTAAGATAGATAGTGGGGTACCTCTCCGGCGAGCCCCCCTCCCCGCTGCGACTGGTTCTTCCTTAACTCCGGCGAGCCCCCCACCCCCTGAAAATCGACTGACCCAAAAGTCGATTCAGTCGACTGAAGTGTAGCTAAATCGGAGCAGCATCGCAATCAAGAGCAAGAGCGAGAGCAACAGCGTGAGCAAGAGCAAGAGCAAGAGCAGACCAGGTAGGGGACCAAGAGCAAGAGCAGAGCAGCATCACGAGCGAGAGCTAAAGCAGCATGAGCTCCTATTGATGTGGACGTCGCCGCCGAGGGAGCGACGCCGTGGAGGAAGTGGCCGGCGACGCCGCCGTGGATGGAGCCGTGCCGTGTCGGCTCGGGACCGAGCGCCGGCAGCACCGTGAGATTGAATCAAGAAGAAAATGCGGCAATTAGTGTACAACCTCTTTGGTGGCGCCGATTAGGCCGCAGCTTCATCCGAGGAAACGATGATGATGATGCTCTTCCGGTGGTGCAGGTGAAGACGGCGGTGTGGGAATGGAGGTGGCGCGAAAGACGAGGGGAACATCGGGGCAGCTCCTTGGAAGTGGAGGACGGGGTGGCTGAACCGGCGGGACAACCAGATCGACGACGGATCCTCATCCGATATGGTGGATGAAGGATGTCGAGGTGTTGCTGTGGACGATGTCACTGGGGAAGAGGCTCCGGCTGGGTGGCGGACGGAGGAGGGTGTGGGGCTTCGCGGGTTTTGCCGGCCTCGGTGTACGAATAGGTGGGCGGATGGATGGGAGTGGGGAACCATGGCGGACGGAGGACGCGCTTGTCCGAAATGTGGGGTAAGTTACGAAAGTACCCCCACCGATTTGAGGCGGTTCTTTCGATTCAGGGGTATTACGGGCATTTCGCATGTCAAGATTTCACAGGAGGTGGGAGTTTTCGCGCGCGTTGTAATCTATAATATCTAAATAGTTCATCCCCACTAACCTATTTCTCTTGACATGCAGGCTATCCACATCATCAATCAACATGCAACCATCCACCTAAGCAAATCTGCCACCTTAGACAAAATTATCCGTGTTCTCCTTAAGCCACGTCATCTCTATTTCTTCTATTGAATTGTGTGGCACGCACCCGCTGTAGAGGACCAAATGAGGGGCCCTCCACCATATGGAGAGACCAAACGAGGGCCTTTCCATTTTCCATCCACCGTACGGGAAGACCAAACGAGGAGCCTTTCATATTCCATCCATTATCACGTCATATATTCATATGCCCATCTACTAAGATAAATACAGTTCGGTTCCTCATGCCCCTGTTCCTCTACACTTACCCATACAAATCACAATCGAATCTTCTGCCAACTGCATTCTTCTACTTTCCAATCACTGGACATGAACAGTTGTGGCGGCGGGCAGGCATTAGGTAGCAGCGCCCCGATGCCCATCAACTTTGGGAATAGGTTTGGGTTGGGAGGCAATCCACCGTACATAGTAGGGGTGCGGGGTGCCATGCGCCGGCGACGATCGACTGTAGACTGAACTCCGGCTAGACCAGCAAAGGTATGCCAAAAAATTTAGTCATCTTCTTTGCCTAATTTTTTTGAATCCAAGCTAGCAAAACATAATTTAGATTAATTGTGGACTGATTGGCTTGGTGATTTGATGAATTGGGTTATCTGATCAGACCATAGTGATGATGAGGCATAATTTTTTTTCTAGAACAATTTGTGAACCATTAAATTTTGGGTTGTTTTTTTACCCGTTTCTAGACGCCACTGCAAGGTTGAACAAGCAGATCGAGAGGCGTCAGATCAATATAAAGAATGTCATACCAAGAGGACAACCATCAAAGCGGATCCGTGGGCTGCCATAACGGCGATCACTTTGGACGTGAATCTGGAGGCTCTGGATTTTGCTAGATACATTCATCCCGTCAAACCTCACCAGTGTTCCAGGCCTTCTTTTAATCCAAAGTTGATTCCACTACGCACACAGAGGTAACTCATCACTTTCTTTTTTCAAATCCAGTGCTAATCAAGCTTTTGCAACATGTAACTCAGTTTCATACTCCCTCCGTTCCTAAATGTAAGTCTTTATAGAGATTTCACTATAGAACGCATACAGATGTATATAGATGCATTTAGAGTGTAGATTCGCTCATTTTGCTTCGTATGTAGTCCATAGTGGAAACTCTACAAAGACTTATATTTAGGAACAGAGGGACTACAAAAACATGCATGGTTCTGCACTAGGTAAGACAAATAAAAAGAATCAGGCATTGACGGCAGTATGCTGCACAGGGGTGATCTAATGGGATGTATGATTTTTAGGCAGACTGCATTGGCTTTTAGATCAACCTGTTGGGGTCACCAACTGAGTCGAACAAATTATTGTGCCTCTCATTGTTCCTTCCTTTCTATGACATGTCCTCTTGAATAAAGTATAAACTGATGTGCTATGATGTTTATCTATATAGCAGGGACATATAAGTGTCATGTCTTCCATTATCTAGATTTAAAATTGATGATCAATGAACAAATTCTTCACATGGAAAGATCAAATATGAAACCAAATTTGGTGGCGTTTTTTCCACAATTGATGAACTATTTTTATTTGGCGCCCATCATTCTTCCGTTTAATGAATGCAATATCTATCTCTGTAGATATTAGTCAGGTTGATCCCTTAAAGAGATACATAATTGTAACTTGATGAATCTTCCTTGAAGTAAGTAAGTTGCAAATTTCAACAATTCAGTATTCCAAAGTAAAAAACAATTTATATGCATATGTTCCCGCAGCAACGCGCGGGGAATCATCTAGTTTTGAAATAGCAAGGCACGGGTTGAGATGGAGGGAGTTTTCGGAGCACAACGAAACAAAGATATATCTTAAATATTTCGGGCTAACAAGGCGCGGGTTGAAGAGGCGGGAGTTTCACAGCACTATAGACAGAGACGCTAGCTTGAAATTTCGGCATAACAAGGCACGGCTTGAAATTTCGGGAGAACAAGCTTAACGTGTACCAAAAAAAGAAAGACAATTTAGACTAGTATGATATACTACGTACAATGTGTTTAACACGCAGAACACACACACAGACACCATTTAGACTAGTAAGGTACACGTGCATTGCACGCATGAGATTTTGCAACCACATTACGAATAAATACCACATTATAACATGTAAGCTTTGAGTCATATATGCATGATGTAGATGTTCGTTTAATTCTTATAGTTCATTTCATTCAAAATCATCTAGTTTTTATAAGAAAGCTAATCTATTTTAAGATTCATGGAATTGCGCGTTGTAAGGCATAAAGTAAAAACAAATCATGTAGAAAAACATTGGGGCAATTCTGATACGGAAGATTCTAGAACAAAGAAGAAGTGCTTGTGTTTTGAGGTTTGTGCATTATGCTTAAGTTCGACCATAGAGTCTTCTAGATTGTACATGTGGCAAATTCTGGTGGAATCTAGATGATATCCAACGGCCAGTAGTGCTCAAATTTGCCAGCTCTGCACCATCGGATTGGCCTCATCCAACGACCATCTTTCAAAGTTAAAGTTATCCGCACACTATATAAAAAATATAAAATTATATATATATATATATATATATATATATATATATATATATATATATATATATATATATATATATATATATATATATATATATATATATATATATATATATATATATATATATATATATATGGGTATAGATATAGATATGTGATGCGAAAGCCACCCATCATCTCTAATTAGAATAGTGTGTCCATGCACGGATGCAATGTGGACAAACGATGTCTGCCATCGGTATCTCAAATTCAAACCAATCTGACCTTGTTCAATGTGTTTACATTGCAACATGCTCGTTTCCAAACCACACCGCGCAGATCTCCATTATATTCATGCATGCATGGGTTTCAAACATCATGATCTCTTATTCAAATATTTGAATTTGACTTTACATTGATTATGACCTCACCTAGTCTTTTACACCCACACATTGGTCTTCTCTTTATAATTGTACCACTAACTTTCTCTCGTGCATGCATGCACACACACACTACCAGTCGGCATTATGCATCGCACACATGCAATCTTTTTCTTCAGGTCGGTCTCCCATGAAGGCACACACACACATCCCCCTGTCCATCATATCGGGCATTCTTTATCTCTCACGTGCATGCGCAACGATCGATATTCCTCTATGTGTGTGTGTGTGTGTGTGTGTATAGCTAGGTCTTTCATAGTTTTCCACATAAACCGATCAATCTATATATCTAGTGAGGTCTCACCCTCTTTTCCACGTCCACATCGATCAATCTATACCTCTTTATATAGGATTACATATATAGCTAATACACCCACATTAATTATATATCCAACGCACCCCTCTCATCATCCATGCCTTCTGCTTCATCTCTCAGACACGCGCACAAGGGGCGAAGACAGGGGCAGCAAGGGCCCTGCCCCCCCTAACATCACTATATATCGAGGCTAATATGAATGTGATCATTAGACAATTGCTGGTAAAAATGGTTTAAGTTGATGAATTGGCCCTCCTCATAAAGGATTAGCAATGCTTTGCCCCCTAGCTCATGGGAAATTTTTCATGGCTCCCCCACTGCGCGCAACAACGCACGTTCTCGCCCCCTCTCTCTAAATATCGATCTCGCAGTTGTGCACTCCCTCATAGTATCCCTCCACTCGGCCCCTCGCACCATCTTCTAGCCCCCACTGGATTTTGCCACATGTACAATCTAGCAGACTCCATGTTGAACTTAAGCATAATGCACAAATCTCAAAACAACAGTGGTTCTCCTTTGTTCTAGAATCTTCCGTATCATAACTGCCCAAACTTTTTTTCTAGTTGAATTGCCATTATTTGTTTCTACTTTATGCTTTACAATGCACAATTTCATGAATCATAAAATAGATTAAGGGCTTCTTTGATTCAAAGGATTCTCGAAGGAATTTTGGAGGATTCTAATCGTAAGGAATTTTTCCTATCTTGGTTGTTTGATTCGTAGGATTGTAAATCATAGAAAATTTTCCATATGATTCATTTGCACTAGATTTCATAGGAAACTTCCCATCCACTCAAACCTCTTTGAAAGAATTCTGTGTTTTTTCTATGCACAATCAAACACTCGTACCATCCTGTAGGATTCAAGACGACATTCCAATCTAACCCCATGTTCTTCCTATTCCCGCATTTTGGAAATGCTACGAATCAAAGAGGCCCTAGGTTTTTTATAAAAACTAATTGATTTTGAATGAGATGAACTATAAGAACTAAACGAAGGTCTACATCAGGCATATATGACTCAGAGCTTACATGCTACAGTTTGGTATTTATTCGTAATCTGGTTGCAAAATCTGACGCGTGCAATGCACGTGTACCTTACTAGTACTTCGAGTATGTGCAAAACACAATGGCACGCTACACAGTGTCTCTCTTACAGTTCATGAAGCCACGTGGCACATGTGGAGGCGTTGTCGCGACATCCTTGTGTGGATTGATCACAGTGACGTGCTGCTGATTCTAGAAGAATGTACTCGTCCTCCCTGAGCCGCACTGGCGGTACATGCACGAAGCAAAGATGTGCACGCACGCCACACACACACTCATTCCCTCGCACGCACACGCGGGTACTGATAACCCACAAGTGTAGGGGATCAGTTGTAGCCTTTTCGATAAGTAAGAGTGTCAAACCCAATGCGGAGCTAAAGGCAGAACAAATATTCCCTCAAGTTCTATCGACCACCGATACAACTCTACGCACGCTTGACGTTTACTTTACCTAGAACAAGTATGAAACTAGAAGGTACTTTGTGGTTTTTGTGGGATAGGTTTGCAAGATAATAAAGAGCGCGTAAATTAAAAGTAGGGGCTGTTAAGATAAGGACACAACTAAATTAGTTTTAGTAGAGAGCTTTTTGTCACAAGAAAGTTATTTGTCCCTAGGCAATCGATAACTAGATCGGTAATCACTATTGCAATTTTATTTGAGGGAGAGGCATAAGCTAACATACTTTCTCTTTTTGGATCATATGCACTTATGATTGGAACTCTAGCAAGCATCCGCAACTACTAAAGATCATTAAGGTAAAACCCAACCATATCATTAAAGTATCAAGTCCTCTTATTCCCATACGCAAACAACCTACTTACTCAGGTCTGTGCTTCTGTCACTCACGCCACCCACCATAAGCCAATCATGAACATATTGCAAACCCTACAGCGGGGATCCCTAATGCTTGCGCGACACGGAGAGCACCATAGGACATCACCAATAATAAAACATGCAACTCAAACCAATCACGATCATTAATTAACCCATAGGACAAAACAGATCTACTCAAACATCATAGGATAGCCATACATCATTGGGAAATAATACATAGCGTTGAGCACCATGTTTAAGTAGAGATTACAGCGGGTAGAAGAGGGGTTACACCTCTGCATAGCGGGAAGAGTTGGTGATGACGGCGGTGAAGTTGTTGTTGTAGATTGCGGTGACGATGATGGCCCCGGTGGTACTCCGGTGCCACCGGAAGCGAGGGGGAGAGAGCCCCCCTCCTCCTCCTTCTTCCTTGACATTCTCCCTAGATGGGAGAAGGGTTTCCCCTCTGGTCCATGGTCTCCATGGCATGGGAGGGGCGAGAGCCCCTCCGAGATTGGATTTGTCTCTCTGTCTCTCTCTGTTTCTGCGTTCCCAGATTCTGGACTTCCACCGTTTCTTAAATTCCGGGAAATCCGTAACTCCGATTGGACTGAATTTTGGACACGGTTTTTATCCGGATATTAGCTTTCTTGCGGCGAAAGAAGGGCATCAACCGCGTTACAGAGTGTCCACGAGGGCCCAGGGCGCGTCCCTCACCCTCGTGGGCCACTCGGGCATCATCTCACGTTGGTTCCGCTTCCCAAAATTCACATATATTCCAAAAAAATCTCCGTCCGTTTTTATCCCGTTTGGACTCCATTTGATATGGATATTCTGCGAAACAAAAAACATGCAACAAACAGGAACTGGCACTAGGCACTGGATCAATATGTTAGTCCCAAAAAATAGTATAAAAAGTTGCCAAAATTATATGAAAGTTGTAGAATATTGGCATGGAACATTCAAAAATTATAGATACGACGGAGACGTATCAGCATCCCCAAGCTTAATTCCTGCTCGTCCTCGAGTAGGTAAATGATAAAAAAGATAATTTTTGATGTGGAATGCTACCTAGCATAATCTTGATCATGTAATCTAATCATGTCATGAATATTAAGACATGAGTGATTCAAAGCAATAGTCTATCATTTGACATTAAGACAATAATACTTCAAGCATACTAATAAAGCAATCATGTCTTTTCAAAATAACATGGCCAAAGAAAGTTATCCCTACAAAATCATATGGTCTGGCTATGCTCCATATTCACCACACAAAGTATTTAAATCATGCACAACCCCGGTTCTAGCCAAGTAATTGTTTCATACTTTAGTATTCTCAAACTTTTCCAACTTTCACGCAATACATGAGCGTGAGCCATGGACATAGCACTATGGGTGGAATAGAAGGTGGTGATAGACAAAAGGAGGGAGAAAGTCTCACATCAACTAGGCAAATAAAAGGACTATGGAGATGTCCATCAATCGATATCAATGTGAGTGAGTAGGGATTGCCATGTAATGGATGCACTAGAGCTATAAGTGTATGAAAGCTCAAAAAGAAAACTAGTGGGTGTGCATCAACTTGTTTGCTCATGAAGACCTAGGGCATTTGAGAAAGCCCGTCGTTGGAATATACAAGCCAAGTTCCATAATGAAAATTCCCACTAGTATATGAAAGTGACAACATAGGAGACTCTCTATCATGAATAACATGGTGCTATGATGAAGCACAAGTGTGGTAAAAGGATAGTAACATTGTCCCTTCTCTCTTTTTCTCTCATTTTTGGAGGGGCTTTTTTTAGCCCCCCTCCTTTTTTGGGCCATCTCTTTTTTGGCCTTTCTCTCTTTTTTTTTGTTTCCTCACATGGGACAATGCTCTAATAATGAAGATCATCACACTTTTATTTACTTACAACTCAAAGCTAGAACAAAATATGACTCTATGTGAATGCCTCCGGCGGTGTACCGGGATGTGCAATGATCTAGCATAGCAATGACATCAAAAAACAGACAAGCCATAGAAACATCATGCTAGCTATCTTACGATCATGCAAGGCAATATGACAATGATAGTGCGTGTCATAATAAACGGAACGGTGGAGTTACATGGCAATATATCTCGGAATGGCTAAGGAAATGCCATGATAGGTAGGTATGGTGGCTGTTTTGAGGAAGGTATATGGTGGGTGTATGGTATCGGCGAAAGTTGCGCGGTACAAGAGAGGCTAGCGAAGGTGGAAGAGTGAGAGTGCGTATAATCCATGGACTCAACATTAGTCATAAAGAACTCACATACTTATTGCAAAAATTTAGTAGCCATCGAAACAAAGTACTACACGCATGCTCCTAGTGGAAGGGTTGGTAGGAGTTAACTATCGCGCGATCCCGACCTCCACACAAAGGATGACAATCAAAAAATAAATCATGCTCCGACTTCGTCACATAACGGTTCACCTTACGTGCATGCTTCGGGAATCACAAACCTCAACACAAGTATTTCTATAATCCACAACTATCCACTAGCATGACTCTAATATCACCATCTTTATATCGCAAAAACTATTGCAAGGAATCAAACATATCATATTCAACGATCTACAAGTTTATGTAGGATTTTATGACTAACCATGTGAATGACCAATTCCTGTCAACTCTCTAAATAGATATAAGTGAAGCAAGAGAGTTTTAATTCTTTCTACAAAAGATATGCCCACGCTCTAACAAATATAAGTGAGGCAAAAGAGCATTCTACAAATGGCGGTTTTCTATGTGAAGAGAAACATGCAATCCAAACTTCAAATGATATAAGTGAAGCACATGAAGCATTCTATAAAGCCATACACAAAAGATATAAGTGAATTGCAAAGAGCATTCTACAAATCAACCAAGGACTATCCCATACCAGCATTGTGCATTTATTAAAAGGAAAAATAAAAAGCACACAATGCTCCAAGAGTTTACGCATAACATGTGACCCAACCGAATTCGAAAACATACCGATACTTGTTGAAGAAAGATGGGATGCCTTCCGGGGCATCCCCAAGCTTAGACGCTTGAGTATCCTTGAATATTTACTTGGGGTGCCTTGGGGATCCCCAAGCTTGAGCTCTTGCCTCTCCTCCTTCTCCTCATATCGAGACCTCCTCGATCTTCGAACACTTCATCCACACAAAACTTAACCGAACTTTTAGTGGTGGGGTTAGTGCATATGATCAATAAAATCCCATCATGTACTGCTCTAACATTAATGTATAATTATGAACAAACATTACTCACAATATGCTATCACAATTCTATGGCCCCAAGTCAAGGAGGCTTCAACAAGAATTCAAACATATGCAAATAATGAAGCTATAACAGCAATATGTGAAAACAGGACAATCTGTAGTAATCTGAACATTAACCATACTTCTGTAACTCTACAAGTTCTGGCAAAATTAGGAAAAATCAACAATTTGCATAGCAAGACTTTTCAAAAAGTTTCAGATCCTTTCGGCGTTCCAGTAAAAAAAAATGTAAAATCGCTCACTACAGCCAAAGTTTCAGTTTTTGCACTGCATAAACCAACAAGTAGTTTAATCATCCTAAAGGAAACTCTTGGCACATTATTTTTATAATACAATGGAATTGTACAAGGGGATAATTATTTTTGTTGAAAAGTTTCTGTAATCAAGGTTCGCAAAATTTCCATGGGCATGAATAAAGTTCAAGGCTAGCTCCCACTTTAACAGTGCTCGTCTTTCTCACTTTCGCTTTTCTTTTTGTAAAAGTTTTAGGTTCCCCTCTTTATTTATTTTTTGTTTTTAAACTTTATAAAAGCACACAACATAAATAAATGACTCTCTAAAACTTCTGGGTTGTCTCCTTGGCAGCGCTTTCTTTAAAGCCATTAAGCTAGGCATATAGTGCTCAAGTAATGGATCCACCCGGATCCCAAGGTATATCAAAGCCAATTTTAATTAGCAATGATTTGGTATTTAGTAGTGAGAACAAAGTGATATGTGTCATGCAAGAACAAAGTCTAACTCTCTTCCTATGCATAGGCATGTCATACAAGAACAATTCATGCACATCAAGTAAAGGCCAATGCGTAGTATACACAGTTTCTTACAATTTTATCGTGTTGGAAACATAGAGAGGCGGAGATGTGGTTCCTCTCTCATAATAATTGCAAGTAGGAGCAGCAAGCACATGCATATTATACTCATCAAAATCATCATGTGTAACGGAAAAAGGCAACCCATCAATATAATCCTTAATAAGTGCAAACTTCTCCGATATAGTGTAGTTTGGAGAATTCAAAAAGATAATAGGACTATCATGTGTGGGTGCAATAGCAACTATCTCATGTTTATCATAAGGAACTATAGAAAGTTCATCTCCATAAGCATAATTCATATTGGCATCTTGGCCACAAGCATAGCAAGCATCATTAAAAAGGGATATTTCAAAAGAATCCAAGGGATCATAGCAATCATCATAGCATTCGTCCTTCGGTAAGCACAAAGGGAAAAGTAAACAATGTATGAGTTGAATAGTTACTCTCATTAGAAGGTGGGCACGGGTAGCTAATCTGCTCTTCCTCGTTTTGTTCTTCGCTCTCCTCGTCATCTTTTTCATCTAATGAGCTCACAATGTCATCAGTTTCTTCTTCCATAGTTTCCTGCAAAATGTTAGTCCCTTCTTGGACAACGAAGACTTTCTCAATAAACGCATCAATATTGGAGTTATATTCATAATTCAAATAGCAATATTTCAATATAGCAAGATTTTCAGGCCTATAAACATCATCATCAAAAGCATCATACTTTTTGAATAGAGATTCAATTTCATAAGCACCCTTAAAATCAACGAATTCTTCTATTTATTCCACATCATAATAATCATATATACCCTTACCATAAGAAGCTAAGGTTTCATTATCATTAAATTTGCATGAAAAGGGAAGGTGTGGAGCCTTCATCCTAGAGCAACAAGTATAATCATAGCTCAAGCATAATTCCCGAGCATACCAACGCAACATATAAATTTGATCCCATAATAGTTTGCCTTTTTGTGTCAAGCGATAGTCCCTAAAGTATTCACGTTGATCCAACGTTACTCCCATTATATAGTTGAATGGGTTTTCTCAGGATTATCAAAGTAGTACATAATATCTTTCACATAATGAGCATCGAGGGTTTTAGGAGGTTCCCCATCTCCATGAGTAGCTAGTACACCTAATGTTTTTGGTATTTCGTGTTCCATATCCATAACTAAAGATAGAGAACAACTTAGAACAGCAAATAAAAACTAGTTAGTGATAAAGCAAACAAGCACACACGAGAATATTCACCCCACGCTATTGCTCCCCGGCAACGGCGCCAGAAAAAGGTCTTGATAACCCATAAGTGTCGGGGATCAGTTGTAGCCTCTTTCGATAAGTAAGAGTGTTGTCGGTGTACTAAAGTAGGGGGTACCTTAGTATCCTGACTTGTGCACGGGCAGTAGCAGCGTCCCGCGGTCTGGCTCACCACGCGCCCGCCAAGGCCCGCTCCAGACCCCTTTTTAAGCCATTCAAGAACAAAGTATTCAAGTTAGGAGATAAGACCCCAGCAAGAGGAGCTTGCCGGGAAGGCCGCACCAGGCTCAAAGTTATCATTCCAGCACGAGACCCTGGCAAGAGGAGCTTGCCAGGAAGGCCAAAAGAATGGCACTTCAAGGAGGTATATAGGGGCGCATCATGTGCCCCGACAGGACCCGGAGAGCGGCAAGCTTCCGGGCCCGGCAAGGTTGCGACCCCGGCAAGGTGCTTGCCGGGGGAAGCTTATGCTGTGTGCCTGCGGCTCCAGCTCATCTGGCCATGCGTCGCCCCAGGGCCCTTCCAAGGGCACGTGGCGGATGGCTGTGCAGCCTGGGGTACACGGTGGCTAGCTGCGGTGACAAGGCTATCGCCGTGGCGAACGGAGACGCATGGACGGGCGCTTTTGGGGTGACGGCGACGGGCATTCAATGCCCTTGTCCCCCACCGTCAGAGTTAGGTGAAGACCACTGTTCATACACTATTCATGCACTGTTGCAACTACCACCGATTTTACATTTTTACCCTCCTCTACGTTGACACCTGTCGGTGACCCCTTTGAGCTATAAAAGGAGGCCCATGCACAACGTAGAGATGGTTCGATCCCAGAAACTCGCTTACTCCCACGCTCGGTGTAGCTGGTACTGTAGATCTTCAAGCTCCCGAGCCTCAAGAACTCAATACAACCAACGCAGGAGTAGGGTTTTACGCGTCCGCACGGCCCGAACCTGGGTAAACTGCCCGCGTGTGCTCCTCGATCTGCTCTCCGTGCTCCCTCCGCTCCCTTACCGCAACGTAGAAGGGGCTCCGGTCCCATAGGTGCTCGTGGGAGGACAGTTTCCCCCGACATCTTTGGCGCGCCAGGCAGGGGGCGTCGAGGTTGTGCGAACCTGATCCGGCGCTCACGCGGGCGCAACCTTCAGCAACCTCTCCAGCTTCATCAACTTCATCGGCTACGTCAATATGCCTCCGAAGAAGAAGGCTTCGGAGGTCGGAGGCCCGTCCGCGTCGGTCCCTCCACCACCAGAACTGACGGTGGGTGGGGGAGACGCCGGCGGAAGGGTGGACGCCAGTGGAGAGACTCACGGCGCCACCAAATCCAAGGACAAGACGGACGACCGGGCGAACTCCAAAGCCTCGGTGTCCATGCACGCACCACGTCCCTCTCAGGAGGTGCCAGACCAGCAGCGGCGTGGTACCGGAGGTACCATACGCTTGCTGGGACATGGCCAGGCCGGCGGGTCACGGGACGCTCAAGGCCAACGTCCTGGCACGAGCAAGGCGCGGTCGCCGGGACGGGAACATGCTCCTTCTAACGCGGTTAGAAGTCCGAGCGTGTCCCGCTCCTCGCACTGTTCGCCACCGTTTCCTTCCTCTCCAGCAGAAGCCCTGGCCAGGGCTCAGCTGCTCCTCGACTTCCCTCCAGCGGCAGACAAGGCCGAAGACTGGAGGGCTACGATCCAGAGCCTCATCGCCTTCGCCAACAACGACACGCCGCAGCAGCCGGCAACATCACGCCCGCGGCAAGTCGACCAAGCGAAGGCCGATGGAGACAAGACCGCCGGGGGTGCAACTACCGTGCACTCCCCGCCGCGGAAGCAGAAATCGCCACCCCGCCGGATCAACGTCGACGACGACTCCACGGCGTCGTCGGATCCGCGGGCTCACCGCGATCAGCGCCAAGTCCTAGACGACAGGCGACAAGAGGACGCTCGAACCCACATCGAGCGTCGACGAGAAGCCCGAAGACAATCTGATCAGCGCGCTGGGACCGCTGTCGACATGCACGTGCCCGGTGAACCAGGCGACTTGCCGTACGCGGCAGGCTGCCCTGCATTCACCCGAGAGCTGCGGCAAGTCCAGTGGCCCAGCATGAAGAACTTTAAGCCCGACGTACCCGAGAAGTACGACGGCAAGACCCATCCCTCGGAGTTCCTCAGCATCTACACCATTGCGGTGCAGGATGCCGGGGGACGCGACGAGAAGATCCTAGCCAACTACTTCCCGCTCGTGCTTAAGCCAAACGTCAGGTCTTGGCTTATGCACTTGCCGGAGAACTCCATCTCTTCATGGGCGGATTTGTGCCACCAATTTGTTGGCGCCTTCACGGGCGGCCACAAGTCCCACGGCCAGGAAAGCGATCTCCACATCCTCGCCCAGAAGGAGGGAGAGTCCCTGCGCAAATATATCCAAAGGTTCAGCCGCGTTCAACACAATATCCCCGATGTCCACCCTGCCGCGGTTATCAGCGCGTTCCACCAGAACGTGCGTAACCGCCGGATGAGGGAGGAGATGGCCATGACCAAGATCCGGGACGTCAGCGAGCTTTACGCTCTGGCTGACAAATGTGCACGTGCTGAAGAGGGGAGGAGACTCCCCGGAGAGGATACCGGCGCAGGAGGAAGTGACAGCGAGGATGCTGCCCCGGCAAGGAAAGGCCGGCGGCGGAATAACAGGAAGAAGAAGAGCAAGGAGGTACTGGTTGTCGAGCAGCCCGGCAAGGAGGCACCCGCCAAGAAGACACAGGCAGGTGGCTCCGGCAAGGAGCCTGCCCCTGTAGCGGCAGCCGACAAGCAGGATGGCTCCGACAAGCAGTACTGCAAGATCCACCACACCAAGGGCCACGATCTCCAGAACTACAAGACAGTAGAGTACCTCGTAGAACAGCAGAAGGCTGAATACGAGCGTCACGACAAGGAGAAGGCCCAAGGAGGTGGAGGAGAGCCAAGCAAGAAGCGGCCATTCAATGGCCGGGGAGGACGCCGCGGCAAGGCAAATCAGCGGCAAGGAGACAGACCTCCCCGGGGCCGCGACAAGGATGAAGACGAAGACGATGATGAGGATATGGATGAAGGAGACAACAACGAGCAGGAGTTCCAGAATGCCACAGAAGTTCTGTGCGTCGATGGAGGTGCCTCTCTACACACTTCCCACCGCCAACTCAAGCAATGGGTGCGGGAAGTGAATGCAGCTGAGCCACCCGTCGAGTCGCGCAGGCTGCTGAAATGGTCCGGCACGCCCATCATCTTCGACCTTGAGGACCACCCTGACCGCACAACTGCGGTCGGGTGCTTGCCGATGTTGGTTTCACCAACTATCCGCAACCTCAAGGTCACCAAGATGTTGGTTGACGGCGGGGCCGGCCTCAACTTGATCTCCTCCGCTGTGATCAAGAAACTGCAGATCCCCGACAGCGAGCTCGAGGAAACCGGGACGTTCCAAGGGATCAACCCGGGAAGGAGCAAGCCGAAGGGGAAGATCACGCTGCCAGTGACCTTTGGCGGAGAGCTCAACTTCAGGACGGAGAGGATCACGTTCGACGTTGCCGATATCCTGTTGCCATACAATGGGATACTTGGCCGTCCTGCGCTCGCCAAGTTCATGGCAGCTTCCCACTACGCGTACAACATGCTCAAGATGCCGGGGCCGATAAGCGTCATCTCTGTCCCCGGCGACAAGAAGGATGCGCTTATCTGCGCCGATAAGATCTATCGGGACGCAGCAACCGCGGCAGACAGCAAGACACTTGCCGCTGAAGCTCCCGAAGGGAAGACCAAGACCAAGTCCGGCAAGAGCCCTGGGGCCCACTCCGGCAAACGCACTTCTTCGGAGTGCTGCGCTGCCGTCGAGGACGCACCATCGAGCTCCACCGGCAAGTGCAAGAAAGGAATGGCAGCTCCACCGGCAACCAAGAAGGTGTTCGCCAAGGAGGACGGCACTGGTGGTACCTTTACCATCAGTGCTACGCTCGACCCCAAATAGGAAAGCGCGCTCGTTGCCTTCCTGCGGGCGAATGTCGACGTGTTCGCATGGCAACCGTCTGACATCCCCGGCGTTCCCAGGAAGGTAATTGAGCACAAGCTTGCTGTTTGTCCTCACGCGCGGCCCGTCAAACAGAAGGTCAGGAAGCAAGCTGTGGAGCGCCAAGAGTTTATAGCTGAGGAAATCAAGAAGTTGGAAGCAGCAGGCCTGGTTAGAGGTGTACTTCATCCCACGTGGTTGGCCAATCCAGTTGTCGTGCGCAAGGCTAATGGGAAGTGGAGACTTTGTATAGACTTCACTGATGTGAATAAAGCTTGCCCTAAGGATCCATTCCCTTTGCCGCGCATCGACCAGATTGTTGACTCCACCGCCGGATGTGAGTTGCTTTCATTTCTCGATGCATACTCAGGTTACCACCAGATATTCATGGCCGAGGAAGATGAAGAGAAGACCACGTTCATTACTCCATGTGGCACATATTGCTTTATACGCATGCCCTTTGGATTGAAGAATGCGGGCTCAACGTTTGCAAGGGTGGTGCACACTGCTTTTGAGCCACAGATACACAGGAATGTGGAAGCCTACATGGATGACATAGTGGTCAAGAGCAAGAGCAAGACTACCCTAGTTCAGGATCTAGAAGAAACCTTTGAGAATCTGCGCAAGATACAACTCAAGTTGAACCCCGAGAAGTGCATTTTCGGAGTCCCCTCCGGCAAGCTTCTCGGGTTCTTTGTGTCCCAGAGGGGGATCGAAGCCAATCCCGACAAGATAAAAGCCATCGAGCAGATCGAAGCCCCGAAGCACGTCAAGGACGTAAGGAGACTTGCTGGTTGTGTGGCTGCCCTCAGCAGGTTCATTTCAAAGTCTGCAGAACGTGCCCTGCCTTTCTTCAAAATTTTGAAAAAGGCGGGTCCTATGAAATGGACTCCGGAAGCGGAGGCAGCGCTGCAAGACTTGAAAGGATACCTGTCCTCCACTCCGATACTTGTCGCACCTAGGCCGCAAGAGAAGTTGCTGCTGTACATAGCGGCAACCAATCAAGTGGTTAGTGCTGCGTTAGTAGCGGAGAGGGAGACAGATGAGGAACCCACATCCCCGGCAAGCGCATCCAGCGACAAGCAAGGAGCTTCCCCGACAAGCTCTGGCCCCGACGAGGACAAGTCTGTGCAGGAACAAGGAGAAGTGCGAAAGAAGATGGTGCAGCGCCCGGTTTATTTTGTAAGTTCCCTCCTGCAGGGGGCTAGGTCAAGATACTCTGGGGTGCAAAAGTTGCTTTTCGGCCTCCTCATGGCCTCAAGAAAGCTGCACCATTACTTCCAAGCACACGAGATAACAGTGGTCACTCGCTTTCCGTTGAAGAGGATATTGCAGAATCCAGAAGCAACAGGCAGGATCGTCGAGTGGGCACTGGAGCTGTCAAGCTTTGGTCTCAAGTTTGAGAGTACCTCAACTATCCAGAGCAGAGCTTTGGCAGAATTCATAGCGGAATGGACTCCAACACCAGATGAAGAAGTTCCAGAAACAAACATCCCCGTCCAAGAAGCAAGCAAGGAGTGGATAATGTACTTCGATGGTGCCTTCTCGCTGCAAGGCGCCGGCGCTGGCGTGTTGCTCATAGCACCCACCGGAGAGCACCTCAAGTATGTTGTTCAAATGCACTTTCCCAAGGAGCAAGCGACAAACAATACTGCCGAGTATGAAGGTTTGCTTGCCGGTCTCAGAATTGCGGCCGAACTTGGGATCAAGAAAATTGATTGTGCGGGGAGACTCACAGTTGGTGGTCCGACAAGTAAACAAGAGTTACCAGAGCCCTCTGATGGAAGCTTATGTCGATGAAGTGAGAAAGCTTGAAGAACACTTTGAAGGCCTACAGATGGAGCACGTTCCAAGAGCTCAGAATGATATCACAGATGGCCTCTCGAAGTGTGCTGCAATGAAGTTACCTGTGGAACCAGGGGTCTTCGTACTCAAGCTAACTCAGCCATCCGTTACACCATCAGTTGGGCAAAGCAAGAAGAGGAAGTTGGTCTCCGGTGACTACTTGCCGGCGGATCTTCCAGAGACCGCCGCCAAGGTCCCCAAGATCAGCAACCAAAATGCTGAGGAACAGTCTGCTCCTGCGGACCCAAGGGTTTGTACAGTTGAAGCAGGCGTTCCCGACAAGCCTTGCCCCGGCAGGCTTGCCGGGGAATCCTCAGCTCCGGCAGGGCCGCAGGTTCTCGCCGTAGAAGCTGAGGTTCCCGCAGCAGCCCTGATGCCTTTAGTCCTTGTTGTCGAGCCTCAAGCTCCAGCATGGGCGCAGCAAATCGTCCGTTTTCTTCAAACTGGAGAACTTCCCGAAGAACCAGAAGAGATAGAGAGGATTACCAGACAGTCAAGTATGTACCAGTTCGTCGGCAATGAACTGTACAGAAGAAGACTCAATGGTGTCAGATTGAAGTGCATATCCCGGGAAGATGGACAGAAGCTGTTGGCAGAGAAACACGGAGGCATATGTGGTCACCACATTGGCGCAAGAGCACTTGCCGGGAAGGCATTCCGGCAAGGTTTCTTTTGGCCAGAAGCCCTCCAAGATGCAACTGCACAAGTAACCAAGTGTGAAGCGTGCCAGTTCCATGCAAAGCAGATTCACCAGCCAGCTCAAGCTCTCCAGACGATCCCTTTGTCCTGGCCCTTCTCGGTCTGGGGGCTCGATATCCTCGGCCCCTTTCCCCGCGCAGTCGGGGGCTTTGAGTACTTGTACGTTGCAATCGACAAGTTCACAAAGTGGCCAGAAGTGGAACCAGTGAGAAAGGTGACAGCACAGTCAGCAGTGAGGTTCTTCAGATCAATCGTTTGCCGTTTCGGAATCCCTAACAGGATCATCACCGACAACGGCACACAATTCACAAGTCGCACCTTCATGCAGTACGTCCAAGACCTTGGCGCCAAGGTCTGCTTTGCTTCCGTTGCTCACCCAAGGAGCAATGGTCAAGCAGAGAGGGCCAATGCTGAAGTGCTGCGCGGGCTCAAGACAAGAACCTTCGACGGGCTGCACAGGTGCGGAAGAAACTGGATAGAGGAGTTGCCGGCGGCTCTTTGGTCAATCAGAACGACACCAAATCGAGCCATCGGACAGACACCCTTTGCTCTTGTCTATGGAGCAGAGGCAGTTCTCCCCACGGAACTCGTATACGGGT
This sequence comes from Secale cereale, assembly GCA_902687465.1. Classification (NCBI taxonomy): domain Eukaryota; kingdom Viridiplantae; phylum Streptophyta; class Magnoliopsida; order Poales; family Poaceae; genus Secale; species Secale cereale. Next base: position 933,521,155 of record LR738711.1, on the reverse strand, counting down.
CTCCTCGAGTGCTCGCTTACGACGAGCTCGAGCAAGAGCAACTTCGGCAAGACGATGCATTGCTCCTCGAGGAGGACCGTCTCCAGGCTGCTGTACGAGCTGCTCGATACCAGCAAGCCTTGCGTCGCTATCATAGCCACAAGGTCAAGGCCAGGAGTCTCGAGGAAGGCGACCTTGTTCTTCGGCGTGTTCAGTCCGCCAAGAATTCCAACAAGTTGACGCCGAAGTGGGAAGGCCCTTATCGGGTGAGACAAGTCACAAGGCCTGGCGCTGTCCGCCTTGAGACCGAAGAAGGCTTACCGGTGAGCAACTCCTGGAACATCGAGCATCTTCGCAAGTTTCACCCGTGAGGCGCGGTTGCCGTGATCCGCTCCGGCAACCACCTTTTGTACAAGTCTTGCCGCTGTTGCATGTAAACCTTTGTACAAAGCCGGGCGCAGACCCCGTGCATCAGTAAAACCTTTTGTGCTTTGCACCATTTGTCATTTCATGCCTGTCTTTCTTGCTTGCATGTATCGTCTGACATTTTGTGCAGCACACATCCCCGGTAAGCAGTAACAAGCCGCAAGGCTCCGTACTTGTATTTCCTCCTCTTTTGCCTTTCTCTCTGAAACAGAAGAAGTGTTCCTCGCGCACAAGTTTGCCGGGGGGGAAGGAGATAGAAGTATGGACCAAGTGCTGTTCAAGAGAAGCTAAGCCTTGCTGGGAAGCAAACAACCCATAAAAGCTAAGTTACCAAAGTTTGAGCATTCAAATTTTTAAATTTTTTGTTATCTTCCTTGAACAACCACACTTTGTATGGAAAACCTGTGCGCGGAGGAACCTACCCGTGGCTAGCCGCGCCCTTACTTTGTTTCGAGCACGCTCAACGGCTTAAGTGAGCTACGACAAGTGTCGCGCCCTTACTTCATTTTCGAGTTCGCTCAGCAATCTAAGTGTGCTGCGACTAGCTGCGGCAAGGTTTCTTGCCGGCAAAGGCATTGCGAGCAGGCTGCTAAGAGTCCTGCACTCAGCGCTCGCGGCAAGGGTCCCTTTGCCGGCAAGTTCCCTGAAAGCGTAGGGCGGAAAGCATACAAAGTGAAGGGACTAAAGCAAGGGAGATAACACTGCATTGATTACCCAAAACAAAAGTATATATTACAGAGATAACTTGCCGCTGTTCTAAACAACTACTGCCTATGACTTGATTTACAGCGGCGAGGGAAGCAAGGTGCCTAGTCTCTCCGGTCTCCGTCAATCCTCTGGATCTTGCCCACCTTGGCTACGATGTGGGCAACTTGGGCCTTCAACGCCTCCTGGTCGGCTTCGGGCGGCAGGGTCCGGAGGACGTTGACAAGGTTGATCCCGGGATTGCGGTAGACGATCTTCGTCAACACCCGCTCCATAGTGCCCGTGCAAAGCCGGCGCGCCTCATTAGCCAGCTGCACGGGGATCTTCTCTCGTAACCGCGCGAGAGCCGGCGCCACCCCCCTGAGGAACAAGCTCAGCTTGGCGCTGTGGGGGAGGTTCTCGTCGGGGGAGTACGCGAGGTGCTCCGCCCTCAGCACCACCATCTCCATATCGATGTTGGCGGCGGAGGCGACGAGCTCCTCGGTCCACTGCTCCACCGTCCGCTGGAAGTGGTTTTGCAAGACGGCAGCGCTCTCCAGCAGGGCCCTCTCGGTACGGAGATCGTCCTTCAGCTTCGTCTCGCGGCCCCGGGCGGCATCGAGCGAGCCGGTGAGGGTGGAAACCTTCATCTCCAAGTCAGCAATGGAGTCCTTGGCGTCGGTGAGCTCTTTGCCCTTCTCGGAGAGGCGGATTTGCAGCTCCGAGTTGGTGTGGGCATCCTTCTCCCGCGCCACGTTGAGCGCGGCGACCCTGTCTTCACTCGCCTTCAAGTTCAACTCCATCTGCACCACCCTGGCCTCCAGATCCCTCTTGGCGGTCTCTGCGGCAGCAGCGGCGTCCCTCGCCTCCTGCAGAGCCCTGCCAATGGCCTGCTCACGAGCGGTGAGGTCGTCCTCGTGGTTGTCGAGGTCGACCTTCCGCTGGTTGAGCTCTCCCTCCCGCCGAGACAGCTCCTCGGCGGCCAGACGCTGCTGCTCCTCCACCTCGGCCTTCTCGAGGAGGAATGCTTGGTGTGCTCCGGCAAGCTCTTCGCGCTCCTCCGCCAAGTTTCGGAGGGCCGCCTGGTTGGCGGCACGGAGCTCCGCAGCACGCTTCTCCAAATCAACGCCGGCCTTGGCAGCCAAAGCCTCCCGGGACTCCAGTTTGGCTTGCCTGGCCCGGTACAAACCCAGGAGTCGACGCAGGAGTTGCTCCTCTTCGGGCTCGTCACTGCTGCCGGGCGCGTCGACAACCTTCAACCGGGCGGAGGCGAGAACTTCTCCGTCGAAGGTCTCCCCCTCCGCTGGTGCCCTTGACGAGGACGCCCACGGGACTTGGATGAAGACCCCGTTGGCGGCCTCCAGATAGACGCCCGCCCCTGGTGCGGAGGCGGAGGGGTCGGCGGCCGGTGCAGCGTCCGGCGCTCCCGCGGCCTCCGGGCCAGCGGTATGGTCGCCGGTCCCTTCCCCAGCCGCGGCGTCGGTGGTTGGGGCAGTCTCCTCGGCGGCTGGCTCGTCGGCGCCGACCATTCCTTCCGCGGCGGTGCCGTCGCCAGTCTCGCCGCGCACCTCCTCCTCGGCGATGGTTTCCGTCTCCATCGGCTCCGGGGCGGGTGGGTCTGACAACAGAAGAAAAAGAAAAGAAAGATTTGTCAAGCAAATATCCAAAAAGAAGAATCCAAGAAGAAGAAAGTACAAGGGTTTACCTGCGCGGGCCTCTTCGATGACGGGGTCCCTCGCCGGGGAGCCCTCCCTTGGCGGCGTAGTAGTGGCCCCTGTTGGCGGAGGGCCGCTTGCGCCCTCCCTTGGCGGGGTGCTCACCCTTGACGGGCTGCTCGCCCTTGGCGGGGTACTCGCCCTTGGCGGAGTACCCGTCCTTGGCGGGGCACTGTCCCTCGCCGGGGAACTCATCCTTGGCGGGGAGGGTGGAACAAGCGGCTCGTCGGGGGCGACCTCCTGGTGCTCCTGCGGCTGCGGCTCCACTTCTGCACAAGGCAACAAGACATCAATAAGGACAATAAACTCCAGCGCGCCCATCGAGCAGAAAAATGAATACCGGACTTACGCCGGGGGCTGCGCTGGGGGCTGCTCTCCGGAGCAGCGGGCTGGTCCGGCAAGTCCATCGCTGGCGCATCCCCTGCCGCTGCGACGGGCTCGTCGTCCTCGAGATCGACCACAGGGATCTTGGCCCTCTTCGCCATCCTCTGGGTCAAGGTCCTGGAAGCCAAAACAAGATCAGAACCAAGCAAGAGAAATCAAGACAAAATCGAAGGAAATGAAAATTGCAAGAACTTACTCTTCCTCCTCTTCATCGGAGCTGAGGGCGGAGAAGTCGAACCCCGCCTCACGTGCTCCGGCGTGAGGAGCTGGAGGAGAAGGCTCCCTCGGGCGCTTGGCGGGCTCCGGGGCTGCGGGCTGTGAAGACCCAGCACCGGTCGTCGCTGAGGACCGAGGGGCAGAAGGAACCCCAGAACCACTCCGGGAAGATCCCCCTCCGCTTGTCGCTCGGGCACGGGGCGCCTCCTTGACGACCTTGCTCGTCGTGGTCGCGCGCGTCGCCCGGCGCTTCGGTTGCTGTCGGGGCGCCTGCGGCCTCACCATCTCGGCGGCCTTGCGGAGGCGTTTCTTCTATTGCGGCGGAGGACTTGGTGGTGACGGAGAATTCTCCGAGGACGAGGAGGCGTCGTCATCGAGATTCAGAGACCCGCCAGAGTCTTCATCGGAATCACTGGACTCGGCCTCCTCCTCCTCCTCGGCAGGCCCGCTGGACTCGGTACCCTGCCCGGCAGCCTCGCCCATCCCGACAGGCTCCCCGGTAGGCTCCCCGGCAAACTCCTCGGGCGCGATCTTCAGCAGCCTGAGGATTTCCTCCTCCTCGGCCTGGCTCACCGCGTCCGCCGCCTCCGCTTCATCCATAGTGTACCCAAACTCACCTGCTGCCGCAGCCACAGCGGCCTCCTCCATCCTGGAGGCAATGTATGCCAGATCCCGTTCGGTGGTGTCCCGGGTGAGGCCCTTTTTCTCATCGAGGTTGCGAGGCCGTTCAACCAGGCTATCGAAGAAAGCCTGCACGGTCTCCGCTGAAGGCTCCAGCCATGTGGGGACGACCCCGTGGGAGTCGCACTCAGGCATTGCCACGCGGATGGCACTAAGTGCGGTGTTGTTGCACAGGGGAACTACTCCGGTCGACGGTTTGAACCACTCCAGGTGCTTGGGGTCATGTTTGAACAGCTCCCGGACCATCCCCTTCAGTTCCAAGACGGTGAAGTTGTAGTTCAGCCCGGGGCGCAGCCTCATGCGGTCTGCCGCGTTGCCGAACTCCCAAGCGGGTCTCTTCCTTTCCTGCAGAGGGGCAATGCGGCGGCGGAGGAAGTCAGCCCCAACTTCACCCACAGTCAGATTGGCAGCCCGGAGACGAAGAATCCTAGTAAGAGCGATCTGCAGCTTGTCGTCCTCCGGGGCCAAGTCGCTCCAATCCTTGCCGCGCACTATTGCAGTCTGGCGCGGCAAGGTAAACTGCTCGGGCTCATCTTCCAGGACCCAGCACCAGTCAGCCCTCCACTCCTCCCACTTGCCGTGGAGCTCCCCAATCAAGTACGCCTCCTTCTTGTTCAGCCTAAAGATCCAGGAGATGCCACCGGAGAGTGGGGATCCAGATTCTACTCTAGGCGTGAAGAAGTGGCGGAAAAGAGCTACATTTGGGTGGACCCCAACGTAGTTTTCGCACAGATGTGCGAAAACGGCCAAGGTGAGAATGGCATTTGGGGTGAAATCTAAGAGGCGGAAGCCATACGTATTCATCACATCACAGAAGAACTCCGAGTATGGAGGACAGAGACCGCAATAGAAGAATGCAGCGAAGAAATGGTAACCTCCCGGGAACATGTCGACTGCCACGGCGGGGAGGACTTGGGTGCGGGGATGATCCTTCGTCTCCCTCGCCCAGAACAAGTAGTACTTGTCCCGCAGCTCCCTCGGGCCGAGCCTCGGCGGGAAGACCGCCATCTTTCTCCGCATAGCTGCCAGCTTCGCCGCCTGCTCGGACTTCTCCTTCTTCGCCTTGTCGCTCTTCACCTTGTCGCTCTTCGGAGCCATGGCGGGGGCGGCAAGGGGGGGTGGGGGAAGGTCGACGGCGCCGCGGATGCTGGGGACGGCGGGGGAAGGGTGGAGCTCGGCTCTCTGTTAACCTGAGGGGAGGCAGAGGGCGGAGGGGGTTTCTGAGGACTCAAGGCGCAATGAAAGCAATGGGGGAAACTGCCCCTGCTTCCTCTGCTTTTAAGGGGGAAGTGGGGGACGTTCCGCATTTCCCCATTAAACAAGCAGGCCACGATCTCTCCCACGACGCCGCAATCGACGCGTGCCGTTAGGGAGGGATGCGGCGAATTTGGAGTGGGAAACGGCGCGCCGTGGGCCGCGTGTGCCCGTGCACTATTCTGGGCCTGGCCCAACAGCGCTCGGCACCGTGTGTGGCCCAGGCCCGGGGGCTCCTGTCGGTGTACTAAAGTAGGGGGTACCTTAGTATCCCGACTTGTGCACGGGCAGTAGCAGCGTCCCGCGGTCTGGCTCACCACGCGCCCGCCAAGGCCCGCTCCAGACCCCTTTTTAAGCCATTCAAGAACAAAGTATTCAAGTTAGGAGATAAGACCCCGGCAAGAGGAGCTTGCCGGGAAGGCCGCACCAGGCTCAAAGTTATCATTCCAGCACAAGACCCTGGCAAGAGGAGCTTGCCAGGAAGGCCAAAAGAACGGCACTTCAAGGAGGTATATAGCGGCGCATCATGTGCCCCGACAGGACCCGGAGAGCGGCAAGCTTCCGGGCCCGGCAAGGTTGCGACCCCGGCAAGGTGCTTGCCGGGGGAAGCTTATGCTGTGTGCCTGCGGCTCCAGCTCATCTGGCCACGCGTCGCCCCAGGGCCCTTCCAGGGGCACGTGGCGGATGGCTGTGCAGCCTGGGGTACACGGTGGCTAGCTGCGGTGACAAGGCTATCGCCGTGGCGAACGGAGACGCATGGACGGGCGCTTTTGGGGTGACGGCAACGGGCATTCAATGCCCTTGTCCCCCACCGTCAGAGTTAGGTGAAGACCACTGTTCATACACTATTCATGCACTGTTGCAACTACCACCGATTTTACATTTTTACCCTCCTCTACGTTGACACCTGTCGGTGACCCCTTTGAGCTATAAAAGGAGGCCCATGCACAACGTAGAGAGGGTTCGATCCCAGAAACTCGCTTACTCCCACGCTCGGTGTAGCTGGTACTGTAGATCTTCAAGCTCCCGAGCCTCAAGAACTCAATACAACCAAGGCAGGAGTAGGGTTTTACGCGTCCGCGCGGCCCGAACCTGGGTAAACTGCCCGCGTGTGCTCCTCGATCTGCTCTCCGTGCTCCCTCCGCTCCCTTACCGCAACGTAGAAGGGGCTCCGGTCCCATAGGTGCTCGTGGGAGGACAGTTTCCCCCGACAAGTGTCGAACCCAACGAGGAGCTAAAGGCAGAAAAAATATTCCCTCAAGTTCTATCGACCACCGATACAACTCTACGCACGCTTGACATTTACTTTACCTAGAACAAGTATGAAACTAGAAGTACTTTGTGGTTTTTGTGGGATAGGTTGCAAGATAATAAAGAGTGCGTAAATAAAAAGTAGGGGCGGTTAAGATAAGGACACAACTAAATTAGTTTTAGTAGAGAGCGTTTTGTCACAAGCAAGTTATTTGTCCCTGGGCAATCGATAACTAGACCGGTAATCACTATTGCAATTTTATTTGAGGGAGAGGCATAAGCTAACATACTTTCTCTTCTTGGGTCATATGCACTTATGATTAGAACTCTAGCAAGCATCCACAACTACTAAAGACCATTAAGGTAAAACCCAACCATATCATTAAAGTATCAAGTCCTCTTATTCCCATACACAGACAACCTACTTACTCGGGTCTGTGCTTCTGTCACTCACACCACCCACCATAAGCCAATCATGAACATATTGCAAACCCTACAGAGGGGATCCCTCACGCTTGCGCGACACAGAGAGCACCATAGGACAACACCAATAATAAAACATGCAACTCAAACCAATCACGATCATCAATTAACCCATAGGACAAAACGGATCTACTCAAACATCATAGGATAGCCATACATCATTGGGAAATAATACATAGCATTGAGCACCATGTTTAAGTAGAGATTACAGCGGGTAGAAGAGGGGTTGCACCGCTGCATAGAGGGGGGAAGAGTTGGTGATGACGGCGGTGAAGTTGTTGGTGTAGATTGCGGTGACGATGATGGACCCGACGGCAATCCGGTGCTACCGAAAGCGAGGGGGAGAGAGCCCCCTCCTCCTTCTTCTTCCTTGACCTTCTCCCTAGATGGGAGAAGGGTTTCCCCTCTGGTCCATGGTCTCCATGGCGTGGGAGGGGCGAGAGCCCCTCCGAGATTGGATCTGTCTCTGTCTCTCTCTGTTTCTGCGTTCCCATATTCTGGCCTTCCACCGTTTCTTAAATTCCTGGAGATCCGTAACTCTGATTGGACTGAATTTTGGACACGGTTTTTATCCGGATATTAGCTTTCTTGCGGCGAAAGAAGGGCATCAACCGCCTTACGGAGTGGAAATGAGGGCCTAGGGCGTGCCCCTCACCCTCATGGGCCACTCGGGCATCGCCTCACGTTGGTTCCGCTTCCCAAAATTCACATATATTCCAAAAAAAATCTCCGCGCATTTTTATCCCGTTTGGACACCATTTGATACGGATATTATGCGAAACAAAAAACATGCAACAAACATGAACTGGCACTGGGCACTGGATCAATATGTTAGTCCCAAAAAATAGTATAAAAAGTTGCCAAAAGTATATGAAAGTTGTAGAATATTGGCATGGAACAATAAAAAATTATAGATAAGACGGAGACGTATCAGGTACACGGGCGGACGCAATTTTGTACCAAGATCCACCCCATGTGATAATTTGACGCGTGTAAAGTCCTTCACTTCATTGATGGTTAATTAATACACCACATGCAAATTGATTGGACGCGAGGGCGGAAGAAAGACATTACTACTCCACTGCGCGCATGCGAGTAGTTAAATCATGGGTTGCTAGTAGTACTTCGATTGGTCTCCTTCGTATTTTGTGCCAATTTTTGACAGTAACATAATATTTACGCATCTGAGCAGTGTAGTCTACTTGAAATTGTGTTCCACTAAACTCATCGGGAGCCGTTTCGGGCCTCGAAACCAAAAACCATCAATTAATCTTTACCTTGTTCCCATCATATTCGAAAGTACTAGTGCTACAATTAAGTGCAAGCCTGCTCACACCTACCTGTACGTACCAAACCTGAACGTGTTCCTACTATGCAGGTTTTAGTACTAGTGCTAGTACTTAAATTATAAAAAGGGGAACTACGTAACCGAAAATTACTCTACCTTCCTCGTCATAAGTCCTCCTTCTTCGTCCGTCCTTGCCATGGCCGGTGTGCAGAGCTCTAGGTCGAAAACTACTCGTAACAAGGGAGCGGCAACCATGGCTGCGGAAAAAAAGAGGGCTCGCCGCCACGCAGAGACCTCAAAAGATCTCTCACAGGCAGGTGATGGCTCCGAGGATCTCCCTAGACGCGGAGGCGAACATGCTGAGCTGGCGGCGCTGGAGTCATTATCCCTCGACGGCATGCCCGATCAGCTCAATAAGCACCTCAATAAGCAGAAGGAGTTCATCCACGGCTTGGTGGAGCTGCTGAAGGAGAGCCTCGACGACATGCCCGCTGAGCTCATTGAGCAGGGGGAGTTGACCGCCGTCTTGGTGATGCTGCTGAAGAAGAGCATTGCCTCAGAGAAGAAGGCGACCGACGAAATCCTGCAACTTCAGGAGGACAAGGCGAAGCTCTGCCACGAGCTTGACCTGCTGAAGGAGGAGAACGCCGGCTGGAAGAAGCTGCATGAGAATAGTAGTTCCTCGATGAAGATGTTGCATGCCCTCGTCATGGAACAGAAGGAGGAGTTGGCGAAGCTCCGCATCAAGCACCCGACTGCTGTCAAGGCACGTAATGCGGCTGTGGAACAGACGATGAAGGCTCGCATCGAGAAATCCCGCGTCATGGACACAATGATGAAGATGGCGGAGGAGACGCGCAAGGAGATGGAGGTTGTGGAGGCGATGAAGAAGCAGTTACGACTCCGCGGCAGCAACCCTTCATGTAGTGAGAGTAGCGCCCCAGACATGTGTGTGCGTCTTCCTTCTTTTTTTGGGGTGATAATCCTCCTTCTTCTTTTGCTCCTGTGTTTCTTATTTTGCTTCGGGTGTTTCGCCTCACGTGTCACCTTCTCTGCGAGGCATGAATAGAACAATGCTAAAAATGAGATGACTAGCAAACTAGATCATTCTTTATTGCCAATAGAACAATGCCTCTTGCTAGTAATATATAATAAGAGTAGAGAGTAGAGGATATGGCACTGGGCTGCTGTGTTTCGTGCTCATCCGTCGTACTCCAGTGGAAAACTTGAGTATACCGCACGGTTCTTTGCTCCTCCTCAGGTCGTCGACACATTTATATGAGAAGTAAAATCACAAGGCCCCGCCTTCCAACAGTAATGAGCCATCAAATCACAAAGGCCCTTGCCTCTCATGAAAAGGACCAAGCTAGACTGCCCCGTCCTCTAGCCTTTTAAAAATGTATACATTTGTATAGTAGTAGTATCGATGGATTGCGCCATTGATGACCCACAAGTGTAGGGGATCTATCGTAGTCCTTTCGATAAGTAAGAGTGTCGAACCCAACGAGGAGCAGAAGGAAATGATAGGCAGTTTTCAGTAAGGTATTTTCTAAAGCACTGAAATTATAGGTAACCGATAGTTTTGTGATAAGGTAATTGGTAGCAAGTAACAAATAGTAAAAGTAAATAAGGTGCAGCAAGATGGCCCAATCCTTTTTGTAGAAAAGGACAAGCCTGGACAAACTCTTATATGAAGGAAAGCGCCCCCGAGGACACATGGGAATTATCGTCAAGCTAGTTTTCATCACGATCGTCTGATTCGCGTTCGGTACTTTGATAATTTGGTATGTGGGTGGACCGGTGCTTGGGTGCTGTCCTTACTTGGACAAGCCTCCCACTTATGATTAACCTCTAATGCAAGCATCCGCAACTACAAAAGAAGTATTAAGGTAAACCTAACCATAGCATGAAACAAGTGGATCCAAATTGGCCCCCTACGAAGCAACACATAAACTAGGGTTTAAGTTTCTGTCACTCTAGCAACCCATCATCTACTTATTACTTCTCAATGCCTTCCTCTAGGCCCAAATAATGGTGAAGTGTCATTTAGTCGACGTTCACATGACACCACTAGAGGAGAGACAACATACATCTCATCAAAATATCGAACGAAGACCAAATTCACATGACTACTAATAGCAAGACTTCTCCCATGTCCTCAGGAACAAAAGTAACTACTCACAAGACATAATATTGTTCATGATAAGAGGGGTATTAATATGCATAATGGATCTGAACATATGATCTTCCACCAAATAAACCAACTAACATCAACTACAAGGAGTAATCAACACTAGTAGCAACCCACAGGTACCAATCTAAGGTTTGGGGTACAACGATTGGATACAAGAGATTAACTAGGGTTTGAGAGCAGATGGTGCTGGTGAAGATGTTGATGAAGATAGCTCTCCCCAAGACGGGAGAGTTGTTGGTGGTGACGGCGGTGATGATTTCCCCCTCCCGGAGGAAAGTATCCCCGGCAGAACAGCTCTGTCGGAGCCCTAGATTGGTTTCCGCCTCGGTTCCGCCTCGAGACGGCGGCGTCTGGTCCCGAAAGCCTCCTTCTGATTTTTTTTCCAGGTCAAAACACCTCATATAGGAGAAGATGGGCATCGGGGGGCCTTCGGGGGGCCCACGAGACAGGGGGGCGCGCCCCCCACCCTCGTGGACAGCAGGTGGCCCCCCTCATGATCTTCTTTCGCCAGATATTTTTTATATTTTCTGAAATGGAGTTCTGTGAAGTTTCGGGGCTTTTGGAGTTGTGCAGAATAGGTTTCCAGAGTTTGCTCCTTTTCCAGCCCAGAATTCCAGCCGCCAGCATTCTCCCTCTTCATGTAAACCTTGTAAAATAAGAGAGGAAATGCATAAGTATTGTGACAAAACATGTAATAAGAACCCATAATGCAATAAATATCAACATATGACGTATCAACTCCCCCAAGCTTAGACCTCCCTTGTCCTCAAGCGAAAGCCGAAATCGAAAAATATGTCCACATGTTTAGAGATAGAGGTGTCGATAAAAATAAATTACGGACATGAGGGCATCATGATCATTCTCATAACAGCAACCTATATATATTGTCATATGATTCTTATGCCAAAGTAACAATTCATTCACAATATCAAGCATGAATCATAAACTTCATTGAAAGCTAACAAACTTTGATCTCGGTCATTAAAGCAATTGCAATTTATCGTAACATCGGAAAGAGTCAATATAAGAGCTTTTCAGCAAGCCTACCTACTCAACTATCATATAGTCTTTCACAATTGCTCACACTCACGCAATACTTATGGTTATGGAGTTGTAATCGGACACAGAGAAAGATAGGGGCTTACAGTGTTGCCTCCCAACCTTTTACCTCAAGGGTAATGTCAACAGTAATAGACAATGAAAACTTACATCCAAGTGGGTATATATGTCAGGATCTTTCCAACACAATGTGCTTGCCAAAGGATAAAATGTAAAAAGGAAAGGTGAATTTCACCTTGACTCTTATAAGGCAATAATAATAGATAGGCCCTTCGCAGAGGGAAGCAGAGGTTGTCATGTGTTTTTATGGTTGGATGCACAAAGTCTTAGCACAGAAAAACGTCACTTTATATTGCCACTTGTGATAAGGACCTTTATTATGCAGTCCGTCGCTTTTATTACTTCCATATCACAAGATCGCATAAAGCTTATTTCCTCCACACTAATAAATCATACATATTTTAGCGAGTTTGCAACATGATAACTTACTTGGAAGGATCTTACTCAATCCATAGGTAGGTATGGTGGACTCTCATGACAAAACTGGGTTTAAGTAAGTATGGAAGCACAAGTAGTATCTCTACTTGGTGCAAGGAGTTTTGGCTAGCATGAGGGGGAAAGGCAAGCTCAACATGTTGGATGATCCATGACAATATACTTTATTTCGGATACAAGAAGACATAACCCATTATGTTGTCTTCCTTGTCCAACATCAACTCTTTAGCATCTCATAATTTAATGAGTGCTCACAATCATAAAATATGTCCAAGATAGTATATTTGTATGTGAAGCCTCTCTTCTTTTATTACTTCCTATTAATTGCAACGATGACCAAAACTATGTTTGTCAACTCCCAACAACTTTTATTCATCATACTCTTTATATGTGAAGTCATTACTTCCCATAAGATTAATATGATCTCTTGACACTTTTTATGTTTTCTTTCTTTTATCATGACCAAAGTGAGGAAATCAAGCCCTTGACTCAACACTAATCTTTATTATATAGCTCACAGACTCGATTACAAAGGGTAAAAGATCATAAAGCAAAAGCTCACAACTAGATCATGCTAACTTTATTCTACTAGATCAAGATACTACCAAAAGGATCGAACTAAGAAAACGGTAAAGATAGGATTGATGGTGATACGATACCGGGGTCACTCCCCCAAGCTTGGCAGTTGCCAAGGGGAGTGCCCATACCCATGTGATTATGTCTCCTTCTTCGGGGGTGGTGATGATGGAGTTGAAAGCAGTGACGCCGAATCATCATATATCGAGCGTAGGAGATCCTCCAGCTTGCGGATAATACCCTTGAGTGCAGCTATATATTCCTTCAACAAAATATTTTCACTTGTGAGATGCTTGTTTCGAATTTGAGCTAACTCAATCATCTTGAAAGCTTCAATCTCAGTTGAGGTAAATAGGTTGGGAAGAGATTGATGGATGTCTTCTTCTCCCAATGCCGGAGCCGGATCTTCCACCTCCTTCTTGATCTTCTTCTTCTTCTTCTCCCAATGCCAATCGGATGGTTGAGAACACTACAATTCATAGCTACAGATGCGTGTGTGAGAGAGGACGAGTGCGTGCGTGCACCTCTTATCATAGTACACCTATCTGTGGGTTGCATCAACCTAGGGAGCAGTGATGGTGCGTGCGAGAAGTCCGGAGAGATAGGTGTAATGCGTCTGAAAAAAAGACTAGTCTATAGATCGCCACGAGGCTATTGCTCTCGAACGCCAAGCGTAAGATATGTATCCGACGGTGCCAGTTTTTGGACGTACACAGCTGTAGAAAAAGAACTAGTACCATGGCATATGCTACGCCACGACCAAGAAAACATGCCGACGTTACGCCATCCGGGAATAGTGCCGCACTTCGAAACTAGAACCGTCAATAAATTTTCACACCTATCACAACCTAAACGGTTTCCCACTTAGGAGCGTATTAGTAGTACTCGGTTATAAACACTGTTCAAGAATTCACCCGATTAATCAGTTAATGGGCCAGTTAATCGCTACTCACCGCATGGCCGAATCGAATAACACCTATTCATCAAGTTAACTTGTCGGGCCGATTAATTGGCCAGTTAGACCGATTAACCAGTTGTCATGCCGATTAATCCCTGCCGGTTCATTAATGGGTGGGCAAACAAAGCCCAAAATTTTGACCCGTAACCCCTTCCATCCCCATCCCGCTCCTTAATAGCTAGGATTAATAATTGTACCTCCTCTCTATGATTTTCATATGTCTAAGGAAGCATGTTTTAGTATACTACCTACCTGTGATCTTGGGAGTATGGTATAATACATAAAAAATCTTGATATATGTTGGCAAGTTCCTATTCAATCTACCGATTAATGGTCGACCGATTAATCCAGTTAATAGGCCGATTCACCGATTAATCGCTACTCCTAAACCGACCGAGCAGCTACCAGTTAACGATTTCTTGAACATTGGTTATAAATACTACTATGCTAAGATGACTGCACATTCCTCCTCAACTCCTCATCTATAAAAAACAATCAAGTCAATCAAGCCATAGCCAGTGTGAGTTCTGGGTCGAGAGATTTCCACCAGGGAGAGGTAAGCATGGAAGAGGAAGCACGAGATATGTCCCGCCTCGCCGCGAAAGCAGCCGACATGTCCAGCCGCGCAGCAGTAGCAGCACAGAGGTCCCGCCGCGTCGTCGAAGCAGCATGGAGGTCCCGCCGCGCTGTCGATGTAGCAGACTGGTCCGGCCACGTCGCGGAAGCAGCAGAGATGTCCCGCCGCACTGCCAAAGCAGCAGGGAGGTCCCGCCGCGCCGCGGCGGCCTGGGAAAATTTCTCGCGGGCAGGCGATGACTCTTACAGGCGCATGCATGCGATAGTCCATAGCCAGACAGATCAGATCTCCGGCTGGGCGAGGATGCAGGACGAGGCTACCGGCATCATCCGGCAACTGGGGGAGGGCAATGCGAAGCTCCGGGGCGAGTGTGACTTGCAGAGGGCGAAGATCGCCAGAAGGGCGAAGCAGGAGGAGGAGACCACTGTTGTGTTGCAGAGGACGGGCGTCATCATCAAGAAACTTATGGACGAGAATGCCATGCTCTGCATCTAGCGCAACAGGCTGGTGGAGGAATCCATGGATGCTGCCAAGCAGCGTATTAAGGACATGAAACTGATGAAAGAGATCATCGCCCGCCGCGAGAACTAGTCTCCGCGACCTGCAGCGCATAAAGAAAGTATAGATTAGCGAGCCAAATCGTTGTATGCGTCTTCCTTCTTCTTTTGCCCTTGTGTATTTCGGGCGTAGCCGCATGTGGCTTTTTTAATTATCTTCCTAATTATGTAAGACAATTATTATCCACTCTCGTCGTCCTTATATATATTCATCAGTCTTGCTATAAGTCGCAGTAGATGCTATATAGGTCCGTCGGATCTTACATCAAGATCCATGCAAAATTTTATTTTCAGATTTTCTTTTTTTCTCTCTTAAATCTCAGTCAAGTGAGACATTGACACACCATTAAACAGAGGCTCGGGCCCCATTAATGGAGACCTTGGGAGAGAGGTGGACGGCAGATGGAGGTCAAAGGGCTCTCCTCCCGATAAGCACACGCTGGGGTCTGATCGCACGCCTCCCGTACTCAAATAGCTACCCTGCACGGTGCCTCCTAGCTAATAAAAAAAGGGGACGCATGGAGGCACATAAATGGTAAATAGAACGCCCACGGTTTCAATAATACTTGTGTTTCTGATTGTAACATGATAGCACTTGTTCCAAAATCACTTTGTTGATTGTTAATGTGTGCGCCTTCGTAAATCGGACAACAAGATTATGTCAGGACCCCGATCTTAAGTCACACCGATCTAGCATGTAACGCATCATATCACTTTGCGGCCTCACGCACGGTATCCCCATGGGTGCCACCTTACCTGGCCCGGGACCGTTTGCGTATTTTGGCTCACGTATATGATAGTGTCGCTAGCATCCATATGACAGAGAACCCAGGCCGACATGACTAGTTATAAACCAAAAGTGGCGCTAAATTACAGGGATATGCATACATGACCCAGCAACGAACGTGCGGTCATCAACGTATGAACCCAAGTCGTAGCAAGCTACAAGGACTTAAGGAACAATGTGTGACATTTCCCTGAAGGTAAAGACACAGGAACGAAGAAGGACACATGCCAGCCAGCCTAAGTGTTCTGGAGCAGTAGCAAGCTACCAAGGCTTAGTGGAAGCACTAGGAGGCATTTCCCTGTAAGATAGGATACCAAGGGTAAACAACTAGGTGTCGGATCCCACACATAGCAATACACATTACACGTACGCATAACATGCAAGTATGTGTTGTATAACATGGCATCACAACATACCTCAACAACTCATATAGATAAAGGCCCAGAAGAGCCATCATAACATTTATTACAAGCAGTGGGTCTCATGACCCAACATACAGAGCATACAGGCAACGGAAGCATAACATGTCTGACTACAGGCAACTACAAGTGAAAAAGGCTGAGAAGCCTGACAATCAACAAGACCCTCCCAAGGGTACAAGATCGTAGCTGAGGTAACAAGCTAAACGTCGAAGTCCACGCGGAACCACTAGTGAGACTGAAGTCTCTCTGCAAAAACATAAATTAAGCAAACGTGAGTACAAAGGTACTCAGCAAGACTTACATCAGAACTAGCTACATATGCACCAGTATCAACAAAGGGAGTGGTGGAGTTTGACTGCAGCAAGCCAGCTTTGACTCGGTGGCTATCCTGAACTACGACTGCAAGTAACTCTTTTGAGGTGGCGCACACGAGTCCACATATTCACCAATCAATACACCACTATGGATCCGCTCCCGTCTCCCTACGAGAAGGCCATCCATAGCACTCGCGCTTATCTTGCGCGTTTTAGAGTATCCACTTTCACTTGTCTATGAACTATATAAGCAACCCAGAAGTCCTTCACCGCTGACACGGCTATTCGAATAGGTCATTTGTAACCATGCAGGGGTGTACTTCTTCACACATGTTTCCACCACTTAGCGTCTGCACACGACATGTGCTCGACAGACTTCAAGCGAAAGCCGACGTGGGTGTAGACCACGACCTGACTAACCACACAAGTCCCTAGTCCAGGTTTATCGCCTATTCAGGTTCCATCCGAAGGGATTCCGGCCGAGGTTTCCACTTACGGCCCCGAACGATGTGTACAGGGTTCTCGAGCCACCAAACGGGCGACTCCGTACACCGGGCCACGTGCCTACTGCATCACAGCCCACCCCTCCGGTCAGTGCTGTGCACGGCCTCCAGCATACTACAAACACCAGAAACTAATTGCAACTCCTGGACAGAGGACAAGGGAGGTTAATAAGTCGAGTGGGGTCATATTTCAGGGCCCAACGTGTGGTAGTAGCTATTCATGGATCAACAAACACAGAACTCAGTTCCTGAGGACGGTTTCAATGAGACAACCCACCATGTACTCCTACATGGCCTCTCATCGCTACGTTTACCAAATCGTGTTCACACACTTAGCTCTCAACAGTAGGACATGATGACCACTTTCCAATTCATCCCCGATGAATCAGACCTGACATAACTCTAAGCAATAGCAGGCATAACCAGAAAGCATGAATGAGTAGGCACATCATGGCTCAAACAACTCCTACTCATGCTAGTGGGATTCAACTATTTACTGTGGCAATGACATGTCATGTAGAGGAAAAGGGGTTCACTACCGCAACAAATAGTAGTTGAATCGTTGTTGTCCTAATGCAGTAAAAGAGAGCAAGAGCGAGAGAGTGGGATTGTATCGGAATGCTCAATGGGGTTTTGCTTGCCTGGCACTTCTGAAGATATCACTGTGTCTTCATCAGTGTCATCGATCACATCGTCGGAACACTTCTACTGAGAGGGGACAAACACCGACAAACAAGAGAGAACATAATCAATGCAATGCTACAATATGATGCATGATCATGACATGGCAATATGCTGTTGATTGAGCTAATGCAACTAGAAACCATATTAAATGAATTTGGTTTGGACCAAAGGTTCAAATTCAAACTACATATGTGATTATTCAAATGCCATTTATTCAAATTGTCCTAAACAGTGGTTGTAAGTTGTTCAAACATGCATGAAAATGGCATAAACATATTCTTTGGATTTTTCTGATCATTTTTCATATATAACTTATTTTCATTGGAGTTATAGATTATTTTCTATGATTTTTTTAGAAGTTTGGGGTAATTTCTGAAATTCATAAATCATTTTCTTATTTATTTTAATTCCAATAAATACTTACTCCGTCAGCATGGTTTCATGCTTACGGCAGCAGGTCAACAGGGGCTGGTCTAGGTCAAACCTGTCCAGTGGGGTCCACACGTCATTGTCTAACTAAACTAACCTAATTTAGTTAACACTAATCTAACTTAAAAAGCCTGGCGGGTCCCACATGTCAGTGAGTCAGTGTGTTAACTAATTATTAATTAGCACTAATCTAAAAATTAGCATTGCACTGGGCCCACCTGTCAGCGACCCAGGGGAGGTCAAACCCCTGGTCAGCGAGTCAAATTCGCCTGCGGCTCGTCGCCGGCGACGACAGAGACGGCGGGGCGTCTCGGAAACGCTGTTCCGGTGACCAAAACAACGGCGGGGAGCATCTACGTGGAGCTGGCGAACTCGCTCATCCAACGGGACAAGTCGGAGCAGCTGGGGTGGCCGAAATCGTCGGCGGCGAGCTCAAAGGCGGCGGCCGAAATTCGGGCATGCGCGGGAATGCGACTGTGGTGGCCTAGGCGACGTAGGGTTGACACGTACGGGACGCTGGACGCATACCTGGGACCAAATTGTCAGCGGAGCGTCATCGCCGGTGAGCTCAGGCATGGCGCACTCGGGTGATAGAGGCGCGACGGCTACGGTGTGCAAGAGAGGGAACAGGGAGAGGGAGGATGATCAGAAGCTCACGGCGAACACGAAGAGCGGGTCGGCGATCTCGGGGAGAGGCTAATGATGACGGGAGGTCACCAGTGATCTCATTGCCAAGGCTGCGGGGTCAATCTTCATGGCGAGGCTAAGCAGCGTCCAGCGAGGTGTGGCTCGTCGAGGAGGAAGAGGGCGTCGTGACGGTTCTTTTGGACACACCGAGGGGGCAAGAGAGAGACGGGGAGCGCGGTGGTTCAGGGCGGCACTATCGTGGCTGCGTCGGCCACCATGGGAGAGAGCGAGGGAGAGAGCAGGAGGGGGAGAAAGGGCGTCCAGGGGATCGGGGCGATGCCGAGGAGGTGTTTCGAGGCGTCGCCACGCTGTCCAGGCGACGCAGGCGAGCAGAGAGCTGCATGGCGAGCTCGGGCGCGCCGACGCTCACCTCCCTGCCTGCCTGGCAGGAGGAAGCAGCTGACTGGCATGGGCCAGCACAACGTTGGGCCGCCAGGTGGCCGGCTGGTGGGTTGCCCAGGTAAGTCCACTTTTCTTTTCTTTTTATTTCTGTTTTCTATTTTTCTGCAGCTGTTTGGCTTTATTAAAAATACCAAAACAATCTCAAAATTCATGAAACTGCTCAAGGCTACTGTTTGGAATATTTCCAACAGTAAGCATTTTAGTTCATGAATATTTGGACATTAAATATATTATATAGCATTTAAATGCCCAAATGCAAATACTTTATGATTTAATGCAAAAATCCAGAATGGTCCTAGAAATATGTGCTACATTTTTGGCAGAGGTTTTTAACCAATCCAAAAATGATGAACTTTTGTAAAGGGCATTTTGGGTTCATTGAAAAAGATTTTAATTTGAACCTAGTTGAGTTCATTTGGTGCTAGGATTTGATCAATCCCCATTTCAACTTTGTGAAAACTTAAACATGATGCAAGCAAGATGCACACACTAGGCAGTACCATAAGCTAGGGATGTGACAACTCACCCCCACTAAACAAGAATCTCGTCCTGAGATTCAAGCGTAGGGTAAGATGAAGGGGGGAGGCAAACTAACACAATCTTCATGGTCCAGGTTGCACTTCATAAGAACGTTGATTGCCTTCATCATGTTGATCTTGACATCCTTGCTTTTGAGGTCTTTGTCCAACACAGTGACGACGAAAGAAACTCTACAATACTTGATCTTCTGAAAGATCGAGCAACTCAAGATCAACTCATGGAGTGAGACGTTGAAACATCTCTTGAGCTGAGACACGGAACACACATCCAGAGGGATGGAGTGAAACAAATGATGAAGGTTCACTTGGTAGGATATAATTCCACACCTAAGAAGATAGTGATCGATGTCACCAGACGGGGCACCTTAGAGAAGGTGACTCATAGAGTTATTCCCTTAAGTGGCAAAAAGAATTACTTTTGATATAGAGATCATTGAAATTCTCTATTCCCGCCTAATGCAAAACTCAAGCGATCATTTGAAGGAGTCCAAAAGAATTACATAGTCGGACTCGGAATGATGATGTGGACTACCTTGTTGAAGACAACACAATAGATGATTTTTGCTCATCATCGGAAGTGGATGGGACCCATGGTAGGACCACTGTTGAAGATGATCCTGAACAACAAGTGCTAAGGTGCAAGCTGGGAACAAAATGCAAATGTTGGAAATGTTCCAACTATCATATCTGCTTGAGATTCAGATCTAGTTGGTAACAGGATATTTCAGAAAACATGTCTGGGAAAGGAAAGGTAGCAACACAACCGACGAGATGACGTTGCGAGATTCTCGGGGAGTGAACTGCGATAGCAAGCTCCAAAACATGAGATGGTTTTGCTACATACATGTGAACACGTTGTCCAAGACAAGCATGACCACATGGTAGTCTTACAACAAAACACTACCGGGTTCAGGTTGGGAACCATCATTGAAGATAGCGAAGTCATGTGCATGACCTAGGATTAGCACAACAGACTTCTTTTTCTTGAACAAATCAACCAGTGGCTTGGTGTGCTAGGGACACATATGGAATGAAGATGATCAGTCTATCAGACCATAGAATACTTCGCACGTATGCATGACTGACTTGGGATGATTCCAGGGGAAGCAAAAACAAGCTTTCTTGAATTCACGGCAGTAACTTCCATCGGATGCACGTGAATTATAGGAAGTCACTTCTTTCACCATAACATATACCTCATGAACGGAACATGAAGGCCATGTTTAAAAGTTTCCAACACTGACTTAGATGTTCAACACGAATCGTGGACAAGATAACTGATGTTGATGGGCTCAACAGCAAATCATCGAGATATCCATGAAGATGGAATTCCACAATTATGTGAACATGGTGATAGCATTGGTCAGACCAAAAGATATAATGAGGTATGCTCGAGACACAACCATGAGTAAGACAACATTACAGACATCGTTGGTTCTGATTTGATTTGACGATAGCCCACACTCAAATCAAAGTTTTAACAAGACGATAGGTCCAACAATTGATCACGAGGATCACTCGATGAAGATATCATCTTTCTTCAACACACACACAAAAGATATCCCTTGGAAGGAACTAAGTCAGGCAAGCTTTTATCTTCCAACTCTCCAACTTGTTGTTTAGATTAACCAACTAGCTCGGGATATCCAACATAAATTCTTGGAGACGGGGTGGTTTATAAGTAAACCAACTTGATCACGAGCTCAACAGAACGGTCAAGGAACAACCTGGTGATACTTCCGAGAAGATATTCGGAAAATCACGAACCAGATATGTTATGAAGCTCGAGAACAATCTTGCTTTTAAGGGCAAGACGATATGGTCAAAAGAGCGAGGGATTGACATAAACCTAACTCATTGATCGAAGAGTGCACCAGAAAAATGGACTAGGTAGCATGATCATTCTTAAAATGATGATTCAGTAACCAGAATGCTAAGAATGAGATTATCGTCCATTAACTACCAAGCAACAGAGTTGCTAGGAGTATTGATTTCACACGTCACGATTCACTTGTGAGTATTCCGGTTACAATAACACGGAGACCCAGTAATGAATGATGATGGCGAGAAGTATCACTGTATCAAGAGTTCACGGGAGGTGGTGCAATCCCTATGACATCCTTGACATAAAAAAGGGTAACACTCCAAGGTAGAGCAAAACAAAAACTGGATTGACATTTTGACCTGCGAAATACAACTACTCTGACCCAATCCTGGAAATGGATGAGGTTCTGGAGTTTGTTTCTCCTAGTCATTCCAGAATAGAATGGCTTGACGGACCACAAGAGTAAAAGGCATCGATGAACACGAATGCACAACTACTCCTGACTATCAACTAATAGAGGGGGGGGGGGTCATAAAACAACTAAAAGGGACGACTCAAAGTAACATATATCTTTCTGAGTTGTGGATGCATAGATTAGCATGTCGAACTAATTCAACATATTTCTTCCGAATAACCAATGCAGAAAGGATGAATTGGCAGAGTCGCAATATAGAATGTGGAACTCATCGAGAACACTCTTATTGTGATCTTTCGGTTCAACGAGGAACTTCTGCCATGATGGTTCATGGTATTGGAAGAACGATAACCACGGACGTCGAGGATTATCACAAGGTTACTAATATCCTAAAGGTACGAGCAAAAACTATCAACATGAAGTAAGTAGAATGAATCTTGGGTTCAAGAACCCAGAAATAGAATGCCTACTAACTATATGGCATCATGGGATGCTTTCGAGAATGATGGCCAGAACCATCACACTGAGAACACAACACAAGGTTGGGTTACTGGGTGGCTATCTATGATGTCCTAGTTTCCTAATAGCTTCAACAATTATGTCGAGGCAACGAAGTACCTCAACACACCGACTAGTGTGGTTGATCTGGCCCAAAGGAGCATCAGGAACGGGTAGAAGGGATTTGCAAATGCATCAGACTATTTAGAAGCCTGGGATGACACGGACAGCATAACGGATGTAAATGCTCGAAAAGACTTTTGAGACATCCTACAAAAATGGTGGCATAACCACTTGACATCATGATGTCAAGGTTCTGAGACCAACAGTTTAACAAACGACAGTACTTGAGACTGAACTGAGAGTTGAAACCACCATTAACATGATCCTGATATATAGAATGAGAATCCTAGTTCTTAATCCCCGTAGAAAACAAGAAGGTGACTCAGATCAGAAGGTCATAAGGGAAAGGAGTAAAAAAAGCCTTACGTTCCCTTCCACAATCAATTCCCTTATATAACTAAAGAATTTCTAGACACAACTTCGACCAGTTTGGCTTACTAATCCTATAGGCAGTCATGCTCTGATACCAAAGCTGTCAGGACCACGATCCTAAGTCACACCGATCTAGCATGTAACGCATCATATCACTTTGCGGCTTCACACACGGTATCCCCATGGGTGCCACCTTACCTGGCCCGGGACCGTTTGCGTATTTTGGCTCACGTATATAATAGTATCGCTAGCATCCATATGACAGAGAACCCGGGCCGACATGACTAGTTATAAACCAAAAGTGGCGCTAAATTACAGGGACAAGCATACATGACCCAACAATGAACGTGACGGTCATCAACGTATGAACCCAAGTCATAGCAAGCTACAAGGACCTAAGGAACAACGCGTGACATTTCCCTGAAGGGACAGACACAGGAACGAAGAAAGACACATGCAGGCCAACCTAAGTGTTCCGGAGCAGTAGCAAGCTACCAAGGCTCAGTGGAAGCACTAGGAGGCATTTCCCTGTAAGATATGCTACCAAGGGTAAACAAATAGGTGTCGGATCCCACACATAGCAATACACATTACACGTACGCATAACATGCAAGTATGTGTTGTACAACATGGCATCACAACATAACTCAACAACTCATATAGATAAAGGCCTAGAAGAGCCATCATAACATTTATTACCAGAAGTGGGTCACATGACCCAACATACAGAGCATACAGGCAACGGAAGCATAACATGTCTGAGTACATGCAACTACAAATGAAAAAGGTTGAGAAGCCTGACTATCTACAAGACCCTCCCAAGGGTACAAGATCGTAGCTGAGGTAACAAGCTAAACGTCGAAGTCCACGTGGAACCACTAGTGAGACCGAAGTCTCTCTGCAAAAACATAAATTAAGCAAACATGAGTACAAAGGTACTCAGCAAGACTTGCATCAGAACTAGCTACATATGCACCAATATCAACAAAGGGAGTGGTGGAGTTTGGCTGCAGCAAGCCAACTTTGACTCGGTGGCTATCCTGAACTACGACTGCAAGTAACTCTTTTGAGGTGGCGCACACGAGTCCACATATTCACCAATCAATACACCACTGTGGATCCGCTCCCGTCTCCCTACGAGAAGGCCATCCATAGCACTCACGCTTATCTTGCGCGTTTTATAGTATCCACTTTCACTTGTCTATGAACTGTATAGGCAACCCATAAGTCCTTCACCGCGGACACGGCTATTCGAATAGATCAATTGTAACCCTGCAGGGGTGTACTTCTTCACACATGTCTCCACCACTTAGCGTCTGCACACAACATGTGCTCGGCAGACTTCAAGCGAAAGCCGACGTGGGTGTAGACCACGACCTGACTAACCACATAAGTCCCTAGTCCAGGTTTATCGCCTATTCATGTTCCATCCGAAGGGAGTCCGGCCGAGTTTGTAATGCCCCGGATGTAATACTTTCCCTTTTTGGCAATATATATATCCTTGGCTCCATCAATTCCATTCCGGGTTCTTCATCTTTTCGGGTTTTCGTCGTTTTGTCGTGTGCGTGTGTGCATTCATCTATGTCATGTTGTCATGTGCATTGCATTGCATTTGTGTTGTCGTTTGCATCCGGTCCCACTCGTTCCTTCCCGTTGTCCGTTTCGAGTTCCGGAGCTCTCTCACGTGTCCGTGGCATCCCCGAGGCCTACTTTTGTGTTTGGCCATGTAACGTTTCCGGTTTGGCATGAGACCTGTCGTGCGATGTTGTTTTGATGTGTGTAACCCGCCTGTCAAATCTCGTCGCGTTTGGAGTTCGTTTGATGCCCCAACAGTTATTCTCGTGGGCTAGAAGTACCCCCTCTTTGAGGCCCAAGACACCCCTCCAACAGCCCACCAACCCAACTCAAACCCCTCCCTTCATCTAGGCCGTTCAATTGTGATCGCGTGGCCGAAAACCTCCCCTCATTTGGACAACCCTAGCTCGTTGTGCCTATATAAACGTCCACCCACCTCAAATTTCGCGTCTGAAACCCTAATGTTTCCACTGTTGCCGCGCCGTGTTTCCACCGTTGACGCGCGGTGCTTCCACCGTTAAGCCGCCGTGCTTCCGAACTCGTCGCCGCCGTGCTTCCGAAGTCGCCGTGCCGTGCTTCCGAGGCCGCGCCGCCCCTTCTTCCCCGCCTCCGGCTCGCCTCCTCACCGCCGCCGCTCGAGCTCCTCGCCGCCGGCCTCGTCACCGACCACCGCGCCTCCTCCCCTCGCCGCAGCTCGCCGCCGGGCGCCGCCCCACCCGCCGCCGCGCCCCGGCCTCCCGCCGGGCCCCTTCGCCGTCCGCCGCCGGCCTCAGGCCGCGCCCCGCCTCCGGCCGTCCCTCGCCGCCGGCGGGATCGAGCCACCGCTGCCGCATCGACCGCCCCTCGCGCCGGCCGCCCGTCGGGATCGATGGGGAGCCAGGCCCCGATCCGATCTGCCAGCGCCCTGGGCCGAAACTCTAGTGGGACGGTGGCCAGATCCGCGGCCCGTTATCCCGATCCGCTTCTCAGCCCGATCCGCGAGTCCGGCCCGTTGACCCGTTGACTTCTGAGGTTGCTTCTTTTTCACTAAGTCCCCAGTTTTTCTATTGCCTGATGCATATTTGTATTGTGGATAACTTTTACTGTGATTGTCCGATTTGAGCAAATGATATATCAAAATGATCGTGGTGACATGTACTATGTTTTGTTCCATTGTGCCATGCATGTTTGAGGTTATCTAGATGTCTTAATCTTCATGAGAAGAGTGCTACTTGTTATAACCTGCTGCTAGTAGTTGTTTTCATGCCACGTTTGCATTGTGATATCTTGGTGCATGTTTATCCAAATGAAGCAAATGATATGTCCACATGTTCATCATGAGATGCTCTATATGTTGGTTGCTTTAGCTTGCATGATAGATTTCATCTTGCCATGTTTATCTCCTTTGCAAAAGTGCTAGTGGCTGTTATGTTGTTAAACTTGTTACGAGATGCCTCGTTGAGGAGCTCGTTGCTATTGATGTGGCTGTCCCCTTGATGCATGCTTATATGTTTTGGACTCCCCATCATGTGTACTTTGCTGTGGTGCTAACCACTTGCCATGTTTTGCTTTGAGGTGACTTAAACTTGCTCACAAACATGCCATGATATTACTGCTGTTTTAACACTTAGTGAAATTTCACTAAGTCTGGAATCTGTAATTTCCAGATGCCATGTTTGCTTGTTGTTCTAGGCAAATCCATGCTAGTTTTGGGGTGACTCTTGATGATTCTCTATTGTAGATGTTGTTGGCTATCCATTCATGCTCTCACATGCTTATTTGGGTGGCTGTAGCATATTTAGTTCTTGCTCCCAAGTTGCTATAAATTACAGTTGTCAGGATTAGGTTGTCAAGTTTGAAATGTCATAGCTTGTTGCTATTGATCCATGGCTCCTTTGGAGATGCTCCAATGGATTTGTTTGCCGTAGGAGATGTCTACTTTATGTCCATGCTCCTTGTCATGATGTTTGAGTGATGTAGGCTATATATTTCTTGCTCCTAAGTTGCTATGTGGCTGTTAATTTCAGCTTGTGCATGTTTATTGTTTCAGGTGTATCTTTTAGCCCGTTGCTCCGTTTTGAGCAAGTCCTATATGTAACTTGTGTGTTTTTGCATGTATATTCATAATATCCTCATGTTATCATGTTTTGAAGTATTTGCTTGTTTCACATTGTCATGCTCCTTGTGTTGTAACTCTGTGCTTCCTATGTAGACTTTATGTGCTTCCTAAGTGCATCTGCAGTGCTTCCATAGTGCATCGGCCATGCATCCAGTAGTTTTGTGCATTGCATCTTGTTGATTTTGTGCTTTGTGTGTTTTGTGTTGCGTAAAGCCGGAAGCTGAGACCGAGTACGAGAACGAGGTTACTACCGAGGTTGAGAACGAGGAGCCCCCTTACGATCCCATCGACAACTCTTCAGGCAAGATGACCTGACCCCGATAACATTACTATCTTTGCCTATTGCTAGAAGTCTCGCTCTATAGTTTTGCCTCGATGCCCATGTTTTCCTGTCAGCCTCCTATTGTAACCATGAACCTGTCTAACCACCCTACCTATGCAAACCTTTGAATGGCTAAGTAAGCTTCGCTCAGCCCCTCTTATAGCATTGTTAGTTGCAGGAGAAGATTGAAGATTCTTGCTTCTTGTTGAAGCTTGTTGGGATATCACACTATATTAACTCTTAATGAAATCATCTATATATTGGTAATGGGTGGAAGGCTAAGCCTTTTGCTTGGTGATTTGTTCCACTCATGCCGCCCTAGGAACCGTATAAACCGGTGTTATGTTCCTTGATTATGCGTTCCTCACACGGTTGGGGTTATGGGACCCCCTCGATAAACCGCTAAGTGCTAAGTCTTTTCCAGCAAGTCCCAACATTGGTACTATTTGCCTAAACAACTAAAAACTTGCCGAGGGAGTAATTAACCCGAGGATTAATTAATCAACCCCCCCCTGGGCCAGTGCTCGATTTGAGTGTTGGTCCAAACTAGAGTCGTGTGCGGTACCCCCCTTGGCAACTTGGGTCTTTGGTCACTGTACGCTGTGCTCATCCGATCGTGGCCTGAGACTAGATACGCACGGCTACTATCAGGGTGTCGGCACGCCAGGAGGATTTGTTGGATTAGCCTTACCTTAGTCGGAGTATATTGAGCACGGGATTCCGAGAATACTCGGGCCTTCCCACCTTGGAGTTGCGACTCCGCGGATCGTGGGCTTGTCATGGGCCAAGTTGGAACACCCCTGCAGGGTTATGAACTTTCGAAAGCCGTGCCCGCGGTTATGTGGCAGATGGGAATTTGTTAATATCCGATTGTAGAAAACTTGACACCATGTTCAGAATACACTACCAGCGTGAGTACCGTGACGGTCATTTTCCGAAAAGGGTTCGGGAAGTGAACACGGTGGGGTTATGTTTGACTTGCTTTAGTTAGGATCACTTCGTGATCACCTTTCGTCCAAGGCACTTCTCTTCTCGCTCTCTTTTACGTAAGTTAGTGCTAGTGCTGCTGCAACCCCTTGTTCTTTCTTCAGCCTTGTTCCACACCCAAGGCTTGGATAGTTGTGTTACCCGGGAACGGGATTGCTGAGTCCTCTGTGGCTCACATACTCTACACCACACCAGATGCAGGTACTATGGTGAGCTACACAGGCGATGGTACCGAGCTAGACTGGGAGTACGACGAGGAGCGTAGCCGTTACTATGTGCACTATCCTGTTGATCAGTAGAGGTTTCTACTAGGGGCGATTCAGACCTGTGGTTTAAGTTATGTTTGGTATCTTTCATTTGGATCTTCACCCTTAGATGGGTTGTGATGTTTATTTGAATGATGTTTGGACATGTAATGAATGGTGTGACGTGGCGAGTGTAAGCCAACTATCTTTTCCGCTTTCACCCCTATTTTTACATGAGTTGTGCAAAGGTACCAAACTTGTGATCATTCCAGAATGGGCTTATATCTTTAAGTCGTGCCTCGACACGTAGGAGATATAGTCCCATCCTGGGCATTACAGAGGTTTCCACTTACGGCCCCGAACGATGTGTACAGGGTTCCCCAGCCACCAAACGGGCGACTCGGTACACCGGGCCACGTGCCTACCGCATCACAGCCCACCCCTCCGGTCAGCGCTGTGCACGGCCTCCAGCATACTACAAACACCAGAAACTAATTGCAACTCCTGGACAGAGGATAAGGGTGGTTAATAAGTCAAGCGGGGTCATATTTCAGGGCCCAACGTGTGGTATTAGCTGTTCATGGATCAACAAACACAGAACTCAGTTTCTGAGGACAGTTTCAATGAGACAACCCACCATGTACTCCTACATGGCCTCTCATCGCTACCTTTACCAAATCATGTTCACACACTTAGCTCTCAACAGTAGGACATGATGACCACTTTCCAATTCATCCCCGATGAATCAGACCTGACACAACTCTAAGCAATAGCAGGCATAACCAGAAAGCATGAATGAGTAGGCACATCATGGCTCAAACAACTCCTACTCATGCTAGTGGGTTTCAACTATTTACTCTGGCAATGACAGGTCATGCAGAGGAAAAGGGGTTCAGCTACCGCAACAAATAGCAGTTGAATCGTTGTTGTCCTAATGCAGTAAAAGAGAGCAAGAGCGAGAGAGTGGGATTGTATCGGAATGCTCAATGGGGTTTTGCTTGCCTGGCACTTCTGAAGATATCACTGTGTCTTCATCAGTGTCATCGATCACATCGTCAGAACACGTCTACTGAGAGGGGACAAACACCAGCAAACAAGAGAGAACACAATAAATGCAATGCTACAATATGATGCATGATCATGACATGGCAATATGCTGTTAATTGAGCTAATGCAACTAGCAACCATATTAAATGAAGTTGGTTTGAACCAAAGGTTCAAATTCAAACTCCATATGTGATTATTCAAATGCCATTTATTCAAATTATCCTAAACAATGGTTGTAAGTTGTTCAAACATGCATGGAATGCCATAAACAGATTCTTTGGATTTTTTTGGTCATTTTTCATATATAGCTTATTTTCATTGGAGTTATAGATTATTTTCTATGATTTTTTAGAAGTTTGGGGTATTTTCTGAAATTCATTAATCATTTTTTGATTTATTTTAATTCCAGAAAATACTTACTGCGTCAGCATGGTGTCATGCTTACGGCAGCAGGTCAACAGGGGCTGGTCCAGGTCAAACATGACCAGTGGGGTCCACACGTCAGTGTCTAACTAAACTAACCTAATTTAGTTAACACTAATCTAACTTAAAAAGCCTGGCGGGTCCCACATGTGAGTGAGTCAGTGTGTTAACTAATTAGTAATTAGCACTAATCTAAAAATTAGCAGGGCACTGGGCCCACCTGTCAGCGACCCAAGGGAGGTCAAACCCCTGGTCAGCGAGTCAAACGCATCGGCGGCTCGTCGCCAGCGATGACAGAGATGGCGGGGCGGCTCGGAAACGCTGTTCCGGTGACCAAAACGACAGCGGGGAGCATCTACGCGAAGCTGGCGAACTCGCGCATCCAACAGGACAAGTCGGAACAGCTGGGGTGGCCGGAATCGTTGGCGGCGAGCTCAAAGGCGGCGGCCGGAATTCGGGCATGCGCGGGAATGCGGCTGCGGTGGCCTAGGCGACACGGAGTTGACACATATAGCATCTACGCATTGCGCGAGCACGCTGGACGCATGCCCGGGACCAAATGGTCACCGGAGCGTCACCGCCGGTGAGCTCAGGCGGCGGAGCACACGAGTGAGAGAGGCGCAGCGGCTACGGCGTGCAAGAGAGGGAACGGAGAGAGGGATGATGATCAGAAGCTCACGGCGAACACGAAGAGCGGGTCGGCGAGCTCGGGGAGGGGATGATGAGGACGGGATGTCGCAGGCGATCTCGTTGCCGAGGCGGCGGGGTCGAGCTCGATGGCGAGGCTGAGTAGTGTTCGGCGAGGTGTAGCTCGTCGAGGAGGAAGAGGGCGTCGTGGCGGTTCTTCTGGACACACCGGCGGGCAAGAGAGGGATGGGGAGCGTGGTGGTTCACGGCGGCGCTGTCCTGGCTGCGTCGGCCACCGTGGGAGAGAGCGAGGGAGAGAGCAGGAGGGGGAGAAAGGGCATCCAGGGGATCGGGGCGGCGCCGAGGAGGTGTTTCGAGGCATCGCCGCGCTGTCCAGGCGACGCAGGCGAGGAGAGAGCTGCGTGGCGAGCTCAGGTGCGTCGGTGCTCACCTCCCTACCTGGCTGGCGGGAGGAAGGAGCTGACTGGCATGGGCCAGCACAGCGGTGGGCCGCCAGGTGGCCGGCTGGAGGGTTGCCTAGGTAAGTCCACTTTTCTTTTCTTTTTATTTCTGTTTTCTAATTTTCTGCAGCTGTTTGGCTTTATTAAAAATACCAAAACAATCTCAAAATTCATGAAACTGCTCAAGGCTACTGTTTGGAATATTTCCAACAGTAAGCATTTTAGTTCATGAATATTTGGACATTTAAAATATTATATAGCATTTAAATGCCCAAATGCAAATACTTTATGATTTAATTCAAACATCCAGAATGGTCCTAGAAATATGTCCAACATTTTTGGCAAAGGTTTTTAACCAATCCAGAAATGATGAACTTCTCTAAAGGGCATTTTGGGTTCATTGAAAAATATTTTAATTTGAACCTAGTTGAGTTCATTTGGTGCTAGGGTTTGATCAATCCCCATTTCAACTTTCTGAAAACTTAAACATGATGCAAGCAAGATGCACACACTAGGCAGTACGAGAAGCTAGGGATGTGACAGATTACCACATCATGTTGGTGCCATGTCATGGCACCAAGCCAAGTTTCATGATTTTCATGCGTGTTTCGGATTTACAGGAATTAAAAAACCAAGTTTCTGAATGTTTCCAGCCGAGTCATGACGCCTATATGTTTGAATTTCATTCCCATTTCTGGCATGAGACATAGAAATTTACCCGAGGACACACATGTGATTTTTCAACCAGTTTTGGTGCGCTGGAGCATGTGCTTGTATTTAAAATTTGAATTATGCACACAAATGTGACACGTTCCCTCTCAGAACCACGAGCCTTCTTGAGAGAACCTCGAGTTTGCAAGAAACTTATACCAAAACTTGTTCCTATTCTGCAATTTTTTACCACATCATGGTAGTACCATGACATGACACCATGCCAAGTTTCATGATTTTCAGGCGTGTTTTGGATTTACAAGAATTTTAAAACCAAGCTTCTCAATGTTCTCGGCCGAACCACGATGCCTAGATGTTTGAATTTCATTCCCATTTCTTGCATGGGACATAGAAATTCACCCGAGGACACACATGTAATTTTTCAGTCAACTTTGGTGCACGGGAGCATGTTCTTGTAGTTCAAATTTGAATTATTTACATTAAATGACGAGAAACTCAATTAATGTATAAAAAAGGCCAAATGAACCCGGAATAATTCCAAAATTTAAGAGGTCACTCATATAGTTCTATGTTGCCTCTGTAAAGAAAATCTGGCGGGAGGCAGCGTTTCGCACACAAAGGTATAAAGAAATAAAGAAATTAGCCCTACTTAATTCTTGGGTTCTTATTATTTATGCCACTAGTTGTGTATCACTACTCGGTTTTGCCATTAGAAGTTACAACTACTCAAAAAATGCCATCGATCCGTGAGATGCCTGCTCAAAAATGCAATTAGATATCTAAAAAATGCCATCGTTAAGTTAGATGTTTGCTCAGAAATGCCTTTAGACATTGTTATTTTCATGTCAAACCCGTTGACCATGTTACATGAAAAAAATTAAGCCGATTCTCACAATGATAAGTTAATGGTGTTCGGCACAACACACCCCTCAAATAAAACTAAGCACCCTGGAATTCTTTGACAAAACTAAGCACCCTAAAATTCTTTGACAACTAAACTGCTAGCTATATGATGTTGGCCATACATATTGTATGTATATAATGTCAAGAAATGAGTGGTAGTACTATACCAACTAAAAGATGAAATGTACGGAATATAACGAGAAGAAATATAACATAGTTCAGCTGGAGGCTCAGCACAACACACCCCTCAAATAAAACTAAGCACACCAGAAATTAAACTAAGCAACTAATCCGGTAGACACTGCATTAGAACCACCATGGGCAACGACACTGCCACCTTACTCGGAGTCCTCGTCCACATCCTCGACTTTGTCCTTGTCCCTCTTCCTCTTGGGTGATACTTCTTTGCTTGAATCGCACACTTGGCTCTTGCTCTTCATCCAACCCTTGTAGATATTGAAACAAAGGTAGCCATCCATTGCAGCGTAGTGGATGTGGTCTATATCTAGTACAGTCCACTACCATGCACGATGAAACGTCTACGGAGCTTTGTTCAGTTCACCGTACATAGGATGAACCATGGCTCCTACCAGGGTCAACATTGAAGGCTGATCAAGGGAGGGCACCAGCCCTTCCTTCTGGAGGTTGAAGGGGTCGCCTACAACGAGGCCTATCTAACCCAGGATTTCCTCGTCGTTCCTAAAGTCTATAGTAACGAATTTGACTTGGCCGCCCTTGAGGAAGTTCTTAAATTCCTCGCACTCAACATCGGCATGGCATATGTGGTAGACCAAGCATAAGTCATGCACGCAAACCTGGATCACGGCGGGCTTCTTCTTCTCTGCCTCCTTTAGTTTCTTCTCGCTTCCCAGGACTGTGGTGTACTCAATATATAGCTCAGCGACCCACTCATCATTTGAGTTTTCAAACATGTGTTTGAAGCGAGCAAGGCATTCTTTCACCGTTGCGGAAGAACGGTTTTAGATGACATTGAACTCATCGCCGGTGATGGTTCTAACCTTGTACTCACCGCCGATCATGGAGATTTGGGACACCATGGGTTTGGGAGGAGGATTAGGATTAGTGGAACTACCGTAATGTGAAAGGACATGATGACTATGAGTGGTTTATCAATTGTAAAAATGTCGAGTGGGGGGGGGGGTGTGTGCAAATGGCAGGGTAGTGGCTTGCCTGGTGGATAAATGGATTCATGCACAGTATTATGGGGGCCCAATTGGATGTCATGTCTACTCGACGCCCAATTAAATGGCTTTCGATGTCATGTCAAGCGTCGGGAAAATTACACGTGATACGAAGCTTTCCATTCTCCCAAGATACGGGCTTCCGAGAGCCCTTGGATCTGAGATCGAACGGTTGCATGGCGTGATTCTAGACCTATGCGTGAATATCCTATCCTGGAGGGTTGTTCTGTAAATTTTCAGCAACTTAGCATGCGACCGTTCGATCTCGGATCCAAGGGCTGCCAGCAGCCCGTATCATGGTCACGCCTACCACGATCGTCGCCTCGCTCGCACGGTTGCGCCCTTGGAGATTTAACACGGTGCGTTAGGCTATCTGATGTTGGCATGTCATACATAGTCATCACTTAGTCACTCATACAACAAGGTTAGTTATAAGGTTGGCTATAAGAGTTTTTTTTTGTTTACTTCTTTCTATCTCTTTCTTCGTAGTATTTATTGAATTTGCCAAGGAGTGACCTCTTCCAATGAAATGGTGCTTAGATGAGGTGCTATGGGCATTAAATGGCTTAGCAACTAAAGTCCCCAATGCATAGGTTCTTAGTTTTTTTTGTTGCTAAGTTTGCTTCATCTAGGTACACGCGCTTATCACGTTTCTTCCTGGGGTCACCAAACTAGTCTCTCTCTTCTTAATTAATTTTCCACATCAGACTTTATGCCTATGTGGCAGGCTTAGCACCTGTAGGATCAAGTACAATAGTGGGCTATAAGCCCGCTTTACATGGCATTTTTTCATATGTGGAGGAAAGAGGCAAGGAAAAAGTGGAGGAGTGGGCTCTCAAGCAAGAGCCAGTCTCTACATGGTGGAGCATCGGGAGAGGCACCTGTATGGAGGTGGTCAGGAATCCGGCTTGGCAGTTAAAATGATAATGGCAAGTCAAATCACCGGGCCCCACCTGTCCAGCAGTAACTCACTGTCAAATCACACAACCCTACGTTTGCAGCAGCCAACTCCCTCATCTTCTCGCGTCTCTGTCGAACCGACTAGGCGGAACTGCCCCGCCTACCGCGCGGGAAAAGCCCCGCCCTTGAATTTTAAATAGTACAGTATACTAATTTTGTATCCATGGATTGCGTCATGGAGCAAAGCCCCAAGAAAACGGTGGTACACATGTACGGAGTATACATCACGCCCGTCGCGTTCGCGTCGCACCCCAGACGGTCGGTCGGTCTGGCACGCCGCTCTCCGAATGGAACACACGTCATATTGCGTTTGCACACACATGTGGGACCGCAATTGAGAATCGACCATAGGCACACTCCCCGGCCCCGCAAGTCGGGTGAGTTAATAGAAGTACATACGTTGGTACCTGGACGATCCCTGCAAGACACGGAAGATCAGTTCGTCCATGCATGTGACCAGACTCCAGCAGACACGCCTGGATTGGCTATCGTCTACATATCGTGCAGGTTGTGTTGTACATGGCTGTAGTTCTGGTGAGAAATCTAAAAAAGGTTTCTTGTCATCTCGCAAAATTAGGTGTCATGTGCTTCGGATCACTGCGAGGGTTAAACAGCGAAAACTGAGTTGGGCTAGTCATTGGAGGCACATGCACCAAGACTACTCGGATGCCATCTAGGTCAAGCCAACTATGTTAATTAGGACATCTATCGACGGACCCCTTTTCTACAATTTTATCTTTAATTTGAGCTTTGATCCTCGCCTAGTTTGTCTGTCGGGATTCATCTTGTCTCCTTTGGGCAGTGAGGTTATGATTTTTTGTCATGTGGCATTTTTTCGTGTTATATGTTATAAACCGGTGCGTCAAATCAAAATGACGACAACTGCGCCTCCGGGGCACGTGCATGAAGACTTCTCGAGAGTCATTGCCAAGGTCAAACCGGCTCCGGCCGGTAGACAAAAGAAAACTAGTACTCCACTATATAGGCAGGAGCCTCCGCGCATGCTTGCTAGTGTTGCTCTCTTCACTATGTCTTGTCCTCTCCAGATCTAAACACGACATCGGTGGCCACACTCTCTCTCTCTCTACTCACCGCTGGTCACAGATCCAGCCGGATCCTCTCCGCCGGGGAAGGTGAGAAGGTGCAACGTTCACGCGGTCATCCTCGGTGACGGCTCTTACCCACTACCGACGCGTCCCGATCAGTGTGCCTTGTCGTTCTCTCCCAAGCATCGCTGGCGAGGGAGGGCCTCCCACCCCTTCTTCCTCGCTGTCGTAGTGTGGGCAGATCCGGCCTCCCGCCGCCCACCTAGCAACATCCCAGCGACCCTCAGGTATAACTTGAAACCAGCCTTGCTCTACTTCCCGAGCTTCTGACGTCGCTGCATTTGTATTTTTTTACTATTTCTCAGCCCCCCTCGTGTAGATAGGATAGATCGGCTGTTCAAAAACCACATAATTTTGTACTGTTAAGAGGTAAAACTAGTTCATGCAGTCGAATCTAGTAGTACTTGGTTCAAACAAGGAAGAAAGGGGGTGGGGGTGGGGGAAGATTTGTTACCTGAATCAAGGACTTGGTCGAAAGAGGAAATAATGGGGGCGAAAAGTAGCAGAGACTGGCTATCCAACTGGTCTCTAGGTCTAATAGGGAAATAAAGGGAACGCAGTACAAACTCAATATAAACCCGATCTATTGGTTGAAAAAGGAAAGAAAGTGGGGACTCGGGGACAAGTCAACAGAGTAAGTCCAGCACTAGATTTGCTAGCCTCACACAGTATAAGGTGGCTATATACCGAACAAAAATGGGACCAACCCAGATATCCTCTTCTGATGTTTGTTGCCCCGAGCCGCTCTTATGTAATGCCACTGGTAAAATGTAGCAGTCGCACTGTTAAAAGAAAGGACACGTTAAACCAATTTTGTTTTCAATGTAATGCCTCCAGTAATATGAATCAATGGCACTTTTTTTCATGTCCCGCTAAATTTCCCATTAAGATAAGTTGCTTCTTTTCGTTAGAGATGCAACTGTCCTGGTCCGCCTACTCTCCAGGAGCTTCACAACCAACCTTGATGTTGCTCAATTTTATTGCAACTAATGAAGAAGAAGCTTTGTGGGTTTTGTTTTCTGATGGAAATGGAACCGGGGCTGGAGCCCATTTCTTAAAAAAAAAAGAAGCTACTAGCTCATGGGACATTGCTTCATTTTAGGTGAACTGCACCAAAAGGTCCCATGAATTGAATCATCCATGTTAGTGACTAGTGTCATCCCTTCTACGATGGCGTTGACTACAGATATGGTTCCCATCACGAGGTATGTTCCTTTTTGGTCTGACCGTTTGCCAAAGATCCTGCATGTTGATCCTGCTCTTGTGCTACTGTTTTGGCACTGCCATGATAAAGTAGTAGTGCTATTATTTTGCACCTTAATCTAGTGGCACTATTAATTTGAGGCAATGTTTTGGCACCGCTAGTGCCACTGTTTTTTTATATATCGAAAGAAGGGGTTCCCTCCGATTTCATTTAATAAACCCAACCATAGAGAACCATTATCCGACAACATCTCAGTGTAAACGGGCAGTTATGCAACTACTACTAGAATGGGCTTAGTACTAGCAGGAGACAAGTTCGCCACATAAGATAGGTAGGTAGGGGACACAGCACCAGCTCAACTAAGTTTGGATTACAACCCAAATGCTACCACAGAAACATCAGGGGGAAGATAGGGACTGAAAGAGCCAACTTCAGCATCCCAGTCTAAGAACCCCCGACCTTCATCCTTGTGACGCATGGTACACCTCGTTTGCCACCTGCTCGACCCTAGTTTCACTGATAAAATGAAGTAATAATACAGTTAAAACAGAGCGAGTGTCCTCTCTATCGTTTCATCTCCAATGTAGATAAAGAAAGTTCTTCTCTTTGTTAATGTATGTTTCATCAACTAGTCCCATTGTTAATGTTTAAGCATTTCTGCAAACTAGGGTGCTTAATTTTAGTTGATCTGCACAAAAATAGAGATTTGAATATCTCAAGGCCCCTCCTTGTACTACCGCTGTACGGTGATGTTCATCACTGGCAGAAGGTGTATCGAGGAGACTTGGGTCGATTTCCAGTATGATGTAATATTTTCTTCTGTTTATTAGTGTATGTTTCATCAACTAGTGCCACTATAATCTAATCACGCCTTTTCATTATCTGTGCAAACAGGGTTATTCAGCTGCATTTGGGTGGAACTGCACAAATGTACGGATGGAACCGGCATATATGCAGAGTGCGAGGTGTCAAGTAAAAATTACCGACACCAACCCTGCTCCATCTAAGCATTGGCATCCACCACCATCAGTGGGATGTGTGGCGCTCACTGTGGAGTATCGATCCCAGATGGAGCATCCACCAGAGATTGAAGGATCGAGCATCTACAGGGTGCCGTTTGTGAGGGTGTCGTGCCAGAGCGAGCCGATGGAGTCTTCATCGATCGAACCCAACTGCAAGAGGAGAAAAATAGTTGGCCCGACGACGCTTCCCCGCCATCCTCTCCCTCGCCGTTCACATCGTCTCACGGGGCTACTGTCT
Source organism: Secale cereale (assembly GCA_902687465.1). NCBI lineage: Eukaryota > Viridiplantae > Streptophyta > Magnoliopsida > Poales > Poaceae > Secale > Secale cereale. The sequence continues at coordinate 933,483,286 of LR738711.1, read as the reverse complement.
GCCGCCGAGGAATAAGAGGGATTGTCCTCCTCCCCAAGACCAATAGTCGGGCAGGTTGTGAATTGTCAGGAGGAGCTTAGGGTTGTTAGTATTTGCAGGTTGTGAATTGTGTTTTGTGTTGTGTATTTTGAGAGTACTTTCAGATATGAATTCTTTTGAATTTCAGATTTGCAGTATTGAGCATATGAAGTATTTTATGAATTTTAGAGATCTATTTTTAGCACTTAAAAATGTAGTTTCATAGGAGTATAAAAGTGCAGACAATGTGATTCTCAGAGAAGAAACAACAAGTTTCAGTTTCAGATAAGAAACTCCAAGTTCAGTTTCAGATAAGAAACTGCAACTTTTAGAGGCGGAGCATTTATATTAACACGGCATTTTCAAACAGTGTTAACATCATGCTGGAATTTTTATTCATTGTCAAAACTGGAATTACCAGCCAGTTAACATCATGCTGATCAACATTCATGCATAGCACTTCTTCATATGATGCACAGTCAAAAAGATATGCTATTTTCAAAATGCCCACACAATGTCGAGTGTGCGAAAAACAGAAAAAACGAGGGACGAAGTTTTGGCAAGTGTAGGACGTGGTGTGCTTAGATGACAATTGGGACCCACATGTCAATAAAGGCGGAGGCAAAAAAATTTGAGATATTTTCTCTGCACTCAAAAAATGTAGTTTCATAGGAGTATAAAAGTGCAGACAATGTGATTCTCACAGAAGAAACTGCAAGTTTCAGTTTCAGATAAGAAACTCCAAGTTCAGTTAAGAAACTGCAACTTTCAGAGGTTGAGCATTTATATTAACACGGCCTTTTCAAACAGTGTTAACATCATGCTGGAAGTTTTATTCATGGTCGAAACTGGAACTACCAGCCAGTTAACATCATGCTGGTCAACATTCATGCATAGCACTTCTTCATATGATGCATAGTCAAAAATATATGCTATTTTCAAAATGCCCACACAATGTCGAGTGTGCGAAAAACAGAGAAAACGAGGGACGAAGTTTTGGCAAGTGTAGGACGTGGTGTGCGTAGATGATAATTGGGACCCACATGTCAATAAAGGCAGAGGCAAAACTTTTGGAGATATTTTCTCTGCACAGGTGGAATCGAACCCGGAGAACAGCTGTCGGGTAGTATCACTCGGCCACTAGGCTAGTTCAGTTGTTTCGTTACTAATAAGGCACTTCCTCAGGTGGTCGGATCTCCTCATGCACCTTTGTGCGCTCGCCGCGACGCCACTGTCTGCCGTTGTGAACATGCTGAACAAACGAGAGGAATCCGGAGAGGACTGTACGTGGAGAGGCGGACAGTCGGGACCCACCAGGTCTATGGCCGTACGCAAGCAAGTGCCTCATCGAAAAAATACTTCCTCCTAATGCTATACTGACGTTGGGGCCCACGGGTTTGTCAACATAGTTACATTTGTAGGTGCTTCAACGTAGTTATTATAGAAGATAAATTCACAACGAAGCTGGGGAGCTGCCAGGTATCATTTATTATCACTGGGGCAGCAAGTATCAGCTGGGTTTTGGGCTGCCCGTCTAGGCTTTCTTTTTTAACATCCGCAGCCCACGACCTCGGATGGGAGGTCCATAGGCTTGTTTGTATTTTCTTGAGGGCCGTCATGTATCGACCGTCCTATGGATCTCCCATCCGAGGTTTTATTTTTCCTGAAACATCGGCAGCCCAATTTATGTATTTTTTTGAAGAAAACGCAGAGGCCTGTTCTATTTTTCTATATAAGAATAGGAACACCTGGTCCAACTTATGTTTCCCTTCTAACTATATTATATATATTTAAATTATTTTGTATGTTATTATATATTATTGTTATTGTCCTCATATATTTAATAGATACTTACATATGTAAGAAAACAATATCCCACATCTTGTTAACTTATAAAAATAATTTCTTAACAATAAAATCCTGGATTTGTCTTGGCAACGAAAATCCTAGTGATTGTGTACAAAAGCTTGGTAAGATTTAAGGACCAATGTAATAATAAATCATATATATATATATATATATATATATATATATATATATATATATATATATATATATATATATATATATATATATATAATGTTCAGCCGCTGGTTATTTTTTTGATAACATTGTTGCGCCCACCCCAACATTATAATTAGAATCAGCCCAGCAAAATCGTGTATTTCGAGAAAGTGCAAATGGCCTGTATTCTTTTTAGGAAAAACATAAATGGGCTGCATGGATGCTACATTATTTGTTCACCCAGCCCAGCTAATGGACTGTAATTCAAAAAAGAAATAAGGTCAAATGGACTGTAAATTCTACCCCGCAAAAAAAGACTATAAATTCTGAAAAAATGGGTTGAATGCATGCCACATTTTTGGAGGCTGAAATGTGGGCCAATAAGCCGAAGCCAATGCAAGTCGTTGTCAACTTAGTCAATAAATGATTCTGACATAGTTAGCCGTTGGATTTACATCCAACGACCGGCAACCATCTTCAATCTCTCGTCTTCTTCCTCCAGCGCCACCGGGACTACCTGCTCCCGCCTCCTACTGCTAGCAGCTCTGCTTAGCATGCTTTGCTGTGAAGTGCTACTCCACCATTTGCCAGGCCATCCCTCCACCCCTCCAGACCTCCTGTTCTTCTCCACCGACTGCCGAACCACACCGCACCAGAACCGGTTAACCCTCGTACACTTCTCCGTCTGCGACTCTACTCCCGCGTCTTCCCATCTCCGACTTATTGCTGTCCGGGGCCTCGCCGTCGTCCACCACCTTGGATGCACTCGGCGCGGAGTGGTCAACATGGTCAACGAACGATACCATCGGAAGTAGACTGTGCGTGGAGAGGCTGACAACTGGGTCCACGGCCGCACGCAAGGAAATGCCTCCTTATTACACGCAAAATAATGATTCCTCCACCTGACAGCTGGGACCCACCGAAAGGGCCTCTGTATTTCGCGAAAAAAGGTTCCCACCGCTGACAGGTGGGATCCACAAGCTATATCTTCGCACGAAAGGAAGTGCCTCCTTATTACGCATAAAAAAAATGAATACTCCCCCTACTAGTTGGGACCCACCTTGGTGGGAGGCTGATTTGTGGTCCTACTAAGTTGACGGGGATGGAGTGCTTTGTCAACTTAGTCAATATGAATGATTCTAGATTCAGTGACCGTGCGATGTCCATCCAACGGCCGTAGTGCTTCTTCAACCTCTGGTCTTCTTGCTCCAGCCGCCCAAAGCAGCACTGGTCGTGCCGCATGCTCCTGCCTCCCATGGCCGGCTATGCTGTCGCAGAGGCCTCACCACCCCTACTATTCCCACCGCTAGCCAGGCACTACGGCGACAGCAGCATCACACCACAGCCGAACCAGTGAACCTTCATACTCCTCTCCGCGCGGGCTTCCACTACCGCGTCTTCCCCGGCTCCGCGTTGTCCCCTTCCTAGGCCTTGCCGTCGTCCACCGCCCTGGTGCTCTCGGTGCGGCGTGGTCAACGTGGTCAAGGAACGGCTTCCATCGGACGTGGACTGTACGTGGAGAGGCTGACAGCTGGGTCCACGGCCGCAGCAACGAAGTGCCTCCTTATTACGTGCAAAATAATTATTCCTCCACCTGACAGCGGGGACCCACTATACGGGCCACCATATTTCGCGAAAGAAACGTTTCCCCCTGACTGCTGGGACCCACCAGCTACATCTTCGCACACAGGGAAGTGCGTCCGGGCAAAAAAAAAACGATTCGCCCCTTGACTGATGGGACCCACCAGCTACATCTTTGCACGCAAGGAAGTGCCTCACAGTTGGGACCCACCTGGTTGAAGCGTACGTAGTGTTGTCATTCTGGTCGCGAACGTGTATGTACATACTGGTCGATGTAGAGGCGCGCACGTGTCGTAGTAGAGGCGCGCACATAGCTTGTACACGTACGTACAACGACCAGGGTGTAAGAAAGTAAATATGGCCACGTACGTACATACGGGCGGGCTCTCGAACGCCTACTCGCGCGTACGTACGGCCAGGGCTCGTGTACATGGCTGGGTCGGAATGGAGAAACATCGTCGTCGCCATGTTCATGGGGAGCCAACCGGCTGGGTCGGAACGGAATGCGTCGTCGTGTTCATCGGGAGGGCTTGGACAGAACAGACGATGGAAATGAGGCCTGGCGTACCACAGAACGGAGGAAACAGCCTTGTGTTCGACCGACCACGTTCGAAACAGGATCCTGTTCATCGGGAGGGGTCTGGCGTACCGCAAAACGGAGTAAACGAACCTCCTATGGTCGAAACGGGGGTCCTGTAGATCGGGAGGGGTGTGGCGTACCGCAAAATGGAGGAACAGACTTGTGTTGGAGCACTACGGTCGAAACGGGGGTCATGTTCATCGAGAGGGGTGTGGCGTACCGCAAAACGGGACTCGACAGGATACTGTTCATCTCCACCGTCGACCCCCTCCAGCCTCCACGGGCTAATTTTTATCCACCGTCGACCGCCTCCAGCCTCCACCTGCGACTGTTCATCCACGGGCTCCTGTTCATCCAGCCTCCACCGCGCGTTACTCCAGCGGCTACTGTTCAACCAGCCCTCTCCACGAGCTCCTGTTCAACCACCCCTCCACGGGCTACTGTTCATCCAGCCCTCCATCATCTACTGTTCATCCAGCCCTCCACGGGATGGTCCTGTTCATCCAGCCCTCCACTGGGTCATGTTCATCCAGCCCCAACCGGCTCGATCGATTGGGTCCTGTTAATCCAGAGGCAACACCACGGGGTCCTGTTCATCCACCCCCACCGGGAACTGTTCATCCAAACCCCCCAGCAAAGCTCACTCTTCATCCAGAGGCACCATCGATTGACTTCAGTTAAAAGCAGTAGCGAAGGAATCGCTCGATCGGGTTCAGTTAACAGCCATCGATCGATCGCTCGGGTTCAGTAACGCGTAGCCTGCAGTGCAATCGCGCGGGTTCAGTTAGATCCCAACGCCTCGCTCGGGTTCAGTTAGAGCCCAATGCCTCGCACCCACGCACGTGCGTGTACGAGAGAAACGCGCATCGCTCGGCCCCGACCACCCACCGTAACCAGGAACACCCCGATATTTTCCTCGCCCTCGCTTCTACCATGGTTTTTTCCGTCATGGACGGCCCAAAGAATGTCATGCAGCTGCGTCTGCGGTCCGCCCAGGATGAAAAGCCCATTTTCTATCATGATTTTTTGTCATAGAAGTAGGACCCCACCACATCTATGATGATACCGGGTTTTGTCACAATTATCATCATATAAGTGTCATAAGAATGACAGAAAAAAATTTCGTTCGGCCCAAAATGTCACGGATGTGTCTTTTTTTGTAGTGCCCTATCTTTCTATGTGTCCGGTTGAAACGTTTTGCTCATGTGTATTCGGTGACTGTTAGCAATCATAGAAGACTATATGATGGTTGAGTATGTGGAGCTCTTACTTAAACTCTGTTGAATAAGTTGAATTACAATTGCTTGGTGACTGAGAACATAGGTTGTTGAGTTTCAAGAGAATTCATTGTTTGAACCTTAACATGTGAATTGGTTGCTGCTCTAACATGAGATGTTTTATAGGAAAGAATTGTTGTTATGATGCTAGGAAAAGTGATTGAAATTATCATTTGTCAAACTTATGCACTTTGCTAGCATTCACACTTCATAAATAATTTCTTTTATCATTTACCTACTCGAGGACGAGTAGGAATTAAGCTTGGGGATGTTGATACATCTCCAACGTATCTATAATTTATGAAGTATTCATGCTGTTTTATTATCATTCTTGGATGTTTTACAATCATTTTATAGTAATTTTATATCATTTTTTGGAACTAACCTATTGACATAGTGCCAAGTGCCAGTTGATGTTTTCTGCATGTTTTTTACATCGCAGGAAATCAATATCAAACAGAGTCCAAACACCGAGAAACTTTTTGGAGATTTTTTATGGGCCAGAAGATACCCAATGGGCCAGAGCTGCACATGGGGGTGCCCCGAGGTGGGCACAACCGACAAGGACGCGCCAGGCCCCCTTGGCGCGCCCAGGTGGGTTGTACCCACCTCGGTGGCCTCCCGGACCCCCTCTTTACTCTATAAATTACCAAATATTCCCAAAACCCTCGGGGTAGACCTAGATCAGAAGTTCCGCCGCCACAAGGCTCTATAGTCCATGAGATCCAATCTAGAGCCCTTTCCAGCACTCCATCGGAGAGGGAAGTCATCACCGGTGGCCATCTTCATCATCCCGGCGGCCGCCATGGTGAGGAGGGAGTAGTCCACCCTTGGGGCCGAGGGTTTGTACCAGTAGCTATGTGTTTAATCTCTCTTTCTCTCGTGATCTCGAGATGTCACAATCTTGATATATCATGGGCTATGTTAACATAGATGGATCATATGATATTTCTCCCCTCTCTACTCTTGTTGTGATGAATTGAATCTTTACCCTTTGAAGTTTTGTCATGTCGGATTAAATGTTCAGATTTGAGAACACTTGATATATGTCTTGCAATTGAATACTGGTGGTGACAATGGGGTATCATATTGATTCATTTGATGTATGTTATGGCACTCAACACGCGGATTCCCGTGGTGACATTGGGGTAATCTATGCATAGGGGTTGATGCATGTTTTTATTATCTTTTATCCGATAGAAACTTTGGGGTCTCCTTGTAGTTCTTTGTGTGGGGTTTCCTTCATTTTCTTACTAGCTAGCGTGTCGAGTCCTCTCTATATGTATAGTACGCAACGTTGACCAAGCACGGAGATAAGAGAGGACACTTCTCTCTATTAGCTAGCTAACACAACATATGGAACCCCTAAATTAACCCTACAAAAGCCCCAAAACCCACAAAACCCCCCTTTCAAAAAAACAAAAACCCCAGCCCCTGAACTGCTGACGTGTGGATGCTTTTTGGTCCCGGTTGGTGCTACCAACCGTGACAAAAGGCACTCCTGCCTAGGCAAGCCGCAGCGGCCACGTGGGGCCCCATATGTCCCGGTTCGTAGGCGAACCGTGACTAAAGGTATTGGGCTTTAGTCCCAACCCTTTAGTCCCGTTCTAGGACCAGGACAAATGGGCCTCTGGAACCGGGACAAATGGGCCTTTTTCTACTAGTGATGTCTTTCATATACTTTGCATAAGGGGCCATCATTAAGATATCCGTCAAGCGGGTACGCAAAAAGACTGGTCTAAGAATTTCAACAAAGCGTTCAAATTCTTCATCTTCTTTCTTCTTAGTTGGTTTAGGTGGAAAAGGCATGGGTTTTTGCACCCATGGTTCTGTTTCCCTTCGATGTTTCCTAGGAACAAAGACTCTTTTATCATATCTTTTATTTTTAGGATGTGGGTTATCAAGATCAACAACATGTTCTATCTCAGCATCATTATCTGGTTGTTTATCATTGTCTGGTTGAGTGTCTTTATGAACATCATCATTATATTTTTCATTTTCACTAGATGAATGTTCATTACCAGATTGAGTTTCACCATCAGAGATAGAAACATCATTGCTAATTTCAAGAGGTTTTTCAGGTTCACTAGAGGTGTGTAAAGTCCTATCATTTTTCTTTTTCTTTTTCTTTCTAGAAGGACTAGGCGCATCAATGTTAAGTCCTTGTGAATCTTCTTCAATTCTCTTAGGATGTCCTTTAGGATAAAGTGGTTCATGAGTCATTTTACCTCCTCTAGTTGCTACTCTAACAGCAAAGTCATTTATATTATTATTCATTTCATCGAGTGGTTCTTTCTGAGATTTAGCAACTTGTTCTAACTGGGTTTGTACCATAGAAGCATGTTTTCTCACACCCCTAACATCATTAGAGGTTCTAAATAACAAGTCACTCAAACGAGCAATCATATGAGTGTTGTATTTCAATTGTTTCATGACATTGGCATTGAAGTGATCTTGTTTCATAATATAATTATCAAACTCATCAAGGCATTGACTAGGATGCTTATTGTAAGGGATATCACCTTCATCAAATTTTATCAAAGAATTTACCTCAACCACCTTGGGTGGTGGTATGTTAAGTCCATGTATTTCTTCAATAGGTGGTAAATTCTAACATCCCCGGCTTTAATACCCTTTTCCTTCATACTTTTCTTTGCCTTCTGCATATCTTTAGGACTAAGATATAAGATTCCTCTCTTCTTTGGAGTTGGTTGAGGTGCTGGTTCGGGAAGGATCCAATCATCATAATTTTTCAATATGTTATTCAATAATTCCTCAGCTTGTTCAACAGTTTTTTCCCTAAAAACACAACCAGCACAACTATCTAGGAAATCCCTAGAAGCATCTGTTAGTCCATTAAGTGGATGATCATGCAAATCATTTAGAAACTGGAGAAGCCTCCCCCAAGCTTCTGGGAGACTCTCTTCTTCAATTTGCACAAAGTTAAATATATTCTGCAAGGCAACTTATTTCTTATGAGCAGGAAAATATTTCTCAGAGAAATAATAAATCATATCCTAGGGACTACGCGCACAACCGGGAGTAAGAGTATTGTACCATGCTTTAGCATCACCCTTTAATGAGAACGGAAATAACTTGAGAATATAATAGTAGCGAATTTTCTCATCATGAGCAAATAGGCTGGTTATATCATTCAACTTAGTAAGATGTGCCACTACAATTTCAGTTTCATAGCCATGGAAGGGATCAGACTCTACCAAAGTAATTAACTCTGGGTCGATAGAGAACTCATAATCCTTATCATTAACAAAGATAGGTGAGGTAGCAAACTTAGGATCACATTTCATCCTAGCATTCAAAGATTTTTCTTTCAGTTTGCATAATAATTTCTTAAGGCCATCTCTATCATTGCAAGCAAGAAAGTCTCTAGTTGTCTCCTCATCCATAACATAATCTTTAGGTACTTTTGGCAATTCATATCTAGGATGGCTAGATCTAATAGGTGTTTCAAAGTTTTCAGTGTCAAGCACTTAATCAGTTTCAACAGTCTTATCCATAGTAGCATTCTCAATATCATTAAGTCTAGAAAGTTGTTCATCAACCAGTTCACCCAATGGCACAGTCTTATCAAGCAAGGTACTAGCATCATCATAAGCATCATTCATAGCAGAACTAGCATCATCAATTACTTGCAACATATCAGGATTAATAGCAGAGTGTCGTGTCACAAGCTTACTTATAACTGAAGGAGAATCAAGCGCAGAGTGTGATGGCAATTCCTTACCTCCCCTCGTAGTTGAGGGAAATATCTTAGTTCGATTGTCCTTCAGATTCTTCATGGTGATAAATAGATACTAATCCCAAGTGACTCAATGATGGGCCTCGAACCCCTCGTTGGATTACCCCAAGTGGAAGGTGTAAGATGCAGTAAGTAGAAGTGTTTTCCCTTAGCAAAGATGCCAAGGATCGAATCCCCAGAGACTCCTAGGTTCAACAGGTAGGTGTCAACAGCTAACGGCGCAATTAGCAATCAACGTGGACCTGCACACAGATACAAATAACTTTGCTCCCAACGAGTACAGAGAGGTTGTCAATCTCTCCGGCCTTGTAGTTCACAAAGGGTTAAAAGCAATATGATAGTAGTGATAGATAGTAATTTGCAATAGTAAATAAAATAGCGGAAAGTAAAATAGTGTATGTGATCAATGATGGTAATATGGACCGGAGTCACATGATGTTCACTAGTGATGTCTCTCTCCCAAAAGACGATAAAACAGCTATGTGAGGTAACAAATTACAGCTGGGCAATTGATAGGACCACGAACGCAAACCAATGCTGACTACATTACAAGAAAGGTTGAGGTTCAAAGCATGGGCGGTACGCCAAAGCAAGTAGACCGAAATCCATCTGCATCTACTACTAATCATCCACCTTGAGATATCTATCCAGAACATCTCGCTGGTATTAAGTTGCGAGTCCCACCCATAGTGTAAACTCAATGCAACAGACAACTGCATTAAAAGAACTTTGCGTAAAGTAAACAATCCTTGCACCCGCGGGCACAAGCACCGTTGTTTTCCCCCTTGTGGCAACAACACATCCCCTAGACTCATGTTTCTGTCACTCAAGCTAGTCATCGAGGGGCATGAACCCACAATCGAGCATAACGTTCCCTCTTGGAGTCACTACTTACTACTCGGCCAAAGCAATAAATAACAACGGAGAACATGCAAGAATTACTTATGAACTAAAATATAAAAGAGGTGAATCAAATATATTACTCAAGATCAATCTGAACATAATCTCATAATCCATCGGATCCCAGCAAACTCAACATAGCAACAGCATAAGGATTACATAGGTGCCTCGATCATGTAGGGCAGCTCACGAGGACTAATTAGTGAAGCACAAGAACGGGAGGAGAACATCACATAGCTACTGGTCATGGACTCATGGTCCAAGGGAGACTACTCACGAGTCATCCGGGAGGCGTCCATGATGGTGGAGAAGCTCCCGGTGGTGATCCTCCCCTCCGGCAGGGTGCCGGGAAGAGTTCTCCTGGTGCTCCCGATCTTGGAAGCGGCGGCGGCGGCGGAACAGAGATGGGATCGCGAAAAGAAGTCTTGTTTCAAGGGTTACGGGGGACCCTTTAAATATCTGCCAAAGTAGGGCACCGGGGGGCTCTCGGGGGGCCGAGGCGCCCCCCCCCCCCCCGGCACGGCCCAGGGGGGGGGGCGCGCCCACAGGGCGCCTGGAGCCCCTGTGCCCCCCCAGGCTCCCCTGCGGAAGCAGTGTCGTTCCCGGAACGCTGATTTTTTATATATATTTTCTGTATTTTTCTGGGCAGTTCTCGAAACGTGAAAACCTGAAATACAAAAACAGCCGAAAACAGAAACTGGCACTGGGGTGCACTGGATTAGTAAGTTAGTCCAAATATGATTAAAAGTGTATGAATATCATAGCAATATCACCCAAAAGTGGCATGGAGCAAGCAGAAATTATAGATACGTTTTGGACGTATCAACATCCCCAAGCTTAATTCCTGCTCGTCCTCGAGTAGGTAAATGATAACAAGAATAATTTCTGTGGTGACATGCTATTAACCATATAAGACTTTCTCATAGTCATATGAAAAAAGCTTACTGAGACAATGATTCTAAAGTAACTAAGTTGTCTCAAGAGAAAATCACAAATGACTGAAAGTTTTACAATATGAAACTGAAACATCAAAGAGATTTGCAATGAACATGATGTGCAAATATGATCAAGTGATATCTAGCTTGCCCCTTTTAGTGATGCAAAACATAAATGCAAGGGCACCTTCAAGGTTTAAGTGATGACTAGATACAATCATTTCAGAATAAACGATATCACAATCATGCAAAAGACAATGCTACTTTGGGACAATGCACATTACACTCAGAATGACAATCATGCTCTCAGTAGTTGATGCTTGAAGTGCTAGAGCTTTTTATTATGAAACATGGAAGCAATTGTGTCAACGGTAGTAGTACTTAACATGTGTCACGTATAAAACATCTTATAAGTTGCAAGCCTCATGCATCGAATACCAATAGTGCTCGCTCCTTGTCCTAATTAGCTCGGATCCCCATGGGTTATCATTGCATTGCATATGTTTTTACCAAGTGTCACAAAGGGGTACCTCTATGCCACCTGTACAAAGGTCCAAGGAGATAGATCGCATTTGATTTCTCGTTTTTGATAAATCTCAACTTGAGGACATCCATACCGGGACAACATAGAAAATAGATGATGGACTCCTCTTTAATGCATAAGCATATTCTCATGAGAGATTGAGGATTAAGGTCCAAGCTAAAACTTCCACCATGATGCATGGCTTTGGTTGGCGGCCCAATGTTCTTCTCTAACAATATGCATATTAATTCAACCCACGGCAAATCACCCTTACTTCAGACAAGACGAACATGCATAGCAACTCACATGATATTCAACAAAAGTGTGACAGTTGATGGCGTCCCCAGAAACATGGTTACCGCTCAGCAAGCAACTCATAAGAAATAAGATACATAAGCAACATATTCTTTACCACAATAGTTTTTAGGCTACTTTCCCATGAGCTATGTATTGCATGGTTAATTTGCTTAGTGCAGGTGAAGGTTAGCAAAAGACTGGGAGCGACCAACTAAGAGAGCAATGACGGTCATAATCATGCAGAGTGACAAAGCAATATTGAATCAGGCATGGTAGTTATATCGCTACTTAGAAACAAAAGATCATCAAGGCTTGACAGACTTTCTTTACAGTCTTGAATATGCGTGAGCATACGCCAAGTCAATTAAAATAAATTCTCGAAGGAAGGTATTACTAAACCATACCACATCATAGGCAAACAAACCAAGTTGGTACTCCAATGACACATTGGGAACCCCCCAGCTACTTGAGATTAACCATAAGAAAACCTGAACTACTAAGCACCATCATGAAAGTAGCATCTTTATCATAGACACATTAACCCATGTAATGGCAGCAAACTCTCTTAATAAGGTGAGCATGGTGATTAAAGAGAGTTCAAGCAACCAACTAAATAAAAGCTCTTTGAAAAGATAAGCACGAATACTAAAAGCAAAGCACAATAGTAGCTATTAAAAAGACAAAGAACACACACAGCATAGATAGACATGAAAATTCTATGTAATGTTCTAGGTAGAGGTGGAGCGTGTTTCTCTCCCACATAAAGGAATGCTGGGTTCCGACTTGTTATGAAAAACTAAAAAGAAAACTAAAAGCAAGACGCTCCAAGCATAGCACATAACACATGAAGTGATAAAAATATAGCGGGACGAAAGACGAACTGATAATGTTGATGGAGAAGGGGATGCACGGGGGGCATCCCCAAGCTTAGACGCTTGAGTCTCCTTGAATATTTCTTGGGGGTGCACGGGGGCATCCCCAAGCTTGAGCGCTTGACACTCCTGAATCTTTTTATCATCTTCCCTCGCACACTTGAAAACTCCCTTCATACATAACTCATTCATAATCTGATTAGCGAGGTTAGTACCCTTAATAAAATAATTGTACCTTGCTGGAAATAAGGATATTCTTGAAGTTATACTGTTTCTCAAGATTGCAAAAAGGTTTTTGCAAAGAAAAAGCAAGTTCTTAATTTGCAAAGTGAAGGTAAGGCAAAACAGGACAGAATCTGTGAAAAACAGAACAGCAGGCAGTAATTGACCTGTTCTGGATACTTCTGCAACTCAAATCAAAAAACTCAGAACTGACACACGAAAGACAATTATATAGAGAACGCTGTCGAAACAATTCAGACCAAAAAGATGATCTGGTGATTTTATACGAATTTTTCTATCCAAGGACAAAATCTGTTTCCTGGACAGCACCTCACAACTTTTGAACTTTCTAGCAATCAGAGGCTATACTTGGCACAAATATGAAAAGCAAAGATACAATGATGATGCTACAGCAGTAAACAACATCAAGACTCAACAAAAGCAAAAAAATTATTCATGTGGGCTGCCTCCCAAAAGCGCTTTCTTTTATGCCTTTAAGCTAGGCATAATGCATAGATCAAGTTTTATCAAGAGTAAAAGAATAACTAGCCCGTACAACGGACTCAAAAGGTAACTTGACCTTCTTACGAGGGAAGTGTTCCATCCCTTTCTTGAGAGGAAACTGAAATTTTATATTACCCTCTTTCATGTCAATGACAGCACCAACGGTGCGCAAAAAGGGACGTCCCAAAATAATTGGACATGAAGGATCACATTCAATATCCATAATAGTGAAATCAACGGGCACATAATTATCATTGACAACAATAAGAACATCGTCGATCCTCCCCAAAGGTTTATTTATGGAAGAATCAACGAGACGAACACCAAAAGAACAAGAATCATAAGGTTTCAATTTAAGCATATCATATATCCTTTTGGGCATAACAGAGGTACTAGCACCAACATTACATAATGCATAACAAGAGAAGTCATTCAAATAAATTTTTATCATAGGATCCCAACCATCCTCTAGCTTTCTAGGTATGGAGGCTTCTACTCTAAGTTTCTCCTCCCTAGCTTTGATGAGAGCATTAGTGATATGCTCTGTGAAGGCAAGGTTAAGCGTGCTAGTGCGGGGATCTCTAGACATTTTGTGAAGGAAATCAATAACTTCGGTAAGAGTGCAATTATCAAAATCAAGGTCACGAGCATCAAGTAAGGTAGTAGTGGTGTCCTTAAGGCTCACCTGTTTGGTAGTTGACATAGCATCCCCATTAATAGGTCCATTGGGACCAGGAGTACATTGGGTGCTAAGAGTGTGAACATTCTCAATAACTTGGATAGTAGCAACAGTGTGGTGGGTAGGAAGGCTCTTAATTCTTTCCTCTTCCTCCCTTTCTCTAGCCCATCTCTCTTTAAGCTTAGCCATCATCCTAATATTTTCATTGATTTGCACTTGAGTAGCATTAATAGGGATGACTTCCTTCTCCTTAAGAGAAGAAGTTTCAATTTTTAGCAATTTTAACTCATTGGCTAAGTGGTATATCTTAAAAGAAAGATCATCTAGTTTATGTAGTTTCTCTTCTACATTCTTATTAAAGGCTTTTTGGGTAGTGATGAAATCTCTAAGCATGCTCTCTAGTTCAGTGTTGGAGTTCTTGGTACTAGGATAAGCATTGTTGTGTTGGGGAACGTAGCATAATTCAAAAAAATTCTACGCTTTCACCAAGATCCAACTATGGAGACATCTAGCAACAAGCAAGTAAGAGTGCATCTACATACCGTTATGTAGATCGCGTGCGGAAGCTTTCGAAGAAGCGTGGATGAAGTAGTCGTACTCTTCGCGTTCTTCGTCACCGATGATCTAGCGCCGAACGGACGGCACCTCCGCGTTCAACACACGTCCGGTGCAGCAACGTCACCTCCTTCTTGATCCAGCAAGGGGGGAGGAGAAGTCGTCAGAGATCCGGCAGCACGACGGCGTGATGACGGATGCAGTGGAGATCGCAGCAGGGCTTCGCCGGGCGCCCTGCGTGGGAGTATGGAGGTGTGACAGGAGGGGGAGAGGCGCCAGGGCAAGGGTGCGGCTGCCCTCTCCCTCCCCACATATATATAGGGGGCCAGGGGGTGCGCCAGGGCCCCTGCAGATCCAATCTGCAGGGGGGGCGGCGGCCAGGGGGGTTTCCTTGCCCCCCAAGGCTAGTGGGGCGCCCCCTCCCCCTAGGGTTTCAACCCTAGGCGCATGGGGAGGTGGGCCCCTAGTGGTGCGCCAGCCCATTAGGGCTGGACACTTCCCCTTGCGGCCTAGGGGCCCCACCGGGATGGGTGGCCCCACCCGATGGACCCCCGGGGACCCTCCGGTGGTCCCGGGACGCTCCCGGTGACCCCCGAAGATCACCCGTTGGCCGATACTGGACTTCCTATATATCAATCTTTACCTCCGGACCATTCCGGAACTCCTCGTGACGTCCGGGATCTCATCCTGGACTCCGAACAACTTTCGGGTTTCCACGTGCATTTATCTCTACGACCCTAGCGTTACCGAACCTTAAGTGTGTAGACCCTACGGGTTCGGGAGACACGTAGACATGACCGAGAACACTCTCAGGTCAATAACCAACAGCGGGATCTGGATACCCATGTTGGTTCCCACGTGTTCCTCGATGATCTTCATCAGATGAACCACCGTGTCAAGGATTCACTCAATCCCGTATGTTTATTCCCTTTGTCCATCGGTACGGTACTTGCCCGAGATTCGATCGTCGGTATTCCCGATACCTTGTTCAATCTCGTCATGGCAAGTCTCTTTACTCGATCCGTAATCCATCATCCCGTGACTAACTACTTAGTCACATTGAGCTCATTATGATGATGTCTTACTGAGTGGGCCCAGAGGCACCTCTCCGTCATACGGAGTGACAACATCCCAGTCTCAGTTCGTACCAACTCAACAGACACTTTCGGAGATACCCGATGCGTACCTTTGTAGCCACCCAGTTACGTTGTGACGGTTGGCACACCCAAAGTACTCCTACGGTATCCGGGAGTTGTACAACCTCATGGTCTAAGGAATAAATACTTGACACCAAAAAGCTTATGCATTACGAACTATACGATCTCGTGTTATGCTCAAGTTTGGGTCTTGTCCATCACATCATTCTCCTAATGATGTGATCCCGTTATCACTGACATCTCATGTCCATGGTCAGGAAACCGTGACCATCTATTGATCAACGAGCTGGTAACTAGAGGCCTACCAGGGACTCATTGTGGTCTATGTATTCACACATGTATCGCTGTTTCCGTACAATACAATTCAAGCATGAATAACAGACAATTATCATGAACAAGGAGATATAATAATAATGCTTTTATTATTGCCTCTAGGGCATATCTCCAACAGTCTCCCACTTGCACTAGAGTCAATAATCTAGTTACATTGTGATGAATCGAACACCCATAGAGTTCTGGTGTTGATCATGTTTTGCTCGTGAAAGAGGTTTAGTCAACGGTTCTGCGACATTCAGATCCGTATGCACTTTACAAATATCTATGTCTCCATCCTGAACATAATTCCGGATGGAGTTGAAACGGCACTTGATGTGCTTGGTCTTCTTGTGAAACCTGGGCTCCTTGGTAATAGCAATAGCACCAGTGTTGTCACAGAAGAGAGTCATCGGGCTTGACGCGCTTGGAATGACTCCTAGGTCGGTGATGAACTCCTTCATCCAGACTCCTTCCTGCGCTGCTTCTGAAGCAGCTATGTACTCCGCTTCACATGTAGATGCTGCCACGACGCTTTGCTTGCAACTGCACCAGCTGACTGCTCCTCTGTTCAAAATATACACGTATCCGGTTTGAGACTTTGAGTCATCCAGATCTGTGTCGAAGCTAGCATCGACGTAACCCTTTACGACGAGCTCTTCGTCACCTCCATAAACGAGAAACATATCCTTAGTCCTTTTCAGGTACTTCAGGATGTTCTTGACCGCTGTCCAGTGTTCCGTACCAGGATCACTTTGGTACCTCCCTACCAAACTTATGGCAAGGTTCACATCAGGTCTGGTACACAGCATGGCATACATGATAGAACCTATGGCCGAGGCATAGGGAATGACACTCATCTTTTCTCTATCTTCTGCCGTGGTCGGCGACTGAGCCTTGCTCAATCTCATACCTTGCAAAACAGGCAAGAATCCTTTCTTTGACTGATCCATATTGAACTTCTTCAATATTTTGTCAAGGTATGTACTTTGTGAAAGACCAATGAGGCGTCTCGATCTATCTCTATAGATTTTGATGCCTAATATGTAAGCAGCTTCTCCAAGGTCCTTCATTGAAAAACTTTTATTCAAGTAGGCCTTTACATTTTCCAATAATTCTATATCATTTCCCATCAGCAATATGTCATCCACATATAATATGAGAAATGCCACAGAGCTCCCACTCACTTTCTTGTAAATACAGGCTTCTCCATAAGTCTGTATAAATCCAAACGCTTTGATCACTTCATCAAAGCGAATATTCCAACTCCGAGATGCTTGCACCAGCCCGTAAATCGAGCGCTGGAGCTTGCATACCTTGTTAGCGTTCTCTAGATCGACAAAACCTTCCGGTTGCATCATATACAATTCTTCCTTGAGGAAGCCATTAAGGAATGCTGTTTTGACGTCCATTTGCCATATCTCATAATCATAGAATGCGGCAATAGCTAACATGATTCTGACTGACTTCAGCATCGCTACGGGAGAGAAAGTCTCGTCGTAGTCAATCCCTTGAACTTGTCGATAACCTTTAGCGACAAGCCGAGCCTTATAGATGGTCACATTACCATCCGCGCCTGTCTTCTTCTTAAATATCCATTTGTTTTCTATGGCGTGCCTGTCATCAGGCAAGTCCACCAAAGTCCATACTTTGTTTTCATACATGGATTCTATCTTGGATTTCATGGCTCCAAGCCATTTATTGGAATCCGGGCCCGCCATCGCTTCTTCATAGTTCGAAGGTTCACCGTTGTCTAACAACATGATTTCCAGGACAGGGTTGCCGTACCACTCTGGTGCGGAACGTGCCCTTGTGGACCTTCGAAGTTCAGTAGTAACTTGATCTGTTTCTTCATGATCATCATCATTAACTTCCTCCCTAGTCGGTGCAGGCACCTCAGGAACATCTTCCTGTGCTGCGCTACTTTCCGTTACAGGAGGGGTGACTGTCACCTCATCAAGTTCTACTTTCCTCCCACTCACTTCTTTCGAGAGAAACTCTTTCTACAGAAAGCATCCATTCTTGGCAACAAAGACTTTGCCTTCGGATCTGTGGTAGAAGGTGTACCCAATTGTTTCCTTTGGGTATCCTATGAAGACGCATTTTTCCGATTTGGGTTCGAGCTTTTCAGGTTGAAGTTTCTTGACATAAGCATCACAACCCCAAACTTTCAGAAACGACAGCTTCGGTTTCTTGCCAAACCAAAGTTCATACGGAGTCGTCTCAACGGATTTCGACGGAGCCCTATTTAAAGTGAATGCGGCAGTCTCTAAAGCATAACCCCAAAAAGATAGCGGTAAATCGGTGAGGGACATCATAGATCGCACCATGTCCAACAGAGTACGATTTCGACGTTCGGACACACCGTTACGTTGAGGTGTTCCGGGCGGTGTCAATTGTGAAACAATTCCACAGCTCCTAAGGTGTGTGCCAAATTCATGACTTAAATATTCACCCCCACGATCCGATCGTAAGAATTTTATTTTTTTGTCACGTTGATTCTCAACCTCATTCTGAAATTCCTTGAACTTTTCAAAGGTCTCAGACTTGTGTTTCATCAAATAGATATACCCGTATCTACTCAAGTCATCCGTGAGGGTGAGAACATAACGGTAGCCTCCGCGAACCTCAACACTCATCGGACCGCACACATCGGTATGTATGATTTCCAACAAGTTGGTTGCTCGCTCCATTGTTCCGGAGAACGGAGTCTTGGTCATCTTGCCCAAGAGGCTGTTGGGGAACGTTGCATGGGAAACAAAAATTTTCCTACGCTCACCAAGATCAATCTAGGAGATGCACATCTACGAGAGGAGAGTTGGATCCACATACCCTTGTAGATCGCTAAGCGGAAGCGTTCAAGAACGCGGTTGATGGAGTCGTACTCGCCGCGATTCAGATCGCCGAAGATCCTAGCACCGAAGCAACGGTGCCTCCGCGTTCAACACACGTGCAGCCCGGTGACGTCTCCCACGCCTTGATCCAGCAAGGAGAGAGGGAGAGGTTGGGGAAGACTCCATCCAACAGCAGCACAACGGCGTGGTGGTGATGGAGGAGCGCGGGACTCCAGCAGGGCTTCGCCAAGCGCTGCAAGAGACGAGGAGGGAGAGGGGTAGGGCTGCGCCAAGATGGAGATGTTCTCGTGTCTCTAGCAGCCCCAAAACCCCTCATATATATAGGGGGAAGGGAGGGCTGCGCCCCCCTTTAGGGTTTCCCTCCCCTAGGGTGCGGCCAACCCTAGATCCATCTAGGGGGGGCGGCCAAAGGGGGAGAGAGGGGGAGGCGCACCACTATTGGGCCTTAGGGCCCAACTGCATTAGGGTTTGCCCCCCTTCCCCTCTTGGGGCGCCCTGGGACTTGGTGGGGGGGCGCACCAGCCCCCTTGGGGCTGGTCCCCTCCCACACTTAGCCCACGCAGCCACCTGGGGTTGGTGGCCCCACCTGGTGGACCCCCGGGACC
This sequence comes from Secale cereale, assembly GCA_902687465.1. NCBI lineage: Eukaryota > Viridiplantae > Streptophyta > Magnoliopsida > Poales > Poaceae > Secale > Secale cereale. Next base: position 933,463,650 of record LR738711.1, on the reverse strand, counting down.
CTCCCGGTGGTCCCGGTACATTACCGATATCGCCCGAAACTTTTCCGGTGACCAAAACAGGACTTCCCATATATGAATCTTTACCTCCGGACCATTCCGGAACTCCTCGTGACGTCCGGGATCTCATCCGGGACTCCGAACAACATTCGGTAACCGCGTACATACTTTCCCTATAACCCTAGCGTCATCGAACCTTAAGTGTGTAGACCCTACGGGCTCGGGAACCATGTAGACATGACCGAGACAACTCTCCGGCCAATAACCAACAGCGGGATCTGGATACCCATGTTGGCTCCCACATGTTCCACGATGATCTCATCGGATGAACCACGATGTCAAGGATTCAATCAATCCCGTATACGATTCCCTTTGTCTATTGGTATAGCACTTGCCCGAGATTCGATCGTCGGTATACCGATACCTTGCTCAATCTCGTTACCGGCAAGTCTCTTTACTCATTCCGTAACACATCATCCCGTGATCAACTCCTTGATCACATATTGTGCACATTATGATGATGTCCTACCGAGTGGGCCCAGAGATACCTCTCCGTCATACGGAGTGACAAATCCCAGTCTCGATTCGTGCCAACCCAACAGACACTTTCGGAGATACCTGTAGTGCACCTTTATAGCCACCCAGTTACGTTGTGACGTTTGGTACACCCAAAGCATTCCTACGGTATCCAGGAGTTGCACAATCTCATGGTCTAAGGAAAAGATACTTGACATATAGAAAAGCTTTAGCATACGAACTACACGATCTGTGCTTGGCTTAGGATTGGGTCTTGTCCATCACATCATTCTCCTAATGATGTGATCCCGTTATCAACGACATCCAATGTCCATGGTCAGGAAACCGTAACCATCTATTGATCAACGAGCTAGTCATCTAGAGGCTTACTAGGGACATGGTGTTTGTCTATGTATCCACACATGTATCTGAGTTTCCTATCAATACAATTCTAGCATGGATAATAAACGATTATCGTGAACAAGGAAATATAATAATAACCAATTTATTATTGCCTCTAGGGCATATTTCCAACAGTCTCCCACTTGCACTAGAGTCAATAATCTAGTTCACATCGCCATGTGATTAACACCCATAGGTCACATCACCATGTGACTAACATCCAAAGAGTTTACTAGAGTCAGTAATCTAGTTCACATCAATATGTGATTAACACTCAATGAGTTCTGGGTTTGATCATGTTATGCTTGTGAGAGAGGTTGTAGTCAACGGGTCTGCAACATTCAGATCCCTATGTACTTCGCAAAAACTTTATGTCATATCGTAGATGCTGCTACCACGTTCCACTTGGAGCTATTCCAAACTGTTGCTCCATTATACGTATCCGGTATCTCCACTCAGAGTTATCCGGATAGGTGTTAAGCTTGCGTCGACGTAACTCTTTACGTCGAACTCTTTATCACCTCCATAACCGAGAAACATTTCCTTATTCCTCTAAGGATAATTTTGACCGCTATCTGGTGATCCACTCCTGGATCACCTTTGTACCCTCTTGCCAGACATTTGGCAAGGCACACATCAGGTGCGGTACTCAGCATGGCATATTGTATAGAGCCTATTACAAAAGCATAGGGGACGACCTTCGTCCTTCCTCTTTCTTCTGCCGCGGTCAAGCTTTGAGTCTTACTCAACTTCACACCTTACAACTCAGGCAAGAACTCCTTCTTTGACTGATCTATTTTGAACTCCTTCAAAATCATGTCAAAGGTGTGTGTTCTTTTGAAAGTATTATCAGGCGTCTTGATCTATCTGTATAGATCTTGATGCCCAATATGTAAGCAGCTTTATCTAGGTCTTCCTTTGAAAAACTCCTTTCAAACAACCCTTTACGCTTTCCAGAAATTCTACACCATTTCAGATCAACAATATGTCATTCACATATACTTATCAGAAATGTTGTAGTGCTCCCACTCACTTTATTATAAATACAAGTTTCTAACAAACTTAGTATAAACCCAAAAACTTTGATCACTCCATCAAAGCGTATATTCCGACTCCGAGATGCTTGCTCTAGTCCATGGAAGGATCGCTGGAGCTAGCATACCTTTTAGCATCCTTAGGATCAACAAAACCTTTTCTGATTGTATCACATACAACCTTTCCTTACGAAAACTGGTAAGAAAACTTGTTTTGACATCCATCTGCCAGATTTCATAAATGCAGCTTATGCTAACTTGATTCCGACGGACTTAAGCATCGCTACGAGTGAGAAAATCTCATCGTAGTCAACTCCTTGAACTTGTGAAAAACTCTTCGCCACAAGTCGAGCTTCATAGACGGTGACATTACCGTCCACGTCCGTCTTCTTCTTAAATATCCATTTATCTCAATGGCTTGCCGATCATCGGGCAAGTCCACCAAAGTCCATACTTTGTTTTGATACATGGATCCTATCTCGGATTTCTCGGCTTCTAACCATTTGTCGGAATATGGGCCCACCATCGCTTCTCCATAGTTTGTAGGTTCATTGTTGTCCAACAACATGACTTCTAAGACAGGATCACCGTACCACTCAGGAGTAGTACATATCCTTGTCGACCTACGAGGTTCGATAGCAACTTGATCTGGAGCTTCATGATCACTATCATTAGTTTCCTCTTCAACAGTCGTAGGTTCCACAGAAACATCTTTCTGTGTTGCACTACTCTCCGGTTGAAGTGAGGGTTCGACAACCTCATCAAGTTCTATCTTCCTCCCACTCAATTCTTTCGAGAGAAACTCCTTCTCGAGAAAGGACCCGTTCTTAGCGACAAACATTTTTGTCCTTGGATCTGAGATAGAAGGTATACCCAACCGTTACCAGTGGGTATTCCATGAAGATGTATTTGTCCGCTTTGGGTTCGAGCTTTTCCTGGCTGAAGCCATAAGCATCGCAGCCCCAAACATTTAAGAAAACGACAACTTTGGTTTCTTGCCAAACCATACGACGTCGTCTCAACGGACTTAGATGGTGCCCTATCTAAAGTGAATGCAGCTGTCTCTAATGCATAACCTCAAAATAATAGCGGTAGATCGGTAAGATACACCATAGATCGCACCATATCTCATAAGGTTCGATTACGATGTCCGGACACACCACTACGCTGTGGTGTTCCAGGGGACTTCAACTGCGAAACAATTCCACAATGTCTTAAGTGATTGCCAAACTCATAATTCAGATAATATCCCCTTGATCAGATCGTAGGAACATGATCTTCTTGTTATGATGATTCTTAATCTTCACTCTGAAATTGTTTGAACCTTTCAAAAGTTTCAGACTTTTGCTTCATTAAGTAAATATACCATATCTACTCAAATCGTCATTGAAGATGAGAAAATAACGATATCCACCACACGCCTTAATTCTCATTGGATCACATACATCAGCATGTATGATTTCCAACAAGTCACTTGCCCGTTTCATTGTACCTGAAAACGGGATCTCAGTCATCCTGCCCAAGAGGCATGGCTCGCATGTGTCAAGCAATTCAAAATCAAGTGACTCCAAACGTCCATCAGCATGGAGTTTCTTCATGCATTTTATGCCAAAATGACCTAAGCGGCAGTGCCACAAGAAAGTGGTACTATCATTATTAACTCTACATCTTTTGGCATTAATATTATCATTATGTGTATTACCATGATCGAGATTCAACGAACCATTGGGTGCATGACCATAAAGGTATTATTCATGTAAACAGGATAACCATTATTCTCTTACTTAAATGAATAACCGTATTGCGATGAACATGATCTAATCATTTTCATGCTCAACGTAGACACCTGATAACATTTATCTAGGTTCAACACCAATCTCGAAAATAGAGGAAGTGTGCGATGGTGATCTCATCAACCTTGGAAACACTTCCAACACACATCGTCACCTCGTCCTTAGCTAGTCTCCGTTCAGTGCGTAGCTCTTGCTTCAAGTCACTAATAATAGCAACTGAACCGGTATCCAATACCAAGGTGCTGCAAGGAGTACTACTAAGGTACACATCAATAACACGTATATCAAATATACTTTGTTGAAGTTGCCAGCTATCATATCTACCATGTATTTGGGGTGGTTCCGCTACCATGTGACCGTTACCCTTACAATCGAAGCACTTAGTCTCGAGGTTTGGGTGCAACCTTAGGTTCCCTCATTAGAGCGACAACTGGTTTGCCATTCATGAAGTTTCCCTTCTAGCCCTTGCCCCTTTTGAAACCAGTGGTCTTGCTAAACCATCAACACTTGATGCTCCTTCTTGATTTCTACTTTTGCGGTACTAAGAACCGCTAACAGCACCGGGATCATCTCCATCCTTTGCATGTCATAGTTCATCACGAAGTTCTAGTAGCTTGGTGATAGTGTCTAGAGAATTATGTCAACCACTATCTCACCTGGAAGATTAACTCCCACTTGGTTCAAGTGATTTCAGTACCCAGACATTCTGAGCACATGCTCACTAGTTGAGCCATTCTCCTCCATCTTTTTGGCAAAAGAACTTGTCAGAGGTCTCACACCTCTCAGCACGGGCATGAGCCTAAAATCCCAATTTCAGCTCTTAGAACATCTCATATGTTCTATGGCGTTCAAAACGTCATTGGAATCCCGATTCTAAGCCGTGAAGTATGGTGCACTAAACTATCAAGTAGTCATCAGGACGTCTCTGTCAGGTGTTCACAACATCCACAGACAACGTTGTAGGGGTTTGCACATCGAGCGGTGCATCAAAGACGTAAGCTTTCTGTGCAGCAGTGAGGACACTCCTCGGACTACGGACCCAGTCCGCATCCTTGCTTACATTACCTTTCAACTTAGTCTTTCTCTAGGATCGTATTAAACAGGGAGCTACAACGCAGTTATTGGTCTACAACATAATTTGCAAAGTCAACTTAGACTATTGTTCATGATAAGTGAGTTTAACTAATCAAATTACTTATAACTCCCACTCAAATTGACATCCCTCTGGTCATCCGAGCGTGACATGATCCAAATCCACCAACCCAAGTCCGATCATCACGTGAGATGAGGTGGTGTCAATGGTGAACATCAACATGTTGATCATATCTACTATATGACTCATGCTCGACCTTTCGGTCCTCCGTGTTCCGAGGCCATGTCTGTACATGCTAGGCTCGTCAAGTCTAACCCGAGTGTTCTGCATGTGCAAAACTGGCTTGCACCCGTTGTATGCGAACGTAGAGTCTATCACACCCGATCATCACGTGGTGCTTCGAAACGACGAACCTTCGCAACGGTGCACACTCGGGGGGAACACAATTTTATCTTGAAATTTTAGTGAAGGATCATCTTATAATGCTACCGTCGTCCTAAGCAAAATAAGATGCATAAAAGGATTAACATCACATGCAAATCATAAGTGACATGATATGGCCATCAACTCGTGCTTTTGATCTCCATCTCCAAAGCACCGGCATGATCTCCATCGTCACCGGCGCCACACCATGATCTCCATCATCATGATCTCCATCATCGTGTCGCCATCTGGGTTGTCGCGCGCCCACCATGCTCTTACTACTATTGCTACCGTTTAGCGATAAAGTAAAGCATTACAAAGCGCTTAATGATTGACACGCAGGTCATACAAAAATTAAAGACAACCCTATGGCTCCTGCCGGTTGCCGTATGCATCGACATGCAAGTCGATATTAACTATTACAACATGATCATCTCATACATCAAATATATCTCATCATGTCATTGGCCATATCATATCACATACATACCCTGCAAAAACAAGTTAGACGTCCTCTAATTTGTTGTTGCATGTTTTACGTGGCTGCTATGGGTATCTAGCAAGAACGCTTCTTACCTACGCAAAGCCACAACGGTGATATTCAAGTTGCTATTTAACCTTCTACAAGGACCGCCTTGTTCTATTCCGATTCAACTAAGATAGGAGAGACAGACACCCGCCAGCCATCTTATGCAACAAAAGTTACATGTCTGTCGATGGAACCGGTCTCATGTACGTGGACATGTAAAGTTGGTCCGGGCCGCTTCATCCCATAATACCGCTGAATCAAGAAAGACTAAGGAGGGCAGCAATTTAAACATCAACGCCCACAAACCCTTTTGTGTTCTACTCGTGAAAGCATCTACGCAAGATCCTAGCTCTGATACCACTGTTGGGGAACGTTGCATGGGAAACAAAAATTTTCCTACGCTCACCAAGATCAATCTAGGAGATGCACATCTACGAGAGGAGAGTTGGATCCACATACCCTTGTAGATCGCTAAGCGGAAGCGTTCAAGAACGCGGTTGATGGAGTCGTACTCGCCGCGATTCAGATCGCCGAAGATCCTAGCACCGAAGCAACGGTGCCTCCGCGTTCAACACACGTGCAGCCCGGTGACGTCTCCCACGCCTTGATCCAGCAAGGAGAGAGGGAGAGGTTGGGGAAGACTCCATCCAACAGCAGCACAACGGCGTGGTGGTGATGGAGGAGCGCGGGACTCCAGCAGGGCTTCGCCAAGCGCTGCGGGAGACGAGGAGGGAGAGAGGTAGGGCTGCGCCAATCGACCGAGGTCAAAACTTGTTCTGGGCAGCCCTAAACTTCACATATATATAGGGGGGAAGTAGGGGCTGCGCCCCCATCTAGGGTTTCCTCCCTAGGGGTGGCGGCAGCCCCCCAGAACCCATCTAGGGTGCGGCCAAGGGGGGAGAGAGAGGGGGCGCCCTAGGGTGGGCCTTAAGGCCCATCTGGACCTAGGGTTTGCCCCCCTCCCCTCTCCTTGCGCCTAGAGACTTGGTGGGGGGGCGCACCAGCCCCCTTGGGGCTGGTCCCCTCCCACACTTAGCCGACGCAGCCACCTGGGGTTGGTGGCCCCACCTGGTGGACCCCCGGGACCCTCCCGGTGGTCCCGGTACATTACCGATATCGCCCGAAACTTTTCCGGTGACCAAAACAGGACTTCCCATATATGAATCTTTACCTCCGGACCATTCCGGAACTCCTCGTGACGTCCGGGATCTCATCCGGGACTCCGAACAACATTCGGTAACCGCGTACATACTTTCCCTATAACCCTAGCGTCATCGAACCTTAAGTGTGTAGACCCTACGGGTTCGGGAACCATGTAGACATGACCGAGACAACTCTCCGGCCAATAACCAACAGCGGGATCTGGATACCCATGTTGGCTCCCACATGTTCCACGATGATCTCATCGGATGAACCACGATGTCAAGGATTCAATCAATCCCGTATACGATTCCCTTTGTCTATCGGTATAGCACTTGCCCGAGATTCGATCGTCGGTATGCCGATACCTCGCTCAATCTCGTTACCGGCAAGTCTCTTTACTCGTTCCGCAACACATCATCCCGTGATCAACTCCTTGATCACATATTGTGCACATTATGATGATGTCCTACCGAGTGGGCCCAGAGATACCTCTCCGTCACACGGAGTGACAAATCCCAGTCTCGATTCGTGCCAACTCAACAGACACTTTCGGAGATACTTGTAGTGCACCTTTATAGCCACCCAGTTACGTTGTGACGTTTGGTACACCCAAAGCATTCCTACGGTATCCGTGAGTTGCACAATCTCATGGTCTAAGGAAAAGATACTTGACATATAGAAAAGCTTTAGCATACGAACTACACGATCTGTGCTAGGCTTAGGATTGGGTCTTGTCCATCACATCATTCTCCTAATGATGTGATCCCGTTATCAACGACATCCAATGTCCATGGTCAGGAAACCGTAACCACCTATTGATCAACGAGCTAGTCATCTAGAGGCTTACTAGGGACATGGTGTTTGTCTATGTATCCACACATGTATCTGAGTTTCCTATCAATACAATTCTAGCATGGATAATAAACGATTATCGTGAACAAGGAAATATAATAATAACCAATTTATTATTGCCTCTAGGGCATATTTCCAACAGAGGCATGGTTCGCACGTGTCAAATGATTCATATTCAAGAGACTCTAGAAGTCCATCTGAATGGAGCTTCTTCATACGTTTGACACCAATATGACCAAGGCGGCAATGCCACAAGTATGTGGGACTATCATTATCAACTTTACATCTTTTGGCATCTACACTATGAATATGTGTATCATCACGTTCGAGATTCATCAAAAATAAACCATTGACCAGCGGGGCATGACCATAAAACATATCTCTCAAATAAATAGAACAACCATTATTCTCCGATTTGAAAGAGTAGCCATCTCGCATAAGACGAGATCCAGAAACAATATTCATGCTCGAAGCTGGTACTAAATAACAATTATTGAGGTTTAAAACTAATCCCGAGGGTAGATGTAGAGGTAGCGTGCCGACGGCGATCACATCGACCTTGGAACCATTCCCGACGCGCATCATCACCTCATCCTTCGCCAGTCTCCGTTTATTCCGCAGCTCCTGTTTTGAGTTACAAATGTGAGCAACTGCACCGGTATCGAATACCCAGGAGCTACTACGAGTGCTGGTAAGGTACACATCAATAACATGTATATCATATATACCTTTGACGTTGCCGGCCTTCTTCTCTGCTAAATATTTGGGGCAGTTCCGCTTCCAGTGACCCGTTCCCTTGCAATAAAAGCACTCTGTTTCAGGCTTGGGTCCATACTTTGGCTTCTTCCTGGCAACAGGCTTGCCAGGCACGGCAACTCCCTTGCCGTCCTTCTTGAAGTTCTTCTTACCCTTGCCTTTCTTGAACTTAGTGGTTTTATTGACCATCAACACTTGATGTTCTTTCCTGATGTCCACCTCCGTTGATTTCAGCATCGAATATACCTCGGGAATGGACTTCTCCATCCCCTGCATATTGAAGTTCAACACGAAGCTCTTGAAGCTTGGTGGGAGCGACTGGAGGATTCTGTCAACGACCGCTTCATCTGGGAGATTCATTCCCAGCTGAGACAAGCGGTTGTGCAATCCTGAAATCTTGAGGATGTGCTCACTGACAGAACTGTTCTCCTCCATCTTACAGCTGTAGAATGCGTCGGAGACATCATATCTCTCGACTCGGGCATGAGCTTGGAAAACCATTTTCAGCTCTTCGAACATCTCATATGCTCTGTGGTGCTCAAAACGTTTTTGGAGCCCCGACTCTAAGCTGTAAAGCATGCCGCACTGAACCAGGGAGTAATCATCACAACGCGACTGCCAAGCGTTCATAACGTCTTGGTTTGCCGGGGCGGGAGCGTCACCTAGCGGTGCTTCTAGGACATAAGTTCTCTTGGCAGCTATGAGGATAATCCTCAGGTTACGGACCCAATCCGTATAGTTGCTACCATCATCTTTCAGCTTGGTTTTCTCTAGGAACGCGTTGAAGTTGAGGGAAACCTGAGCGTGGACCATTTGATCTACAAGAGATATTGTAAAGAATTTAGACTAAGTTCATGATAATTAAGTTCATCTTAATCAAATTTTAATGAACTCCCACTCAGAATGACATCTCTCTAGTCATCTAAGTGATACACGATCCGAATCGACTAGCCCGTGTCCGATCATCACGTGAGACGGACTAGTCATCAACGGTGAACATCTTCATGTTGATCGTATCTTCTATACAACTCGTGTTCGACCTTTCGGTCTTCCGTGTTCCGAGGCCATGTCTGTACATGCTAGGCTCGTCAAGTGAACCCTAAGTGTATCGCGTGTGTAAATCTGTCTTACACCTGTTGTATGCGAACGTTAGAACCTATCACACCCGATCATCACGTGGTGCTTCGGAGCAACGAACTTTAGCAATGGTGCACAGTTAGGGGAAACACAATACTTGAAATTTTAGTGAGAGATCATCTTATTTACTACCTCGTTCTAAGTAAACAAGATGCATAAACATGATAAACATCACATGCAATCAATTAAAGTGACATGATATGGCCAATATCATCTTGCTCCTTGGATCTCCATCTTCGGGGCACCATGATCATCTTGTCACCGGCTCGACACCATGATCTTCATCATCATGATCTCCATCATCGTGTCTTGAAGAAGTCGTCACGCCAACTATTACTTCTACTACTATAGCTAACGTTTAGCAATGAAGTAAAGTAATTACATGGCGTTATTTAGTGACACGCAGGTCATACAATAATAAAGACAACTCCTATGGCTCCTGCCGGTTGTCAAGTTCATCGACATGCAAGTCGTGATTCCCTATTACAAAAACATGATCAATCTCATACATCACATATATCATTCATCACATCTTCGTTCTTGGCCATACCACGTCACAAAACACATGCTGCAAAAACAAGTTAGACGTCCTGTAATTGTTGTTGCAAGTTTTACGTGGCTTCTATAGGATTTCTAGCAAGAACGTTTCTTACCTACGCCAAAACCACAACGTGATTTGTCAACTTCTATTTACCCTTCATAAGGACCCTTTTCATCGAATCCGATCCGACTAAAGTAGGAGAGACAGACACCCGCCAGCCACCTTATGCATCTAGTGCATGTCTGTCGGTGGAACCAGTCTCACGTAAGCGTACGTGTAAAGTCGGTCCGGGCCGCTTCATCCCACAATACCGCCGAATCAAGATTGACTAGTAACGGTAAGAAAGTTGAACAAAATCAAAACGCCCACAACTGCTTTGTGTTCTACTCGTGCAAGATGCTACGCATAAAACCTAGCTCAGATGCCACTGTTGGGGAACGTAGCATAATTCAAAAAATTTCTACGCTTTCACCAAGATCCAACTATGGAGACATCTAGCAACGAGCAAGTAAGAGTGCATCTACATACCGTTATGTAGATCGCGTGCGGAAGCTTTCGAAGAAGCATGGATGAAGTAGTCGTACTCTTCGCGTTCTTCGTCACCGATGATCTAGCGCCGAACGGATGGCACCTCCGCGTTCAACACACGTCCGGTGCAGCAACGTCACCTCCTTCTTGATCCAGCAAGGGGGGAGGAGAAGTCGTCAGAGATCCGGCAGCACGACGGCGTGATGACGGATGCAGTGGAGATCACAGCAGGGCTTCGCCGGGCGCCCTGCGTGGGAGTATGGAGGTGTGACAGGAGGGGGAGAGGCGCCAGGGCAAGGGTGCGGCTGCCCTCTCCCTCCCCACATATATATAGGGGGCCAGGGGGTGCGCCAGGGCCCCTGCAGATCCAATCTGCAGGGGGGCGGCGGCCAGGGGGGTTTCCTTGCCCCCCAAGGCTAGTGGGGCGCCCCCTCCCCCTAGGGTTTCAACCCTAGGCGCATGGGGAGGTGGGCCCCTAGTGGTGCGCCAGCCCATTAGGGCTGGACACTTCCCCTTGCGGCCTAGGGGCCCCACCGGGATGGGTGGCCCCACCCGATGGACCCCCGGGGACCCTCCGGTGGTCCCGGGACGCTACCGGTGACCCCCGGAGATCACCCGTTGGCCGAAACTGGAGTTCCTATATATCAATCTTTACCTCCGTACCATTCCGGAACTCCTCGTGACGTCCGGGATCTCATCCTGGACTCCGAACAACTTTCGGGTTTCCACGTGCATTTATCTCTACGACCCTAGCGTTACCGAACCTTAAGTGTGTAGACCCTACGGGTTCGGGAGGCACGTAGACATGACCGAGAACACTCTCAGGTCACTAACCAACAGCGGGATCTGGATACCCATGTTGGTTCCCACGTGTTCCTCGATGATCTTCATCGGATGAACCACCGTGTCAAGGATTCACTCAATCCCGTATGTTTATTCCCTTTGTCCATCGGTACAGTACTTGCTCGAGATTCGATCGTCGGTATTCCCGATACCTTGTTCAATCTCGTCATGGCAAGTCTCTTTACTCGATCCGTAATCCATCATCCCGTGACTAACTACTTAGTCACATTGAGCTCATTATGATGATGTCTTACCGAGTGGGCCCAGAGGCACCTCTCCGTCATACGGAGTGACAACATCCCAGTCTCGGTTCGTACCAACTCAACAGACACTTTCGGAGATACCCGATGCGTACCTTTATAGCCACCCAGTTACGTTGTGACGGTTGGCACACCCAAAGTACTCCTACGCTATCCGGGAGTTGTACAACCTCATGGTCTAAGGAATAAATACTTGACACCGAAAAGCTTATGCATTACGAACTATACGATCTCGTGTTATGCTCAAGTTTGGGTCTTGTCCATCACATCATTCTCCTAATGATGTGATCCCGTTATCACTGACATCTCATGTCCATGGTCAGGAAACCGTGACCATCTGTTGATCAACGAGCTGGTAACTAGAGGCCTACCAGGGACTCATTGTGGTCTATGTATTCACACATGTATCGCTGTTTCCGTACAATACAATTCAAGCATGAATAACAGACAATTATCATGAACAAGGAGATATAATAATAATGCTTTTATTATTGCCTCTAGGGCATATCTCCAACATGTTGTTCCCATAAGAGTTAGAGGGGAACGGTCTAGAATTGTTACCAAAGTTACTCCTATAAGCATTGTTGTTTAAATTGTTTCTAGAGATAAAATTCACATCTACTTGTTCTTGAGCAATCAAAGAATTTAAAGGAACATCACGAGGATCAACAGTTGATTGCTTCAAAAGTAGAGACATGATCAAGTCAACTTTTTCATTGAGGGAGGAAATCTCCTCGACAGAGTTTACCTTCCTACCTGTTGGAGCGCGTTCGGTGTGCCATTGGGAATAGTTGGTCATCATCTCATCGAGAAGCTTTGTGGCAGCACCAAGTGTAGTTGACATAAAAGTTCCTCCCGCGGCCGAATCTAACAAGTTCCGCGAGGTAAAGTCCAAGCCTGCATAAAAAGTTTGGATAACCATCCAAGTAGTCAAACCGTGAGTAGGGCAGTTCTTGATAAGAGACTTCATACGTTCCCAAGCTTGGGCAACATGTTCATTATCCAATTGTTTAAAATTCATGATGTTACTTCTAAGTTGGATAATTTTAGCAGGTGGATAGTATTTTCCAATAAAAGCATCTTTGCACTTGTCCCATGAATCTATGCTATTTCTAGGCAAAGACTGAAACCAAATTTTTGCTCCTCCTCTCAAAGAGAAAGGAAAAAGCTTAAGCTTAACAATATTACCATCTATTTCTTGGTACTTTTGCATATCACAAAGTTCTACAAAGTTGTTCAAGTGTAAAGCAGCATCATCTCCAGCACCGGAGAATTGATCTTTCATGACTAAGTTAAGTAAAGCAGGTTTAATTTCATATGAAGGTGCTGAAGTGGCAGGTGTAGTGATAGGTGTGCTGATAAAGTCATCGTTGTTGTGACTAGTGAAGTCACACAACTTGGTGTTCTCGGTGGAACCCATAGTAGCAAGCAAGCAAGATAACTATTTTTGTGATTTTTGATAAAAGAAACTAAAGCAAATAATGAAAGGTAAACTAACAAGACTAATAAGCAAAGGTAAAAGATAGCATGCAACTCCCCTATCCTGAAGAGTGGAGTCCCCGCCAACGGCGCCAGAAAATACTCCTTGATGGGCCTCGAACCCCTCGTTGGATTACCCCAAGTGGAAGGTGTAAGATGTAGTAAGTAGAAGTGTTTTCCCTTAGCAAAGATGCCAAGGATCGAATCCCCAGAGACTCCTAGGTTCAACAGGTAGGTGTCAACCGCTAACGGCGCAATTAGCAATCAACGTGGACCTGCACACAGATACAAATAACTTTGCTCCCAACGAGTACAGAGAGGTTGTCAATCTCTCCGGCCTTGTAGTTCACAAAGGGTTAAAAGCAATATGATAGTAGTGATAGATAGTAATTTGCAATAGTACATAAAATAGCGGAAAGTAAAATAGTGTATGTGATCAATGATGGCAATATGGACCGGAGTCACATGATGTTCACTAGTGATGTCTCTCTCCCAAAAGACGATAAAACAGCTATGTGAGGTAACAAATTACAGCTGGGCAATTGACAGGACCACGAACGCAAACCAATGCTGACTACATTACAAGAAAGGTTGAGGTTCAAAGCATGGGCGGTACGCCAAAGTAAGTAGACCGAAATCCATCTGCATCTACTACTAATCATCCACCTTGAGATATCTATCCAGAACATCTCGCTGGTATTAAGTTGCGAGTCCCACCCATAGTGTAAACTCAATGCAACAGACAACTGCATTAAAAGAACTTTGCGTAAAGTAAACAATCCTTGCACCCGCGGGCACAAGCACCGTTGTTTTCCCCCTTGTGGCAACAGCACATCCCCTAGACTCATGTTTCTGTCACTCAAGCTAGTCATCGAGGGGCATGAACCCACAATCGAGCATAACGTTCCCTCTTGGAGTCACTACTTACTACTCGGCCAAAGCAATAAATAACAACGGAGAACATGCAAGAATTACTTATGAACTAAAATATAAAAGAGGTGAATCAAATATATTACTCAAGATCAATCTGAACATAATCTCATAATCCATCGGATCCCAGCAAACTCAACATAGCAACATCATAAGGATTACATAGGTGCCTCGATCATGTAGGGCAGATCACGAGGACTAATTAGTGAAGCACAAGAACGGGAGGAGAACATCACATAGCTACTGGTCATGGACTCATGGTCCAAGGGAGACTTCTCACGAGTCATCCGGGAGGCGTCCATGATGGTGGAGAAGCTCCCGGTGGTGATCCTCCCCTCCGGCAGGGTGCCGGGAAGAGTTCTCCTGGTGCTCCCGATCTTGGAAGCGGCGGCGGCGGCGGAACAGAGATGGGATCGCGAAAAGAAGTCCTGTTTCAAGGGTTACGGGGGACCCTTTAAATATCTGCCAAAGTAGGGCACCGGGGGGCACTCGGGGGGCCGAGGTTCCCCCGGCGCGGCCCAGGGGGGGGGGTGCCCACAGGGCGCCTGGAGCCCCTATGGCCCCCCAGGCTCCCCTTCGGAAGCAGTGTCGTTCCCGGAACGCTGATTTTTTATATATATTTTCTGTATTTTTCTGGGCAGTTCTCGAAACGTGAAAACCTGAAATACAAAAACAGCCGAAAACAGAAACTGGCACTGGGGTGCACTGGATTAGTAAGTTAGTCCAAATATGATTAAAAGTGTATGGAAGTGTATGAATATCATAGCAATATCACCCAAAAGTGGCATGGAGCAAGCAGAAATTATAGATACGTTTTGGACGTATCACTCAACCAATATAGCTATGCTCCCCGGCAACGGCGCCAGAAAAAGGTCTTGATAACCACAAGTATAGGGGATCGCAACAGTTTTTGAGGGTAGAGTATTCAACCCAAATTTATAGATTCGACACAAGGGGAGCCAAAGAACATTTGCAAGTATTAGCAACTGAGTTGCCAATTCAATCACACCTGGAGATTAATTATCTGCAACAAAGTGATCAGTAGCACAGTAATATGATAGCTTTGATAGTAGTGGTAGCAGCAACAGTGATGGTAACCGTGATTGTAATAGTTTTGTCGCAGTAGCAATAGTAACAACAGCAGTAGTAACTTAACAAGATCAATATGTAGGAAAATCGTAGGCATTGGATCAGCAATTTGTTCAATGATATTCATCATGTGACAGTTACAACCTAGGGCGATACGACACTAGCTCCAGTTCATAAATATAATGTAGGCATGCATTCCGTAAATAGTCATACGTGCTTATGGAAAGAACTTGTATGACATCTTTTGTCCTACCCTCCCGTGGCAATGGGGTCCATAAGGAAACTAAGGGATATTAAGGCCTCCTTTTAATAGAGTATCGGAACAAAGCATTAGCACATAGTGAATATAAGAACTCCTCAAATTACGGTCATCACCAAGAAGTATCCCGCATATTGTCACTACAGGGTTTACGGATCATAACACATAATAGGTGACTATGACTTGCAAGATCGGATGTAGAACATAGATATAATAGTGATAACATAAATGGTTCAGATCTGGAATCATGGCACTCGGGCCCAAAGTGTCAAGCATTAAGCGTAGCAAAGTCATAACAACATCAATCTCCGAACATAATGGACACTAGGGATCAATCCCTAACAAAACTAACTCAATTACATGATGAATCTCATCTAACTCCTCACCGACCAGCGAGCCTACGAAGGAATTACTCACTCCTGGTGGAGAGCATCATGGAATTGGCGACGGAGGAGGGTTGGTGATGACGAAGACTGAGATACCCCTCTTCGAAGCCCCAAACGGGCTCCAGATCTGGCCTCCCGACGAAGAACAGGAGGTGATGGCGGCTCTGTATCGTGGAATGAGATAATTCTTCCTCCCTGATTTTTTATCCGAAAATAGGTATTTATGGAGTCGGAGTTAGGGTCTGCGGGGCCACCAGGTGGGGACAACCCACCTGGGTGTGCCGGGAGGGGGGCTGGTGGGTTGTGCCCACCCAGGTGTTGGGGAACGTAGTATTTCAAAATTTTCCTACGATCACGCAAGATCTATCTACTAGATGCATAGCAACAAGAGGGGAGAGTGTGTCTACGTACCCTCGTAGACTGAAAGCGGAAGCGTCTAGTGACGCGGTTGATGTAGTCGAATTTCTTCGCGATCCAACCGATCAAGCACCGAACGTACGGAGCCTCCGCGTTCAACACACGTTCAGCTTGATGACGTCCCACGAGCTCTTGATCTAGTAGAGCCTCACGAGAGAGTTTCGTCAGCACGACGGCGTGGTGACGGAGATGATGAAGCTACCGACATAGGGCTTCTCCTAAGCACTGCAACGGTATGACCATGGTGTGTTTCTGTGGAGAGGGGCACCGCACATGGTTGGGAGAGATCAACTGATCAACTTGTGTGTCTATGGGGTGCCTCTACCCCCGTATATAAAGGAGTGGAGGAGGGCGAGGGCCGGCCTTCTCTATGGTGCGCCCTAGGGGAGTCCTACTCCCATCGGGAGTAGGATTCCCCCTTTCCTAGTAGAACTAGGAGCCCTTCCAAGTAGTAGGACTAGGAGAGAAGGAAAGGGATAAGAGAAGAGAAGGAAGGAGGGGGCGCAGCCCCTCCCCGTAGTCCAATTCGGACTAGGCCTTGGGGGGGCAGCCTTCCTCTTCTCTCTTTCCCCTAAAGCCCAATAAGGCCCATATACTGCCCGGCGAATTCCCGTAACTCTCCGATACTCCGAAAAATACCCGAATCACTCGGAACCTTTCCGATGTCCGAATATAGTCGTTCAATATATCGATCTTTACGTCTCGACCATTTCGAGACTCCTCGTCATGTCCCTGATCTCATCCGGGACTCCGAACTACCTTCGGTACACCAAAACACATAAACTCATAATACCGATTGTCATCAAACGTTAAGCGTGCGGACCCTACGGGTTCGAGAACTATGTAGACATGACCGAGACTCATCTCCGGTCAATAACCAATAGCGGAACCTGGATGCTCATATTGGATCCTACATATTCTATGAAGATCTTTGTCAGTCAAACCGCATAACAACATACGTTGTTCCCTTGGTCATCGGTATGTTACTTTCCCGAGATTCGATCGTCTGTATCACCATACCTAGTTAATATCGTTACCGGCAAGTCTCTTTACTCGTTCTGTAATACATCATCTAGTGACTAACTCATTAGTCATTTGCTTGCAAGGGTTATTATGATGTGTATTACCGAGAGGGCCCAGAGATACCTCTCCGACACTCGGAGTGACAAATCCTATTCTTGATCTATGCCAACACCACGAACACCTTCAGAGACACCTGTAGAGCATCTTTATAATCACCCAGTTACGTTGTGACGTTTGATAGCAGACAAGGTGTTCCTCCGGTATACGGGAGTTGCATAATCTCATAGTCATAGGAACATGTTTAAGTCATGAAGAAAGCAATAGCAGTAAAACTAAACGATCATAGTGCTAAGCTAACAGATGGGTCTAGTCCATCACATCATTCTCCTAATGATGTGACCCTGTTGATCAAATGACAACTCATGTCTATGGTTAGGAAACATAACCATCTTTGATCAATGAGCTAGTCTAGTAGAGGCATACCAGGGACACTTTGTTTTGTCTATGTATTCACACATGTACTAAGTTTCCAGTTAATAAAATTCTAGCATGAATAATAAACATTTATCATGATATAAGGAAATAAATAATAAATTTATTATTGCCTCTAGGGCATATTTCCTTCAGTCTCCCACTTGCACTAGAGTCAATAATCTAGTTCACATCTCCATGTGATTTAATGCCGATAGTTCACATCGTTATGTGAATAACACCCATAGTTCACATCGCCAAGTGACCAATACCCAAAGGGTTTACTAGAGTCAATAATCTATTTCACATCGCTATGTGATTAACACCCAAGAGTAGTAAGGTGTGATCATGTTTTGCTTGTGAGAGAAATTTAGTCAACGGATCTGACACATTCAGATCCGTATGTATTTCACAAATTTCTATGTCTACAATGCTCTGCATGGAGCTACTCTAGCTAATTGCTCCCACTTCCAATATGCATCCAGATTGATACTTAGAGTCATCTGGATTAGTATAAATCTTGCACCGGTGTAACTCTTTACAACGAACTCTTTATCACCTCCATAACCGAGAAACATTTCCTTAGTCATCATGTAACTAAGGATAATTTTGACTGCTGTCCAGTGATCTACTCCTGGATCACTTTTGTACCTCCTTGCCAAACTCATGTTAAGGTACACAACAGGTATGGTACACAACATGGCATACTTTATAGAACCTATGGCTGAGGCATAGGGAATGACTTTCATTCTTTCTCTATCTTCTGCCGATGTCGGGCTTTGAGTCTTACTCAACTTCATACCTTACAACTCAGGAAAGAACTCTTTCTCTGACTGATCCATTTTGAACTACTTCAAAAACTTGTCAAGGTATGTTCTCATTGAAAAAACTTATCAAGTGTCTCGATCTATCTCTATAGATCTTGAGGCTCAATATGTAAGCAGCTTTACCGAGGTTTTTCTTTGAAAAAAAAAACTCCTTTCAAACACGCCTTTATGTTTTCCAGAAAATTCTACATCATTTCTGATCTAAAATATGTCATTCACATATACTTATCAGAAAGGCTGTAGTGCTCCCACTCACTTTCTTGTAAATACAGGCTTCACCGCAAGTCTGTATAAAACTATATGCTTTGATCAACTTATCAAAGTGTATATTCCAACTCTGAGATGCTTGCACCAGTCCATAGATGGATCGCTGGAGCTTGCACACTTTGTTACCACCTTTAGGATCGACAAAACCTTCTGGTTGCATAATATACAACTCTTCTTTAAGATATCCATTCAGGAATGCAGTTTTGACATCCATTTGCCAGATTTCTTAATCATAAAATGTGGCAATTGCTAACATGATTCGGACATACTTAAGCATCGCTACGGGTGAGAAAGTCTCATCGTAGTCAACTCCTTGAACTTGTCGAAAACCTTTCGCAACAAGTCGAGCTTTGTAAACAATAACATTATCGTCAGCGTCGGTCTTCCTCTTGAAGATCCATTTATTTTCGATGGCTTGCTGATCATCGGGCAAGTCAACCAAAGTCCACACTTTGTTCTCATACATGGATCCCATCTCAGATTTCATGGCCTCAAGCCATTTTGCGGGATCTGGGCTCATCATCGCTTCCTCATAGTCCATAGGTTCATCATGGTCTAGTAACATGATTTCCAGAACCGGGTTGCCGTACCACTCTGGCGCGGAACGTACTCTGGTTGATCTACGAAGTTCAGTAGTAACTTGATCCGAAGTTTCATGATCATCATCATTAGCTTCCGCACTAATTGGTGTAGGAATCACTGGAACTACTTTCTGTGATGTACTACTTTCCAATTCGAGAGAAGGTACAATTACCTCATCAAGTTCCACTTTCCTCCCACTCACTTCTTTCGAGAGAAACTACTTCTCTAGAAAGGATCCATTCGTAGCAACGAATATCTTGCCTTCGGTTCTGTGATAGAAGGTGTACCCAACAGTCTCTTCTGGGTATCCTATGAAGACACATTTCTCCGACTTGGGTTCGAGCTTATCAGGTTGAAGCTTTTTCACATAAGCATCACAGCCCCAAACTTTAAGAAACGACAACTTTGGTTTCTTGCCAAACCATAGTTCATAAGGCGTCGTCTCAATGGATTTTTAGATGGTGCCCTTATTAAACGTGAATGCATCTGTCTCTAATGCACAACCCTAAATGATAGTGGTAAATCAGTAAGAGACATCATAGATCGCGCCATATCTAATAAAGCACGGTTACGACGTTCGGACACACCATAACGATGTGGTGTTCCAGGTAGCGTGAGTTGTGAAACTATTCCACATTGTTTCAAATGAAGACCAAACTCGTAACTCAAATATTCACCTCCACGATCAGATCGTAGGAACTTTATTTTCTGGTTACGATGATTCTCTACTTCACTCTGAAATTCTTTGAACTTTTCAAATGTTTCAAACTTGTGTTTCATTAAGTAGATATACCCATATCTGCTCAAATCATCAATGAAGGTTAGAAAATAACGATACTCGCTGCGAGCCTTAACACTCATCGGTCCACATACATCAGTATGTATGATTTCCAATAAATCAGTTGCTCGCTCCATTGTTCCGGAGAACGGAGTTTTAGTCATCTTGCCCATGAGGCATGGTTTGCAAGCACCAAGTGATTCATAATCAAGTGATTCCAAAATTCCATCAATATGGAGTTTCTTAATGCGCTTTACACCAATATGACCTAAACGACAGTGCCAAAATTAAGTTGCACTATCATTATTAACTTTGCATCTTTTGGCTTCAATATTATGAATATGTGTATCACTACGATCGAGATCCAATAAACTATTTTCATCGGGTGTATGACCATCGAAGGCTTTATTCATGTAAACAGAATAAGAATTATTCTATGACTTTAAATGAATAACTGTATTGCAACAAACATGATCAAATCATATTCATGCTCAACGCAAATGCCAAATAACATTTATTTAGGTTCTACACTAATCCCGAAAGTATAGGGAGTGTGCGATGATGATCATATCAATCTTGGAACCACTTCCAACACACATCGTCACTTCACCTTTAACTAGTCTCTGTTCATTCCGCAACTCTCGTTTCGAGTTACTAATTTTAGCAACTTAACCGATATCAAATACCCAGGGGTTGCTATGAACACTAGTAAAGTACATATCAATATCTGTATATCAAATATACCTTTATTCACTTTTCCGTCCTTCTTACCGCCAAGTATCTAGGGCAGTTCCACTTCCAGTGACCATTTCCTTTGCAGTAGAAGCACTTAGTTTCAGGCTTGAGTTTAGCTTTGGGTTTCTTCACGGGAGTGAAAACTTGCTTGTCATTATTTTTGAAGTTCCCTTTCTATCCCTTTGCCCTTTACTTGAAACAAGTGGTCTTGTTAACCATCAACACTTGATGCTCTTTCTTGATTTCTACCTTCGTTGATTTCAGCATCGCGAAGAGCTCAGGAATTACTTTCGTCATCCCTTCCATATTATAGTTCATCACGAAGTTCTACTAACTTGGTGATAGTGACTAGAGAACTTTGTCAATTACTATCTTATGTGGAAGATTAACTCCCACTTGATTCAAGCAATTGTAGTACCCAGACAATCTGAGCACATGCTCACTGGTTGAGCTATTCTCCTCCATCTTGTAGGCAATGTACTGTCAGAGGTCTTATACCTCTCGACACGGGCATGAGTATGAAATACTAATTTGAACTCTTGGAACATCTCATATGCTCCATGGTGTTCAAAACGTTTTTGAAGTCCCGGTTATAAGCCGTAAAGTATGGCGCACTAAACTATCAAGTAGTCATCATACCGAGCTTGTCAAACGTTCATAACGTCTACATCTGCTCCTGCAATAGATATGTCACCTAGCGGTGCATCAAGGACATAATACTTCTATGCAGTAATGAGTAAAATCCTCAGATCACGGAACAAGTCCGCATCATTGCTACTAACATCTTTCAACTTAGTTTTCTCTAGGAACATATCAAAAACATAGGGGAGCTATAACGCGAGCTATTGATCTACAACATAATTTACAAATACTATCAGGACTAAGTTCATGATATATTAAAGTTCAATTTAATCATATTACTAAAGAACTCCCACTTAGATAGACATCCCTCTAGTCATCTAAATGATCATGTGATCCAAATCAACTAAACCATGTCCGATCATCACGTGAGATGGAGTGGTTTCAATGGTGAACATCTTATGTTGATCATATCTACTATATGATTCGCGCTCGACCTTTCGGTCTCCAGTGTTCCGAGGCCATATCTGCATATGCTAGGCTCATCAAGTTTAACCCGAGTATTCCGCGTGTGCAAAACTGGCTTACACCTGTTGTATTTGAACGTAGAGCTTATCACACCCGATCATCACGTGGTGCCTCGGCACGACGAACTTTTGCAACGGTGCATACTCATGGAAAACACTTATACCTTGAAATTTTGTAAGGGATCATCTTATAATGCTACCGTCGTACTAAGGAAAATAAGAAGCATAATAAGATAAACATCACATGCAATCAAAATATGTGACATGATATGGCCATCATCATCTTGTGCTTTTGATCTCCATCTTCAAAGCACCGTCATGATCACCTTCATCACCGGCGCGACACCTTGATCTCCATTGTAGCATCGTTGTCGTCTCGCCAACTATTGCTTCCACGACTATCGCTGCGGCTTAGTGATAAAGTAAAGCAATTACATGGAAACTATATTTCATACAATAAAGCGACAACCATATAGCTCCTGCCAGTTGCCGATAACTTTATAAAACATGATCATCTCATACAATAACGTATAACTCATCATGTCTTGACCATATCACATCACAACATGCCCTGCAAAAACAAGTTAGACGTCCTCTACTTTGTTGTTGCAAGTTTTACGTGGCTGCTACGGGCTTAGCAAGAACCGTTCTTACCTACGCATACAAAACCACAACGATGTTTCGTCAAGTATGTGTTGTTTTAACCTTCACAAGGACCGGGCGTAGCCACACTCAATTCAGCTAAAGTAAGAGAGACAGACACCCGCCAGTCACCTTTAAGCAACGAGTGCTCACAACGGTGAAACCAGTCTCGCGTAAGCGTACGCGTAATGTCGGTCTGGGCTGCTTCATCTCACAATACCGCCGAACCAAAGTATGACATGCTGGTAAGCAGTATGACTAGTATCGTCCACAACTCACTTGTGTTCTACTCGTGCATATCATCTACTCATAGACCTGGCTTATGATGCCACTGTTGGGGAACATAGTATTTCAAAATTTTCCTACGATCACGCAAGATCTATCTACCAGATACATAGCAACGAGAGGGAAGAGTGTGTCTATGTACCCTCTTAGACCGAAAGCGGAAGCGTCTAGTGATGCGGTTGATGTATTCGAACTTCTTCGCGATCCAACCGATCAAGCACCAAACATACAGAGCCTCCGTGTTCAGCACACATTCAGCTTGATGACGCCCCACGAGCTCTTGATCCAGTAGAGCCTCATGGGAGAGTTTCATTAGCACGACGGCGTGGTGACGGAGATGATGAAGCTACCAATGCAGGGCTTCGCCTAAGCACTGCAACGGTATGACCAAGGTGTGTTTCTGTGGAGAGGGGCACCGCACACGGTTGGGAGAGATCAACTGATCAACTTGTGTGTCTATGGGGTGCCTCTACCCCCGTATATGAAGGAGTGGAGGAGGGGAGGGCCGGCCCTCTCTATGGCACGACCTAGGGGAGTCCTACTCCCATCGAGAGTAGGATTCCCCCTTTCCTAGTAGAACTAGGAGCACTTCCAAGTAGTAGGAGTAGGATAGAAGGAAAGGGAAAAGAGAAGAGAAGGAAGGAGGGGGTGCAGCCCCTCCCCTTAGTCCAATTCGGACTAGGCCTTGGGGGGCGCAGCCTTCCTCTTCTCTCTTTCCCCTAAAGCCCAATAAGGCCCATATACTGCCCGACGAATTCCCGTAACTCTCCGGTACTACAAAAAATTGTTGGGGAATGTAGCATAATTCAAAAAATTTCTACGTCTTCACCAAGATCCAACTATGGATACATCTAGCAACGAGCAAGTAAGAGTGCATCTACATACCGTTATGAAGATTGCGTGCGGAAGCTTTCAACGAAGCAAGGATGAAGTAGTCGTACTCTTCACGTTCTTCGTCACCGATGATCTAGCGCCGAACGGACGGCACCTCCGCGTTCAACACACGTACGGTGCAGCAACGTCACCTCCTTCTTGATCCAGCAAGGGGGGAGGAGAAGTCGTCAGAGATCCGGCAGCACAACAGCGTGATGACGGATGCAGTGGAGATCGGAGCAGGGCTTCGCCGGGCGCCCTGCGTGGGAGTTGGGAGGTGTGACGGGAGGGGGAGAGGCGCTAGGGCTCAGGTGCGGCTGCCCTCTCCCCCCCCCCCACATATATATAGGGGCCAGGGGGGGCGCCTGGACCCCCTGCAGATCCAATCTGCAAGGGGGCGGCGGCCAAGGGGGGTTCCTTGCCCCCCAAGGCAAGTGGAGCCCCCCTCCCCTTTAGGGTTTGAACCCTATGCGCAGGGGAGGTGGGCCTCCCTTAGTGGTGCGCCAGCCCAGAGGGCTGGACACATCCCCTCGCGGCCTAGGGGCCCCACCGGGATGGGTGGCCCCACCCGGTGGACCCCCGGGGCCCCTCCGGTGGTCCCTGGACGCTCCCGGTGACCCCCGGAGATCACCCGTTGGCCGAAACTGGACTTCCCATATATCAATCTTTACCTCCGGACCATTCCGGAACTCCTCGTGACGTTCGGGATCTCATCCGGGACTCCGAACAACTTTCGGGTTTCCACGTGCATTTATCTCTACGACTCTAGCGTTACCGAACCTTAAGTGTGTAGACCCTACGGGTTCGGGAGACACGTAGACATGACCGAGACCACTCTCCGGTCAATAACCAACAGCGGGATCTGGATACCCATGTTGGTTCCCACGTGTTCCTCGATGATCTTCATCGGATGAACCACCGTGTCAAGGATTCACTCAATCCCGCATGTTATTCCCTTTGTCCATCGGTACGGTACTTGCCCGAGATTCGATCGTCGGTATTCCCAACACCTTGTTCAATCTCGTTATGGCAAGTCTCTTTACTCGATCCGTAATCCATCATCCCGTGACTAACTACTTAGTCACATTGAGCTCATTATGATGATGTATTACCGAGTGGGCCCAGAGGTACCTCTCCGTCATACGGAGTGACAACATCCCAGTCTCGGTTCGTACCAACTCAACAGACACTTTCGGAGATACCCGATGCGTACCTTTATAGCCATCCAGTTACGTTGTGACGGTTGGCACACCCAAAGTATTCCTACGGCATCCGGGAGTTGTACAACCTCATGGTCTAAGGAATAAATACTTGACACCGAAAAGCTTATGCATTACGAACTATACGATCTCGTGTTATGCTCAAGTTTGGGTCTTGTCCATCACATCATTCTCCTAATGATGTGATCCCGTTATCACTGACATCCTATGTCCATGGTCAGGAAACCGTGACCATCTGTTGATCAACGAGCTGGCTACTAGAGGCCTACCAGGGACTCATTGTGATCTATGTATTCACACATGTATCGATGTTTCCGTACAATACAATTCAAGCATGAATAACAGACAATTATCATGAACAAGGAGATATAATAATAATGCTTTTATTATTGCCTCTAGGGCATATCTCCAACAGTCTCCCACTTGCACTAGAGTCAATAATCTAGTTACATTGTGATGAATCGAACACCCATAGAGTTCTGGTGTTGATCATGTTTTGCTCGTGAAAGAGGTTTAGTCAACGGGTCTGCTACATTCAGATCCGTATGCACTTTACAAATATCTATGTCTCCATCCTGAACATAATTCCGGATGGAGTTGAAACGGCGCTTGATGTGCTTGGTCTTCTTGTGAAACCTGGGCTCCTTGGTAATAGCAATAGCACCAGTGTTGTCACAGAAGAGAGTCATCGGGCTTGACGCGCTTGGAATGACTCCTAGGTCGGTGATGAACTCCTTCATCCAGACTCCTTCCTGTGCTGCTTCAGAAGCAGCTATGTACTCCGCTTCACATGTAGATGCTGCCACTACGCTTTGCTTGCAACTGCACCAGCTGACTGCCCCTCCATTCAAAATATACACGTATCCGGTTTGTGACTTAGAGTCATCCAGATCTGTGTCGAAGCTAGCATCGACGTAACCCTTTACGACGAGCTCTTCGTCACCTCCATAAACGAGAAACATATCCTTAGTCCTTTTCAGGTACTTCGGGATGTTCTTGACCGCTGTCCAGTGTTCCGTACCGGGATCACTTTGGTACCTCCCTACCAAACTTATGGCAAGGTTCACATCAGGTCTGGTACACAGCATGGCATACATGATAGAACCTATGGCCGAGGCATAGGGAATGACACTCATCTTTTCTCTATCTTCTGCCGTGGTCGGCGACTGAGTCTTACTCAATCTCATACCTTGCAAAACAGGCAAGAATCCTTTCTTTGACTGATCCATATTGAACTTCTTCAATATTTTGTCAAGGTATGTACTTTGTGAAAGACCAATGAGGCGTCTCGATCTATCTCTATAGATTTTGATGCCTAATATGTAAGCAGCTTCTCCAAGGTCCTTCATTGAAAAACTTTTATTCAAATAGGCCTTTACATTTTCCAAGAATTCTATATCATTTCCCATCAGCAATATGTCATCCACATATAATATGAGAAATGCTACAGAGCTCCCACTCACTTTCTTGTAAATACAGGCTTCTCCATAAGTCTGTATAAAGCCAAACGCTTTGATCACCTCATCAAAGCGAATATTCCAACTCCGAGATGCTTGCACCAGCCCGTAAATCCAGCGCTGGAGCTTGCATACCTTGGTAGCGTTCTCTGGATCGACAAAACCTTCCGGTTGCATCATATACAACTCTTCCTTGAGGAAGCCATTAAGGAATGCTGTTTTGACGTCCATTTGCCATATCTCATAATCATAGAATGCGGCAATAGCTAACATGATTCTGACTGACTTCAGCATCGCTACGGGAGAGAAAGTCTCATCGTAGTCAATCCCTTGAACTTGTCGATAACCCTTAGCGACAAGCCGAGCTTTATAGATGGTCACATTACCATCTGCGTCTGTCTTCTTCTTAAATATCCATTTATTTTCTATGGCGTGCCTATCATCAGGCAAGTCCACCAAAGTCCATACTTTGTTTTCATACATGGATTCTATCTCGGATTTCATGGCTCCAAGCCATTTATTGGAATCTGGGCCCGCCATCGCTTCTTCATAGTTCGAAGGTTCACCATTGTCTAACAACATGATTTCCAGTACAGGGTTGCCGTACCACTCTGGTGCGGAACGTACCCTTGTGGACCTTCGAAGTTCAGTAGTAACTTGATCTGTTTCTTCATGATCATTATCATCAACTTCCTCCCTTGTCGGTGCAGGCACCTCAGGAACAGTTTCCTGCGCTGCGCTACTTTCCGGTACAGGAGGGGTGACTGTCACCTCATCAAGTTCTACTTTCCTCCCACTCACTTCTTTCGAGAGAAACTCTTTCTCCAGAAAGCATCCATTCTTGGCAACAAAGACTTTGCCTTCGGATCTGTGGTAGAAGGTGTACCCAATTGTTTCCTTTGGGTATCCTATGAAGACGCATTTCTCCGATTTGGGTTCGAGCTTTTCAGGTTGAAGTTTCTTGACATAAGCATCGCAACCCCAAACTTTTAGAAACGACAGCTTCGGTTTCTTGCCAAACCAAAGTTCATACGGAGTCGTCTCAACGGATTTCGACGGAGCCCTATTTAAAGTGAATGCTGCAGTCTCTAAAGCATAACCCCAAAAAGATAGCGGTAAATCGGTAAGGGACATCATAGATCGCACCATGTCCAACAGAGTACGATTTCGACGTTCGGACACACCGTTACGTTGAGGTGTTCCGGGCGGTGTCAATTGTGAAACAATTCCACAGCTTCTAAGGTGTGTGCCAAATTCATGACTTAAATATTCACCCCCACGATCCGATCGCAAGAATTTTATTTTTCTGTCACGTTGATTCTCAACCTCATTCTGAAATTCCTTGAACTTTTCAAAGGTCTCAGACTTGTGTTTCATCAAATAGATATACCCGTATCTACTCAAGTCATCTGTGAGGGTGAGAACATAACGGTAGCCTCCGCGAGCCTTAACACTCATTGTACCGCACACATCGGTATGTATGATTTCCAACAAGTTGGTTGCTCGCTCCATTGTTCCGGAGAACGGAGTCTTGGTCATCTTGCCCAAGAGGCATGGTTCGCACGTGTCAAATGATTCATAATCAAGAGACTCCAGAAGTCCATCCGAATGGAGCTTCTTCATACGTTTGACACCAATATGACCAAGGCGGCAATGCCACAAGTATGTGGGACTATCATTATCAACTTTACATCTTTTGGCATCTACACTATGAATATGTGTATCACTACGTTCGAGATTCATCAAAAATAAACCATTGACCAGCGGGGCATGACCATAAAACATATCTCTCAAATAAATAGAACAACCATTATTCTCCGATTTGAAAGAGTAGCCATCTCGCATAAGACGAGATCCAGAAACAATGTTCATGCTCAAAGCTGGTACTAAATAACAATTATTGAGGTTTAAAACTAATCCCGAGGGTAGATGTAGAGGTAGCGTGCCGACGGCGATCACATCGACCTTGGAACCATTCCCGATGCGCATCGTCACCTCATCCTTCACAAGTCTCCGTTTATTCCGCAGCTCCTGTTTTGAGTTACAAATGTGAGCAACTGCACCGGTATCGAATACCCAGGAGCTACTACGAGTGCTGGTAAGGTACACATCAATAACATGTATATCATATATACCTTTGACGTTGCCGGCCTTCTTGTCTGCTAAGTATTTGGGGCAGTTCCGCTTCCAGTGACCCGTTCCCTTGCAATAAAAGCACTCTGTCTCAGGCTTGGGTCCATACTTTGGCTTCTTCCCGGCAACAGGCTTGCCAGGCGCGGCAACTCCCTTGCCGTCCTTCTTGAAGTTCTTCTTACCCTTGCCTTTCTTGAACTTAGTGGTTTTATTGACCATCAACACTTGATGTTCTTTCTTGATGTCTACCTCCGCTGATATCAGCATTGAATACACCTCGGGAATGGACTTCTCCATCCCCTGCATATTGAAATTCAGCACGAAGCTCTTGAAGCTTGGTGGGAGCGACTGGAGGATTCTGCCAACGACCGCTTCATCTGGGAGATTCATTCCCAGCTGAGACAAGCGGTTGTGCAATCCTGAAATCTTGAGGATGTGCTCACTGACAGAACTGTTCTCCTCCATCTTACAGCTGTAGAATGCGTCGGAGAAATCATATCTCTCGACTCGGGCATGAGCTTGGAAAACCATTCAGCTCTTCGAACATCTCATATGCTCCATGGTGCTCAAAACGCTTTTGGAGCCCCGATTCTAAACTGTAAAGCATGCCGCACTGAACCAGGGAGTAATCATCACTACACGACTGCCAGATGTTCAAAACGTCTTGGTCCGCATCGGGAGCAGGTGCATCACCTAGCGGTGCTTCTAGGACATATGATCTCTTGGCAGCTATGAGGATAATCCTCAGGTTACGGACCCAATCCGTATAGTTGCTACCATCGTCTTTCAGCTTGGTTTTCTCTAGGAACGCGTTGAAGTTGAGGGAAACCTGAGCGTGGGCCATTTGATCTACAAGAGATATTGTAAAGAATTTAGACTAAGTTCATGATATTTAAGTTCATCTTAATCAAATTATAATGAACTCCCACTCAGAATGACATCTCTCAAGTCATCCAAGTGATACACGATCCGAATCGAGTAGTCCGTGTCCGATCATCACGTGAGACGGACTAGTCAAAAACGGTGAACATCTTCATGTTGATCGTATCTTCTATACGACTCGTGTTCGACCTTTCGGTCTTCCGTGTTCCGAGGCCATGTCTGTACATGCTAGGCTCGTCAAGTGAACCCTAAGTGTATCGCGTGTGTAAATCTGTCTTACACCCGTTGTATGTGAACGTTAGAACCTATCACACCCGATCATCACGTGGTGCTTTGGAGCAACGAGCTTTAGCAACGGCGCACAGTTAGGGGAAACACAATACTTGAAATTTTAGTGAGAGATCATCTTATTTACTACCGTCGTTCTAAGTAAACAAGATGCAAAAACATGATAAACATCACATGCAATCAATTAGAGTGACATGATATGGCCAATATCATCTTGCTCCTTGGATCTCCATCTTCGGGGCACCATGATCATCTTGTCACCGGCTCGACACCATGATCTTCATCATCATGATCTCCATCATCGTGTCTTGAAGAAGTCGTCACGCCAACTATTACTTCTACTACTATAGCTAACGTTTAGCAATGAAGTAAAGTAATTACATGGCGTTATTCAGTGACACGCAGGTCATACAATAATAAAGACAACTCCTATGGCTCCTGTCGGTTGTCAAGTTCATCGACATGCAAGTCGTGATTCCCTATTACAAAAACATGATCAATCTCATACATCACATATATCATTCATCACATCTTCGTTCTTGGCCATACCACGTCACAAAACACATGCTGCAAAAACAAGTTAGACGTCCTCTAATTGTTGTTGCAAGTTTTACGTGGCTTCTATAGGATTTCTAGCAAGAACGTTTCTTACCTACGCCAAAACCACAACGTGATTTGTCAACTTCTATTTACCCTTCATAAGGACCCTTTTCATCGAATCCGATCCGACTAAAGTAGGAGAGACAGACACCCGCCAGCCACCTTATGCATCTAGTGCATGTCTGTCGGTGGAACCAGTCTCACGTAAGCGTACGTGTAAGGTCGGTCCGGGCCGCTTCATCCCACAATACCGCCGAATCAAGATTGACTAGTAACGGTAAGAAAGTTGAACAAGATCATACGCCCACAACTGCTTTGTGTTCTACTCGTGCAAGATGCTATGCATAAAACCTAGGCTGTGATACCACTGTTGGGGAACGTAGCATAATTCAAAAAAATTCTACGTCTTCACCAAGATCCAACTATGGATACATCTAGCAACGAGCAAGTAAGAGTGCATCTACATACCGTTATGAAGATTGCGTGCGGAAGCTTTCAACGAAGCAAGGATGAAGTAGTCGTACTCTTCACGTTCTTCGTCACCGATGATCTAGCGCCGAACGGACGGCACCTCCGCGTTCAACACACGTACGGTGCAGCAACGTCACCTCCTTCTTGATCCAGCAAGGGGGGAGGAGAAGTCGTCAGAGATCCGGCAGCACGACGGCGTGATGATGGATGCAGTGGAGATCGCAGCAGGGCCTCGCCGGGCGCCCTGCGTGGGAGTTGGGAGGTGTGACGGGAGGGGGAGAGGCGCCAGGGCTCAGGTGCGGCTGCCCTCTCCCCCCCACATATATATAGGGGCCAGGGGGGGCGCCTGGACCCCCTGCAGATCCAATCTGCAAGGGGGCGGCGGCCAAGGGGGGTTCCTTGCCCCCCAAGGCAAGTGGAGCCCCCCTCCCCTTTAGGGTTTGAACCCTATGCGCAGGGGAGGTGGGCCTCCCTTAGTGGTGCGCCAGCCCAGAGGGCTGGACACATCCCCTCGCGGCCTAGGGGCCCCACCGGGATGGGTGGCCCCACCCGGTGGACCCACGGGGCCCCTCCGGTGGTCCCGGGACGCTCCCAGTGACCCCCGGAGATCACCCGTTGGCCGAAACTGGACTTCCCATATATCAATCTTTACCTCCGGACCATTCCGAAACTCCTCGTGACGTCCGGGATCTCATCCGGGACTCCGAACAACTTTCGGGTTTCCACGTGCATTTATCTCTACGACTCTAGCGTTACCGAACCTTAAGTGTGTAGACCCTACGGGTTCGGGAGACACGTAGACATGACCGAGACCACTCTCCGGTCAATAACCAACAGCGGGATCTGGATACCCATGTTGGTTCCCACGTGTTCCTCGATGATCTTCATCGGATGAACCACCGTGTCAAGGATTCACTCAATCCCGCATGTTATTCCCTTTGTCCATCGGTACGGTACTTGCCCGAGATTCGATCGTCGGTATTCCCAACACCTTGTTCAATCTCGTTATGGCAAGTCTCTTTACTCGATCCGTAATCCATCATCCCGTGACTAACTACTTAGTCACATTGAGCTCATTATGATGATGTATTACCGAGTGGGCCCAGAGGTACCTCTCCGTCATACGGAGTGACAACATCCCAGTCTCGGTTCGTACCAACTCAACAGACACTTTCGGAGATACCCGATGCGTACCTTTATAGCCACCCAGTTACGTTGTGACGGTTGGCACACCCAAAGTATTCCTACGGCATCCGGGAGTTGTACAACCTCATGGTCTAAGGAATAAATACTTGACACCGAAAAGCTTATGCATTACGAACTATACGATCTCGTGTTATGCTCAAGTTTGGGTCTTGTCCATCACATCATTCTCCTAATGATGTGATCCCGTTATCACTGACATCCTATGTCCATGGTCAGGAAACCGTGACCATCTGTTGATCAACGAGCTGGCTACTAGAGGCCTACCAGGGACTCATTGTGATCTATGTATTCACACATGTATCGCTGTTTCCGTACAATACAATTCAAGCATGAATAACAGACAATTATCATGAACAAGGAGATATAATAATAATGCTTTTATTATTGCCTCTAGGGCATATCTCCATCAAAAATACCCCAATCACTCGAAACCTTTCCGATGTCCAAATATAGTCGTCCAATATATCGATCTTTACGTCTCGACCATTTAGAGACTCCTCGTCATGTCCCCGATCTCATCCGGGACTCCGAACTACCTTCGGTACATCAAAACACATAAACTCATAATACCGATCGTCATCAAACGTTAAGCGTGCGGACCCTACGGGTTCGAGAACTATGTAGACATGACCGAGACTCATCTCCGGTCAATAACCAATAGCGGAACCTGGATGCTCATATTAGCTCCTACATATTCTACGAAGATCTTTATCGGTCAAACCGCATAACAAGATACGTTGTTCCCTTTGTCATCGGTATGTTAGTTTCCCGAGATTCGATCGTCGGTATCACCATACCTACTTAATCTCGTTACCGGCAAGTCTCTTTACTCGTTCCATAATACATCATCTCGTGACTAACTCATTAGTCATTTGCTTGCAAGGGTTATTATGATGTGTATTACCGAGAGGGCCCAGAGATACCTCTCCACACTCGGAGTGACAAATCCTATTCTTGATCTATGCCAACACCACAAACACCTTCGGAGACACCTATAGAGCATCTTTATAATCGCCCAATTACGTTGTGACGTTTGATAGCACACAAGGTGTTCCACCGGTATACGGGAGTTGCATAATCTCATAGTCATAGGAACATGTATAAGTCATGAAGAAAGCAATAGCAGTAAAACTAAATGATCATATTGCTAAGCTAACGGATGGGTCTAGTCCATCACATCATTCTCCTAATGATGTGACCCCGTTGATCAAATGACAACTCATGTCTATGGTTAGGAAACATAACCATCTTCGATCAATGAGCTAGTCTAGTAGAGGCATACTAGAGACACTTTGTTTTGTCTATGTATTCACACATCTACTAAGTTTCTAGTTAATACAATTCTAGCATGAATAATAAACATTTATCATGATATAAGGAAATAAATAATAACTTTATTATTGCCTCTTGGGCATATTTCCTTCACCAGGTGCCCCCCTCCGGTGGTTCTGGGCTCCAGTATTTTTCTTTATTCATATAAAAAATCCTCGCAAAGTTTTGTTCCAAACCGAAAACTTTTATTTCTGCACAAAAACAACACCATGATAGTTTTGCTGAAAACAACGTCAGTCCGGGTTAGTTTCATTCAAATAATGCAAATTAGAGTCCAAAACAAGAGGAAAAGCGTTAGGAAAAGTAGATACGATGGAGACGTATCAAGGTGGTGGTCGTGGCCGCCACCCCATCGTCGGCCGCCGTGCCCGCCAGCCCACCGTCCACCGTCGAAATCATCACCCGCTCCGCCACCGCCGCCCAAAGGCGGGAGGTGGAGGTGGAGGCCTGCACGTGCGTCAGCCACCTTGCGCGCTACACTGAGTTCCTACGGGAGGAGGAGGAGCGCCTCATAGAGCACGCAAAGAGCCTTACCGTAGCCATGGCCGCAGCACACGCTGACGTAGAGGCGAGGAATCGGGAGATCTACGAGCAGTCCCGCCGCTTCGAGAGGGGTTGTCTGGAGCGGCAGAGGGCGTTTGAGGTAAGCGTCGCTGAAGGTGCAGCAGCGGCAGACACCATATTGCAGTTTTCCAGCTCGTCGGTAGGCTCGTCCTCCTCTTCCTCCTACTGAGCGCGCTCGGCAGAGGAGAGGCTGTCAGAAGTAGTACAAAGCCCCACCGTAGTAGTAGTATTTAGGGGCTATTTTGTTCAGTTTATCTGGCTATAGATGTGGTGGAACTGTACAATGTACTTAAAATTAGCTAGTATATATAGTTGAACTAGCTATTTCAGTACGTCGTTGGCAACAATTGGGGAAAAGTTTGGTCGGTTCAGCTGTCGAGTTGAACTGTTTGTATAAAGAACGACTGCTTAATCTATGAATGTAATATATGCTTAATTACTGAATTTTAGTTGCAAAAATTAGATAGTGCTAGTGATTTTTAGCTGCATATTTGACAAATCGCAGTGTTACAAGGTTGATGACAATGTTACTAGATCAACAAATGTCAATCTTTCAAAAGAAAACTTTCCAGATTGACAAATGGCAATATACCCAATATGACAGATGCAAATCTTACCAAATTGTCTATACGTGGTTGCACACGGGTCATCCGAAAAAACCATTTGCGTTGATGGGAGGTATAAATCCTACTTGCTAGATTTTCTCTTGGCTTAGCGCCGAAGTCTCGCTTTGCATACCATATTCAATCTGAACCGTTTGTGTTGAAGAGATGAACAAATCCTGCACGGTGAATTTTCCCTTGGCTTACTGCGGAAGACCATAGCTCTCACTTTGCATACATGTGTTCTATCTAAAATGTTTGCGATGAAGAGCTACACCAATCCTACTCAGCACATTTTCCCTTGGTTTACATATGGGTGTTCTATCTAAAACATTTACGATTAAGAGCTGCACAAATCCTGCTCCGCACATTTTCGTAGGCTTCCTGGGGAAGCTGTCGGTTTGCATACGGGTGTTCTAACTACAACGTTTGCGATGAGTGTTTTATATTTAAAACCATATTAGACTGCAGCTTGGGCGCCATTAGTGGAGAGGATGCGAGCAAGGCGGGTGGCAATGGAAGTCAAAGGGCTCGTTTCCCAGTGAGCCCGCGCGGCGTACATCTCGCATGCTTCCCGGTGAGCCTGCGCATTGGAGTACGGCTCACACGACTCCCGTTTAGTCAAGCACATGTCCGCACGACACCTCCTAGCCATTAAAAGAGTGAGGCGTGGCATCACGTGAATGGTTAACAGAATGCACATGATTTAAATTATACAAAACGTTTGAGATGTTACAGTGGCAACTATTTGTTTCAAAATGCCTTTGTTGCCTGTTATTCGAGTGCGCATTCTCTGAAAATGCACACGAGAATAGCACAACATGCTGAGTGCCATTCCATGATAGCATGCCAAGTTTCAAGAATTTCATACGAGTTTTGGATTTACTAGAATTTAAAAACAAAGTATCTCAACGTTTTGCCGGCAATCAATAGTGCCCTGGTGTTTGAAATTCATTCCCATTTCTTGCATGGGACCTAAGCATGCACCCAAGAACATAGATTTGATTTTTTAACCAATTTATATGCACTGGAGCATGTGCATGTAGTTCAAACTTGAATTATGCACATAAAATGCCTAGAAAACTGAGTTAATATATAAAAATGTCCAAACGAACCCCGAAAAATTCCAAAATTTAACACAACACTCATGTTGTTCTATGTTGACACTAGAATTTTTCTTAAAGCAATAAGAGGCAACAGATATCGTTTCATCCCCAAAGGTGACACATTCCCTACCGAAACCATCAGGCTTGTTGTGAGAAGCTCAGGTTTGTGAGAAGCTTATACCCAAACCTACCCCAAATGGGACAATTTTTTTACCACGCCATGTTGATGCCGCTCCATGATAGCATACCAAGTTTCATGAATTTCAAACGAGTTTTGGATTTACTAGAATTTAAAAACCATGTCTCTCAATGTTTGCGGCCGAGTGACGGTAGCAAGGTGTTTGACATTCATTCCCATTTCTTGCATGGGACCTAAGCATGCAACCAAGGACACAAATTTGATTTTTAACCCATTTATCTGCATTAGAGCATGTGCATGTAGTTCAAATTTTAATTATGCACATAAATGCATTGAAATCTCAATTAATGTATAAAAATGTCAAATGAACCCCAAAAAATTCCAAAATTTAACACAACACTCCTGTTGTTCTATGTTGACACTAGAGAAAAAATTGAAATCAAGAAGAGGCAATGGATATCGTTTCGTACAAAGGCTTCTTGATTTGTGAGAAGCTTATTGCGAGAAGCTTTGGTTTGTGAGAAGCTTATTCCCCAACCTTCCCCAAATGGGACAATATTTTTACCACTACAAGTTGATGTCGTTCCATGATAACATGTCAAGTTTTATGAATTTCAGAGAAGTTTTTGATTTACTAGAATTTTAAAGCCATATCTCAATGCTAGCGGGTGAGCGACGATGGCAAAGGTGTTTGACATTCATTCCCATTTCTTGCATGGGACCTAAGGTTGCAACCAAGGACACACATTTTATTTTTCAAGCAAATGCTAGAGTTGAGAGATATGAAGTCTCCAACAAGTTCTATAGTTGCAAGATGGAGGAGAACAATTCTGTCAGTGAACACAAACTCAGAATGTCTGGATATCATAATCACTTGACTCGGCTGGGAGTTAATCTTCCAGATGATAGTGTTATTGACAGAGTTCTCCAATCACTACCACCAAGCTATAAAGGCTTCGTGATGAACTATAATATGCAAGGGATGGAGAAGACAATTCCCGAGCTCTTCACAATGCTCAAAGCTACGGAGGTAGAAATAAAAAAGGAGCATGAAGTGTTGATGGTTAACAAGACCACTAGTTCCAAGAAAAAGGGCAAGGTAAAGAAAGGGAACTTCAAGAAGAATGGCAAGCAAGTGGCCACTCCCGGGAAGAAGACCAAAGTTGGACCCAAACCTGAAGCTGAGTGCTTCTACTGCAAAGGGACTGGTCACTGGAAGAGAAACTGCCCCAAGTATTTGGCGGATAAGAAGGATGGCAAAGTGAACAAAGGTATATCTAATATACATGTTATTGATGTGTACCTTACTAATCTCGTAGTAGCGCCTGGTTTTTTATACTGGTTCGGTTGCTCATATTTGTAACTCTAAACAGGAGCTATGGATTAAATGAAGATCGGCTAAGGATGAGGTGACGATGCACGTGGGAAATGGTTCCAAGGTCGATGTGATCGCCGTCGGCATGCTACCTCTACTTCTACCTTCTGGATTAGTTTTAGACCTAACTAATTGTTAGTTGGTACCGGCGTTGAGGATGAACATTATATCTGGATCTAGTTTAGTGCGAGACGGTTATTCATTTAAATCAGAGAATAATGGTTGTTCTATTTATATGAGTAATATCTTTTATGGTCATGCACCCATGAAGAGTGGTCTATTTTTGTTGAATCTCGATAGTGATAATAGACATATTCAAAATATGATGCCAAAAGATGCAAAGTTGATAATGATAGTGCAACATATTTGTGGCACTACCATTTGGGTCATATTGGTGTAAAGCACATGAAGGAACTCCGTGCAGATGGACTTTTGGAATCACTTGATTATGAATCATTTGATACTTGCGAACCATGCCTCATGGGCAAGATGACTAATACTCCGTTCTCCGGAACAATGGAGCGAGCCAATGACTTATTGGAAATGATACATACCGATGTATGCAGTCCGATGAGTGTTGAGGCTCGCGGCGGGTATCATTATTTTCTGACCTTCATAGATGATTTGGGCAGATATGGGTATATCTACTTGATGAAACATAAGTCTGAAACATTTGAAAGTTCAAATAATTTCAGAGTTAAGTTGAGAATCATCGTAACAAGTAAATAAAGTTTACACGATCTGATAGCGGAGGCGAATATTTGAGTTATGAGTTTGGTCTTCATTCAAAGCAATGTGTAATAGTTTCACAGCTCACGCCACCTGGAACACCACAGTGTAATGGTGTGTCCGAACGTCGTAACCATACTTTATTAGATATGGTGTGATCTATGATGTCTCTTACCGATTTACCACTATCGTTTTGGGGTTATGCATTAGAGATAGCTGCATTCATGTTAAATAGGGCACCATCTAAATCCGTTGAGATGACCCTATGAACTGTGGTTTGGCAAGAAACCTAAGTTGTTGTTTCTTAAAGTTTGGGGTTGCGACACTTATGTCAAAAGGCTTCAACCTGATAAGCTCGAACCAAAATCGGAGAAGTGCCTCTTCATAGTATACCCTAAGGAAACAATTGGGCACACCTTCTATCAAAGATCCGAAGGCAAGATTTTTGTTGCCAAGAATGGAACATCTCTAGAGAAGGAGTTTCTCTCGAGTGAAGTGAGTCGGAGGAAAGTAGAACTTGATGAGGTAATTGTACCTTCTCTCTAATTGGAAAGTAGCTCATCACAGAAAATTGTTCCCGTGATGCCTACATTAAATAGAGAGGAAGCTAATGATGATGATCATGAAACTTCAGATCAAGTTACTACCAAACCGTGTAGGTCAACCAGAGCACAATCCGCACCAGAGTGGTACGGTAATCCTGTCCTGGAAGTCATGTTACTAGACCATGATGAACCTACGAATTATGAAGAAGCTATGATGATCCCAGATTCTCATAAATGGCTTGAGGCCATGAAATCTGAGATAGGATCCATGTATGAGAACAAAGTATGGACTTTGGTGGACTTGCACAATGATCGGCAAGCCATAGAGAATAAATGCATCTTCAAGAAGAAGACTGACGCTGATGGTAATGTCACTGTCTACAAAGGTTGACTTGTTGCGAAAGGTTTTCGACAAGTTCAAGGAGTTGACTACGATGAGACTTTCTCACCTGTAGCGATGCTTCTGTCCGAATCATGTTAGCAATTGCCGCATTTTATGAATATAAAATCTAGCAAATGGACGTCAAAATTGCATTCCTTAATGGTTTTCTTAAAGAAGAGTTGTACATGATGTAACTAGAATGTTCTGTCGATCCTAAAGGTGCTAACAAAGTGTGCAAGCTCCAATGATCCATTTATGGACTGGTGCAAGCATCTCGGAGTTGGAATATACGCTTTGATGAAGTGATCAAAGCATATGGTTTTATACAGACTTTCGGAGAAGGCTGTATTTACAAGAAAGTGAGTGGGAGCTCTGTAGCATTTCTGATATTATATGTGGATGACATATTGTTGACCAGAAATGATGTAGAATTTCTGGATAGCATAAAAGGATACTTGAATAAGAATTTCTCAATGAAAGACCTCGGTGAAGCTTCTTATATATTGGGCATCAAGATCTATAGAGATAGATCAAGACGCTAGATAGGACTTTCACAAAGCACATAACTTGATAAAGTTTTGAAGAAGTTCAAAATGGATCAGTCAAAGAAAGGGTTCTTGCCTGTATTACAAGGTGTGAAGTCAAGTAAGACTCAATGCCCGACCACTCCAGAAGATAGAGATAAAATGAAATTCATTCCCTATGCCTCAGCCATAGGATCTATCATGTATGCTATGCTGTGTACCAGACCTGATGTGTGCCTTGCCATAAGACTGGCAGGGAGGTACCAAAGTAATCCAGGAGTGGATCACTGGACAGCGGTCAAGAGCATCCTGAAGTACCTGAAAAGGACCAAGGATATGTTTCTCGTTTATGGGGGTGACAAAGAGCTCGTCGTAAATGGTTACGTCGATGCTAGCTTTGACACTGATCCGGATGACTCCAAGTCACAAACTGGATACGTATTTTTATTGAATGGTGGAGCTGTAAGTTGGTGCGGTTCCAAGTAGAGCGACGTGGCGGGATCTACGTGTGAAGCGGAGTACATAGCTGCTTCGGAAGCAGCAAATGAAGGTGTCTGGATGAAGGAGTTCATATCCGATCTAGGGTTAATACCTAGTGCATCGGGTCCAATGAAAATCTTTTGTGACAATACTGGAGCAATTGCCTTAGCAAAGGAATCCATATTTCACAAAAGAACCAAACACATCAAGAGACGCTTCAATTCCATCCACGATCAAGTCAAGGAGAAAGACATATAGATTTGCAAAATACATACGGATCTCAATGTTGCAAACTCGTTGACTAAGCCTCTTCCATCAGTCTCCCACTTGCACTGGACTCAATAATCTAGATTACATAGTAATGATTCTAACAACCATGTAGTCTTGGTGTTGAGCATGTTTCTTGTTGCGAGAAGCTTTGGTTTGTGAGAAGCTTATTCCCCAACCTTCCCCAAATGGGACAATATTTTTACCACTACAAGTTGATGTCGTTCCATGATAACATGTCAAGTTTCATGAATTTCAGAGAAGTTTTCGATTTACTAGAATTTTAAAGCCATGTATATCAATGTTAGCGGGTGATAGACGGTGGCAAAGGTGTTTGACATTCATTCACATTTCTTGCATGGGACCTAAGGTTGCAACCAAGGACACAAATTTTATTTTTCAAGCAAATGCTCGAGTTGAGAGATATGAAGTCTCCAACAAGTTCTATAGTTGCAAGATGGAGGAGAACAGTTCTATCAATGATCACAAACTCAGAATGTCAGGATATCATAATCACTTGACTCGGCTGGGAGTTAATCTTCCAGATGATAGTGTTATTGACAGAGTTCTCCAATCACTGCCACCAAGCTATAAAGTCTTCGTGATGAACTATAATATGCAAGGGATGGAGAAGACAATTCCCGAGCTCTTCACAATGCTCAAAGCTGCGGAGGTAGAAATCAAAAAGGAGCATCAAGTGTTGATGGTTAACAAGACCACTATTTCAAGAAAAAGGGCAAGGTAAAGAAAGGGAACTTCAAGAAGAATGGCAAGCAAGTGGCCACTCCCGGGAAGAAGCCCAAAGTTGGACCCAAACCTAAAGCTGAGTGCTTCTACTGCAAAGGGACTGGTGACTTGAAGAGAAACTGCCCCAAGTATTTGGCGGATAATAAGGATGGCAATGTGAACAAAGGTATATCTGATATACATGTTATTGATGTGTACCTTACTAATGCTCGTAGTAGCGCCTGGTTTTTTATACTAGTTTGGTTGCTCATATTTGTAACTCTAAATAGGAGCTATGAATTAAATGAAGATTGGCTAAGGACGAGGTGACGATGCACGCGGGAAATGGTTCCAAGGTCGATGTGATCGCCGTCGGCATGCTACCTCTACTTCTACCTTCTAGATTTGTTTTAGACCTAAATAATTGTTATTTGGTGCCAGCGTTGAGGATGAACATTATATCTTGATCTTGTTTAGTGTGAGACGGTTATTCATTTAAATCAGAGAATAATGGTTGTTCTATTTATATGAGTAATATCTTTTATGGTCATGCACCCATGAAGAGTGGTCTATTTTTGTTGAATCTCGATAGTGATAATAGACATATTCATAATATTGATGCCAAAAGATGCAAAGTCGATAATGATAGTGCAACATATTTGTGGCACTACCATTTGGGTCATATTGGTGTAAAGGGCATGAAGAAACTCCGTGCAGATGGACTTTTGGAATCACTTGATTATGAATCATTTGATACTTGCAAACCATGCCTCATGGGCAAGATGACTAATACTCCGTTCTCCGAAACAATGGAGCGAGCCAATGACTTACTGGAAATGATACATACCGATGTATGCAGTCCGATGAGTGTTGAGGCTCGCGGCGGGTATCATTATTTTCTGACCTTCACAGATGATTTGGGAAGATATGGGTATATCTACCTGATGAAACATAAGTCTGAAACATTTGAAAAGTTCAAATAATTTCAGAGTTAAGTAGAGAATCATCGTAACCAGTAAATAAAGTTTACACGATCTGATAGCGGAGGCGAATATTTGAGTTACGAGTTTGGTCTTCATTTAAAGCAATGTGTAATAGTTTCACAGCTCACTCCACCAGCAACACCACAGCATAATGGTGTGTCCGAACGTCGTAACCATACTTTATTAGATATGGTGTGATCTATGATGTCTCTTACCGATTTACCACTATCGTTTTGGGGTTATGCATTAGAGACAGCTGCATTCATGTTAAATAGGGCACCGTTTAAATCCGTTGAGATGACACCGTATGAACTATGGTTTGGCAAGAAACCTAAGCTGTTGTTTCTTAAAGTTTGGGGTTGCGACACTTATGTCAAAAGGCTTCAACCTGATAAGCTCGAACCAAAATCGGAGAAGTGCGTCTTCATAGGATACCCTAAGGAAACAATTGGGTACACCTTCTATCACAGATCTGAAGGCAAGATTTTTGTCGCCAAGAATGGAACATTTCTAGAGAAGGAGTTTCTCTCGAGTGAAGTGAGTCGGAGGAAAGTAGAACTTGATGAGGTAATTGTACCTTCTCTCGAATTGGAAAGTAGCTCATCACAGAAAACTGTTCCCGTGATGCCTATATCAACTAGAGAAGAAGCTAATGATGATGACCATGAACCTTCAGATCAAGTTACTACCAAACCGCGTAGGTCAACCAGAGCACAATCCGCACCAGAGTGGTACGGTAATCCTGTCCTGGAAATCATGTTACTAGACCATGATGAACCTACGAACTATGAAGAAGCGATGATGAGCCCAGACTCTGATAAATGGATTGAGGCCATGAAATATGAGATAGGATCCATGTATGAGAACAAAGTTTGGACTTTGGTGGACTTGCCCAATGATCGGCAAGCCATAGAGAATAAATGCATCTTCAAGAAGAAGACCGACGCTGATGGTAATGTTACTGTCTACAAAGCTTGACTTGTTGCGAAAGGTTTTTGACAAGTTCAAGGAGTTGACTACGATGAGACTTTCTCACCTGTAGCGATGCTTCTGTCCGAATCATGTTAGCAATTGCCGCATTTTATGACTATAAAATCTAGCAAATGGACGTCAAAATTGCATTCCTTAATGGATTTCTTAAAGAAGAGTTGTACATGATGCAACTAGAATGTTGTGTCGATCCTAAAGGTGCTAACAAAGTGTGCAAGCTCCAGCGATCCATTTATGGACTGGTGCAAGCATCTCGGAGTTGGAATATACGCTTTGATGAAGTGATCAAAGCATATGGTTTTATACAGACTTTTGGAGAAGGCTGTATTTACAAGAAAGTGAGTGGGAGCTCTGTAGCATTTCTGATATTATATGTGGATGACATATTGTTGACCAGAAATGATGTAGAATTTCTGGATAGCATAAAAGGATACTTGAATAAGAATTTCTCAATGAAAGACCTCGATGAAGCTTCTTATATATTGGGCATCAAGATCTATAGAGATAGATCAAGACGCTAGATAGGACTTTCACAAAGCACATAAATTGATAAAGTTTTAAAGAAGTTCAAAATGGATCAGTCAAAGAAAGGGTTCTTGCCTGTATTACAAGGTGTGAAGTCGAGTAAGACTCAATGCCCGACCACTTCAGAAGATAGAGAGAAAATGAAATTCATTCCCTATGCATCAGCCATAGGATCTATCATGTATGCTATGCTGTGTACCAGACCTGATGTGTGCCTTGCCATAAGTCTGGCAGGGAGGTACCAAAGTAATCCAGGAGTGGATCACTGGACAGTGGTCAAGAGCATCCTGAAGTACCTGAAAAGGACCAAGGATATGTTTCTCGTTTATGGGGGTGACAAAGAGATCGTCATAAATGGTTACGTCGATGCTAGCTTTGACACTGATCCGGATGACTCCAAGTCGCAAACTGGATACGTATTTTTATTGAATGGTGGAGCTGTTAGTTGGTGCGGTTCCAAGTAGAGCGACGTGGCGGGATCTACGTGTGAAGCGGAGTACATAGCTGCTTCGGAAGCAGCAAATGAAGGTGTCTGCATGAAGGAGTTCATATCCGATCTAGGGTTAATACCTAGTGCATCGGGTCCAATGAAAATCTTTTGTGACAATACTGGAGCAATTGCCTTAGCGAAGGAATCCATATTTCACAAAAGAACCAAACACATCAAAAGACGCTTCAATTCCATCCACGATCAAGTCAAGGAGAAAGACATATAGATTTGCAAAATACATACGGATCTCAATGTTGCAGACTCGTTGACTAAGCCTCTTCCATCAGTCTCCCACTTGCACTAGAGTCAATAATCTAGATTACATAGTAACGA
The DNA here is from genome assembly GCA_902687465.1 of Secale cereale. NCBI lineage: Eukaryota > Viridiplantae > Streptophyta > Magnoliopsida > Poales > Poaceae > Secale > Secale cereale. Next base: position 933,419,305 of record LR738711.1, on the reverse strand, counting down.
TTCTAACACCCATGTAGTCTTGGTGTTGATCATGTTTATTGTTGCGAGAAGCTTTGGTTTGTGAGAAGCTTATTCCCCAACCCTCCCCAAATGGGACAATATTTTTACCACTACAAGTTGATGTCGTTCCATGATAACATGTCAAGTTTCATGAATTTCAGAGAAGTTTTCGATTTACTAGAATTTTAAAGCCATGTATCTCAATGTTAGCGGGTGAGAGACGGTGGCAAAGGTGTTTGACATCCATTCACATTTCTTGCATGGGACCTAAGGTTGCAACCAAGGACACAAATTTTATTTTTCAAGCAAATGCTCGAGTTGAGAGATATGAAGTCTCCAACAAGTTCTATAGTTGCAAGATGGAGGAGAACAGTTCTGTCAGTGAACACAAACTCAGAATGTCAGGATATCATAATCACTTGACTCGGCTGGGAGTTAATCTTCCAGATGATAGTGTTATTGACAGAGTTCTCCAATCACTGCCACCAAGCTATAAAGGCTTCGTGATGAACTATAATATGCAAGGGATGGAGAAGACAATTCCCGAGCTCTTCACAATGCTCAAAGCCGCGGAGGTAGAAATCAAAAAGGAGCATCAAGTGTTGATGGTTAACAAGACCACTAGTTTCAAGAAAAATGGCAAGGTAAAGAAAGGGAACTTCAAGAAGAATGGCAAGCAAGTGGCCACTCCCGGGAAGAAGCCCAAAGTTGGACCCAAACCTAAAGCTGAGTGCTTCTACTGCAAAGGGACTGGTTACTTGAAGAGAAACTGCCCCAAGTATTTGGCGGATAATAAGGATGGCAATGTGAACAAAGGTATATCTGATATACATGTTATTGATGTGTACCTTACTAATGCTCGTAGTAGCGCCTGGTTTTTTTATACTGGTTTGGTTGCTCATATTTGTAACTCTAAACAAGAGCTATGAATTAAATGAAGATTGGCTAAGGACGAGGTGACGATGCACGCGGGAAATGGTTCCAAGGTCGATGTGATCGCCGTCGGCATGCTACCTCTACTTCTACCTTCTGGATTTGTTTTAGACCTAAATAATTGTTATTTGGTGCCAGCGTTGAGGATGAACATTATATCTTGATCTTGTTTAGTGTGAGACGGTTATTCATTTAAATCAGAGAATAATGGTTGTTCTATTTATATGAGTAATATCTTTTATGGTCATGCACCCATGAAGAGTGGTCTATTTTTGTTGAATCTCGATAGTGATAATAAACATATTCATAATATTAATGCCAAAAGATGCAAAGTCGATAATGATAGTGCAACATATTTGTGGCACTACCATTTGGGTCATATTGGTGTAAAGCGCATGAAGAAACTCCGTGCAGATGGACTTTTGGAATCACTTGATTATGAATCATTTGATACTTGCGAACCATGCCTCATGGGCAAGATGACTAATACTCCGTTCTCCGAAACAATGGAGCGAGCCAATGACTTACTGGAAATGATACATACCGATGTATGCAGTCCGATGAGTGTTGAGGCTCGCGGTGGGTATCATTATTTTCTGACCTTCACAGATGATTTGGGAAGATATGGGTATATCTACCTGATGAAGCATAAGTCTGAAACATTTGAAAAGTTTAAATAATTTCAGAGTTAAGTAGAGAATAATCGTAACAAGTAAATAAAGTTTACACGATCTGATAGCGGAGGCGAATATTTGAGTTACGAGTTTGGTCTTCATTTAAAGCAATGTGTAATAGTTTCACAGCTCACGCCACCAGCAACACCACAGCATAATGGTGTGTCCGAACGTCGTGACCATACTTTATTAGATATGGTGCGATCTATGATGTCTCTTACCTATTTACCACTATCGTTTTGGGGTTATGCATTAGAGACAGCTGCATTCATGTTAAATAGGGCACCGTTTAAATCCGTTGAGATGACACCGTATGAACTGTGGTTTGGCAAGAAACCTAAGCTGTTGTTTCTTAAAGTTTGGGGTTGCGACACTTATGTCAAAAGGCTTCAACCTGATAAGCTCGAACCGAAATCGGAGAAGTGCGTCTTGATAGGATACCCTAAGGAAAAAATTGGGTACACCTTCTATCACAGATCTGAAGGCAAGATTTTTGTTGCCAAGAATGGAACATTTCTAGAGAAGGAGTTTCTCTCGAGTGAAGTGAGTCGGAGGAAAGTAGAACTTGATGAGGTAATTGTACCTTCTCTCGAATTGGAAAGTAGCTCATCACAAAAAAACTGTTCCCGTGATGCCTATATCAACTAGAGAGGAAGCTAATGATGATGACCATGAACCTTTAGATCAAGTTACTACCAAACCGCGTAGGTCAACCAGAGCACAATCCGCACCAGAGTGGTACGGTAATCCTGTCCTGGAAGTCATGTTACTAGACCATGATGAACCTACGAACTATGAAGAAGCGATGATGAGCCCAGATTCTGATAAATGGATTGAGGCCATGAAATATGAGATAGGATCCATGTATGAGAACAAAGTTTGGACTTTGGTGGACTTGCCCAATGATCGGCAAGCCATAGAGAATAAATGTATCTTCAAGAAGAAGACTGACGCTGATGGTAATGTTACTGTCTACAAAGCTTGACTTGTTGCGAAAGGTTTTCGACAAGTTCAAGGAGTTGACTACGATGAGACTTTCTCACCTGTAGCGATGCTTTTGTCCGAATCATGTTAGCAATTGCCGCATTTTATGACTATAAAATCTATCAAATGGACGTCAAAATTGCATTCCTTAATGGATTTCTTAAAGAAGAGTTGTACATGATGCAACTAGAATGTTGTGTCGATCCTAAAGGTGCTAACAAAGTGTGCAAGCTCCAGCGATCCATTTATGGACTGGTGCAAGCATCTCGGAGTTGGAATATACGCTTTGATGAAGTGATCAAAGCATATGGTTTTATATAGACTTTCGGAGAAGGTTGTATTTACAAGAAAGTGAGTGGGAGCTCTGTAGCATTTCTGATATTATATGTGGATGACATATTGTTGACCAGAAATGATGTAGAATTTCTGGATAGCATAAAAGGATACTTGAATAAGAATTTCTCAGTGAAAGACCTCGGTGAATCTGCTTATATATTGGGCAACAAGATCTATAGAGATAGATCAAGATGCTAGATAGGACTTTCACAAAGCACATAACTTGATAAAGTTTTGAAGAAGTTCAAAATGGATCAGTCAAAGAAAGGGTTCTTGCGTGTATTACAAGGTGTGAAGTCGAGTAAGACTCAATGCCCGACCACTTCAGAAGATAGAGAGAAAATGAAATTCATTCCCTATGCCTCAACCATAGGATCTATCATGTATGCTATGCTGTGTACCAGACCTGATGTGTGCCTTGCCATAAGTCTGGCAGGGAGGTACCAAAGTAATCCAGGAGTGGATCACTGGACAGCAGTCACGAGCATCCTGAAGTACCTGAAAAGGACCAAGGATATGTTTCTCGTTTATGGGGGTGACAAAGAGCTCGTCATAAATGGTTACGTCGATGCTAGCTTTGACACTGATCCGGATGACTCCAAGTCACAAACTGGATACGTATTTTTATTGAATGGTGGAGCTGTCAGTTGGTGCGGTTCCAAGTAGAGCGACGTGGCGGGATCTACGTGTGAAGCGGAGTACATAGCTGCTTCGGAAGCAGCAAATGAAGGTGTCTGGATGAAGGAGTTCATATCCGATCTAGGGTTAATACCTAGTGCATCGGGTCCAATGAAAATCTTTTGTGACAATACTGGAGCAATTTCCTTAGCGAAGGAATCCATATTTCACAAAGAACCAAACACATCAAGAGACGCTTCAATTCTATCCACGATCAAGTCAAGGAGAGAGACATATAGATTTGCAAAATACATACGGATCTGAATGTTGCAGACTCGTTGACTAAGCCTCTTCCATGAGCAAAACATGATCAACACCAAGACTACATGGGTGTTAGAATCGTTACTATGTAATCTAGATTATTGACTCTAGTGCAAGTGGGAGACTGATGGAAATATGCCCTAGAGGCAATAATAAAGTTGTTATTTTATATTTCCTTAATCACGATAAATGTTTATTATTCATGCTAGAATTGTATTAATCGAAAACCTTGATACACGTGTGAATACATAGACAATCATTGTGTCCCTAGTGAGCCTCGACTAGACTAGCTCATTGATCAAAGATGGTTAAGGTTTCCTAACCATGAACATGAGTTGTCATTTTATAATAGGATCACATCATTAGGAGAATGATGTGATGGACATGACCCACCCGTTAGCCAAGCATAATGATTGTTTCAGTTTTACTGCTATTGCTTTCTTCATGTCAAATACATATTCCTCAGACTATGAGATTGTGCAACTCCCGGATACCGGAGGAATGCCTTGTGTGCTATCAAATGTCACAACGTACCTGGGTGATTATAAAGACACTCTACATGTATCTCCGAAGGTGTTTGTTGAGTTGGCATAGATCGAGATTATGATTTGTCACTTCGAGTATCGGGGAGGTATCTCTAGGTCCTCTCGGTAATACCTATCATAAGAAGCCTTGCAAGCAAAGTGAAAGTGCAACTAATCCCCGGGTGGTTTTGGTAATTAATAACAACATATATATCATTGAACTAATAGTTACTTGAGAATCATTTCAGAGAACTTCGATGATATGGGTATGGAAATGTCTGAAGAAGTGGACCCCTCAAAATGCTAAGGCAAGCATTGGCAAAAGCTCAAGACTCCATTTTTGGTTTAGTGATCAAAGATCACATTGAGTCCATAGGAAAAGCCAATACTATTAAAAGGGGATGAGGTTGTGTTGATGATATGGTTGCTCAAGTGCTTAGTGATATATCTCCTTTAACTATCAGCAACTTTCACTTCTAAACACACTCATAAGTAATCTCGGACAAACCGATTCTTCCAACTCAGTCCCACCGAGATGAACCACCTCAGCTATATTCCAAACCCTAGAAATTTCGGTCTATCCGATTTTGAGTTCGGTCTCACCGAAACTGGGCTGCCAACCTTCTGTAACCATTTGTCATCTTTTCGGAATATCCGAGTTGTTGATTTCGATCCCACCGAAAATGGCAAGCTCCTATCTTTGACTCATATCGGACATACCGAGATGGTATTTTCGGTCCCACCGAAAACCCCAACGTTCACTATATTTGAACTTTCGGTCTGACCGAGTTTTCACTTCGGTCTCACCGAGATTGCTCAATTATGTGTGTAACGGTTGGATTTTGTGTGGAGGCTATATATACCCCTCCACCCCCTCTTCATTCGTGGAGAGAGCCATCAGAAAGTACTACCACTCCTACCTTACACTTTCTGAGAAGAGAACCACCTACCCTTGTGTTGAGATCAAGTTGCTCCATTCCTACCATATGAAACTTGATTTCTAACCTTCCCAAGTTGCTTTCCACTCAATCCTTTCTTCCACCACAGCCATATCAGTGAGGAGAGTTGAGTGTTGGGGAGATTATCATTTGAAGCACAAGAGCAAGGAGTTCATCATCATCAACAACATCTATTACCTTTTGGAGGGTGGTGCCTCCTAGATTGGTTAGGTGTCGCTTGGGAGCCTCCGTCATCGAGATGTGGAGTTGAACCAAGAAGTTTGTAAGGGCAAGGAGATCGCCTACTTCGTGAAGATCTACCCCGAGTAAGGCTAGTCCTCCGTGGGCGTAGGCCATGATGGAATAGACAAGGTTGCTTCTTCGTGGACCCTTCGTGGGTGGAGCCCTCCGTGGACTCGCGCAGCCGTTACCCTCCGTGGGTTGAAGTCTCCATCAACGTGGATGTACGATAGCACCACCTATCGGAACCACGAGAAAAATCTCCATGTCGCCAAATTGCGTTTGATCTTCTCCACCTCTCTTTACTACATGTGCAATTTACTTTCCGCTGCTTATACTCTAGAATTGCATGTGTAGGGTGATACTTGTCTTGAGCATAATTGTGAAACTGCCAAAAACTGTTCATGATCAAAAGGCAGAATTTTTATATTTACAAGTAGTCTAATCACCCCCCTCTAGACTTACTTTCGATCCTACAAGTGGTATCAGAGCTTTGGTCTCCATTGTTTTGGTTTCCATTGCATTGGACTCCATAAGCTTGGTTTCACAACCTAGGAGAGTATGGCGTCTAGTGAGGGTAATTATCGTAGAGGTCCTTACTTTGATGGTACAAATTTTGCTAGTTGGAAGCATAAAATGAAAATGCATATTCTTGGTCCTAACCCAGCCGCATGGGGCATTATTTGTGTTGGTATGCAAGGTGAATTCTTCGAGGAAGGAAAAGTTCCGGATCGCGAAGCTACACCGGAAGAGTTGCGGATGTTGCAAAACAATGCTCAAGCTTGTGACATTCTCTTCAATGCCTTGTGTCCCGAGGAGTTCAACAAAATCAGCCGTCTTGAGAATGCTAAAGAGATTTGGGATACTTTGGTTGAAATGCACGAAGGTACTGAATCTGTGAAGGAATCAAAGCTAGATATTCTTCAAGGTCAACTTGACAAGTTCAATATGAAGGATGGTGAAGGAGTCGCTGAAATGTACTCTAGGCTTGCTCTCATCACAAATGAGATTGCCGGCTTAGGAAGCGAAGAAATGACCGACCGTTTCATCATCAAGAAGATTCTAAGAGCTTTGGATGGAAAATATGACACCGTGTGCACTTTGATCCAAATGATGCCAAACTACAAGACTCTCAAGCCAACTGAAGTCATTGGAAGAATTGTTGCTCATGAGATGACACTTAAGGATAAGGAAGAGCTTCACAACAAGTCAAGTGGTGCTTACAAAGCTACAAGTGATGCTCCCACTACCTCAAGTGACAAGTTAATTTCCAATGAAGAGATAAGCCTAATGGTTAAGAACTTCAACAAGTTCTACAAGAATAGAGGCAAAGAAAGAAGCTCAAAGTCTAGATCATATGATGAAAAGAGATCTTCTAGTCGTGATCGAAACTGCTACAATTGTGGAAGACCCGGACACTTCTCAAATGAGTGTACGGCTCCCCACAAGAGAAGAGAAGAATCTCCAAGAAGAAGAGCAAGAGATGAGTCACCTCGGAGAGAGAGAAGGAGTAGAGATGATCGTTATGAACGAAGACCCTCTCGGAGAAGCAAGGATTCGGAGAGGAAAGACAAGTCATCAAAGAGCTACACAAGAAGAAGACATCAAGCTCATGTAGGTGATTTGGTCTCCGGCTCCGACTCCGACAATCAATCCGATGGAAGCTATCACTCCGACTCCGACTACAGTCAAGATGAGGGTGTTGCCGGACTTGCACTCGTATCCTCCAACTCCAACTCCTACGACTTATTTGATTCACCAAATGAGGGAATTGGAAGATGCTTCATGGCTAAAGGCCCCAAGGTAACACACCCTGAATTCATTGACTTTGATAGTGATGAGGATGACTTGCTTGGTGAAGATGAGCTCTTGCATGATAAATCTAGTGAGCTTAGTAATGATGAAAATGCTAGTAGTCTTTATAGTCGAGAAGAGTCGAATGACAATGCTATGAAGGAGATTGAGCGTCTAACTAAAGAACTAAACACTCTCAAGTTAGCTCATGAAACAACTCAAGAAGATCATAGAGAGCTCCTAAGATCTCATGAGAAGCTACGCTTCGAGAAGCTCACTCTAGAGCAAGAACATGAGTTTCTAAAAGCGATCAATGACGATCTTCGAAAGAAGAGTTCTTCATATCTTGCCAAACGACTTCTCTTGTCTAATTTCTTGCCACCTATTAAGACTAAGCATGACAAGCATAAGAAAAATTCTTCCTCTAGTAGTAACAATAACCATGTTAAATCTAATGTTGTTACTTCTAGTAGTTCTCTTGATTCCACTAACAATGTTTCAAGCCAAGTTACACTTGAGCAAGAAAATAGCTTATTGAAGGAAATCATAGAGAAAGGTGTCTACAAAAGTCTTGCCGGAAGCAAGAACTTTGAGGAAATTGTTCGCAAACAAGGAAGGCACCGGAAGAATCAAGGGATTGGTTTTGAGCAAAAGTTCAACGCCGAAGGTGTTGAGTGGGAAGAAGGTCAATACCCTACTCCACAGTTTGTTTCTCAAAAGGAGAAGTATGATCCTACTTCTTCCAATGTGGAACAAGCTCAAGATGACCTTCCACCACAAGACCACAAGCTAAAAGCCAAGGACAAGCTTCAAGAGGAAATTGATGCATTCATTGAAGCACCTCAAGCCATGGTCAAGTGGGTTCCCAAGGACACATCAAGTTCTACTTCATCAAGCTCAACTACAACCCCAAGGATTCCCATCAAGATGATGTGGATCTCGAAGAAGAAGAACTAGAAGGTTCTTGAGGGTGACTCCGCCAACATACTTCACTCATATTCATTTTGGCAACTTGTGCAAACAACTTCCACATCATGCACTAGTTCATGGAGTCACAAACCCTCTTGTTGGTAAGTCAAGGGACAAGGTAATCATTGCTTTCATGGACATCATCTTTTGTGAACTTCAATCTATGTCTATGGATATCCTTGTTTGTTCCTTGTGGGACTAACCCATGTAGGTATTGAAAGTGCCCTAATCCAAAGGATAGCTCCCAACTCTTGATGATCTACATCAACATTGAGCATCCACATCTTCAACATCTACATGAAGTCTTCTACGACAACCCAAGGTTAGTTTGACCCTTTAAAAGGGGTTCTCACATCTAGGGGGAGCTTTGCTCTAAAAATTGAGCTAAAGCATCTTCAAATGATGTGAACACATCAATGCTTTATGTAAAAGTGGTAACCCCACTTGAGCTTAAACGATGAGTATGACCTATGATCAAATGTTCTCATTTGGCTCCTAAGTCAATATACTCATATATAGATGACCTAGTCATCGACAAATTGTGTGCTAGTAGCTAGAGTTTTGGTTGTGCATGTTTGACACATATTTCATTTGCTATCTTATTGTGTGAGCATGTTGAATGCATGATTTTATCCATTCAAGAACATCCATTTGTTGTTTTGATTGTTTTGACTTTTCTGGCCAAATGGATGGACAAGAATGCCTAAGCACCTTCCCTAGCTATCTATGCTTTCTTGTCTCAAATTCTATTCATGCTCATATCACAACTTTGAACAAGTCATTTTCGGACCCTCCGAGTGAGGAGCACTCGGAGCCACCGATCCGTCTAAGGCTGACTTCCAAAACCTTCTAAGTCAATTTCGGTCTGACCAACTTCTCCCACTCGGTCCAACCGAAACGCTTAGACTGATCTAGGTTTCATCTCGGTGAAACCGAGTTATAAATCTCGGCGTGACCGATATGTGTAACTGCACAGCAGTTATCCATTTCGGTGTCACCGAGTTTTTCAACTCGGTCCCACCGACAGCATGGGGATATAAATACTGAGGGCAGCGCGCGATTATTTCTTCAAACCGTTTCGCCCCCAAGTCCCCTGCTGCCGTCGCCCTGGTCTTCGGATCGTCGCCGTCGTCGCCTGTGCGCCCTCGCCGCAGGTCTCCGCCGCCGTCAACGGTATTCTTCTCCGCGCCGTTGCCGCCGTAGAGGGACTTCACCAAGTTAGGGTGAGTCTCGATCCCTCTCGTGCTCCCCATCTGATTCTTGCACGATTGGTTTGCCATGTATCTAGCCACGTTTGAAATATTCCTTAACATCAGATCAGATCGTTTTAGTTTCGAGCGAAATTCTTAGGTTTAGGTTTCCACGGAATACATCTCGGTGAAACCGATTTTGAAAACTCGGAATGACCGATTTGGCCTCTGGCCATTGCACTGCACCTTTCGGTCTAGCCGAGTCGTGCAAATCGGTGTGATCGATGTAGAGTCTTAGTGAAACCCTAGTGTTTCGGCAGGACCGAAACCCACTTCGGTCTGACCGAAAGTGGTGTGATAAGCCTCTGTATACACTTCGGATTCACCGAAACTGAAAATCGGTTTGACCGAAATGCATTCTGTGAAAACTCAAAACTAAGACTTGAACTCATTTTTTTTGCAAAAACCTCTGCAGTTGTGATAACTCTTCTACTCTACCTATACCTTATCTATTCACAGGTTGTCAGCCATGTCAGATGCCAGTGACAGCCAGAACAGGTCTGAGTCACCTTTTGCAGAGATCCCTGAGGCAGATACTAGTCCTGAGGCTAGTAGTCCTAGTGATGATGGTGAGAGGAGTACCCCCAGTGGTTTGCCTCCTGCAGCCACCAGGACCAGAAAGCAGAGAAATTCTGATGATGAGGACTCTGACTTCGTTGCTGAGGAAGTAACCTCCAAGCCCAAGAGAAAAGTTATTGCCAAAGAGCACGAAGGGCAGCAGTCGAAGAAAGGCACCAGCAAGGTCAAGCAGTCAGCTGTTGCAAAGAAGCTGAACTTGGAAGAGCCAGCTCCAAGTAAAGTGAAGAAAACTTCCAAGAGGAAGAGAGTTGTGTATGCTGAACCTCATGTTGATGCAGCAGTGGAAGAAGAAGAAGAAGATGCACCCCAGCCTCCTCCTCAGAAGGCTAAGTTCATGGGTGATGCTATTAGGGCTCAAGCCACTTCTAAGCCCAAGAAGCCTGCTCAAGCCAAGGCAGCTCCAGCAAAGCCCAAGAGGACTACCAGGAACATCCCAGCCTCTGAGAAGAACAAAGGTGATATGCCACCGTCTGAGTCTGATGAAGAACATGTGTTGCTGAAGCTCCGTCCTAAATTGCCACTCCACAACGATGCTCATCCTCAAGCCGAGGATATGAAGGCAAGGAAGGACAGAGGTCTCAGTCTATGGAGACAGTCTGATCCATATGCCGTGAGGAGAAGGACTGCTGTGGACCCCAGATTCCACACCAGAGAGCAGCAGGACTTCTATGAGACCGTGTTGATGGATAAGAAGCCTATTGTTGCAGACACCAGGTATGTTGACTGGAAGTACATTGACAGTGAAGAGCACCGAGACTTCTTTCCCCATGTGCATGAGAGCTTCACTGCATGTGGAGTTGATGAGTTCGTGGGTCAGAAGCTGACAGATTGGAACGATGAGATGATCATGCAGTTCTACGCCACAGCCCACTTTTATCCTGATGGGAAGATCACCTGGATGACTGAAGGTCAAAGGTTTTCTTCGTCTGTTGAAGAATGGGCAGAACTTCTGAATGCTCCAGTGCAGAGAGAGGACGACATTGATGTCTATGGGATTCCTAAGAAGAACCATGATTCCATGAAGAACATGTACAAGGAGATCCCCGCAGCTGATTTGGAAGGGTGGAAGCTTGGCTCAGTGTACTATCTCCAGGCAGGTCTCACCACCACAAACACTATTCTGAGGCATACCTTGATGCCCAAGTCTGGAGACCACCGCATGATTCGAGGCTATTCTATCAACATGCTGCACATTCTTGATGAGAAGGCACCTTTCAAGGTGATGGACTTAATGGTAGAGACCATTAAGAGGACTGCAGCTGACCAAAAGAGGTCGTGTGGATTTGCCCCGCAGATTCAGATGCTCATCAATGCCAAGTTTGGCACGGGCAAATTCATGTTGGATAGGAAGCACTTGCCACTGCAGCCAGAGCATGAAGATAACATTGTTGTGATGGATGAGGAGGATCCAACCTCTGTTGAAGGTCAAGCCAAGATTGAAGCTGCGAAGAAAGCCAAAGCTGATAAAGAGGCAGCAGCAACAGCAGCTAAACCAAAGAGCTTCGGAGAGCAGATTCTTGAAGCTACCCAGAGAATTGAACAACGCCTGGCCAGCATTGAACAATCTCAGGAAAGCCTAGAGAGGATTGTTGACGACAAGATCCACGCTCTGGACGTGAAGCTGACTGAGATTCAGGTGACCGTCAACAAGCTTGAGGCAGACATGGAGGAAGCAAGGCAGGACAGAGCAGAGCTCATGCAGGATGATCTAGTCCAGGACTCTCATCGCCAGACTGCTCAGGTTCCCAGAGGATCCCGATCAGCAGCTATCCCAGTGACTGACTCCAGGGCTACCACTTCAGCACCTCCTTCAGCTCCAGCCACAGCTCCAGCATCTACTCCTCCAGCGCAGACATCAGCAGAAGTCTTCGCCGATGCCGTCATTTCTACTCCGACATCTACCCAGACGGGAGCCGCCAGCAGAGCCCACAATGACGCTTAGCTCTATGCTTTTTCAAACTTTTTGGTAACTTGTTGCCAAAGGGGGAGAAATTGTATAGATCATAGGGCTTCGAGAGAGAGAGTGCTCTTTCGTTCTTTTGCCGGTTTTTCTTTGAGATACATTTGGTTCTTTTTTTTGGTTCTTGGAACTTTCAGTGTGCTTGATACTACGTTTGATGCTACCTTAATGAGTGCTTAGTCATACTATGCTTTAATGTGTGCTTAATGCTTATCATATGCTATTCCTTCTTGTATGGCTATTTACTCATGTCTTGGTGATTGAGTGCATGTTATTCATTCTTATCATTTTGTGCGCTCCGCCAAGATGTATGTGACATGGAAGAGTGACCCATAATCCTAATCGATTGTGCATTTGCATTCAAACGCAAATTTTAAATAGTGCACAAATTTAGGGGGAGCTCTTGTTTATCACATACTTCTCAAAGCGACGATATTACTCATTGATTATATCTTTTGTCGAAGCTTTGATCTATATGTTGTCATCAATTACCAAAAAGGGGGAGATTGAAAGTGCAACTAATCCCCGGGTGGTTTTGGTAATTTATAACAACATATATATCATTGAACTAATAGTTACTTGAGAATCATTTCAGAGAAGTTCGATGATATGGGTATGGAAATGTCTGAAGAAGTGGACCCCTCAAAATGCTAAGGCAAGCATTGGCAAAAGCTCAAGACTCCATTTTTGGTTTAGTGATCAAAGATCACATTGAGTCCATAGGAAAAGCCAATACTATTAAAAGGGGATGAGGTTGTGTTGATGATATGGTTGCTCAAGTGCTTAGTGATATATCTCCTTTAACTATCAGCAACTTTCACTTCTAAACACACTCATAAGTAATCTCGGACAAACCGATTCTTCCAACTCAGTCCCACCGAGATGAACCACCTCAGCTATATTCCAAACCCTAGAAATTTCGGTCTATCCGATTTTGAGTTCGGTCTCACCGAAACTGGGCTGCCAACCTTCTGTAACCATTTGTCATCTTTTCGGAATATCCGAGTTGTTGATTTCGGTCCCACCGAAAATGGCAAGCTCCTATCTTTGACTCATATCGGACATACCGAGATGGTATTTTCGGTCCCACCGAAAACCCCAACGTTCACTATATTTGAACTTTCGGTCTGACCGAGTTTTCACTTCGGTCTCACCGAGATTGCTCAATTATGTGTGTAACGGTTGGATTTTGTGTGGAGGCTATATATACCCCTCCACCCCCTCTTCATTCGTGGAGAGAGCCATCAGAAAGTACTACCACTCCTACCTTACACTTTCTGAGAAGAGAACCACCTACCCTTGTGTTGAGATCAAGTTGCTCCATTCCTACCATATGAAACTTGATTTCTAACCTTCCCAAGTTGCTTTCCACTCAATCCTTTCTTCCACCACAGCCATATCAGTGAGGAGAGTTGAGTGTTGGGGAGATTATCATTTGAAGCACAAGAGCAAGGAGTTCATCATCATCAACAACATCTATTACCTTTTGGAGGGTGGTGCCTCCTAGATTGGTTAGGTGTCGCTTGGGAGCCTCCGTCATTGAGATGTGGAGTTGAACCAAGAAGTTTGTAAGGGCAAGGAGATCGCCTACTTCGTGAAGATCTACCCCGAGTAAGGCTAGTCCTCCGTGGGCGTAGGCCATGATGGAATAGACAAGGTTGCTTCTTCGTGGACCCTTCGTGGGTGGAGCCCTCCGTGGACTCGCGCAGCCGTTACCCTCCGTGGGTTGAAGTCTCCATCAACGTGGATGTACGATAGCACCACCTATCGGAACCACGAGAAAAATCTCCGTGTCGCCAAATTGCGTTTGATCTTCTCCACCTCTCTTTACTACATGTGCAATTTACTTTCCGCTGCTTATACTCTAGAATTGCATGTGTAGGGTGATACTTGTCTTGATCATAATTGTGAAACTGCCAAAAACTGTTCATGATCAAAAGGCAGAATTTTTATATTTACAAGTAGTCTAATCACCCCCCCTCTAGACTTACTTTCGATCCTACACAAAGTGACTAATGAGTTAGTTGCAGAATGATGTATTATGGAACGAGTAAATAGACTTGTCGGTAACGAGATTGAACTAGGTATGAACATACCGACTATCAAATCTCGGGCAAGTAACATACCGATGACAAAGGGAATAACGTATGTTGTCATAACGGTTCGACCGATAAAGATCTTCATAAAATATGTAGGAACCAATATGAGCATCCAGGTTCCGCTATTGGTTATTGACCGGAGAGGTGTCTCGGTCATGTCTATATAGTTCTCGAACCCGTAGGATCCGCACGCTTAACGTTCGATGATGATTTGTTATTATATGAGTTATATGATTTGGTGATCGAATGTTGTTCGGAGTCTCGAATGAGATCACGGACATGACGGGGAGTCTCAGATAGTCCAGAGGGAAAGAATGATATATAGGACGATGATATTCATGGAGGAAATATGCCCTAGAGGCAATAACAAAGTTGTTATTTATATTTCCTTAGATCATGATACATGTTTATTATTCATGCTAGAATTGTATTAACCGGAAACTTAGTACATGTGTGAATACATAAAGAAAACAGAGTGTCCCTAGTATGCCTCTACTTGACTAGCTCATTGATCAAAGATGGTTATGTTTCCTAACCATAGACATGTGTTGTCATTTGATGAATGGGATAACATCATTAGAGAATGATGTGATGGACAAGACCCATCTGTTAGCTTAGCATAATGATTGTTTAGTTTTATTGGTATTGCTTTCTTCACGACTTATACATGTTCCTCCGACTATGAGATTATGCAACTCCCGAATACCAGAGGGACACCTTGTGTGCTATCAAACGTCACAACGTAACTGAGTGATTATAAAGATGCTCTACAGGTATTTCCGAAAGTGTTTGTGGTGTTGGCATAGATCAAGAATAGGATTTGTCACTACGAATGTCGGAGAGGTATCTCTGGGCCCTCTCGGTAATACACATCATAATAAGACTTGCAAGAAAATGACTAACGAGTTAGTCACGAGATGATGTATTACAGAACAAGTAAAAAGACTTGCCGGTAACGAGATTGAACTAGGTATGGTCATATCGACGACCGAATCTCGGGCAAGTAACATACCGATGGAAAAGGAACAATGTATGTTGTTATGCGGTTTGACCGATAAAGATCTTCGTAGAATATGTAGGAACCAATATGAGCATCCAGGTTCCGCTATTGGTTATTGACCGGAGATGTGTCTCGGTCATGTCTACATAGTTCTCGAACCCATAGGGTCCGCACGCTTAACATTCGATGACGATTAGTATTATGAGTTATGTGTTTTTGATAACCGAAGATTTTTCGAAGTCCAAGATGAGATCACGGACATGACGAGGAGTCTCGAAATGGTCGAGACATAAAGATCGATATATTGGAAGGTTATATTCAGACACCGAAAATATTCCGAAGTGTATCGGGTATTTTCCGGAGTACTCGGAGGTTACCGGAACACCGGGGGAGAGAGGACGCAGCAGCCAAGTGGTGGGGCACGCCCCCTAAGCCCAAACTGAATTGGTTTAGGGTTGGGGGACGACCCCCTTTCCTTCTCTTCTCCTCCTCCTCCCTCCTTCTCCTAGTAGGAATAGGAAAGGGGGGGGCGAATCCTACTTGGAGTAGGACCCCCCCCTTGGGTGCGCCTCCTCTTGGCCGGCCTCCTCCTCCCTCCCTCCTTTATATACGTGGCAGGGGGGCACCCCAAAGACACACAAGCCAATCTTTTAGCCATGTACGGTGCCCCCCCCCCTCCACGGTTACACACCTCGGTCATATCGTTGCAGTGCTTAGGCGAAGCCCTGCGTCTTTAACTTCATCATCACCGTCACCACGCCATCGTGCTGACGAAACTCTCCCTCGTACTCAACTGGATCAAGAGCTCGAAGGACGTCATCATGTTGAACGTGTGCTGAACACGGAGGTGCCCTACGTTCGGTACTTGGATCGGTTGGAAGATGTTCGACTACATCAACCGCGTTAATAAACACTTCCGCTTTCGGTCTATGAGGGTACATGGACACACTCTCCCCGCTCGTTGCTATGCTTCTCCTAGATAGATATTGCATGATCATAGGATTTTTTTAAATACTATGTTCCCCAACAATGGTATCAGAGCCAGGTTAATGCGTAGATGATATGCACGAGTAGAACACAAAGAGTTGTGGGCGATAATAGTCATACCGCTTACCACCAACATCATACTTTGATTCGGCGGTATTGTTGGATGAAGCGGCCCGGACCGACATTACTTGACCGGTTCATGAGACTGGTTCTACCGGCGTGCTTTGCACACATGTGGCTAGCGGGTGTCAGTTTCTCTAACTTCAGTGGAATTGAGTGTGACTACGGCCGGTCCTTGTTGAAGGTTAAAACAACAAACTTGACGAAAAATCATTGTGGTTTTGATGCGTAGGTAAGAACGGTTCTTACTAGAAGCCCGTAGCAGCCACGTAAAACTTGCAACAACAAAGTAGAGGACGTCTAACTTGTTTTTGCAGGGATGTTGTGATGTGATATGGTCAAGACGTGATGAGTTATACGATATTGTATGCGATGATCATGTTTTATAAACTATCGGCAATCGACAGGAGCCTTATGGTTTTCTCTTTATTGTATGAATTGCGAAAGCCATGTAATTGCTTTACTTTATCACTATGAGTTAGCGATAGTAGTAGAAGCAATAGTTGGCGAGACGACCATGACGCTACGATGAAGATTCATGGTGTCAAGCCGGTGACGATGGAGATCATGATGATGCTTTGGAGATGGAGATCAAAAGCACAAAATTATGATGGCCATATCATGTCACATATTTTGATTGCATATGATGTTTATATTTTTATGCATCTTATTTTGCTTAGTACGGCGGTAGCATTATAAGATGATCCCTTACAAAATTTCAAGGTACAAGTGTTCTCCCTGATGCACCGTTGCAACAGTTCATCGTGCTGAGACACCACGTGATGATCGGGTGTGATAAGCTCTACGTTCACATACAATGGGTGTAAGACAGTTTTGCACATGCTGAATACTCGTGTTAAACTTTACGAGCCTAGCATGTACATACATGGCCTCAGAACACTGGAGACTGAAAGGTCGAGCATGAATCATATAGTAGATATGATCAACATAAGATGTTCACCATTGAAAACTACTCCATATCACGTGATGACCGGACATGGTTTAGTTGATTTGGATCACGTGATCATTCAGATGACTTGAGGGATGTCTATCTAAGTGGGAGTTCTTTAGTAATATGATTAATTGAACTTTAATTTATCATGAACTTAGTCCTGATAGTATTTGCAAATTATGTTGTAGATCAATAGCTCGCGTTGTAGCTCCCTTATGTTTTTTTATATGTTCCTAGAGAAAACTAAGTTGAAAGATGTTAGTAGCAATGATGCGGACTAGATCTGTGATCTGAGGATTATCCTCATTGATGCACACAAGTATTATGTCCTTGATGCACCGCTAGGTGACAAACCTATTGCAAGAGCAGATGCAGACTTTATGAACGTCTGGCAAGCTGGATATGATGACTACTCGATAGTTCAGTGTGCCATGCTTCACGGCTTATAACCGGGACTTCAAAAAAGTTTTGGACACTATGGAGCATATGAGATGTTCCAAGACTTGAAAATAGTATTTCAGACTCTTGCCCGTGTCGAGAGGTATGAGACCTCTGACAAGTACTTTGCCTACAAGATGGAGGAGAATAGCTCAACCAATGAGCATGTGCTCAGAATGTCTGAGTACTACAATCGCTTGAATCAAGTGGGAGTTAATCTTCCAGATAAGATAGTGATTGACAGAGTTCTCTAGTCACTATCACCAAGTTACTGGAACTTTGTGATGAACTATAATATGCAAGGGATGACCAAAATGATTCTCGAGCTCTTCCTGATGCTGAAATCAACAAAGGTAGAAATCGAGAAAGAGCGTCAATTATTGATGGTTAACAAGACCACTAGTTTCAAGAAAAGGGCAAGGGGAAGAAAGGGAACTTCAAGAAGAATGGCAAGCAAGTTGTTACTCCCGTGAAGAAGCCCAAAGCTGGACCTAAGCCTGAAACCGAGTGCTTCTACTGCAAACGAGATGGTCACTGGAAACGGAAGTTCCCTGAATGTTTGGCGGATAAGGAGGATGGCAAGGTGAACAAAGGTATATTCGATATACATGTTATTGATGTGTACCTTACTAGTATTTATAGTAGCTGAGGGAGTCCTGGATTACGGGGTCCTCGGGCGTCCGGGCTATGTAACGTCGGCCGGACTGATGGGCCGTAAAGATACAAGACATAATACTTTCCCCTGTGTCTGGATGGGAGTCTCCTTGGCATGCGGATATGAAGATTCCTTTCTCTATAAACCGATTGTACAACCCTAGCCCCCTCCGGTATCAATATAAACTGGAGGGTTTATATCCGTAGAGGCAATCATAATCATACATGCTAGACATCTAGGGTTTAGCCATTACGATCTCGAGGTAGATCAACTCTTGTAACCCCTATACTCATCAAAGTCAATCAAGCAGGAAGTAGGGTATTACCTCCATCAAGAGGGCCTGAACCTGGGTTAACATTGTGTCCCCTGCCTCCTGTTACCTTTGATCCTTAGACGCATAGTTCGCGACCCCCTACCCGAGATCTGCCGGTTTTGACACCGACATTGGTGCTTTCATTGAGAGTTCCACTATGCCGTCATCGAAAAGGCTCGATGGCTTCATCGATCATCTACAACAATCACTAGTAGAAAACGGGGCAATGGTCCAGCCCATTAGTCCCGGTTCAATCCAGAACCGGGACCAATGGGGGCATTGGACCCGGTTCGTGAGCCCAGGGGGCCGGCCGGGCCACGTGGGCCATTGGTCCCGGTTCGTCTGGACCTGTTGGTCCCGGTTGGTGCCACGAACCGGGACCAATGGGTCTTGCTCCGGGCCCACAACCATTGGTCCCGGTTGGTGACTTGAACTGGGACCAAAGGCTCCCCTTTAGTCCCGGTTCATGTCACCAACTGGGACCAATGAGGTGCCTATATATACCCCCTCGCGCAAGAGCAGAGCACACTGCTCTGTTTTTTCTGGCCGAGGGGGAGAGGGCTTGGTGGTGCTCTAGCTCACCTCCTATGCACACAACGTGTTCGATGGAATGCCCGAGCCACACTAGTTAAGCTTTTCTCCTCTCGAAGCTCTATTTTCTCCGAGATTTGTCTAGGTTTAGCGGTCCGTCACGTCCCGTCCCCGTCTTCGCCGCCGTCGATCGCCCCCGCCGATCTCATCACCGGCACCACCGTGGTGAGCCTCTTGTTATGTCCATGCTTTTCTTACTTTTATTATTGCTTTAGATTGATATTTGTCTAATTTTCTTACGTTTATTATTGCTTGTTATTATATAGTGCGATGGTTTTGATATCCGCCCACGTGGGCCCTCGTCCTGTCTACTATTCGGATGTGGTATATTATCTTTAATTTATAACTATTTGTTTTAGTGTTTATGACAATTATGCCGACCAACCTGACATGCATAGATGTTTTTATATGTCTAGGAGGTAGTTGAGCCGGAAATTCCAACCGACCCTCTTGTGGAGAGGTTAAATTTAGTTGAAGAGGAAAACATTTCCTTGAAGAAAAAATTGGAAAAAATGGAGGAGGAGAAGATGGAATTGGAGTTGCATGTTGCGGAAGTCGTCGATGATCACAAGATCAAGATGGACCCTATTGTCGAGAGGTTAAATTTAGTTGAAGAAGAAAACAATTTCTTGAAGGAAAAAATAAAAAAAATGAGGACGAGAAGATGATATTGGAGTTGCATGTTGCAGATGTCGTCGATGATCACAAGATCAAGATGGATGCAATGCGGTTGAAGATTAGAAAGATTAGAAAATATGCCATTCAAACCGAGGCTTGGTATCATTATGCCGTTGGATCAATTGTTACCTTGGTTGCGATTATGATCATATTTGTTTTCGCATTGAAATGTTTTACATAGTTTCGATGTGTATGGTGAAAATTAATTAGATGCTCTGGAGAGCTATATGTTGTTAGATGAGAACTATGTATGTACTTTGGTTTTAATGTGATGATGAACTTCTATTAATTTGGTCACTTAATTATCTATTTATGATGTTCTGTAATGGTTTTTGACACACTTAATTGTATATAATGCACGCAGATGAACCGGCAATGGATGTACGATGACAGACACACCTCCGAGTACATTAAGGGCGTGCATAAGTTTCTAAATGCGGCTGAGGCAAACAAGCAGAATGGTTTTATGTGTTGTCCATGCACTAAATGTGGGAATACAATGTCTTACTCTAACCGGAAAATCCTTCACTCCCACCTGCTTTACAAGGGTTTCATGCCACACTATAATGTTTGGACGAGGCATGGAGAAATAGGGGTTATGATGGAAGACGGCAAAGAAGAAGAGTACGATGACAACTATGTGCCCCCTGAATACGGTGATGCTGCAATGGGGGGACCTGGTGAAGATCAAGAGGAACCAGACGATGTGCCCAATGATGCTGCAACGGGTGAAGCTGCTGAAGATCAAGAGGAACCAGATGATGATCTCCGCTAGGTCATTGTCGATGCAAGGATGCAATGCGAAAGTCAAAAGGTGAAGCTGAAGTTCGATCGCATGTTAGAGGATCACAAAAAAGGGTTGTACTCCAATTGCGAAGATGGCAACACAAAGCTCGGTACCGTACTGGAATTGCTGCAGTGGAAGGTAGAGAATGCTGTGGCTGACAAAGGATTTGAGAAGCTACTGAAAATATTGAAGAAGAAGCTTCCGAAGGATAACGAATTGCCCGACAGTACATACGCAGCAAAGAAGGTCGTATGCCCTCTAGGATTGGAGGTGCAGAAGATACATGCATGCCCTAATGACTACATCCTCTACCGCGGTGCATACAAGGATCTGAACGCATGCCCGGTATGCGGTGCATTGCGGTATAAGATGAGACAAGATGACCCTGGTGATGTTGACGGCGAGCCTGCCAGGAAGAGGGTTCCTGCGAAGGTGATGTGGTATGCTCCTATAATACCACGGTTGAAACGTTTGTTCAGAAATGGAGAGCATGCCAAGTTGATGCGATGGCACAGTGAGAACCGTAAGAAAGACGGGAAGTTGAGAGCACCCGCTGACGGGTCGCAGTGGAGAAAATCGAGAGAAATTACTGGGAGGAGTTTGCAAAGGACCCAAGGAACGTATGGTTTGCTTTAAGCGCGGATGGCATTAATCCTTTCGGGGAGCAGAGCAGCAATCACAGCACCTGGCCCGTGACTCTATGTATGTATAACCTTCCTCCTTGGATGTGCATGAAGCGGAAGTTCATTATGATGCCAGTTCTCATCCAAGGCCCTAAGCAACCCGGCAACGACATTGATGTGTACCTAAGGCCATTAGTTGAAGAACTTTTACAGCTGTGGAATGGAAACGGTGTACGTGCGTGGGATGAGCATAGACAGGAGGAATTTAACCTAAAGGCGTTGCTGTTCGTGACCATCAACGATTGGCCCGCTCTCAGTAACCTTTCAGGACAGACAAACAAAGGATACCATGCATGCAAGCACTGTTTAGATGACACTGAAAGTATATACCTGGACAAATGCAGGAAGAATGTGTACCTGGGCCATCGTCGATTTCTTCCGACCAACCATCAATGTCGAAAGAAAGGCAAGCATTTCAAAGGCGAGGCAAATCACCGGAAGAAGCCCGCCATGCGTACCGGTGATCACGTACTTGCTATGGTCAATGATTTACACGTAATCTTTGGAAAGGGCCCCGGCGCACTAGCTGTTCCGAATGACGCTGAGGGACACGCACCCATGCGGAAGAAGAAATCTATATTTTGGGACCTACCCTACTGGAAAGACCTAGAGGTCCGCTCTTCAATCGACGTGATGCACGTGACGAAGAACCTTTGCGTGAAGCTGCTAGGCTTCTTGGGCGTGTATGGAAAGACAAAAGATACAACTGAGGCACGGGAGGACCTGCAACGTTTGCACGAAAAAGACGGCATGCCTCCAAAGCAGTATGAAGGTCCTGCCAGCTATGCTCTTACGAAAGAAGAGAAAGAAATCTTCTTTGAATGCCTGCTCAGTATGAAGGTCCCGACTGGCTTCTCGTCGAATATAAAGGGAATAATAAATATGCCAGAGAAAAAGTTCCAGAACCTAAAGTCTCATGACTGCCACGTGATTATGACGCAACTGCTTCCGGTTGCATTGAGGGGGCTTCTACCGGAAAACGTCCGATTAGCCGCGCTAGGCCAGAAGGAAGCATCTCCATGGGCCATCAAACAGAGGATGTCATTGGGTTTTGTGTTGACTTCATTCTTGGCGTTAATAATATAGGTCTCCCTAAATCGCGGTATGAGGGGAGACTGACTGGAAAAGGCACGCTTGGAAGGGACTCAATAATATGCAGGGACGGATATTCTTGGTCTCAAGCACACTACACAGTTCTACAGAACTCTACCTTGGTGACCCCGTATGTCGATGAACACAAGAACAGTCTACGCTCCAAACACCCGGAGCAGTGCGACGACTGGATTACATGTGAACACATCAGGACTTTCAGCAGTTGGTTGGAAACACGTCTCAGAGGTGACAACACTGTTTGTGATGATTTGTCTTGTTGTCCAGGGGACCATCTTTGACTGTATTGATTTACAAAGGATACGAGATAAATGGGAATACATTTTACACGATTGTCCAAGATCAAAAGAGCACCAACCAAAACAGCGGTGTCAGCTTTGATGCAACAACCGAGAGGGGAAAGGACACATATTATGGTTACATAGTGGACATATGGGAACTTGACTACGGACATGATTTTAAGGTCCCTTTGTTTAAGTGCAAATGGGTCAATCTGTCAGGAGGCGGGGTACAGGTAGACCCACAGTACGGAATGACAACAGTGGATCTGAAAAATCTTGGGTACACTGACGAACCGTTCTTCCTAGCCAATGATGTGGCACAGGTTATCTATGTGAAGGACATGTCTACCAGACCGAGAAAAAGAAAAGATAAGGAAGCGAATACATCATACGATGAGCCAAAGCGCCACATAGTTCTTTCAGGAAAAAGGGACATCCTGGGAGTGGAGGGCAACACAGACATATCTGAAGATTATGAAAAGTTTCATGAAATTCCTCTCTTCAAAGTCAAGGCTGACCCAAGCATCCTGATAAACGATGAAGATTATCCATGGTTACGGCGCAATAAGCAAATGACACAAGCGAAAAAAAAGTGAAGACTTTTTTCCGCAACTATTATGATGATACCATGCCAACTTTGTAACAGACGAGTATGATACCATTGTCCGTTTTGTACATGCACATGCTATGCCAACTTTTTCAGAGTTCATTTGAAAACTATGATTTTAGGTTGAATTTTCTCTATAGGTGCATCTATGTTATAATTTTTTTTAGTAAAGTTAACCACAAACTTGTGATTCACAAAAATTTTAAAGAATTCAAATTTTAATTATTCAAATTTGAAAACTAATGGCACTAACAGAAAGTTTATAATTTTTCTAAAACTAATGGCACTAACAGAAAGTTTATAATTTTGCTGACCTAAAAGCAAAAAGAATTAAAAAATAAAGCAAAAAACAAAAGAAAATAAATAATGCAGAAAACAAAACAAAAAAACTTGCAAAAAAATAAAAATAGCAACAATAAGTATTTTGTTGTAAGTAGAAACAAAATAAAATAAATAAAGCAACAAAGAAAACAAATAATTTCAAATTTAAACTATTCAAATTTGAATACTACTGGCACTAACAGAAAGTTTGTAATTGGTTTTACCTAAAGCAATAATATTCACAAAGAAACTATAAATACAGCAAAAAACAACTTAGAAATAAATAAAGCAGAAAAGGAAAAAAATACATTAAAAAATGGGTAATTTTTCTAAAACTAATGGCACTTACAGAAAGTTTATAATTTTGCTGACCTAAAAGCAAA
>LR738711.1:933349519-933382518 GCA_902687465.1 Secale cereale | reverse complement strand
CCCCCCCGGCATTCCTTCAAGGCTCGGGGAGGGCCTACGAGATGACACCTCGGCGTCATCCGCCCTAGGCGGCGGAGAAGCTAATGGAAGCGACTCACTCTCCATCATCTCCGGCGGCAGATCCCCCGAGGATGTGGATAGCTGGGGAAGATCGCGGGCCAGACGAAAATATAGAACTTAGAGTTATCATCAGAGTGCATAGAGATTGGGTAAGTGTGAACAATCTCGGGCTACTTGTGAGTCGGCTTGGGGCTTGGTCCGACGACGATGCTTCGGGTCGGCCTCGGCGTCTAACTCCGAGTCATCGGGGAGGGTAATTTTGTCCCTCTTGGAGGCTTCAGCCTCCAAGTCTTCAGAGGCCACCCTCTTCTTGCCCTTGTGGGGAGGATCTTCTTCTTCCTCCCCCTCGTCGTCGTCGTCATCACCCTCGTGAGAGGACTGGGCATCAGCTTCTCCGGACATTGCGTCCTAAGTGCCCTCCTCTTTCTTCTTCTTCTTCTTGTCCTTCTTAACCGGCGCATGGTATGACGCCGGGACCAGCATCCTCATTAGTAGAGGATTGGCTGGGTCTTTGGGGAGCGGAGCCGGACACCTGATATGCTCCGCCTTCTTGACCCAAACCTGTTTGGGGATGGACTACTTAATACTTCTCCTTCAGAGCGACGAACCTATTGGTGTTTGGAGGTTTAAGAATTTACCTCGGTGGCCGAATGGTTGCAGTCGAGGCCGGTGTCGTCTGATGACTTCGGCCACATTTTCCGCTTCCTAAAAAGCAGCTTCCAGATCCCCTTATGCATCGTGTCGTAGAACCGTTGTAGGGTCCGCGGCCCTTCCGGATTGAACTCCCACATCTTGAGGGGCCGCCGCTGGCAGGGAAATGCGCGGCTGATCAGCATCACTTGGATTACATCAGCAAGGGTAGTGTCCTTTGCTATCATGCTCTTGATGCATTTCTGCAGCAGTAGCACCTCAGGGACTGGCCCCCAATCTGGACCCTTGTCGGTCCAGGATGTGAGCCTCAGTGGGGGTCCGGATCTAAAGGCTGGAGCGGCTGTCCACTTGGAGCCACGGGGTTCTATGATATAGAACCATTCCTGTTGCCATATTTTGACGGTGTCCACAAAGACCCCCTTTGGCCAATTGACTTTGGGGAGATTGCTCACCATGGCGCCACCACAGTCCGCGTGTTGCCTGTCAACCACCTTCGGCTTCACATTAAAAATCTTGAGCCATAAGCCGAAGTGTGAAGGGACATGGAGGAAGGCCTCGCATACAACGATGAACGCCGAGATGTGAAGGAACGAATTTGGTGCCAGATCGTGAAAATCCAGCCCATAGTAGAACATGAGACCCCTTACAAAGTTGTACTAGAGTTGAGACACTTATTTTGGGACGGAGAGAGTATTTGTTTATGCGTCCTTAGCGAGAATTCCAGATGCTGGCTCCACACAGGAGTAGAACTCTGGTTGTGGGTTGCACCACTGCGATCCCAACCATTGGGCAGCTGCCCTGTTCTCGTCTCATGCATTTCAATTCCCATATAATATTTTATGGTAGGATTAATTTTTGCTGCTAGGACAACAGAACTAATATTTCCATCACTGAATTTTCCGGATTATTTACTCGGAAAGGGTATTGTACGTTCAACCGGTCACGGGACGATTCTGCAGCTGATCTGAAAGTACATTCATGCATGTGTCAACCTCTAGTTTACACTTGATCACTTCATACATGCCACTGAGCTTTTGCGTCCTTTGTCACCCCGTCAGCTTTGTGACCATCAGATTCTCCAAGCACTACAATAATCATGGCATCATGCCACCAGCTAGACACAAAGCAAGATAACTGAAAGACAACAGGCATCACTTCTTTTTCTCCCAACTTTTCTAAAGATCACACACACATTCCTTGTCTCTCCTCCTCTCCGCCCAATCCCGGGGCATTCTTACAACCCAGAATTAACCAGCTAGCTACAACGTGAGAAGAGAAGACACTGGAACCGGTTCTTCTTCCTCCTCTTCTTCTTCCTCTGACCCTAATTAATAACAAGACGTAATTAAGCAAGCATGGTAGCACAAAGCATTACATATCCTTAATTCGGACGTAATCTTCTCTTGCATGTTGCATCTTCCAGCTCCAGGGCAAATCAGATCATGGACGCACGGTCACCTATCGGTCGGTGTCGAAGAAGCTCTTGCCTTCGAGCTTCCTCTGCCTCTTCACCCTAGCGATGAAGTCGTCCACCCTCTTCTCCAGCTCTTCCTCTCCCTGCTCCTCCCCCTCCTCCTCCTTTTCCATCTCCTTCTCTCCCTCCCAAACTGCTTCAACCGAAGCACTGTGATCAAAGAACGCCACCGTGGTCGTTGTCGCCTTTGCGGTCGTCGGCACGACGTTCCTCTTCACGTGCTCCTCGTGGACGACGTCGTCCACATCCACAACGGAAGTAGGCTGGCTCTTCGGAGCTAGCCTAGATTGGGCGATGAGGAAGGCGACGATGAGGTTGCCGACGACAAAGAGGCACTTGGGGCTGAGCAGGAAGGCGGTGGCCAGGTCAGGGAGGGTGGTGAGGAGGAAGGAGACGAGGAGCGAGCACAGGCTGGGGAACCAGGCAGGGCTGGTGAGCAGCAGGCAGAGGACGCCACAGGTGGCCACCAGGTACGGTGCGAGGGCAGGGAGCAGCAGCAGCTGCTGCTGCTTCCTGTTCCTCCTGTACTTCCTCATGGCCCTGATCTTCTCTATGCTCATGGGGTCCATTTCTTTGGACTGCAGTTGAGTAGTCAAGCTCTTGCAATGGACAGCACACAAGAGACCTGATGAGGCTCAAGGAGCTATGGCCGGAATGAGGGGGGAGGCAGGGTGGTGGAGGGTTTTATATGTGGCTTGAGAGGGGGGCTGGCCATGGAAAGGCAGAGTAGAGGGGGCCACCCAACCATGCAGGGACACAGATCTCTATCCTACTGGTGGTAGAGATGCATGAGGCTTTTGCACTTTGGGATTTCATAAACAAATGAATGAAATTGGTGTGTTGTGGGTGGGGGCATTTCTCTGTCAGAAAAGATATATGGTGGCTGTCTGCCTTCTCTTCCCTCTCTTTTTCTTTCCCTCGCTTGCTCTGCTTTGGGCCCCTCTGCTCTCTCTCATGATCCTGATCCCTGGACTTTTGGTGACCTGGATTTATACAACTTGGATGCCTCCAAAACTCCATGGATTCTATTCTAGCTCTACCTCACTGCAGATGATCTACAGTAACAAGCTGTGACAAAAAATGTAGAATTAATCAATTAAATGGACATGGATAAGATTCACAGGCCACAGCTATGTCATGGACCAATAGTTGGCAAGTATGACCTCTCTGGCAGTTATGGACTCATGGTAGAGGATGGATGGTTCACCTTCAGATCCAATAGTGGCAAGAGTTGCTGAACCTTTCTGGTCATGTGGTATGCATTCTAGAACCTAGGCCCTGGTGGCACAGTTGGTGCAAGTGCACATGAAGTTGTTGGTTTGGAGTATGGATTCTCTAGAAGAGGTCCTTGTGTCAGGAGGTGAAGTTGCCATGACCAAGTGCTCAACTGTACTTCCAGTCTGGAACCCAAACCCAGCAAGCTGGTAATTAGAAACTTTAGTGATATTGCTATGAAAGCAAACGATCGTACCGAGTTGCAGAAATGGTACCAAGTTGCGCAATAAACTCTGACAGAAAGGGATCATCATGTGATAAAAGGGCAATGGCTTTCAATTAACTGGTGGCCTAAAGAAACAAAAGACCGGTTAAACAAGAAGCCAAGATTAACACACAAGAGTCTACCACGCTAAAAAGTTTCTACCAGAATATGTTTGCACTAGGACCATCTGAACCATATAGCCTTTTAGTAACCATGTTCCATATTTTGCTCTAGTAAACTAATGCAACACAAGAAGTTCAAGTTAGATCCTGAGATCTTGTGTTTCTATATCAAATCAACGGGAAATCGAGGAGGCGAGGACTGAGAACCATATGCTCTCCGAATTTCATAGAAAACAATGTCCTCAGTCTATGACCATTGCATCAGCAAACCGTTCAGACATGGAACATCCAACACAAACTTGTCGTCTTATACCAAAACAGTCTGCAAGTTGCAAGTGCCGCTTGCGTCAAATAACCGAAGACTTGATGGCTAAGGAAAGATGGGGTTAGGCTCACTTCAGTCCAGTCCAACAAACACTAGTGCAGTGCAGTAGTGCCCATTATCTCCTTCCCCCAAGGACCCAGCTTCTCTCTTTAACAAGACTGGTGAGGTGCCTGTTAATTGAGTGCAAGTGTGCCAGTGTGTAACTGATCAGTCTTGACTCTTGGGCATTGGACAAGCCACCAAGTAGGCACCACAAAGGTGTTTCTTTGTCCCTGCAATTTGCCTGTCATGGCAATATGACATGCATTGCAAGACAAGAATGGTTCTGGAATTATGGCCTCCACACCAGCAAAATGCGCTTTAGGCTCATAATTGAGCAGATAAAAGGAGCCCAAGGCTTGACAAAAGATTATTATTAGCAGTTGGTGGATCCATCTTAGCTTTACTATTATGTGGTGTGGAGAGTGGAGTCTGTGTGCAAAGGAAGAGCTTGAGGTAAGCATGGCTGCATGGGTGATTGATGGCTGGATGATTCCATTGGTGCTCTCCTACCCTGGAACACAAAGTTCTCTCTTAAAGTCCTTTCATGGGGTGAAGGTTGGAAGTGCTTTCTTGGTTATTAGCTTTGGCCGCTCTCTTTAGATGAACGGGGCTCTTTCAACAATGGAGAGAAGTTCCATTCCCCAATTAGAAGATCCTAGAGATCTCACGAGCTTCGTACGCAGTATCTACACTTTGTTATAAACATTATCTAGGGGGACTTTGGTAGTTACAAGAAAATAGACGGGCACGTCAAGGAATTCTTCATCTCATTCCTTATTTGTAGTTTTACACTAAAAATCCAGTGTTAAGCAGCTCTATACAGCAAACAAATGGAATTATGCAAATTGGCTTCTTGCAAAAAATATGTATGGTTTTAGTTTTTATGCCCACTATATATTACTGTCAGCAAGAAATGACTGAAATTAATTCAATAAAGCTGCATCTAACAGGTTAACACTGTCTTCCACACCATGAACAAAACGACCATTTTCATGAATTTGGTTTACAGAATCATAGTAGAAAAACTCCAACTTGCCAGGTCAATTCTGATATTTGTGAGAAAAAAATATATGGATAATGCGTTAGATCTCAGTAATATTCCACTCAACAAAGTAGATCACGCAAAATCACTGATGGATGTGCATTTTAGAAATCAATCATCATGAAAAGAACATTTGAAAGGTCCTAGAAATGTGACAAGAGATAAAGAGATGGCACCAAGTGCTCGGTGAATCTGCAGTACAGCCATTTCAGACATTGCACATGCTTAACTCATCTAAAGTTATTGGTCTCCTCGGTGAATCTGCAATGTATGGAGACAGATCATATTGTTGCATTACTTTAATGAACTTTGATGCCAAGGGTGAGGGTAATGAAACAGTATTTTATTCTGCAAGTTGCATCATTATCATCGGCATATGTAACTGGGAAAACAAGTGGTGACTTAAAATGTGTCAGATGGCTCCCAATACCGTGTTAATAGGCCCTGTCAGCGTGGTAATCTTTGGGTGTCAAAAGAGACCACGACACATGATTTTAGACTTATTGGCACCATGCAATGTCAATACTGATTCCTTTCCAAGATTCCACACGCGAGGAGCATATGGGGACATTGAAAGAGAAAAAAGATCCAGTAATTGACATACTTTGTGCCCCTCTCCATCATCCAACTTGCACAAAGCTTGTCGAAAAACATGGTGGGCTCTCAATAATGCTTGTCTTGGCACCATCATTCACCATTGCTGCTAGCTCCTGGGTTATAGGATGGCACAGAGAAGAGAGAGCAAACAAGGATCATGCTTCTTGATTCCATTGCCCTTTTCCTGTTCTTTGTATTGTGTTTCTTTGTTGAAGACTTGTGGCCTTAGAGTTGAGAGGGCAAGAAAAGGGTCCCATATACCCTTTGGTAGGCCAATTTTATTTGACAAAAGCCCACCTGAGCTCAATCATGTCCCTCCATGCTTTGCCTCAGCAAAAGCGAGACGGCTGATAGACTAAACCATGAGACACAGAAGAGGGGCCAAAACACTACAGAAATGCCCATTATATATTTCTCTGTTGGATAGATAATCAGCACCTAATCCATAAGGTTCCATAAAACAAAACCTAAACGTTCTTGTTTTCTCTCTAATAATTAGGCGTATGGTGTACTTGCTGCCCTATGAGACACAAAAGAGGGGCCAAAACACTACAAAAATGCCCCCTTACTATATTTCTTTGTTGGATAGATAATCAGCACCTAATCCATAAGGTTCCATAAAACAGAAACCTAAACATCTTTGTTTTTTCTCTAATACTGAGGCGTATTTGCTCCCCCCCCCCCCGCCCCCCGGGCGGTCAAGCAGAATTAGTATGTGCTACAATTTTTTTTGGCTTTTTGCATTCACCAAATCCAATGTACCATCTCTAAATAAGTACATATTGGCAAATCAATTTACTTTAACAGAAACTTATGTTGTCTCAAGAGTAGTCATAATAGATATAGACAAATGCAGGGAACCTGGTTGTCTTGCATGCACCAACTAGCCTAAAACCGTTTACATCAATACACACCAAAAGAAACTTTTCTGCAAAGAGAGACTCTGGAAAGTCGCTCCTAATATGCCCTGAACCACATAACACGCCCCAGTAACGATTGTCTTGATGCATTGGCACCATCACAATATTACGTGGAGTTTGTGGGAAGTTGGCCTACCTGGTCCCGAAAGTGTAAATATCCCGAAAGCACACAACATAGGCAGGACACAGCTAAAATGAAAAATGAAGCTGGAGTGCTGGACTTGCATTCATGTTGCAGTTGATGATTTACATTCGAGAAAGATTTGTCAAGCATGTATTGTGTAAAAAGAGAAGTACATTACAGTAAACCTATCAGCAGTCTGCATTGACCTCAACACTTGCATCTGCAGCTGCCAACACCAATTCTGGTTCGTAAGTTCCCTCTGCTCTGGCCTTCAAGCGTTCGCGCTGCAAGCGGAAGTTCTCTCTCTTCCTTGCTCTGTAACTGTTTGGGTTCTCAGGCTGTTTCTCATATGGGTAGACGCTTACCTGTAAAAAAAACAACTGGATATTCACATATCTGGTATCCCCCAGAAACCCAATTAGATCCAGTAAAACTAGTGACTCTGACCTTTTTCCTGTCTGGTCCATATTTCTCAAACTTGACAAGTCCATCAATCAAGGAAAAGAGGGTGTGATCCTTGCCCATTCCAACATTATTTCCAGGATAGACCTGAAATGTTCAACATACATGTAAATAAGAAGACTCAAAACATAAGGACACATTTTGTCAGTGACTTACAAAATGTGCACTTTTCATACACCAACATACTTAATAAAAATGTAAAAGTGACAAAAATCCTCTATCACCCTAACATGCATAAATGCAGAAGATTGCATGGTGTCAAAAGACCGAAAGTCATGTTAAACTCACAGTTGAGGAAAATGGCACAAAGAGTTGGGAAGAAAATTGCATTTACAAGCTGAATAATCACTGGAAACAGATAACATCACTATCACTGGAAACAGATAACATCACCATGTAAACAGAAGTATTTTTATTAGAGGAAAGTACTTTTTTTCTCTGCCATTGGGTGATATAGGATTTCTCTGGGAGCAGATAAAACCTGCCAGAAAGTACTTTTTTTTTCTCTGCCTGTGCATAATTTAGGCTTGGTAGATATCTGTACCCATTGCTTCTGAAGAGTGTAATTCCCGTTTTAGGAAATGGAAGCTTTATTACCCCCGACTCTGCATCGATGATGCATAAAGCCAATTTTTTTTTAAATTACTATGTGCACAGAAAGTACTACTCCCTCCGTCCCGAACTAGACAAGTAATTTGGGACGGAGGTTGTATTTGTTAAGCTTTTTTCTGCCATTGCAGAATTTAGACTTGTAGTCTTGTAGATATCAGTACCCACGTCTTCTGAAAGAGCGTGATTAGAGGCCACCATGCTTCTAAGCTTGTACTACATATAGCCATGAAACAATTGACGCAGCTATAAAAGTGAACTTCCTCTAAGACGATATTTATATCATGGTCATTGCCACGTTTTTTATTTATTTAAAGAATGAAAAGTCATGCCATTCACATGTATGAAGCAAGCATTCAACCAAGTTAACATGAATATAGCAGCTTCTAACCTGCTACCTGCAAAATGATTAGCTGACTAGCGACCAAAGATCACAGATGCCATTTCTTTTTCAAATGAATGGATGGAGCTTCAAGTAGTATACAGCTAAAACAGGAACCCAACATTGGACTCTAAGTAAGTACTCCACTTCATAGTCTCTGATTTCAGCGCGGTCTGACAGACGGAACTGAAAATGTCGACAGTGCCAGAACCAGCAGGACACAAACAAACGTACCCAATCTAAGACCTGTCATACAATCCAATCTCCACAAATCCCCTTCTCCTATTTAGAATCAATTTCGTGTTCTGAAGTACAGCACAGTATTTAGTTTTTAGTTTTGTATGCACTAGCATTTCACCGCAATTCACCATTGCGCGCCATACAGAAACGCCTTATTACTCACTGAGAGGAGCAAGCGGGAGGGAGAATGGACGGGGCGTATTGACAGAGAGGGGCAGAGAGGGGGACCTTGGTGCCGCGCTGGCGGATGATGATGGCGCCGGGCTTGGCGAGCTGGTCGCCGTAAATCTTGACCCCGAGGCGCTGGCCCTTGGAGTCCCTGCCGTTCTTGGTGCTCCCGGCCCCCTTCTTGTGCGCCATCTGGATGGTCAGCCCGCGCGCCGGCAGCGTCGCCACGCCCACGCCCATCCCGGCGCCGCCGGGGAGCGCGGCGCGGTCGCCGCGGAGGAAGGAGGAGGAGGACGCGAGGGACAGGCCCTTGAAGGCTCCCACCAGCGTGAACGCCATTTCTGTCGCTCCGAGAAAGGCAGCAGCAGCGAGCCAGCAACGGCAGCAAACACTCTGCTCAGGGGAAAGGAGATGAGGTGATAAGGGTGGAGTCGTGGGCCGTCACTGGGCTGAATGTACTGGGCTACTCGCTAAGGTTTGAGCCGCGCTGCGCGCGCACGCCGCGCAGCAGCAACCCAGCAGGCCCAGGCCAGCAGGACCGAGCCTGTCTCCAAAGGGCGCACGTCAGCACTGACGCCAGCCCTTGACCCCACCCGTCATTGAAGCATACCCCCTCTCCCGCTGACGCCCGGGCCTGCGTGTCATCCCCGACCCCGAGCCGGGCAGCCGGCGTCCACCTCCATGGCGGAGTCCGGCCCGAGCACCTCCTCCCCGTGTAGCCCCGCGCCGCCTATCGATCCCTGTATGAACAGAGGCGCTCCTTGACCCGAGTTCCCAGCCCTCGAAACCCCTCGAATCCGAGCTCCAATTTCTTGCGGTGCCGCCGCCGCCACCGCCACAGCTCCGGCCGAGCCCAGCCGACGCCAGAGACCACCACCGCCGTTTCCGAGGAGAGCAACGGGACCGCCGAGTCAAGCCGAACCTCCCGAATCCGAGC
The DNA here is from genome assembly GCA_902687465.1 of Secale cereale. Taxonomy (NCBI): domain Eukaryota; kingdom Viridiplantae; phylum Streptophyta; class Magnoliopsida; order Poales; family Poaceae; genus Secale; species Secale cereale. Next base: position 933,372,883 of record LR738711.1, on the reverse strand, counting down.
TTCAAATCGAGCTGGAGTACTCGTCAGCGCCGCCACAGCTTCGGCAGAGCCCAGCCGACGCCAGAGAACACCACCGACGTCTCCCAGGAGAGAAACGGAACCGCCGACTCAAGGCAATCTCTTGGATGCCTTCCCGAGGAGCAAGGGTCACCTGAGCCAGCTCAGCGGCAAGCCCCAAAGCCGCCGGCGCAGCCTGAACGCAGCTGATCCAATAAGGTATGCAATCTGTACTGCCCGATCCAACTTAAATCAGGTGGGCAAGGAAGTTGTATGTTGGAAATCCAGCTCCAGTTCAGACTGACATGCTCCCCACATTGCAAAACAAATGATGTTTTTCTGTGCAGGATGAGACTGTAGAATAAGTTTCTTGCCACAAAATGGATGCCATTTTGTTTTACCAATCTAGTCTTTCAAACTTTTCCCTTTATTAATGTTAATCATATTATTTACTATGATTCATAGTAGAGCAGACGAGAGGAACATTAAGTTTTTAATCTAGCTGAGAAAGGTAGGTGATTCTTTAATTCTGTGTGATCTCTTAATTTGTGTGCCACCTGTAGTTTTGTGCTAGTCTGGTGTTTGATGTTCCTTCAATAGTGATTGTCATATATACATGAGGCAGTTCTATTTTACTTATTTTCAAAAGCTCAGTACGGTTGTTGTCTAATGGTTTTTGTACTGAGAAAAAAATGATTGCTGCTATCTATAGGTTCTGCATTTCAGATTGCTTGATAACTCTCTAGAACTGTATGTGTCAGGAATCTCTGAGCCTTCATTTAACCACATTGACTTCTCAAATAAAAAAGTGCTGATAACTGCTTTTACTTTCATACTCGTAGATCAAAACGTTCCACATATATGTTGTTGAGAAAGTTGCACAGCATCTTGGCATGGATGATCCTTCAAAACTTCGCCTTACACAGCACATCCCGCATTTACAGCAACCGAAACATCAATACATCAAGTATAGAAGTATTGATCATATTTCAGACATGTTACATTTACATAACCCCAATCAGGCCAGGCACCTTTTTTTTTAATGTTTTCCTATTTATTTACTACTACATTGCATGGGAGTATTGATCATCTTGAGCTTCCTTTTTTCTTGCAGATGTCTAACATTTTATATTATGAGACACTGAGATTCCTTTGGCAGAAGTGCTTGAGTTGCTTTTCACCAAGGTACACACAATGAGATTGTTTGCACCAAATTTTGTGCTTGCAGCCGCTTTTATGTGTCTAAACATGTCCTGCAATAACCTTTGTTTATCAGGTGCTGTTTCATGTTATATGATTGCCAAAAGGCAGTACGTTTTCTGATTTGATTGACAACTTAAAAATCAAAGGTGAATTCACTGTAAATACTGTTAGAATTTTTTATTTTTCTGAAAGGGTTTTTAATGTTCTGCCAACTTGATCTTGAAATTTTCAGTTTTTCCTTTTCTTAGGTTGAGCTATCTCAAAGTGATGCTGGACTTAGCTATTTCAGGTCAACAATAACAAGATATGGAAGGTACTTGTTATCTCTGTTGTGCCATGGAAGTTGTAATTCTCTAGACTAGATTTTTACTGTCGAAATCTTGGTTCGGAAACAGTAGATTGTATTATCAGTTTATCATGGAAGTCAACTTGTACCATATTGCATGTCTTTAGTTTAGTAGGTTGCAATGGTTGAAATATGGTACACCCTTATAAACGAATGCAATGGGACTGCTGATGGCAGTATGTTGGCTGTGCACTAGTCCTTGCCTGGGTGGTACAAACCCCACTTCTTTTGTAGTCCGTGTAATAAAAATGAATTAAATATAAATTGTAAGCATGGATATCCATCTGTAAAATATGTGGTTTTGGCTATCTGTAAGGAAAGTACAAATTATCTTGTCATGGTTCGTGATTTCATTAAACTTCTTCAAAGTTCTGTCTCTCTTTATGAATCCAGTTTTCATTAAGATGATGCACATACTTTACAAATAATCAGGTTGAAGTTTGTATGCATTATCAGCCATTGCCTTATTGTTCAGGTGTACCAGCCAACTGAGAAAATAGATGCAGTTCATGATCCAAACCTCTTCATGTTGAGCCGGTATGCAACATTAACACAAATACTGTTTACAGTCTCCTAGAAGTTTTAAAGGCTTAACCTCGGGCCATTTACTCCTATTACAAATCCATTCCTTATTTCTTGCTTGGTTTGATAGCGGAGTGACATGGTTCATGTCCATCTCATGCATTATAAGCACTTCATGTAATTACCCATTCCCTGAATACGCTAGTCATCGTCTTCTTTCCCGTATTTCTCTTAGTCTCACTCCCAAACACTTCACGATCCGACAAAGGGAATGCCAACAACCATGGTGGCATTGTCCCCTTTGTTCGTTCATGCCACTTGAGAGGATGAAGGTTCTGGCAACATTGTGCGAAAGGCATCGGCGCTAGCGAGTTTGCCACCATCCTAGCCACGACGACAATGCCGCTGAGCATATAATGCAAGAAAGCCATCGGTAATGAAGGTGTAGAATCATGTGATAAGCGAGGTGAGGAAATTATAGGAGATTATGTCATTGGTTCTACAGTAATCAGGGAAGCATGAGTAGTACATCAAATACATAAGGGCTCAATAGGACTGGTAGGAGTGTCGGGAAAATTGTGGAAAGAGATATACTCCACTGAAAAGGTCGAGGAAGATGGACGCGGGTAGTAGGGGCGAGACTCATCAAAAGTTATCCCCCGAGAAATAGGTATCCGAAGACCAACATGATCCCAATAGCGATATCCCTTATGCTCATCGTTGTATCCTAAGAAGACACACGCAACGGACTGTGCAGTTAGTTTGGTGCGTTCACGTGGGGCAAGGACATAGCAAAACACAACCAAACAATTCAAGCGCCGAATAATCAGGAAACGATCGAATAGATGCTCGAAAGTAGCGCCACCCTTTAGAGCAGTGGATTGCTGAAGGTTGATGAGATAGATGGAAGTGGAGACAGCCTTGGCCCAAAAGTGCGAGGGAAGAGAGGCAGTGACCATCAATGGACGAGCCTTCTCAAGAAGGTGACGATGCTTACGCAGGTTGATGAGATAGATGGAAGTGGAGACAACCTTGGCCCAAAAGTGCGAGGGAAGAGAGGCAGTGACCATCAATGGACGAGCCTTCTCAAGAAGGTGACGATGCTTACGCTCAGCCACACCATTTTGAGCATGTGCACCTGGATAAGAGAACCGAATGCAAGAGTATCCTGCTCATCAAGGATACACAACAACTTGGGAGATATACTCTCCACCAGAATCATCATAGAACACACAAATATGCGTAGAGAATTGAGTATGAACCATGGCAGCAAAACGCTTATAGAAGGACCTCACTACGAGAAGAAATAAAGCATATTGAGGTGTGTTGTATAAAGAATTATGGTCAAAGCTATTTTTAGTTTTTGGGTCAAATTATTATTTGCAAGCAGGGGTTAGAGTTTGCCAAAAAGAGAATATTATTATTTGGGCTTGATATATGACTATATCCCACTCGGTCCTGTTTTGCATCAAAGGCGTGGCCCACTTTGGAGAAGAATACACCAACCATTTTGGCAGCGGGCCTATAACTCATCTCAACACTTCTGTTTAGGCCTCATTCCCCTAATACGCTAGTCATCGTCTCCTTTTCCGTATTTCTCCTAGTCTCACTCCCAAACACTTCACGATCCTAGAGAGGGAATGCTAGCAACCTTGGCGGCATAGTCCCCTTAGGCCGTTCATGCCACTTGAGAAGCTGAAGGAACTCGCAACATCGTGTGACAGGCATCGGCGTTGGCGAGTTTGCCACAATCCTGGCCATGACGACAATGCCGCATAGCATATATGGAGGGTAGAGTAGGACAGTGGAGCGATGACGCTGTAGGAGGAGATGCACTAGAATGGGAGCACAGCAGTCTGTTTCTTCTCCTGGGCGAGTGGCAGCTAGATAGACAAGACTCCCAACAAGATGACGATAAAGTGCTTAGATCAGACAAAGGGTCCCATCAGTAGCACTGAGGTGAACATTGAGCTCCGTGAGAGTCTCAACAGTGCGCTCATCAGTAAGAGCAACAAGAGCAAGAAGATCCTGCATTATTAATTTTGAGCAAGAAGAGACCTGAAACCCAAGAAAGTAGCAAAGAGGGCCAAGGTCAGACATAAGAAACTCCTTACTAAGATGTGTCGTCACAAAGGCAATATACGCATGGTCTTTGTCGGTGATGATCATGTCATCAACATATAGAAGAAGACTCCTACCTGTTGAAATATATTGCCCGCCTCCCTCCATCAGTTCGGACTTTTGGATGAGTTGGCTGGAGCATGAATTCAATATGGTATCAGAGCCAAGAGGTCTTGAGTTCAAGACCCTGCCAACGCAGTATTAAATAAAAATGATTCTGCGGCCTACATCGATCCCACGTCTAAGGACTAAAATAGCCTAGACGTGAGGGGGAGTGTTGAAATATATTGCCCACCTCCCTCCATCAGTTCGGACTTTTGGATGAGTTGGCTGGAGCATGAATTCAATACTACCAAGAGCAGAAAGCTGGACAAACAACGTAGGATCATGAGCACTCATTGAAAACCAGCGACAACCACCCTAGAGGCAAAACACTCAAACTAGGCGTGAGGGACTTGCTTAAAGCCATAGAGAGAGCGATGAAGACAACGAAGCATGTCGTCAGGAGCAGAATACCCAGGTGGTGGTTGCATGTAAACCTCCTTATGTAGTTCACCATTAAGAAATGCATTCTTAACATTAAGCCGAGACAGACCCATGGCCAACAGAGGCCACAAGAAGTGTGTGAGCAGTAGTCATATGGTTTGCACGAGCAAAAAGCCTCATAGTAATTTGGACCGTGCTCCTGCTGAAAGCTACGAGGCACAAGACAAGCTTTGCAACGCTCAAGAGAACCATCGGAACGAGTCATAATATTGTAGACCCACCAATGATGGGACAAACACGAGAAGGAAGAGAAACAATATCCCACTTGCCGATGCGCTCAAGAGCAGCAATCTCCTCTGCCATCGCAAGGTGCCACTTGGTATGAACAGCATCATGATAAGAAGTCGGCTCAAGAACAATAGCGCCAACGCTTGGAAGACTAAGGTGGTCAACAGGTGGAAGCAGACGAGGAAGCAAGCCATAAGTAGGTCGAGACGGGGAGGATGGCACATCAGTAGACGCATCCACAACATGCGGACGATGTGTATAAAAGTGAGGAAAAGATGGAAGAATACGAGCTGGAATTATCGAGATAAACTAAGGTGACGGAGACAAGAAAGCCATTGGTGATGTTGTAGAATCCCGTGATAAGCGAGGTGAGGAAATCATAGATGGCGTTGGATCTGCAATAATCAGAGAAGCAGGAGCAATACGACGAATGGGTAAGGGCTCAACATGAGTGATAGGAGTGTTGGGAAAATTGTGGAAGGACTCCACTGAAAACGTCGAGGAAGATGGACGAGGCTGGTAGGGAAGACACTCATCAGAAGTTATATCCCGAGAAATAGGCAGGCGAAGACCAACATGATCCCAATAGCGATATCCCTTATGCTCATCGTTATATATCCTAAAAAGACACGCAATGGACTAAGCAGTCAGTTTGGTGCGTTCACATGGGGTAAGGACATAGCAAACACAACCAAACAATTGAAGCGCCGAATAATCAGGAAAGGATCAAATAGATGCTCGAAAGTAGCACAACCCTTCAGAGCAGTGATTGCTGAAGGTTGATGAGATAGATGGAAGTGGAGACAACCTCAGCCCAAAAGTGCGAGGGAAGAGAGGCAGTGACCATCAACGGACTGGTCTTCTCAAGAAGATGATAATGCTTGTGCTCAGCCACGCCATTCTGAGCATGTCACCTGGATAGAGAACCGAATGCAAGAGTACCCTGCTCAGCAATGATTGCACACAACAGCTTCGGAGATATACTCTCCACCAGAGACATCACAGAACACACGAATAGGCGTATAGAACTGAGTATGAACCATGGAAACAAAATGCTTATAGATAAGACCTCACTACGAGAAGAGGTGTGTCTAGAGAGGTCAATAGTGATGACCTCCTTTGGAGGCAAAGGGAGATGGACCACCGACATCAGAGTGAACATGGTCGAAAGGTGGCCGAGAGACTGTCTCCCTATGAGTATAAGGTAATTGGATCTATTTACCAAGCCGGCAACCTTGACGGTTTAGAGACATCGTTGGATACAAATCCAAGAAGACCATGTCAAATTAAAGATGAGAGATCACAAGTGACCCAAGGCATTGATGCCACTGCTGAAAATAATTTGTAGACAAGGCAACAAAGGCAGAGAAGGCGGTGGTGGCACCAAAGGGACTTGATCCAGCATCCCACGTGCATGTGTGCTCTCCGTACCTTGTCGATCCGGATTGGTGTTATTCTCTTGTTTGCGGGTTGTGGGTCACGCACTTGATTAAGCACCCCAGGTTCTCCTATTGTGCCCGCTTGGTCCCAGCTTTAGGTAGCGCCTGACCTCGGCTCGTCTCGTACGGGTGAGCCTCTGCAGAGGAGTGGCTTGCTGAAGGTTGATGAGAGAAATTGAAGCGCCGAATAATCAGAAAACGATCGAATAGATGCTCGAAAGTAGTGCCCCTCTGTAGAGTAGTGGCTTGCTGAAGGTTGATGAGATAGATGGAAGTGTAGACAGACTCGGCCCAAAAGTGTGAGGGAAGAGAGGTAGTGGCCATCAACGGGTGAACCGTCTCAAGGAGGTGACGATGCTTGCTCTCGGCCACACCATTCTGAGCATGTGCACATGGATAAGAGAACCGAATGCAAGAGTACCCTGCTCAGCAAGGATTCCACGCAACAGCTTGGGAGATATACTCTCCACCAGAGTCATCACAGAACACACGAATAGGCGTATAGAATTAAGTATGAACCATGGCAGCAAAACACTTAAATATAAGACCTCACTACGAGAAGAAATGAAGTATGTCCAAGTATGTCTGAGAGAAGTCACTAGTGATGACCTCCTTTGGACGCAAAGGGAGATGGACCACCGACATTAGAGTGAACAGGGTCGAAAGGACGCCAAGACACTGTCTTGCTATGAGTATTAGGTAATTGGACCTTTTTACCAAGCCAACAACCATGACAGTTTAGAGACATCGTCCGAGACGAATCCAAGAAGACCATGTCAAACTAAGGATGAGAGTTGACAAGTGACCCAAGGCGATGACGTCACTTCTAAAGATAATTGGCACACAAGGCAACCGAGGTAGAGACTGGCGGGGGTGGCAGCAGAGGGACTTGATCCAGCATCCCACGTGCCTGTGCACTCTTCGCACCCTGCCGATCCGGATTGGTATTCTTCTCTTGTTTGCGGGTTGTGGGACACGCACTTGATTAAGCATCCCAGGTTCTCCTATTGTGCGTTCTTGGCCCCGACTTTAGGTAGCGCCTGTCCCCGGCTCATCCCGTGCATAATCCAGGTACGCGTCGACTGTTCGAGCTCTTGCTCACCATTGGTGGTGCTCGAGCGTGCGGTTATGGTGTCGCACAACAAGGGAACACGAGATGTGGGATTGAGACAGCGCCCATAGCAACCTGCAGCAAGGCAAAGGATGCCCATCCAGATTGGCAGGGAGCGGGGGTGGACACAAAGGTGGATGTTGACTTCATAGGAGTCTCAATAGTGTGCTCATTAGTAAGAGCACCACGAGCAAGAAGATCTCAAGGAAGTAGCGAAGAGGACGAAGAAATAAGAAATTCTCTATGACGAGCCTTCGCAAAGGCAATGTACTTAGAGTCGTCACCTGTAATGATCACCATGTTGAATGGTGGATCGAAAGTGCAGGAAATAAAGAAGCCATCAGAGGTAGAAGAAACCTCAAGCTCAAGGAAGTAGCGAAGAGGACCAAGATCGTACATAGGAAATTCACTATGACGAGCCTTCACAAAGGCAATGTACTTAGTTGTCGCCAGTGATGATCGACATGTAGAAGTGTTTGACCACAAGTTGAATGGTGAACCGAAAGTGCAAGATCACGAGCACTCGTCAAAAACCAGCCACAATCACAACTATGGGGGAGCGCTCAAACTAGGCATGAGGGGTTTGCTTAGGGCCATATGGAGAGTGCCAAAGATGACAAACCATGCCATCAGGAAGAGAATCGAGGTGGTGGCTACGTGTAGGCATTCTTGACATGAAGAGAGACAAACCATCGACGAATAGAAGCCGCATTGAGAAGTGTGTGAAGAGTGGTCATGTGGGCCATGTAGGAGCAAATGGCTCATCGTAGTCATGATCATGTTCTCACCTCTAGACAAGCTTTGTAATGCTCAAGAGAATCACCAGTCTTAACCTTGTAGACCCACTTACAAGTGATGAGACGAGCACGGGGAGGAGGGAAATGAGATTCCACGTGCCGATGGGGGCAAGAGCATCAATATTCGATGCCATCACATGCAACCATTCGGGATGAACAACCTCACGATAAGATGGCACATCGCTAGACACATCCACAACATGCGGACGAGGTGTATAACAATGAGGAAAACATGGAAGAATACGAGCTGGAATCATCGGGATAAACTATGGTGATGGAGACAAGGAAGCCACCGGTGATGATGTTGTAGAATGCCGTGACGGCGAGGTGAGGAAATCGTAGGAGATGATGGCATTGGATCTGCAATAATCGGAGAAGCAGGAGTAGTATCGCGAATGGATTTGGGCTCAACAGGAGTGATAGGAGTGTCGGGAAAATTATGGAAAGACTCCATTGAAAACGTCGAGGAAGATTACGAGGCTGGTAGGGACGAGACTCATCAGAAGTTATATCCCGAGAAATAGGCATCAAACGACCTACATGATCCCAATAGCGATATCCCCTATGCTCATTGTTGTATACTAAGAAGACACACACAACGGAATGAGCAGTTAGTTTGGTGCGTTCACGTGGGGCAAGGACATAGCAAACACAACCAAACAATTGAAGCGCCAAATAATCAGAAAACGATCGAATAGATGCTCGAAAGTAGTGCCGCTTTGCAGACCAGTGGCTTGCTGAAGGTTGAAGAGATAGATGGAAGTGTAGACAGACTCGACCCAAAAGTGTGAGGGAAGAGAGGCAGTGGCCATCAACGGGTGAGCCGTCTCAAGGAGGTGACGATGCTTGCTCTCGGCCACACCATTCTGAGCATGTGCACATGGATAAGAGAACCGAATGCAAGAGTACCCTGCTCAGCAAGGATTCCACGCAACAGCTTGGGAGATATACTCTCCACCAGAGTCATCACACAACACACGAATAGGCGTATAGAATTAAGTATGAACCATGGCAGCAACACACTTAAATATAAGACCTCGCTACGAGAAGAAATGAAGTATGTCCAAGTATGTCTGAGAGAAGTCACTAGTGATGACCTCCTTTGGAGGCAAAGGGAGATGGACCACCGACATTAGAGTGAACAGGGTCGAAAGGACGCCAAGACACTGTCTTGCTATGAGTATTAGGTAATTGGACCTTTTTACCAAGCCAACAACCCTGGCGGTTTAGAGACATCGTCCGAGACGGATCCAAGAAGACCATGTCAAACTAAGGATGAGAGTTGACAAGTGACCCAAGGCGATGACGCCACTTCTAAAGATAATTGGCACACAAGGCAACCGAGGTAGAGACTGGCGGGGGGTGGCAGCAGAGGGACTTGATCCAGCATCCCACGTGCCTGTGCACTCTTCGCACCCTGCCGATCCGGATTGGTGTTCTTCTCTTGTTTGCGGGTTGTGGGACACGCACTTGATTAAGCATCCCAGGTTCTCCTATTGTGCGTTCTTGGCCCCGACTTTAGGTAGCGCCTGTCCCCGGCTCATCCCGTGCATAATCCAGGTACGCGTCGACTGTTCGAGCTCTTGCTCACCATTGGTGGTGCTCGAGCGTGCGGTTATGGTGTCGCACAACAAGGGAACACGGGATGTGGGATTGAGACAGCGCCCATAGCAACCTGCAGCAAGGCAAAGGATGCCCATCCAGATTGGCAGGGAGCGGGGGTGGACACAAAGGTGGATGTTGACTTCATAGGAGTCTCAATAGTGTGCTCATCAATAAGAGCACCACGAGCAAGAAGATCTCAAGGAAGTAGCGAAGAGGACGAAGAAATAAGAAATTCACTATGACGAGCCTTCGCAAAGGCAATGTACTTAGAGTCGTCACCTGTAATGATCAACATGTTGAATGGTGGATCGAAAGTGCAGGAAATAAAGAAGCCATCAGAGGTAGAAGAAACCTCAAGCTCAAGGAAGTAGCGAAGAGGACCAAGATCGTACATACGAAATTCACTATGACGAGCCTTCACAAAGGCAATGTACTTAGTTGTCGCCAGTGATGATCGACATGTAGAAGTGTTTGACCACAAGTTGAATGGTGAACCGAAAGTGCAAGATCACGAGCACTCGTCAAAAACCAGCCACAATCACAACTAAGGGGGAGCGCTCAAACTAGGCATGAGGGGTTTGCTTAGGGCCATATGGAGAGTGCCAAAGATGACAAACCATGCCATCAGGAAGAGAATCGAGGTGGTGGCTACGTGTAGGCATTCTTGACATGAAGAGAGACAAACCATCGACGAATAGAAGCCGCATTGAGAATTGTGTGAAGAGTGGTCATGTGGGCCATGTAGGAGCAAATGGCTCATCGTAGTCATGATCATGTTCTCACCTCTAGACAAGCTTTGTAATGCTCAAGAGAATCACCAGTCTTAACCTTGTAGACCCACTTACAAGTGATGAGACGAGCACGGGGAGGAGGGAAATGAGATTCCACGTGCCGATGGGGGCAAGAGCATCAATATTCGATGCCATCACATGCAACCATTCGGGATGAACAACCTCACGATAAGATGGCACATCGCTAGACACATCCACAACATGCGGACGAGGTGTATAACAATGAGGAAAACATGGAAGAATACGAGCTGGAATCATCGGGATAAACTATGGTGATGGAGACAAGGAAGCCACCGGTGATGATGTTGTAGAATGCCGTGACGGCGAGGTGAGGAAATCGTAGGAGATGATGGCATTGGATCTGCAACAATCGGAGAAGCAGGAGTAGTATGGCGAATGGATTTGGGCTCAACAGGAGTGATAGGAGTGTCGGGAAAATTATGGAAAGACTCCATTGAAAACGTCGAGGAAGATTACGAGGCTGGTAGGGACGAGACTCATCAGAAGTTATATCCCGAGAAATAGGCATCAAACGACCTACATGATCCCAATAGCGATATCCCCTATGCTCATTGTTGTATACTAAGAAGACACACACAACGGAATGAGCAGTCAGTTTGGTGCGTTCACGTGGGGCAAGGACATAGCAAACACAACCAAACAATTGAAGCGCCGAATAATCAGAAAACGATCGAATAGATGCTCGAAAGTAGTGCCGCTTTGCAGACCAGTGGCTTGCTGAAGGTTGAAGAGATAGATGGAAGTGTAGACAGACTCGACCCAAAAGTGTGAGGGAAGAGAGGCAGTGGCCATCAACGGGTGAGCCGTCTCAAGGAGGTGACGATGCTTGCTCTCGGCCACACCATTCTGAGCATGTGCACATGGATAAGAGAACCGAATGCAAGAGTACCCTGCTCAGCAAGGATTCCACGCAACAGCTTGGGAGATATACTCTCCACCAGAGTCATCACAGAACACACGAATAGGCGTATAGAATTAAGTATGAACCATGGCAGCAACACACTTAAATATAAGACCTCGCTACGAGAAGAAATGAAGTATGTCCAAGTATGTCTGAGAGAAGTCACTAGTGATGACCTCCTTTGGAGGCAAAGGGAGATGGACCACCGACATTAGAGTGAACAGGGTCGAAAGGACGCCAAGACACTGTCTTGCTATGAGTATTAGGTAATTGGACCTTTTTACAAAGCCAACAACCCTGACGGTTTAGAGACATCGTCCGAGACGGATCCAAGAAGACCATGTCAAACTAAGGATGAGAGTTGACAAGTGACCCAAGGCGATGACGCCACTTCTAAAGATAATTGGCACACAAGGCAACCGAGGTAGAGACTGGCGGGGGTGGCAGCAGAGGGACTTGATCCAGCATCCCACGTGCCTGTGCACTCTTCGCACCCTGCCGATCCGGATTGGTGTTCTTCTCTTGTTTGCGGGTTGTGGGACACGCACTTGATTAAGCATCCCAAGTTCTCCTATTGTGCGTTCTTGGCCCCGACTTTAGGTAGCGCCTGTCCCCGGCTCATCCCGTGCATAATCCAGGTACGCGTCGACTGTTCGAGCTCTTGCTCACCATTGGTGGTGCTCGAGCGTGCGGTTATGGTGTCGCACAACAAGGGAACACGGGATGTGGGATTGAGACAGCGCCCATAGCAACCTGCAGCAAGGCAAAGGATGCCCATCCAGATTGGCAGGGAGCGGGGGTGGACACAAAAGTGGATGTTGACTTCATAGGAATCTCAATAGTGTGCTCATCAGTAAGAGCACCACGAGCAAGAAGATCTCAAGGAAGTAGCGAAGAGGACGAAGAAATAAGAAATTCACTATGACGAGCCTTCGCAAAGGCAATGTACTTAGAGTCGTCACCTGTAATGATCAACATGTTGAATGGTGGATCGAAAGTGCAGGAAATAAAGAAGCCATCAGAGGTAGAAGAAACCTCAAGCTCAAGGAAGTAGCGAAGAGGACCAAGATCGTACATACGAAATTCACTATGACGAGCCTTCACAAAGGCAATGTACTTAGTTGTCGCCAGTGATGATCGACATGTAGAAGTGTTTGACCACAAGTTGAATGGTGAACCGAAAGTGCAAGATCACGAGCACTCGTCAAAAACCAGCCACAATCACAACTAAGGGGGAGCGCTCAAACTAGGCATGAGGGGTTTGCTTAGGGCCATATGGAGAGTGCCAAAGATGACAAACCATGCCATCAGGAAGAGAATCGAGGTGGTGGCTACGTGTAGGCATTCTTGACATGAAGAGAGACAAACCATCGACGAATAGAAGCCGCATTGAGAATTGTGTGAAGAGTGGTCATGTGGGCCATGTAGGAGCAAATGGCTCATCGTAATCATGATCATGTTCTCACCTCTAGACAAGCTTTGTAATGCTCAAGAGAATCACCAGTCTTAACCTTGTAGACCCACTTACAAGTGATGAGACGAGCACGGGGAGGAGGGAAATGAGATTCCACGTGCCGATGGGGGCAAGAGCATCAATATTCGATGCCATCACATGCAACCATTCGGGATGAACAACCTCACGATAAGATGGCACATCGCTAGACACATCCACAACATGCGGACGAGGTGTATAACAATGAGGAAAACATGGAAGAATACGAGCTGGAATCATCGGGATAAACTATGGTGATGGAGACAAGGAAGCCACCGGTGATGATGTTGTAGAATGCCGTGACGGCGAGGTGAGGAAATCGTAGGAGATGATGGCATTGTATCTGCAACAATCGGAGAAGCATGAGTAGTATGGCGAATGGATTTGGGCTCAACAGGAGTGATAGGAGTGTCGGGAAAATTATGGAAAGACTCCATTGAAAACGTCGAGGAAGATGGACGAGGCTGGTAGGGACGAGACTCATCAGAAGTTATATCCCGAGAAATAGGCATCAAACGACCTACATGATCCCAATAGCGATATCCCCTATGCTCATTGTTGTATACTAAGAAGACACACACAACGGAATGAGCAGTCAGTTTGGTGCGTTCACGTGGGGCAAGGACATAGCAAATACAAGCAAACAATTGAAGCGCCGAATAATCAGAAAACGATCGCATAGATGCTCGAAAGTAGTGTCGCTTTGCAGACCAGTGGCTTGCTGAAGGTTGAAGAGATAGATGGAAGTGTAGACAGACTCGACCCAAAAGTGTGAGGGAAGAGAGGCAGTGGCCATCAACGGGTGAGTCGTCTCAAGGAGGGGACGGTGCTTGCGCTCGGCCACACCATTCTGAGAATGTGCACATGGATAAGAGAACCGAATGCAAGAGTACCCTGCTCAGCAAGGATTCCACACAACAGCTTGGGAGATATACTCTCCACCAGAGTCATCACAGAACACACGAATAGGCGTATAGAGTTGAGTATGAACCATGGCAGCAAAACACTTAAATATAAGACCTCACTACGAGAAGAAATGAAGTATGTCCAAATATGTCTGAGAGAAGTCACTAGTGATGACCTCCTTTGGAGGCAAAGGGAGATGGACCACCGACATTAGAATGAACAGGGTCGAAAGGACGCCAAGACACTGTCTTGCTATGAGTATTAGGTAATTGGACCATTTTACCAAGCCAACAACCCTGACGGTTTAGAGACATCGTCCGAGACGGATCCAAGAAGACCATGTCAAACTAAGGATGAGAGTTGACAAGTGACCCAAGGCGATGACGCCACTTCTAAAGATAATTGGCACACAAGGCAACCGAGGTAGAGACTGGCGGGGGGTGGCAGCAGAGGGACTTGATCCAGCATCCCACGTGCCTGTGCACTCTTCGCACCCTGCCGATCCGGATTGGTGTTCTTCTCTTGTTTGCGGGTTGTGGGACACGCACTTGATTAAGCATCCCAGGTTCTCCTATTGTTCGTTCTTGGCCCCGGCTTTAGGTAGCGCCTGTCCCCGGCTCATCCCGTGCATAATCCAGGTACGCGTCGACTGTTCGAGCTCTTGCTCACCATTGGTGGTGCTCGAGCGTGCGGTTATGGTGTCGCACAACAAGGGAACACGGGATGTGGGATTGAGACAGCGCCCATAGCAACCTGCAGCAAGGCAAAGGATGCCCATCCAGATTGGCAGGGAGCGGGGGTGGACACAAAGGTGGATGTTGACTTCATAGGAGTCTCAATAGTGTGCTCATCAGTAAGAGCACCACGAGCAAGAAGATCTCAAGGAAGTAGCGAAGAGGACGAAGAAATAAGAAATTCACTATGACGAGCCTTCGCAAAGGCAATGTACTTAGGGTCGTCACCTGTAATGATCAACATGTTGAATGGTGGATCGAAAGTGCAGGAAATAAAGAAGCCATCAGAGGTAGAAGAAACCTCAAGCTCAAGGAAGTAGCGAAGAGGACCAAGATCGTTCATACGAAATTCACTATGACGAGCCTTCACAAAGGCAATGTACTTAGTTGTCGCCAGTGATGATCGACATGTAGAAGTGTTTGACCACAAGTTGAATGGTGAACCGAAAGTGCAAGATCACGAGCACTCGTCAAAAACCAGCCACAATCACAACTAAGGGGGAGCGCTCAAACTAGGCATGAGGGGTTTGCTTAGGGCCTTATGGAAAGTGCCAAAGATGACAAACCATGCCATCAGGAAGAGAATCGAGGTGGTGGCTACGTGTAGGCATTCTTGACATGAAGAGAGACAAACCATCGACGAATAGAAGCCGCATTGAGAAGTGTGTGAAGAGTGGTCATGTGGGCCATGTAGGAGCAAATGGCTCATCGTAGTCATGATCATGTTCTCACCTCTAGACAAGCTTTGTAATGCTCAAGAGAATCACCAGTCTTAACCTTGTAGACCCACTTACAAGTGATGAGACGAGCACGGGGAGGAGGGAAATGAGATTCCACGTGCCGATGGGGGCAAGAGCATCAATATTCGATGCCATCACATGCAACCATTCAGGATGAACAACCTCACGATAAGATGGCACATCGCTAGACACATCCACAACATGCGGACGAGGTGTATAACAATGAGGAAAACATGGAAGAATACGAGCTGGAATCATCGGGATAAACTATGGTGATGGAGACAAGGAAGCCACCGGTGATGATGTTGTAGAATGCCGTGACGGCGAGGTGAGGAAATCGTAGGAGATGATGGCATTGGATCTGCAATAATCGGAGAAGCAGGAGTAGTATGGTGAATGGGTTTGGGCTCAACAGGAGTGATAGGAGTGTCGGGAAAATTATGGAAAGACTCCATTGAAAACGTCGAGGAAGATGGACGAGGCTGGTAGGGACAAGACTCATCAGAAGTTATATCCCGACAAATAGGCATCAAACGACCTACATGATCCCAATAGCGATATCCCCTATGCTCATTGTTGTATACTAAGAAGACGCACACAACGGAATGAGCAGTCAGTTTGGTGCGTTCATGTGGGGCAAGGACATAGCAAACACAACCAAACAATTGATGCGCCGAATAATCATAAAACGATCGAATAGATGCTCGAAAGTAGTGCCGCTTTGCAGACCAGTGGCTTGCTGAAGGTTGAAGAGATAGATGGAATTGTAGACAGACTCGACCCAAAAGTGTGAGGGAAGAGAGGCAGTGGCCATCAACGGGTGAGCCGTTTCAAGGAGGGGACGATGCTTGCTCTCGGCCACACCATTCTGAGAATGTGCACATGGATAAGAGAACCGAATGCAAGAGTACCCTGCTCAGCAAGGATTCCACACAACAGCTTGGGAGATATACTCTCCACCAGAGTCATCACAGAACACACGAATAGGCGTATAGAATTAAGTATGAACCATGGCAGCAAAACACTTAAATATAAGACCTCACTACGAGAAAAAATGAAGTATATCCAAGTATGTCGAGAGAAGTCACTAGTGATGGCCTCCTTTGGAGGCAAAGGGAGATGGAGCACCGACATTAGAGTGAACAGGGTCGGAACGACGCCAAGACAATGTCTTGCTATGAGTATAAGGTAATTGGACCTGTTTACCAAGCCGACGACCTTGACGGTTTAGAGACATCGACGGAGCCAGATCCAAGAAGACCATGTCAAACTAAGGATGAGAGTTGACAAGTGGCCCAAGGCGATGACGCCACTTCTAAAGATAATTGGCACACAAGGCAACCGAGGTAGAGACTGGCAGGGGTGGCAGCAGAGGGACTTGATCCAGCATCCCACGTGCCTGTGCACTCTTCGCACCCTGCCGATCCGGATTGGTGTTCTTCTCTTGTTTGCGGGTTGTGGGACACGCACTTGATTAAGCATCCCAGGTTCTCCTATTGTGCGTTCTTGGCCCCGGCTTTAGGTAGCGCCTGTCCCCGGCTCATCCCGTGCATAATCCAGGTACGCGTCGACTGTTCGAGCTCTTGCTCACCATTGGTGGTGCTCGAGCGTGCGGTTATGGTGTCGCACAACAAGGGAACACGGGATGTGGGATTGAGACAGCGCCCATAGCAACCTGCAGCAAGGCAAAGGATGCCCATCCAGATTGGCAGGGAGCGGGGGTGGACACAAAGGTGGATGTTGACTTCATAGGAGTCTCAATAGTGTGCTCATCAGTAAGAGCACCACGAGCAAGAAGATCTCAAGGAAGTAGCGAAGAGGACGAAGAAATAAGAAATTCACTATGACGAGCCTTCGCAAAGGCAATGTACTTAGAGTCGTCACCTGTAATGATCAACATGTTGAATGGTGGATCGAAAGTGCAGGAAATAAAGAAGCCATCAGAGGTAGAAGAAACCTCAAGCTCAAGGAAGTAGCGAAGAGGACCAAGATCGTACATACGAAATTCACTATGACGAGCCTTCACAAAGGCAATGTACTTAGTTGTCGCCAGTGATGATCGACATGTAGAAGTGTTTGACCACAAGTTGAATGGTGAACCGAAAGTGCAAGATCACGAGCACTCGTCAAAAACCAGCCACAATCACAACTAAGGGGGAGCGCTCAAACTAGGCATGAGCGGTTTGCTTAGGGCCATATGGAGAGTGCCAAAGATGACAAACCATGCCATCAGGAAGAGAATCGAGGTGGTGGCTACGTGTAGGCATTCTTGACATGAAGAGAGACAAACCATCGACGAATAGAAGCCGCAGTGAGAAGTGTGTGAAGAGTGGTCATGTGGGCCATGTAGGAGCAAATGGCTCATCGTAGTCATGATCATGTTCTCACCTCTAGACAAGCTTTGTAATGCTCAAGAGAATCACCAGTCTTAACCTTGTAGACCCACTTACAAGTGATGAGACGAGCACGGGGAGGAGGGAAATGAGATTCCACGTGCCGATGGGGGCAAGAGCATCAATATTCGATGCCATCACATGCAACCATTCGGGATGAACAACCTCACGATAAGATGGCACATCGCTAGACACATCCACAACATGCGGACGAGGTGTATAACAATGAGGAAAACATGGAAGAATACGAGCTGGAATCATCGGGATAAACTATGGTGATGGAGACAAGGAAGCCACCGGTGATGATGTTGTAGAATGCCGTGACGGCGAGGTGAGGAAATCGTAGGAGATGATGGCATTGGATCTGCAACAATCGGAGAAGCATGAGTAGTATGGCGAATGGATTTGGGCTCAACAGGAGTGATAGGAGTGTCGGGAAAATTATGGAAAGACTCCATTGAAAACGTCGAGGAAGATGGACGAGGCTGGTAGGGACGAGACTCATCAGAAGTTATATCCCGAGAAATAGGCATCAAACGACCTACATGATCCCAATAGCGATATCCCCTATGCTCATTGTTGTATACTAAGAAGACACACACAACGGAATGAGCAGTCAGTTTGGTGCGTTCACGTGGGGCAAGGACATAGCAAACACAACCAAACAATTGAAGCGCCGAATAATCAGAAAACGATCGAATAGATGCTCAAAAGTAGTGCCGCTTTGCAGAACAGTGGCTTGCTGAAGGTTGAAGAGATAGATGGAAGTGTAGACAGACTCGACCCAAAAGTGTGAGGGAAGAGAGGCAGTGGCCATCAACGGGTGAGCCGTTTCAAGGAGGGGACGATGCTTGCTCTCGGCCACACCATTCTGAGAATGTGCACATGGATAAGAGAACCGAATGCAAGAGTACCCTGCTCAGCAAGGATTCCACACAACAGCTTGGGAGATATACTCTCCACCAGAGTCATCACAGAACACACGAATAGGCGTATAGAATTAAGTATGAACCATGGCAGCAAAACACTTAAATATAAGACCTCACTACGAGAAAAAATGAAGTATATCCAAGTATGTCGAGAGAAGTCACTAGTGATGGCCTCCTTTGGAGGCAAAGGGAGATGGAGCACCGACATTAGAGTGAACAGGGTCGGAACGACGCCAAGACAATGTCTTGCTATGAGTATAAGGTAATTGGACCTGTTTACCAAGCCGACGACCTTGACGGTTTAGAGACATCGACGGAGCCAGATCCAAGAAGACCATGTCAAACTAAGGATGAGAGTTGACAAGTGGCCCAAGGCGATGACGCCACTTCTAAAGATAATTGGCACACAAGGCAACCGAGGTAGAGACTGGCAGGGGTGGCAGCAGAGGGACTTGATCCAGCATCCCACGTGCCTGTGCACTCTTCGCACCCTGCCGATCCGGATTGGTGTTCTTCTCTTGTTTGCGGGTTGTGGGACACGCACTTGATTAAGCATCCCAGGTTCTCCTATTGTGCGTTCTTGGCCCCGGCTTTAGGTAGCGCCTGTCCCCGGCTCATCCCGTGCATAATCCAGGTACGCGTCGACTGTTCGAGCTCTTGCTCACCATTGGTGGTGCTCGAGCGTGCGGTTATGGTGTCGCACAACAAGGGAACACGGGATGTGGGATTGAGACAGCGCCCATAGCAACCTGCAGCAAGGCAAAGGATGCCCATCCAGATTGGCAGGGAGCGGGGGTGGACACAAAGGTGGATGTTGACTTCATAGGAGTCTCAATAGTGTGCTCATCAGTAGGAGCACCACGAGCAAGAAGATCTCAAGGAAGTAGCGAAGAGGACGAAGAAATAAGAAATTCACTATGACGAGCCTTCGCAAAGGCAATGTACTTAGAGTCGTCACCTGTAATGATCAACATGTTGAATGGTGGATCGAAAGTGCAGGAAATAAAGAAGCCATCAGAGGTAGAAGAAACCTCAAGCTCAAGGAAGTAGCGAAGAGGACCAAGATCGTACATACGAAATTCACTATGACGAGCCTTCACAAAGGCAATGTACTTAGTTGTCGCCAGTGATGATCGACATGTAGAAGTGTTTGACCACAAGTTGAATGGTGAACCGAAAGTGCAAGATCACGAGCACTCGTCAAAAACCAGCCACAATCACAACTAAGGGGGAGCGCTCAAACTAGGCATGAGGGGTTTGCTTAGGGCCATATGGAGAGTGCCAAAGATGACAAACCATGCCATCAGGAAGAGAATCGAGGTGGTGGCTACGTGTAGGCATTCTTGACATGAAGAGAGACAAACCATCGACGAATAGAAGCCGCAGTGAGAAGTGTGTGAAGAGTGGTCATGTGGGCCATGTAGGAGCAAATGGCTCATCGTAGTCATGATCATGTTCTCACCTCTAGACAAGCTTTGTAATGCTCAAGAGAATCACCAGTCTTAACCTTGTAGACCCACTTACAAGTGATGAGACGAGCACGGGGAGGAGGGAAATGAGATTCCACGTGCCGATGGGGGCAAGAGCATCAATATTCGATGCCATCACATGCAACCATTCGGGATGAACAACCTCACGATAAGATGGCACATCGCTAGACACATCCACAACATGCGGACGAGGTGTATAACAATGAGGAAAACATGGAAGAATACGAGCTGGAATCATCGGGATAAACTATGGTGATGGAGACAAGGAAGCCACCGGTGATGATGTTGTAGAATGCCGTGACGGCGAGGTGAGGAAATCGTAGGAGATGATGGCATTGGATCTGCAACAATCGGAGAAGCATGAGTAGTATGGCGAATGGATTTGGGCTCAACAGGAGTGATAGGAGTGTCGGGAAAATTATGGAAAGACTCCATTGAAAACGTCGAGGAAGATGGACGAGGCTGGTAGGGACGAGACTCATCAGAAGTTATATCCCGAGAAATAGGCATCAAACGACCTACATGATCCCAATAGCGATATCCCCTATGCTCATTGTTGTATACTAAGAAGACACACACAACGGAATGAGCAGTCAGTTTGGTGCGTTCACGTGGGGCAAGGACATAGCAAACACAACCAAACAATTGAAGCGCCAAATAATCAGAAAACGATCGAATAGATGCTCGAAAGTAGTGTCGCTTTGCAGACCAGTGGCTTGCTGAAGGTTGAAGAGATAGATGGAAGTGTAGACAGACTCGACCCAAAAGTGTGAGGGAAGAGAGGCAGTGGCCATCAACGGGTGAGCCGTCTCAAGGAGGTGACGATGCTTGCTCTCGGCCACACCATTCTGAGCATGTGCACATGGATAAGAGAACCGAATGCAAGAGTACCCTGCTCAGCAAGGATTCCACGCAACAGCTTGGGAGATATACTCTCCACCAGAGTCATCACAGAACACACGAATAGGCGTATAGAATTAAGTATGAACCATGGCAGCAAAACACTTAAATATAAGACCTCACTACGAGAAGAAATGAAGTAGGTCCAAGTATGTCTGAGAGAAGTCACTAGTGATGACCTCCTTTGGAGGCAAAGAGAGATGGACCACCGACATTAGAGTGAACAGGGTCGAAAGGACGCCAAGACACTGTCTTGCTATGAGTATTAGGTAATTGGACCTTTTTACCAAGCCAACAACCCTGACGGTTTGGAGACATCGTCCGAGACGGATCCAAGAAGACCATGTCAAACTAAGGATGAGAGTTGACAAGTGACCCAAGGCGATGACGCCACTTCTAAAGATAATTGGCACACAAGGCAACCGAGGTAGAGACTGGCGGGGGGTGGCAGCAGAGGGACTTGATCCAGCATCCCACGTGCATGTGCACTCTTCGCACCCTGCCGATCCGGATTGGTGTTCTTCTCTTGTTTGCGGGTTGTGGGACACGCACTTGATTAAGCATCCCAGGTTCTCCTATTTGCGTTCTTGGCCCCGACTTTAGGTAGCGCCTGTCCCCGGCTCATCCCGTGCATAATCCAGGTACGCGTCGACTGTTCGAGCTCTTGCTCACCATTGGTGGTGCTCGGGCGTGCGGTTATGGTGTCGCACAACAAGGTAACACGGGATGTGGGATTGAGATAGCGCCCATAGCAACCTGCAGCAAGGCAAAGGATGCCCATCCAGATTGGCAGGGAGCGGGGGTGGACACAAAGGTGGATGTTGACTTCATAGGAGTCTCAATAGTGTGCTCATCAGTAAGAGCACCACGAGCAAGAAGATCTCAAGGAAGTATTGAAGAGGACGAAGAAATAAGAAATTCACTATGACGAGCCTTCGCAAAGGCAATGTACTTAGAGTCGTCACCTGTAATGATCAACATGTTGAATGGTGGATCGAAAGTGCAGGAAATAAAGAAGCCATCAGAGGTAGAAGAAACCTCAAGCTCAAGGAAGTAGCGAAGAGGACCAAGATCGTACATACGAAATTCACTATGACGAGCCTTCACAAAGGCAATGTACTTAGTTGTCGCCAGTGATGATCGACATGTAGAAGTGTTTGACCACAAGTTGAATGGTGAACCGAAAGTGCAAGATCACGAGCACTCGTCAAAAACCAGCCACAATCACAACTAAGGGGGAGCGCTCAAACTAGGCATGAGGGGTTTGCTTAGGGCCATATGGAGAGTGCCAAAGATGACAAACCATGCCATCAGGAAGAGAATCGAGGTGGTGGCTACGTGTAGGCATTCTTGACATGAAGAGAGACAAACCATCGACGAATAGAAGCCGCATTGAGAATTGTGTGAAGAGTGGTCATGTGGGCCATGTAGGAGCAAATGGCTCATCGTAGTCATGATCATGTTCTCACCTCTAGACAAGCTTTGTAATGCTCAAGAGAATCACCGGTCTTAACCTTGTAGACCCACTTACAAGTGATGAGACGAGCACGGGGAGGAGGGAAATGAGATTCCACGTGCCGATGGGGGCAAGAGCATCAATATTCGATGCCATCACATGCAACCATTCGGGATGAACAACCTCACGATAAGATGGCACATCGCTAGACACATCCACAACATGCGGACGAGGTGTATAACAATGAGGAAAACATGGAAGAATACGAGCTGGAATCATCGGGATAAACTATGGTGATGGAGACAAGGAAGCCACCGGTGATGATGTTGTAGAATGCCGTGACGGCGAGGTGAGGAAATCGTAGGAGATGATGGCATTGGATCTGCAACAATCGGAGAAGCATGAGTAGTATGGCGAATGGATTTGGGCTCAACAGGAGTGATAGGAGTGTCGGGAAAATTATGGAAAGACTCCATTGAAAACGTCGAGGAAGATGGACGAGGCTGGTAGGGACGAGACTCATCAGAAGTTATATCCCGAGAAATAGGCATCAAACGACCTACATGATCCCAATAGCGATATCCCCTATGCTCATTGTTGTATACTAAGAAGACACACACAACGGAATGAGCAGTCAGTTTGGTGCGTTCACGTGGGGCAAGGACATAGCAAACACAACCAAACAATTGAAGCGCC
>LR738711.1:933326938-933345258 GCA_902687465.1 Secale cereale | reverse complement strand
AAATCGTAGGAGATGATGGCATTGGATCTGCAATAATCGGAGAAGCAGGAGTAGTATGGCGAATGGGTTTGGGCTCAACAGGAGTGATAGGAGTGTCGGGAAAATTATGGAAAGACTCCATTGAAAACGTCGAGGAAGATGGACGAGGCTGGTAGGGACGAGACTCATCAGAAGTTATATCCCGAGAAATAGGCATCAAACGACCTACATGATCCCAATAGCGATATCCCCTATGCTCATTGTTGTATACTAAGAAGACACACACAACGGAATGAGCAGTCAGTTTGGTGCGTTCACGTGGGGCAAGGACATAGCAAACACAACCAAACAATTGAAGCGCCGAATAATCAGAAAATGATCGAATAGATGCTCGAAAGTAGTGCCGCTTTGCAGACCAGTGGCTTGCTGAAGGTTGAAGAGATAGATGGAAGTGTAGACAGACTCGACCCAAAAGTGTGAGGGAAGAGAGGCAGTGGCCATCAACGGGTGAGCCGTCTCAAGGAGGTGACGATGCTTGCTCTCGGCCACACCATTCTGAGCATGTGCACATGGATAAGAGAACCGAATGCAAGAGTACCCTGCTCAGCAAGGATTCCACGCAACAGCTTGGGAGATATACTCTCCACCAGAGTCATCACAGAACACACGAATAGGCGTATAGAATTAAGTATGAACCATGGCAGCAACACACTTATATATAAGACCTCGCTACGAGAAGAAATGAAGTATGTCCAAGTATGTCTGAGAGAAGTCACTAGTGATGACCTCCTTTGGAGGCAAAGGGAGATGGACCACCGACATTAGAGTGACCAGGGTCGAAAGGACGCCAAGACACTGTCTTGCTATGAGTATTAGGTAATTGGACCTTTTTACAAAGCCAACAACCCTGACGGTTTAGAGACATCGTCCGAGACGGATCCAAGAAGACCATGTCAAACTAAGGATGAGAGTTGACAAGTGACCCAAGGCGATGACGCCACTTCTAAAGATAATTGGCACACAAGGCAACCGAGGTAGAGACTGGCGGGGGGTGGCAGCAGAGGGACTTGATCCAGCATCCCACGTGCATGTGCACTCTTCGCACCCTGCCGATCCGGATTGGTGTTCTTCTCTTGTTTGCGGGTTGTGGGACACGCACTTGATTAAGCATCCCAGGTTCTCCTATTTGCGTTCTTGGCCCCGACTTTAGGTAGCGCCTGTCCCCGGCTCATCCCGTGCATAATCCAGGTACGCGTCGACTGTTCGAGCTCTTGCTCACCATTGGTGGTGCTCGGGCGTGCGGTTATGGTGTCGCACAACAAGGTAACACGGGATGTGGGATTGAGACAGCGCCCATAGCAACCTGCAGCAAGGCAAAGGATGCCCATCCAGATTGGCAGGGAGCGGGGGTGGACACAAAGGTGGATGTTGACTTCATAGGAGTCTCAATAGTGTGCTCATCAGTAAGAGCACCACGAGCAAGAAGATCTCAAGGAAGTAGCGAAGAGGACGAAGAAATAAGAAATTCACTATGACGAGCCTTCGCAAAGGCAATGTACTTAGAGTCGTCACCTGTAATGATCAACATGTTGAATGGTGGATCGAAAGTGCAGGAAATAAAGAAGCCATCAGAGGTAGAAGAAACCTCAAGCTCAAGGAAGTAGCGAAGAGGACCAAGATCGTACATACGAAATTCACTATGACGAGCCTTCACAAAGGCAATGTACTTAGTTGTCGCCAGTGATGATCGACATGTAGAAGTGTTTGACCACAAGTTGAATGGTGAACCGAAAGTGCAAGATCACGAGCACTCGTCAAAAACCAGCCACAATCACAACTAAGGGGGAGCGCTCAAACTAGGCATGAGCGGTTTGCTTAGGGCCATATGGAGAGTGCCAAAGATGACAAACCATGCCATCAGGAAGAGAATCGAGGTGGTGGCTACGTGTAGGCATTCTTGACATGAAGAGAGACAAACCATCGACGAATAGAAGCCGCAGTGAGAAGTGTGTGAAGAGTGGTCATGTGGGCCATGTAGGAGCAAATGGCTCATCGTAGTCATGATCATGTTCTCACCTCTAGACAAGCTTTGTAATGCTCAAGAGAATCACCAGTCTTAACCTTGTAGACCCACTTACAAGTGATGAGACGAGCACGGGGAGGAGGGAAATGAGATTCCACGTGCCGATGGGGGCAAGAGCATCAATATTCGATGCCATCACATGCAACCATTCGGGATGAACAACCTCACGATAAGATGGCACATCGCTAGACACATCCACAACATGCGGACGAGGTGTATAACAATGAGGAAAACATGGAAGAATACGAGCTGGAATCATCGGGATAAACTATGGTGATGGAGACAAGGAAGCCACCGGTGATGATGTTGTAGAATGCCGTGACGGCGAGGTGAAGAAATCGTAGGAGATGATGGCATTGGATCTGCAACAATCGGAGAAGCATGAGTAGTATGGCGAATGGATTTGGGCTCAACAGGAGTGATAGGAGTGTCGGGAAAATTATGGAAAGACTCCATTGAAAACGTCGAGGAAGATGGACGAGGCTGGTAGGGACGAGACTCATCAGAAGTTATATCCCGAGAAATAGGCATCAAACGACCTACATGATCCCAATAGCGATATCCCCTATGCTCATTGTTGTATACTAAGAAGACACACACAACGGAATGAGCAGTCAGTTTGGTGCGTTCACGTGGGGCAAGGACATAGCAAACACAACCAAACAATTGAAGCGCCGAATAATCAGAAAACGATCGAATAGATGCTCGAAAGTAGTGCCGCTTTGCAGAACAGTGGCTTGCTGAAGGTTGAAGAGATAGATGGAAGTGTAGACAGACTCGACCCAAAAGTGTGAGGGAAGAGAGGCAGTGGCCATCAACGGGTGAGCCGTCTCAAGGAGGTGACGATGCTTGCTCTCGGCCACACCATTCTGAGCATGTGCACATGGATAAGAGAACCGAATGCAAGAGTACCCTGCTCAGCAAGGATTCCACGCAACAGCTTGGGAGATATACTCTCCACCAGAGTCATCACAGAACACACGAATAGGCGTATAGAATTAAGTATGAACCATGGCAGCAAAACACTTCAATATAAGACCTCACTACGAGAAGAAATGAAGTATGTCCAAGTATGTCTGAGAGAAGTCACTAGTGATGACCTCCTTTGGAGGCAAAGGGAGATGGACCACCGACATTAGAGTGAACAGGGTCGAAAGGACGCCAAGACACTGTCTTGCTATGAGTATTAGGTAATTGGACCTTTTTACAAAGCCAACAACCCTGACGGTTTAGAGACATCGTCCGAGACGGATCCAAGAAGACCATGTCAAACTAATGATGAGAGTTGACAAGTGACCCAAGGCGATGACGCCACTTCTAAAGATAATTGGCACACAAGGCAACAAAGGTAGAGACTGGCGGGGGTGGCAGCAGAGGGACTTGATCCAGCATCCCACGTGCCTGTGCACTCTTCGCACCCTGCCGATCCGGATTGGTGTTCTTCTCTTGTTTGCGGGTTGTGGGACACACACTTGATTAAGCATCCCAGGTTCTCCTATTGTGCGTTCTTGGCCCCGACTTTAGGTAGCGCCTGTCCCCGGCTCATCCCGTGCATAATCCAGGTACGCGTCGACTGTTCGAGCTCTTGCTCACCATTGGTGGTGCTCGAGCGTGCGGTTATGGTGTCGCACAACAAGGGAACACGGGATGTGGGATTGAGACAGCGCCCATAGCAACCTGCAGCAAGGCAAAGGATGCCCATCCAGATTGGCAGGGAGCGGGGGTGGACACAAAGGTGGATGTTGACTTCATAGGAGTCTCAATAGTGTGCTCATCAGTAAGAGCACCACGAGCAAGAAGATCTCAAGGAAGTAGCGAAGAGGACGAAGAAATAAGAAATTCACTATGACGAGCCTTCGCAAAGGCAATGTACTTAGAGTCGTCACCTGTAATGATCAACATGTTGAATGGTGGATCGAAAGTGCATGAAATAAAGAAGCCATCAGAGGTAGAAGAAACCTCAAGCTCAAGGAAGTAGCGAAGAGGACCAAGATCGTTCATACAAAATTCACTATGACGAGCCTTCACAAAGGCAATGTACTTAGTTGTCGCCAGTGATGATCGACATGTAGAAGTGTTTGACCACAAGTTGAATGGTGAACCGAAAGTGCAAGATCACGAGCACTCGTCAAAAACCAGCCACAATCACAACTAAGGGGGAGCGCTCAAACTAGACATGAGGGGTTTGCTTAGGGCCATATGGAGAGTGCCAAAGATGACAAACCATGCCATCAGGAAGAGAATCGAGGTGGTGGCTACGTGTAGGCATTCTTGACATGAAGAGAGACAAACCATCGACGAATAGAAGCCGCATTGAGAAGTGTGTGAAGAGTGGTCATGTGGGCCATGTAGGAGCAAATGGCTCATCGTAGTCATGATCATGTTCTCACCTCTAGACAAGCTTTGTAATGCTCAAGAGAATCACCAGTCTTAACCTTGTAGACCCACTTACAAGTGATGAGACGAGCACGGGGAGGAGGGAAATGAGATTCCACGTGCCGATGGGGGCAAGAGCATCAATATTCGATGCCATCACATGCAACCATTCGGGATGAACAACCTCACGATAAGATGCACATCGCTAGACACATCCACAACATGCGGACGAGGTGTATAACAATGAGGAAAAGATGGAAGAATACGAGCTGGAATCATCGGGATAAACTATGGTGATGGAGACAAGGAAGCCATCGGTGATGATGTTGTAGAATGCCGTGACGGCGAGGTGAGGAAATCGTAGGAGATGATGGCATTGGATCTGCAATAATCGGAGAAGCAGGAGTAGTATGGCGAATGGGTTTGGGCTCAACAGGAGTGATAGGAGTGTCGGGAAAATTATGGAAAGACTCCATTGAAAACGTCGAGGAAGATGGACGAGGCTGGTAGGGACGAGACTCATCAGAAGTTATATCCCGACAAATAGGCATCAAACGACCTACATGATCCCAATAGCGATATCCCCTATGCTCATTGTTGTATACTAAGAAGACACACACAACGGAATGAGCAGTCAGTTTGGTGCGTTCACGTGGGGCAAGGACATAGCAAACACAACCAAACAATTGAAGCGCCGAATAATCAGAAAACGATCGAATAGATGCTCGAAAGTAGTGTCGCTTGGCAGACCAGTGGCTTGCTGAAGGTTGAAGAGATAGATGGAAGTGTAGACAGACTCGACCCAAAAGTGTGAGGGAAGAGAGGCAGTGGCCATCAACGGATGAGTCGTCTCAAGGAGGGGACGGTGCTTGCGCTCGGCCACACCATTCTGAGCATGTGCACATGGATAAGAGAACCGAATGCAAGAGTACCCTGCTCAGCAAGGATTCCACACAACAGCTTGGGAGATATACTCTCCACCAGAGTCATCACAGAACACACGAATAGGCGTATAGAGTTGAGTATGAACCATGGCAGCAAAACACTTAAATATAAGACCTCAATACGAGAAGAAATGAAGTATATCCAAGTATGTCGAGAGAAGTCACTAGTGATGACCTCCTTTGGAGGCAAAGGGAGATGGACCACCGACATTAGAGTAAACAGGGTCGGAACGACGCCAAGACAATGTCTTGCTATGAGTATAAGGTAATTGGACCTGTTTACCAAGCCGAAGTCCTTGACGGTTTAGAGACATCGACGGAGCCAGATCCAAGAAGACCATGTCAAACTAAGGATGAGAGTTGACAAGTGACCCAAGGCGATGACGCCACTTCTAAAGATAATTGGCACACAAGGCAACCGAGGTAGAGACTGGCGGGGGGTGGCAGCAGAGGGACTTGATCCAGCATCCCACGTGCCTGTGCACTCTTCGCACCCTGCCGATCCGGATTGGTGTTCTTCTCTTGTTTGCGGGTTGTGGGACACGCACTTGATTAAGCATCCCAGGTTCTCCTATTGTGCGTTCTTGGCCCCGACTTTAGGTAGCGCCTGTCCCCGGCTCATCCCGTGCATAATCCAGGTACGCGTCGACTGTTCGAGCTCTTGCTCACCATTGGTGGTGCTCGAGCGTGCGGTTATGGTGTCGCACAACAAGGGAACACGGGATGTGGGATTGAGACAGCGCCCATAGCAACCTGCAGCAAGGCAAAGGATGCCCATCCAGATTGGCAGGGAGCGGGGGTGGACACAAAGGTGGATGTTGACTTCATAGGAGTCTCAATAGTGTGCTCATCAGTAAGAGCCGCACGAGCAAGATCTCAAGGAAGTAGCGAAGAGGACGAAGAAATAAGAAATTCACTATGACGAGCCTTTGCAAGGGCAATGTACTTAGAGTCGTCACCGGTAATGATCAACATGTAGAAATGTTCGACCACAAGTTGAATGGTGGATCGAAAGTGCAGGAAATAAAGAAGCCATCAGAGGTAGAAGAAACCTCAAGCTCAAGGAAGTAGTGAAGAGGACCAAGATCATACATACGAAATTCACTATGACGAGCCTTCACAAAGGCAATGTACTTGAGTCGTCACCAGTGATGATCGACATGTAGAAGTGTTCGACCACAAGTTGAATGGTGGACCGAAAGTGCAGGATCACGAGCACTCGCCAAAAACTAGCCGCAATCACAACTAAGGGGAAGCGCTCAAACCAGGCACGAGGGGTTTGCTTAGGGCCATATAGAGAGTGCCAAAGATGACAAACCATGCCATCAGGAAGAGAACCCAGGTGGCTACGTGTAGGCATTCTTGACATCAAGAGAGACAAACCATCGATGAATAGAAGCCACATTGAGAAGTGTGTGAAGATTGGTCATGTGGGCAATATAGGAGCAAATGGCTCATCGTAGTCATGATCATGTTCTCGCCACTAGACAAGCTTTGTAACCTTAACCTTGTAGACCGACTTACAAGTGATGAGACTAGTACGGCGAGGAGGGAAATGAGATTCCACGTGCTGATGGGGGCAAGAGCATCAATGCTCGATGCCATCACATGCAACCATTCGGGATGAACAACCTCACGATAAGATGGCACATCGATAGACACATCTACAACATGCGGACGAGGTGTATAAAAGTGAGGAAAAGATGGAAGAATACGAGCTGGAATCATCGAGATAAACTAAGGTGATGGAGACAAGGAAGCCACCGGTGATGATGTTGCAGGATGCTGTGATAGCGAGGTGAGGAAATCATAGGAGATGATGGCATTGGATCTGCAATAACCGAAGAAGCAGTAGTACGACGAATGGATTTGGGCTCAACAGGAGTGATAGGAGTGTCGGGAAAATTATGGAAATACTCCATTGAAAACGTCGAGGAAGATGGACGAGGCTGGTAGGGACGAGACTCATCAGAAGTTATATCCCGAGAAATAGGCATCAGACGACCTACATGATCCCAATAGCGATATCCCTTATGCTCATCGTTGTATCCTAAGAAGACACACGCAACGGAATGAGTTGGTGCGTCCATGTGGGGCAAGGACATAGCAAACACAACCACACAATTGAAGCGCCGAATAGTCAGAAAACGATCGAATAGATGCTCGAAAGTAGTGCCACTCTGCAGACCAGTGGCTTGCTGAAGGTTGAAGAGATAGATGGAAGTGTAGACAGACTCGACCCAAAAGTGTGAGGGAAGAGAGGCAGTGGCCATCAACGGGTGAGCCGTCTCAAGGAGGTGACGATGCTTGCTCTCGGCCACACCATTCTGAGCATGTGCACATGGATAAGAGAACCGAATGCAAGAGTACCCTGCTCAGCAAGGATTCCACGCAACAGCTTGGGAGATATACTCTCCACCAGAGTCATCACAGAACACACGAATAGGCGTATAGAATTAAGTATGAACCATGGCAGCAACACACTTAAATATAAGACCTCGCTACGAGAAGAAATGAAGTATGTCCAAGTATGTCTGAGAGAAGTCACTAGTGATGACCTCCTTTGGAGGCAAAGGGAGATGGTCCACCGACATTAAAGTGAACAGGGTCGAAAGGACGCCAAGACACTGTCTTGCTATGAGTATTAGGTAATTGGACCTTTTTACCAAGCCAACAACCCTGACGGTTTAGAGACATCGTCCGAGACGGATCCAAGAAGACCATGTCAAACTAAGGATGAGAGTTGACAAGTGACCCAAGGCGATGACGCCACTTCTAAAAATAATTGGCACACAAGGCAACCGAGGCGGAGACTGGCGGGGGTGGGAGCAGAGGGACTTGATCCAGCATCCCACGTGCCTGTGCACTCTTCGCACCCTGCCGATCTGGATTGGTGTTCTTCTCTTGTTTGCGGGTTGTGGGCCACGCACTTGATTAAGCATCCCAGGTTCTCCTATTGTGCGTTCTTGGCCCCGGCTTTAGGTAGCGCCTGTCCCCGGCTTGTCCCGTGCATAATCCAGGTACGTGTCGACTGTCCGAGCTCTTGCTCACCATTGGTGGTGCTGGAGCGTGCGGTTATGGTGTCGCACAACAAGGGAACACGGGATGTGTGATTGAGACAGCGCCCGTAGCAACCTACAGCAAGGCAAAGGATGCCCATCCAGATTGGCAGGGAGCGGGGGTGGACACAAAGGTGGATGTTGACTCAATAGTGTGCTCATCAGTAAGAAGATCTCAAGGAAGTAGCGAAGAGGACGAAGAAATAAGAAATTCACTATGACAAGCCTTCGCAAAGGCAATGTACTTAGAGTCGTCACCTGTAATGATCAATATGTAGAAGTGTTCGACCACAAGTTGAGTGGTGGATCGAAAGTGCAGGAAATAAAGAAGCCATCAGAGGTAGAAGAAACCTCAACCTCAAGGAAGTAGCGAAGAGGACCAAGATCATACATACGAAATTCACTATGACGAGCCTTCACAAAGGCAATGTACTTGAGTCGTCGCCAGTGATGACCGACATGTAGAAGTGTTCGACCACAAGTTGAATGGTGGACCGAAAGTGCAGGATCACGAGCACTCGCCAAAAACCAGCCGCAATCACAATTAAGGGGAAGCGCTCAAACCAGGCATGAGGGGTTTGCTTAGGGCCTTACGGAGAGTGCCAAAGACGACAAACCATGCCATCAGGAAGAGAATCGAGGTGGTGGCTACGTGTAGGCATTCTTGACATCAAGCAATGTTGGGGATATCGCTTATCGGGAACTTATCGGTCGACCCATGGTAAGGGGTAAATCGGCCAATTTATCGCCATATCGGCCAATTTATCGCCATATCGGCTAATTTATCGGCCGATTTATCTTATCGGGCAGACAGCGGTAAGCGATAAATCGGCTGATTTATCGGCATATCGGAAGATATCTTGAACAGTGACATCAAGAGAGACAAACCATCGACGAATAGAAGCCACATTGAGAAGTGTGTGAAGAGTGGTCATGTGGGCCATGTAGGAGCAAATGGCTCATCGTAGTCATGATCATGTTCTCACCACTAGACAAGCTTTGTAATGCTCAAGAGAATCACCAGTCTTAACCTTGTAGACCCACTTACAAGTGATGAGACGAGCACAGGGAGGAGGGAAATGAGATTCCACGTGCCGTTGGGGGCAAGAGCATCAATATTCGATGCCATCACATGCAACCATTCGGGATGAACAACCTCACGATAACATGGCACATCGGTAGACACATCCACAACATGCGGACGACGTGTATAAAATTGAGGAAAAGATGGAAGAATACGATCTGGAATCATCGGGATAAACTAAGGTGATGGCACAAGGAAGCCACCGGTGATGATGCTGTAGAATGCCGTGATAAGCGGGGTGAGGAAATCATAGGAGATGATGGCATTGGTTCTGCAATAATCGGAGAAGCAGGAGTTGTACGACGAATGGATATGGGCTCAACAAGAGTGATAGGAGTGTCGGGAAAATTATGGAAAGACTCCACTAAAAACGTCGAGGAAGATGGACGAGGCTAGTAGGGACGAGACTCATCAGAAGTTATATCCCGAGAAATAGGCATCAGGCGACCTACATGATCCGAATAGCAATTTCCCATATGCTCATCGTTGTATCCTAAGAAGACACACACACTGGAATGAGCAGTCAGTTTGGTGCATTCACGTGCGGAGGACATAACAAACACAACCAAACAATTGAAGCGCCGAATAATGAGAAAACAATCGAATAGATGCTCGAAAGTAGTGCCACTCTGTAGAGCAGTGGCTTGCTGAAGGTTGATGTGATAGATGGAAGTGTAGACATACTCGGCCCAAAAGTGTGAGGGAAGAGAGGTAGTGGCCATCAACGGGTGTGCCGTCTCAAGGAGGTGACGATACTTGCGCTCGGCCACGCTATTCTAAGCATGTGCACATGGATAAGAGAACCAAATGCAAGAGTACCCTGCTCAGCAAGGATTCCACACACCAGCTTGGGAGATATACTCTCCACCAGAGTCACCACAGAACACACGAATAGGCGTATAGAATTGAGTATGAACCATGGCAGCAAAACACTTAAATATAAGACCTCACTACGAGAAGAAATGAAGTATATCCAAGTATGTCGAGAGAAGTCACTAGTGATGGCCTCCTTTAGAGGCAAAGGGAGATGGACCACCGACATTAAAGTGAACAGGGTCGAATGGACGCTAAGACACTGTCTTGCTATGAGTATAAGGTAATTGGACCTGCTTACCAAGCCGACAACCTTGACGGTTTAGAGACATCGTCGGAGACGGATCCAAGAAGACCGCGTCAAACTAAGGATTAGAGATCACAAGTGACCCAAGGCGATGACGCCACTGCTGGCAGACAAGGCAACAGAGGCAGAGACTGGCAGCGGTGGCAGCAGAGGGACTTGATCCAGCATCCCACGTGCTTGTGGACTCTTCGTACCCTGCCGATCCGGATTGGTGTTCTTCTCTTGTTTGCGGGTTGTGGGACACATACTTGATTAAGCACCCCAGGTTCTCCTATTGTGCATTCTTGGCCCTGGCTTTAGGTAGCGCCTGTCCCCGGCTTGTCCCGTGCATAATCCAGGTACGCGTCAACTGTCCGAGCTCTTGCTCACCATTGGTGGTGCTCGAGCGTGCGGTTATGGTGTCGCACAACAAGGGAACACGGGATGTGGGATTGAGACAGCGCGCATAGCAACCCGCAACAAGGCAAAGGGTGCCCATCCAGACTGGCAGGGAGCGAAGGTGGAGACAAAAGTGGATGTTGACTTCATAGGATTCTCAATACTGCACTCATCAGTAAGAGCAGCACGAGCAAGATCTCAAGGAAGTAGTGAAGAGGACCAAGATCATACATAAGAAATTCACTATGACGAGCCTTCACAAAGGCAATGTACTTCGTCGCCAATGATGATCGACATGTAGAAGTGTTCGACCACAAGTTGAATGGTGGCCCGAAAGTGTAGGAAATAAAGAAGCCATTAGAGGTAGAAGAAACCTCAATCTCAAGGAACTAGCGAAGAGGTCCAAGATCGTATATAAGAAAATCACTATGACTTCACAAAGGCAATGCATTTAGAGTCGTCGCAAGTGATGATCGTCGACATGTAGAAGTGTTCGACCACAAGTTGAATGGTTGACCGAAAGTGCATGATCATGAGCACTTGCCAAAAACCAGTTGCAATCACCATTAGGTTAAGCGCTCAAACCAGGCACAAGGGGTTTGCTTAGAGCCATATAGAGTGACGAAGATGACAAGCCATGCCATCAGGAAGAGAACCCAGGTGGTGGCTACATGTAGGCATTCTTGACATCAAGAGAGACAGACTCGGCCCATAAGTAGGCTTGAGTTGGAGGCGGTCCTTGCCAACAAAAGAAAACATAGTAGTCGAGGGAGATGGCTTATCAGAAGAATCCACAACACGCGGACCACGAGACAAACTGACTCAAAATATGGACTGATAGGAGATATCTGGACGAGTAACATCTAGATAAACAAGATTCTTAAGAAGATGATGGTAATTAGACAAGGGTCACCATCAATAGCACAAAGGTGAACATTGAGCTCCATGGGGGTCTCAACAGTGCACTCATCAGTAAGAGCACCATGAACAAGATTCTGTATATAGTTTTCTTGGTAAATGAAAAAACCATCAGAGGTAGACCTCTATCCCAAGAAAGTAGGGAAGAGGGCCCATGTTAGACATAAGAAACTGCTCACTAAGACGTGCCTTCACAAAGGCGATATACTCAGGGTCGTCGCCATTTATGATCATGTCGTCAGCATATAGAAAAGAAGAGTCCGACCATGATTTGAAAAATATACTCCCTTCGTACCTCTAAGGTGTATTTTTCCAAGTGCGGTGACCAAGGCACAAAATTGAGGAGCATTCTGGACGAAAATACCCTGAACTAATTAGGTAGTTAGCAGTTTAATTAGTGGCAACTAAATAACCAATGGGTTAACAAAAGGCAATTAAATCTCATTGTACCAGAATAAAATCAATCGGTTAGATAGGAGAGAGAAATGTGAGTGCACGTAATCAGGGAGAGATATTCCTTTTCACTACCTTCCAATTAGGAACTACTTAAAGAAAAATAGAAATACACCTTACATTGTGGTATTTTTGAGAAAAACAAATACACCTTATATAGTATCCATCAGAGGCAGAAGAGTCCTCTATCCTAAGATAGTAGTGAAAAGGGCCAAGATCAGACATAAGAAACTGCTCACTAAGACATACCTTCACAAAGGCAATATACTCAAGGTTGTCACCATTTATGATCATATCATCAACATTCTAACCTATAATGAGGCTCGCCAACTCGGCCTCCCGGTGCTCCCCCAGATTGAAGCTTTGTTGGCCATTCGATAGAGCTGTTTTTGGTCAACTTATTCGTCACGACCATCAGATTTGATCTGCCAGTTTTCACCGCACGGTTGGTTTTCCGTATTATGACTGGTGGGCTCGTTCTTCCTCCCTATTGGCTGGGTGAGCCCTTCGTGGGTGCGAGCAACCCTGTCCTTTCACTCCACGCGTTGTGCGGCTCATCGTGGGCGTCTCCGCTGCTACATGCAAACCCCATTTGAACCCTAGCCTCCCATCACAACCACCACATCCGTTCCTCCCCCTCCATCCCTCGTCCGCCGTCGTCTATCTCCACCTCCTATCCCGGCTCCTCTTGTACTTCTCGTTTTCCTCCGCGCCTCCTCATTGCTCGCCCCCTTGCCCGGATCGGATGCATGTCACCGCCATGGGAGACCAGGGCGACAGGGTCTTTACGGCGGGGGTGGAGTAGGGATGGTCATTAGGCTAGCGGTGGAGGGATGAAGCAGCGAGGCCCGAGCTCTAGGCGGTGCACAAATTGCGGACTCTAGACTCTTGTGTTGTTGATTGGGTTTTGGTTCAGATAGAAGAGCTCTATGCTTACAAACTTTTGGGATAACCAAGTTTGTCAATGAGGTATGTGATTGGTTTCTCCACTTCCACCCTATGATTTGCAATTTCCCCATATGATGCATTGATACCATTTCATTGTGTGATTTTTCTGCAGATGGTGTGCCTGCCATCCGTCATTTCTGACCATTAGATGTGCATCTAATGGCTGTGAGGTAAGTTGTGGCATTTTTACAACAATAGCCCCCACTTCTCTGCTCCAATTTGCACAAAACCCCTTATTATCTTGAAACCAACCGCATCCCTCCCTCACCTCATCAAAAAAGCCTGAGGAATATATTTTGAGAGAAACATAATATATTTTTAGTGGTATATGTATATCAAAACTAGAGTGTTTTCTTACAAGTTTGTGAACAAGTAATATTCTATTTTGGATCCGTTGCAACGCACAGGCACATTGCTAGTCTTTAACAAAGAACGATATTTGGGGTGTCATCTGAGATGTGCTTGATTAATGTCTTTCAGGCAATGTGTGATGCCATTTGCAACCTTCTTGTTGAGCAAGCTGAAACAGGAGTAACTCCATTAATCATTATGTAGGTATGTTAATAATTATTATGTCACATTGTAATCCATCACAAGAATCATCTCTCCTATTTCATAATTTCTGTACTGCTGATGCGTACATATATGTATATTTTGCTTCTGCTTGATGTGTCTCATGCCTGATCCGGTATTGTTGATCTATGTGGCCGAAAAAAATACATTGCCTGTGAATTTGTCTAAAGATGCATTATGATATCCAGCTGTGTTGGTATGGCTTAAAAATATGTCTACAGAGTATTATTGATGGTTATTTTGCATGCTGGGTCATGTTAGTAATGTGCTTTGAAATTATTTTCCCTCCTCGTCTCAGTTTTCTTTTTCTTTGGTATAAATATACGTATATTTTTTAGGCAATATTATGGTACTGTATGCCTTTTGCTTGGAAGGCACGCCTCATTGGAGTATGTGAATCCGAATTCGGCTGCCTATGGGACTGCTTGAAGTCGAAGAGTTGGTTTGGGCAGGGCTGGGTCGGTGGGTTGGGGAAGAGAGGGAAACCGAAAGTCGGCTCGTGGTTATAAAGGGGGCAAGAGCAATCGTGTCAAGGCGAAAGCGCCGCCGCCAGTCTGGTTGGGGTCCGGCTGTGTTGGTATGGCCTAACAATGTGTCTAAGAAGTATTTATGATTGCCATTTGCATGTTGGGTAGTATTAGTGATGTGCTTTATTTATTCATGGTTCAGATTGTTTGTTTGGTCTTTTGATTTACAAATTTGCCCATTAATTTTTTATATGTATATACACAGTCGTCTTGGAATGGGATATGGTTCTTGTTGGTATTTCAGTTTACACATTCATCCTAAGAATCTTGATTCATCCTAAGAATCTTGATATCTGGTTGTGTTGGTATAGTTTTGTAATTTCCGCCTGGAATCCTTCTATCCAGTCTGCTTTTTCTTTGTTCTGTTCATCAAGGTTTGCTCCCTTCTTTTAATCCATTAGCTTTGTTTTCATTATGCTCTTGTGATGCTTGTTGGTTAAGTGATGATTTTACATTCTGGATTAGGCCGACGAGTCGTGTTCTATTTCGCGTGGTGCTGCTTATATTTCGTGGTTTCTTGTGGTGGAAAGGATGTGTGCACTTGTTTCTGCTGTACCTATTTTAGAAGCCGTGGTAGCGCGATAGGCTTTTACCAGTGCTTGCATACTTGTGAGGTCGCAGAACATGATAGTCTGGCGCATCCTGCTATGTTACACATTGTGATCATCCTCGGTAATATTTTCCTCTTGGTCTTTTCTGTAGATTACTAGGTATAAATACATGTGCCACGCCCTAGGACCCAGCCTGATGGGGGGCCTGACCCTATGCATATCTCTCGACTCCCTCATTCCTCTGTCTTCCCGTTCCCCATCCTGCTCCAGCGCTCCTGCTCCCATAGAACACATCATGGCTAGCAAATTAATGGATATTTTCGTTGTAGCTGATTTCTTTGTCCCATTATTAATTTCTCCATCTCACTTCCCTATGGATTTCCTATAAGTATCTCCATCGAGTGGGGGGCATCATGCAACACTTCATCGGCCCAGTCTCTTTGCAAATTGCAATTTTCTTGGGTCAACAACTCATGAAGTTCTTGTAATTTCTGATTCCTTTTCCGCTTCATCTTTATACTGTTTTTTTGGTTTTCTAGCGATTACCTGACCGATCTTCTCTTACTGAATATGCTGCTAATTTGAGGATACGAGGACCATAGCAAGATCTGACATGCTTGAGACTGGATAGCTGGATTTCTTCAACTCCGACAAATTCAGGTGTTCCTGCTCCTTTCATGTAAAAATGTTGCCTAAAGAGCATTTGAACTTTCATTCCAAAAGAAACTTTGCACTTTATATATAGTCCGCCCGGAGCCTCTGAAAAGTCAGGACCGGCCCTGTATCCAACCCCGTCGTGGCTGCTTTTCCACTCAACCGTTCAAATTATATTGTTTTTATACTGTGTTGCAGGTTCTTTTGTAGCCAACTACAACTTCAGAGAAGTGATCGTGTGTTTATTGTATTGTCATACTATATTGTGAAGATGTATGTCTTGTTGATTAGTAGTAGTATAGTTCAGAAGCTTCCTAAGAGCATCTGCAACCGGATGCCTCAAACCATCTCTCATATACCCGCGGATGAACAGATAGGGACTCAAAATGGACATGCTCGGTCACTGACCGGGGATTTGAGGGGTCGAATTAGAGATATGTGGCTGAAGATGCTCTAAAGGGTGTTGATCTTGCCGACTTGCCCCACTTGCCGCCACTGTACCAATGTAGTATCTGAGATGTTTTGCTGTTCAGATGCATGGCAATTAATTACCGCATATGTAAAGTCCTTACCTAAAATGTCTTATAAAAGTTTACGGAGGGAGTAATTAATTAGATCTATTCTAGTATTAGCCTATAATATTTCTGTTCTTTTGACTAATTCTCAGATTTATTAGTCTTTTCAATTCTCATATCTCTATTTGATGTCATGAACTCTGAAAAATTGCTTTATTTTTCGTTTGCATTTCCTTCCGGTTTGTGGAGGTCAACGCATGCATTTACCAAGAATTTTGTTTTTATGTCTTTTTGCTTGTTATTAGTTCACTAATGAATCGTAAAAATTTACAAAACAAAATTTGAAAAGGAATTCACAAAAAATTGAAAAAAAACTCATGAACTTGAAAAAAGTTCATGAATTTGAATTGGTTTATACTAACTGAAAAAGTTCATGAAAATGAAAAGGATTCATTCTTTTTTAAAAAGTTTGTATTTTTAAAACCATGAATGTGAGAAAAGTTCACAGATTTGAAAAATAATCATGAATTAAAAAAACTCGTGAAATTTGAAAAAGTTTATGAAAGTGAAAAAAACGAAATTGAAAAAAAAAATCATGAGCTAGAAGTTCATGCATTTGAAAAAGTTCATGCATTTGAAAAATCATGCGCTAAAACATTCACGGATTTTTAAAGTTCATGAATTTGAAAAAAAAAGTCTACTAATTTGAATTCATTTTAAGAAAAAAGAAAGAGGAAAAAAAAGAAACAAAAAAGATGAAAAGAAAAAGAAAAAAAGACCTAAGGTATATGAGACAGCCTACTACTAACATAGCGTATATGGAGTGTGGGCGCGCCGTACAAATATGCCCTGAACCGGCGATTGCAGCACTAATAGGGATTGGCGAGCCATACCATGGCTCATCATCATGTTGACGCTCAAGAGGGAGCATCATCAAGTTTACGTCGTGTAATTTTTTCTTCATTTTTCATTCACATTTCATTTTTTCTTCTTTTTTTTCACTACCATCTAGGGGTATTTACCCAATATGTCCCATATACTATCATGTGTTAGTATATATCTTTCCTACTTATAAAGGCATTGTAATCCAAAACCACGATAGACCTTCTCCTCCTACCTGATCCACGACCTTGTGCAGTCAATTTACCCATTGCCTATTCTCATATGTTTCAACATTCAAAATGTTGTGACTGTAAAGGACCATGGTCACTTAAGATTCTCCAATGCTTGACGCGTGATCTTTTGTTTTTGTTCTTTATAGTAGTGAACTGCGAGCAAAGGCCACATGGCGCCAACCTATTTTGACAATTTCCTAAGCCAGTGACCTAACTCCTTGTGTTTTATAGTTTCGTAGCAATGCACGGGCATTATGCTACTGTACAATTATAAATATGTTCATATACTTTATCTAAGATATTTCAAAGCAACCTATACGAAAAAAATTGCATGTGAGTCCATAGTTTTTTTGTATATTTTGAAAATACCTTTATATTTGTACATATAAAAAAATAGAACATACTACTTAAAAAGTAGGATGTATACTACCCAAATATTTTTATATACAGCATACTATGCGTACGTACGCTTTGTTTTGACAGATACTACATACAACATAGAAAACTCACGTGAGGGTAACTACCACTAGTGCTTTACATGAAATTTTTATCCTGTGTATGAAAAATCTTAATCACGTGCACGAAAAATGTATTAGAAAATGCATGTGACATATAATTAATGTTATATATTGTAAAAATGTACGTGTCAATAAAAAATGATTCTTACATTATTTTTTTTTGTTACATTAAAAATGTAAAATTGTTTCAAAAATGTGTCAGTGGCATTAAAATAATGTTGTACAATGTAAAAAGTGCATAGTTAAGAAAACAATGTTTTTATTATTTACAAAGTTTTCAATGTGTATGTAAAAAATAACATGTATACGAAAAATGTTATACAATGATTCAAAAATGTGAAACCTTTATAAACACATTTTTAGCTGTATACATAAAATGTAGAATGTGTATGAAAAAGTAGACATCAAAACTTATATGCGAAAGATGTTAAGCATGTATTTGAAAAAAATAAACATGTGTAAATAATGTTTCTAATGTATACACAAATATACATTGCGTCTAAAAAATTAGAGATGTGTTGAAAC
>LR738711.1:933310389-933326732 GCA_902687465.1 Secale cereale | reverse complement strand
AAACCCAGAAAATATCGGTGAAAACTAAGAAGGAAATAAAACCAAGAATGTAACTAAGAAAGCAGAGAAAACAAAGTAGAGAAAAAATATAGGGAAAAGGAAGAGAACCAATAGAAAATGATGAAGAAAAAATAAGAAAAGGAAAAAGAAACTGAAAACTGAAAACTGAAAAACCATAGAAAACCTCAGGAAAATAGGGCTACAAACGGTGGAAAAAAAAAGAACAAACACGTGTTGTGCTCTTTTTTTTTTGACAGTCAAAAACGCGCTGTGCTCAATGTTGGGTGGCCCCACTAGCGCCTGCCCGTAGGCGATTTCTGTTAAGAATTGGTACAGGTGGCGGACCGGTACCGCCTGGTAATTCACCATTTTCTTGCTGAAGGGGGGAACGAGACTGGCGAGCCCATGTCACAGAAGGCCATAGCCTCCTTCTTTTATTTATTTTTTGCTTTACTTTTAACTTTTGTTTATATTTAAAAATTCTAAATATATACATATATGTATATCACAAAAAAAACTCAATAAAAAAATTTCAAAAATATTGACCAACCATTTGAAAAATGTTGAATGTGTATAGAGAAAATGTTTTATCACATATAAGAGAAATGCATCTATAAATTTTTTGATCATGTTTTCAAAATATGCTAATCAAGCAATTGAATTTTTTTAAACAATTATTTAAAAGTATTTATCAAGCATTTGAACAATTTTAAATGTGTATATAAAAATGTTGACCATGTATTAAGAAAATGATGATTTATTTATTTTGAGGAAGAATGATGGATTTTTTTTCATCATGTATATAAAAAATGTTAATCAAGCATTTGAAAAAAATGTTGAACAAGTATTTAAAAAATGTTAATTAAGCATTTGGTAAATGTTCAATGTGTAGAAAAAATGGTGACCATGTGTCAAAAATATATTAAAATGGCATTTAGAAAATGTTAATCAAACATTTCAAAAACAATTGTTAAATATGTATAGAAACAATGTTGGCTAAGTAATAGAATAATCATGAACTGTTTTGATCATGTAAGTAAAAAAAATAGTCAAGCATTTGAAATAATATTGAACAAGTATTGCAAAAATGTTAATCAAGCATGGAGTAAATGTTAAATATGCTG
The DNA here is from genome assembly GCA_902687465.1 of Secale cereale. Taxonomy (NCBI): domain Eukaryota; kingdom Viridiplantae; phylum Streptophyta; class Magnoliopsida; order Poales; family Poaceae; genus Secale; species Secale cereale. The sequence goes on along the minus strand of LR738711.1, from coordinate 933,325,608 downwards.
AAAAAATGTGGACCACGTGTTCGAAAAATGTAACATGCCATTTAGAAAATGTTAATCAGTTATTTGAAAAAGTTAAATGTGCATAGAAAAATGTTGGCATGTATTAGAATATGTTAATATTGTACTTGAAAAATGTTAATCAAGCATTTCAAAAAGTTTAAAAGTGTGTATAAGAAAAATGTTGGCCATATATTCACTAAATGTTAATCTTGTATTAAAAAATGTTAATCAAGCATTTGAAAACTATTAAAATGTGTATTTAAAAAGGTTGACATTTATTAAAAAACTTGTAAATTAGAATGGAAAATGTTAAACATGTATTAGAGGAAGGTTGTTGACATAAGCAAAAAAACGTAGAATGAGAACCAAAATAAATCAAGAAAACCAAAAAAAGGAAAAGGAAATGAAAATAAAACTAAAGAAACAAATGCAGAAATTATGAAAAAAAATGTAAACCAAAGAAGAAAAAATAAATAAACAAAAGAAAACCAAAAAACATTGAAAACCAAGAAACCAAAAAAACGAAGAATAAAACAAGGGAAATGAGTAAGAAAAGAAAAGAAAAACGATAAAAACAATGAACAAAATGAAAGAATAACAAAAAAAATCAGAGTAGAAATAAGAAAAACAAACAAAAAACAAAGAAAAGGGGGAAGAAAGGGAACTTGAAGAAGAATTGCAAGCAAGTTGCCGCTACTTTGAAGAAACCCAAGGCTGGACTCAAACCTAAGACTGAGTGGTTATATTGCAAGGGAAATGACCAGTGGAAGCAGAACTGCCCTAAGTACTTAGCAGATAAGAAAGCTGTCAATGTCAACAAATGTATTTTGATATACATGTTATTGATGTGTACATTACTAGTACTCGTTGTAGCGTCTTGGTATTTTATACTGGTTTGGTTGTTAATATTTCTAACTCGAAACAAGAGTTGTGCGAGAAATGGGGGTAGCTAAGGACGAGGTGACGATGCGCGTCGAAAATGGCTCAAAGGTTGTGTGATCGCCGTCGGCATGCTCCCTCTACGTCTACCTTCGGAATTAGTTTTAAACCTAAATAATTGTTATTTCGTGCATGCGTTGAGCATGAACATTATATTTAGATCATGTTTATTACGAGATGATTATTCATTTAAATAAGAGAATAATGATTGTTCTATTTATATGGGTAATATATTTTATGGTCATGCACCTAATGTGAATGGTTTATTCTTGTTTAATCTCGATGGTCATATTCATAATATTGATGCCAAAAGATGCAAAGTTCATAGCGATAGTACCACATACGTGTGGCACTGCTGCTTAGGTCATATTGGTGTAAAGCGCATAAAGAAACTCCATGTTGATGGACTTTTGGAGTCACTTGATTATGAATCATTTGAAACATGTGAACCATGCCTCAAGGGCAAGATGACAAAAACCCCGTTTTTCGGCACAATGGAGCGGGCAAGTGACCTGTTGGAAATAACACATACCGATGTATGCGGTCCAATGAGTGTTGAAGCACGTTGTGGATATCGTTATTTCCCAACCTTCACATGCGATTTAAGTAGATATGGGTATTTTTACTTAATTAAACATAAATATGAAATATTTGAAAAGTATAAACAATACCAGGATGAAGTGGAGAATCATCGTAATAAGGATATAAAATTCTTACGATATGATCATCGAGGAGAATGTGTGAGTTGCGAGTTTGGTATGCGTTTAAGACGATGTGGAATTGTTTCACAACTTACGCCACCTGAAACATCACAGTGTAATGGTGTGTCTGAACGTCGTAATCATACTCTATTGGATATGGTGCGTTCTATGTTGCCTCCTACGGTCTTACCAATTTTCCACTATCGTTTTAGGGTTATGCATTAGAGATAGTCGCATTCACTTTAAACATGGCGCCATCTAAATCCGTTGAGAGACGACCCCATATGAATTATGGTTTTGCAAGAAACCTAAGCTGTCATTTCTTAAAGTGTCGGGATGCGACGCTTATATCAAGAGGCTTCAGCCTGATAGACTCGAACCAAAAGCGGAGAAGTGTATGAGACCATAGAGTATACCTTCTATCACAGATCTGAGGGCAAGATCTTTGTTGCCAAGAATGGATCCTTTATAGGAAAGCAATTTCTCTCGAAAGAAGTGAGTGAGAGGAAGGTAGATCTTGATGAGGTAATCGTACCTTCTCTCGAATTGGAAAGTAACACATCACAGAAAGAAGTTCATGTGATGCCTACACCAACCGGTGAGGAAGCTAATGATGATGATCATGAAACTTTAGATCAAGCTACTACCAAACTTTGTAGGTTAACCAGGACATGTACCGCCCCTGAATGGTATGGTAATCATATCCTTGTAATCATGTTGTTGGACAACGACGAACCTACGAACTATGAAGAAGCAATGATGATACTGGTTTCCGACAAATGTCTTGAGGCCATGAAATCTAAGATTGGATCCATGTATGAAAACCAAGTGTGGACTTTGGTGGATTTACCTAGTGACCGAAAGGCCATTGAGAACAAATGGATCTTTAACAAAAAGGCATATGCTGATGGTAATATCACCGTCTATAATGCTCGACTTGCCACAAAGAGTTTTCGACAAATTCAAGGGGTTGACTACGATGAGACTTTCTCACCCGTACCGATGCTAAAGTCTATCAGGATTATGTTAACAATTATATTTTTCAATTATGAAATATGGTAGATGGAAGTTAAAACAACGTTCCTTAATTGTTTCCTTAAGGAGGAGTTGTATATGATACAACTGGAAGGTTTCGTCGATCCCGGGGATGCTAACAAGGTATGCAAACTTCAACGATCCATTTATGAACTGGTGCAAGCATCTCGGAGTTGGAATGTTCGCTTTGATGAGGTGATCAAAACTTTTGGTTTTGTACAAAACTTACGAAGATGCTTGTATTTACAAGAAAGTGAGTGGGAGCTCTGTAGCATTCATAATACTTTATGTGGATGACATATTATTGATTGGAAATGATATAAATATTTTGGAAATCATAAAGGGTTAGTTGAACAAGTGTTTTTCCATGAAAGACCTGGGTGAGGCTGCTTACATATTGGGCATCAAGATCTATAGAGATAGATCAAGACGCTTAATAGGACTTTCACACAACACATATCTTGACAAGATTTTGAAGAAGTTCAATATGGATCAGTCCAAGAAAGGGTTCTTGCCAGTATTGCCAGCATGGTAGCAACATCTACATGTGAAGCGGAATACAAAGCTGCTTCGGAAGCGGCGCAAGGAGTCTGGATGAAGGAGTTCATATCCGATCTAGGAGTGGTAACTAGTGCATCAGATCCATTGACTATCTTTTATGACAACACTAGTGCCATTGCCATTGCTAAGGAAGCAAGGTTTCACAAGAGAACAAATCACATCAAACTTCGCTTCAACTCCATCTGTGATTACATCAAAGAGGGAGACACAGAACTTTGCAAAATACATATGGATTTGAATGTGGCAGACCCGTTGACTAAACATCTTCCACGATCAAAACATGATCAACACCCGAACTCTATGGGTGTTAGATTTTTTACGATGTAAACTAGATTATTGACTCTAGTGCAAGTGTGATACTGTTGGATCTGCCTTAGAGGCAATAATAAAATGGTTATTATCATATTTCCTTGTTCACTATAAATGTTTATTACTTATGCTAGAATTGTATTGACCAGAAATTTAAATACATGTGTGGATACATAAACAACACCGTGTCCCTAGTGAGCCTATACTAGACTAGCTCGTTGATCAAAGATGGTTAAGGTTTCCTAACCATAGACATGAGTCGTCATTTGATAATGGGATCACATCATTAGGAGAATGATGAGATGGGAAGACCCAACCATAAGCTTTGCATCAAATTGTGTCACCTAGTTATATCCTAAAGCTTTCTTCATGTCAAGTATCAGTTCCATAGACCATGGGATCATGCCACTCCCGGATACCGGAGGAATACTTTATGTGCTATAAAACATCACTTCATAACTGGGTGATCATAAAGGTGCTCGATAGGTATCCCCGAAGGTATTTGTTGGGTTGCATGGATCGAGACTGGGATTTGTCACTCCGTGTGACAGAGAGATATCTGTGGGCCCTCTCGGTAATACAATATCACAAGAAGCTTGCAATCAAGTGACTAATCATTTTAGTCATGGGGATATTGTATTACAAAATGAGTAAAGAGACTTGCTGATAACGAGAATGAACTAGGTATGGCGATACCGACGATCGACTCTCGGGCAAGTAACATATCGTCGGACAAAGGGAATTGTATACATGATTAACTGAATCATCGACATCATGGTTCAACCGATAAAGATCTTTGTTGAATATGTGGGAATCAATATGGGCATCCAGCTCCAGCTGTTGATTATTGATTAGAGATGAGTCCCAGTCATGTCTGCATGTTCCCAAACCAGTAGGGTCACCCACTTAATATTTGGTGGCAGTAGGGTAGTATTGAGATATTAATATGGTGATGTCCGAATGTAATTCAGAGTCCCGGATGGGCTCCATGACATCATGAGGAGCTCCGAATGGTCAAGAGGTAAATATTTCTATATGGAAAGTTGTCTTCAGGATACCAGAAAAGGTTTGGGTTTTTCTGGTATTGTATTGGGAAGCTTTTGGAATGTTCTGGAGGGGTTCGGAACTCTACCAGTGAGTCCCACCAACCCCGGGGGCATGCATGTTTGATACGTCTCCGTCGTATCTATAATTTTTGATTGTTCCATGCCAATATTCTAGAACTTTCATATACTTTTGGCAATTTTGTATACTATTTTTTTGGGACTAACATATTGATCCAGTGCCTAGTGCCAGTTCTTGTTTGTTGCATGTTTTTTGTTTCGCAGAATATCCATATCAAATGGAGTCCAAACGGAATAAAAACGGACAGAGATTTTTTTTGGAATATATGTGAATTTTGGGAAGCAGAACCAACGTGAGACGATGCCCGAATGGGCCACGAGGCAGGGGCGCGCCCACCAGGGGCAGGCGCGCTCTGGGCCCTCGTGGCGACACTGTAAGGCGGTTGATGCCCTTCTTTCGCCGCAAGAAAGCTAATATCTGGATAAAAATCGTGTCAAAAAATCAGCCCAATCGGAGTTACGGATCTCCGGGAATATAAGAAACGGTGAAGGGCCAGAATCTGAGAACGGAGAAACAGAGAGAGACAGAGAGACAGATCCAATCTCGGAGGGGCTCTCGCCCCTCCGTCGTCATGGAGGCCATGGACCAGAGGGGAAACCCTTCTCCCACCTAGGAAGAAGGTTAAGGAAGAAGAAGAAGGAGGGGGGCTCTCTCCCCCTCGCTTCTGGTGGCACCAGAGTGCCACCAGGGCCATCATCGTGTGACGGTGATCTACACCAACACCTCCGTCATCTTCACCAACATCTCCATCACCTTCCCCCATCTATCTACAGCGGTCCACTCACCCGCAACCCGCTGTACCCTCTACTTGAACATGGTGCTTTATGCTTCATATTATTATCCAATGATGTGTTGCCATCCTATGATGTGTGAGTAGATTATCGTTGTCCTATCGGTGATTGGTGAATTGCTATGATTGATTTAAATTGCTTGTGGTTATGTTGCTGTCCTTTGGTGCCCATCATATGAGCGCGCGCGTGGATCACACCATAGGGTTAGTTGTATGTTGATAGGACTACGTATTGGAGGGCAAGAGTGACAGAAGCTTTAACCTAGCGTAGAAATTGATGCATACGGGATTGAAGGGGGACCAATATATCTTAGGGCTTATTCCATCTGTGCCCCCAATTCCTTAGTTGTGCTCAGTTTTCCCCACGCTTCAAACTTTTGCTCACTTTTCCCCACTCCCTTAGCTGAAACTCTCACAAATGTTCATAACAGGCGTTTGCCGTCTTGGCCGTTAACTGGCTTGTGGGGCCATGTTGGACTCTGTTGACTGTGGCTGTGGCTTTGCTGGTTGGGCCGTGTTTGTGTTCATAGCCTAGTATCGATGGATGCAGCCTGCTATGCATGCCCGGCCCGGCTTTGGCATCGATGTAGCCTGCTATGCATGCGAACACCGCCACGCACACATCTAGTGACACGCCGACACGCACGCATCGATCCGTGCATGCATGCACGCCGACACGCACGCATTGATCCGTGCCGCACGGTTGCCAGTGGATTCAGTCGTTTCACGCGTCGCAGGCATACGTGCCGGTGGCAGAAGGGGCAGGCTGCACGCACGCTCGCATCCATAACTCTATATGTCGAGGCATCGATGCACGGCTGCCGCTCGATTCAATTGTGCCGGTTGCAGAAGGGGCAGAGCACGCAGAAGAGCCGCCAACGCAGAGCACGCAACCGCCAACGCAGAGCACGCAGAGCACGCACTGATGAGGCATCGCTTCGATTCACGTTCACACATTGATGAGGCATCGGTTCACGCACGCGCTGAGTCACGGTCTACGCCGTTTGCGCGTGTACACACTTCGTCTCCCCTGGCTATTTAAACTGCCCTTCATTGCCTCTTCTTCTACAGATCCATCTGCGCCTCCCACTTCTCTTCTTCCCCCAAAAGCCAAAGCAGTTCCACTCAGCGAAGCGTTCAAGATGCAGTTCTACGGGCTGACATTCCAGGAGCCTCCCACCGTGCCGGAACGGCGGTACCCCACCAACGTCGTCGTCGAGGAATCGCTCCGCGTGTGGGCGTTCTCACGCTGGAGGGGTAGCACTGAGCTTGCACGGGGGTTCCTCCGTGCGGGCTTCCACCACCTCCCAGCGGGCTCGCCGCCCATGTTCAACCTCGTGGAGCAGCGTCCCCACGCCAACGCTCCAGCGGTAGGGCTCGTCGTCCACTTCACCAACAGGTTCGATGCCTACCACCTGCTCGGCAAGGTGTATTGGTGTGGGTGCGAGTTCATCGCATTCACCACCTATAACATCTTCACCGACTTCGAGAGCATCTTCCCCGCTCGCAACCGCATGCACAGCCTCCCATACTACCTCGGCGATAACGGCCTTGAGGAGGAGTGAAGCCGGCGTCGAAGAAGACGGTGAAGCCGGCGGTTAAGGTGAAGACGACGGTGAAGACATGGCGGTGTTGCCCTAGCTACCCTATCTATTATGTAGTTTGAGTTTGGTGTGTGTGTTGCCCGACCTAGCTACTCTAATTATTATTATCTATGTAATATGTAAGAACTTGTGTGTTATATTAATGCTTGGGCTCCCTTAATGCTTTGTTATGTTTGTATTTTGTTTGGCCCAAGTTTAGACACGGCTAATTAGCTTGGGAAAAATTAACCAAACTAACTAAAAATTGGTTAGTGCAGTTTTCCGGGATGACCAGGGGAAGTACTTGGGTGCACAAGGAATCAACAGTGGAGGAAGTTAAGGATGGAAATTCAGATTTTCAACATATTTCTTTTGTTCATGAAGGGAAAGTTTCTAATAGGGAAGCTCATGTCCTAGCTAAACATGCTTTGCATTTGGGGGAAGGACGCCATATGTGGCTCCTACAACCCTTCGATTTACATGTAATTCCTGTACTTCGTGTTATTGGTCAATAAGGCAAAGCATTTACCCCTCAAAAAAATAGATGCCTTCTAAAAATAAGAACATATTGTACATTTGTACACGGCTTTAGTTTGCTGAGAATTCTGTATTTTTTAGGTATTCCAAGAATACTGTCCTGGATCGTTCTGCTTCAATAAAATGGGGCAGGGGGAAAACCCCTTTCATTTCAAAAAAAAAAAAAATCCAAGAATACTTTGGTTTTCAGAAATATTGAAGTATCAAATACTTTGAGATGTTTGGCTTTAGTCAGAAAACTACACTATGTTTGAAGTATATAAAAAAGAGGGTTGGACCTCTTTTTCCAATCATGAAGTATAAATTACACTATGTAGAAAACTACACTATGTAGAAAACTACACTTCGAGATGTTTGGCTTTAGTCAAAAGGATAAATGAAGGGACCCATAAAGGAAAGCCAAAAAAATTCCTCAATGAGATAGAAGAGATTGGGCAATCAAATTAATGAAAAAAGCAATCAGAAACAAAAAAGAACAAATCAATCGTTCCTAAACAAAAAAAGAAACATCGCTTGTTTCTGGGCCTCATTTATCCTTTGTGGGCCTATTGCAGCTTGATTCTCTTTGGGCCCGCGAACTAGGTTTTTTTTCTAGCAGAACTGACGAAACTGAAAGTGTCGAAACTGAACTGGTAGTTGTCTTCTGTCGAAACTGGTAGTTGTCTTCTGTCGAAACTGAAAGTGTCGAAACTTAACAGTAAACTGCATACATTCAGAGATCGACAGTTGCACTAAACAGAGTTGCATTTGAGATAAATAGACGATGATTGCTAAACAGTGGCAACAACAGTAGACAAACATCTCTAACGAGAGATGGCCATCAAGTAAAAAATTCCTAGAGCAAGTATTCCTAAAGCTATCAGATTGGATTGCTTCTTCAACTCAATCAGCTGCTTGAAGTTCTTGTTCATCTTCTTCAATTCCGCCTTCAGTTGGACATCTACCACCGTTGGGTATTCCAGACGCGCTGCTGCTGCCGGAGCGGCACTATCATGGGGCAGATTGAACTCGCCGATTGCATTCCCCCTCGAATCCAGCAAGCCCAACCCTTGAAGCCTCTGGATGTAATCATCCATCCACTCGAAATGGTAGCATTTCTTCACGATCTGAAAATGAAATCATGTAACCTAAATCCAAATCTGACAGATTTTTTGAGAAATTAAAGATAAAGGATGCGAGGATCTAACCTGCCCCTCCGGCTTGCTCTCGCATTTGACGAACTCGCGCCCAAAGTTCCCATTCTTCTCCTCCTTCGAAGTCAACCGCTTCAGTGGCGTAGTCCGTGGGTAGTCAGTGCATCGAGTCATCGGCACTGGACCATACACCGGCCAAGTGGAACGGGGGGCTGACGAGGAGGTCGACATATCGCCCGAGAGGTAGAAACAGAGGAATTGGTCGAGAGGAAGAAGAACGAGAAGATGGGGAAAGAAACAGAGGAATTGCTAGATCTGCTCGATGTCTTTGTCTGTTAGATGGAGAAGAGGAGAAGGGGGAGCCAATCAAGATGCATCACGCGGATCGCGCATGCCTGCCCCACATCTGATGGGTGGTGTTTGGCGCTTGGTAGGATCCGACGGCGGACGATCGACGCTAGGGTTTGGAGGGGTTATGAGCGAGTCAATGGGGTTATTAGGGTTTGACCAGATTTCAAATGGCCATAACTAAATTAGAAAAAATCGCAAAAATATAAAACAAACGTAGTTCGTCCGTTTATGAGACCTAGTTACCATAAAAAAATATAAACTCGGTATAGGGGCGTTTTTTTGAAAAATCATTTTTTGAAGTGATTTGTCAAAATCAAGTTCAAATGTTTTTAAAAAATTCAAAAAAAATCAAAATGATGTAATTCTTGCGCACATAGCCGTCATATGTGACAAGGTTATGAGAAAAAAATATAAACTTGGTGTAGGTCATTTTCATGAAGGAAGGCTTCACACAAATGAGCTATCACCTATGAATATGTTCAGAGTTCGTAGAATAGGGAGAGAGGGTTTAGGGTTTGAAAAAAAACAAAAAAATTCAAAAAAATCAGAAAAATCTCCATAGCTTCATTTTGGAGTGAATAAGAAGGATCTGAACTTACTTTTTCATTTTCATATCTAAAACGTGTTATTTGATGGTTTTGAATTAAAAGCATATTTTTTCAAAAAAAAATGCAGTAATATGAATATTAATCAATAAATAGTGAGACTTCGTTTTTACCCTATATATATGGAACACGTGTTAATAAAAATATATATGTCTCATTTAGGGAAGGTAAAAAAACTTGTTTTCAAATAGGGCTGTTTACCCTAGCTTTCGAGCTCGTTTCTAGCACATTTCTCAATCGGACTGTTCACCTAGGAATATTGGACTTCAAATGCTCGATCAAATACACCGCACAGAGCAATGAACCTCCAATGTTCAACTTCAACTTTGGCTCGAATCCAAATTTTGGCCCAAATTCAAATACTGATTTAAATTCAAATTTTGATGGAAATTTGAATTCTGACTCAAATAAGGAACCAAAGTAGAAGCAACATTATTACAAATGATGCCAACATTATTACAACTGATGCCAAGATTATTACAGTAGCTCAAATCTACCAAGTTTTAAGATGTCAACATCTTAATACAAATCTACCAAGTTTTAAGCGATCGACTCGCCCTCAAATTTACAACACAAACATTTCCCAACAACTTAATTCAAATTTTTTGGCTTGCTCCTTGTGTTTGCAGCTGGCTTCACCGACTTGCTCCTGGTTTCCCTAGTTGAGATGCACTTTTCTTTCAGACTCTTGTTCCTTTTGATCTTGGGCTTTACTTGGTGTTTTCCCCGTGGAGGTGCCGATGGAGTAGTTCCACTCGCCGAGCACTTGACGACCATTTGACGGTCATCTATGGGTTCTGTAATCTTTAAAGGCACAATTGGAATAATTACCCCCTCCTCTTCCTCTCTTATAGCTTCAAAACCATCAAAGGCCATGGTTTCAAAATCTTCTGCTTCACCATCTCTTGGCCTTTTCTCCCTAGAGCTGGTAAATAAAATTATAAGCCATAGGCAAAAAAGAGAACAAATGCAAACAAAAGGGTAGCTGCATTCTACAAAGGGTGCAAACACATACCAAATGATTGCTGCTGCATTCTCCACTGCATCTTCAGTCTCCATTGCTGCTGCATTCTCCTCAGCATTGGCTGCTATCCATCTTTCCTCCTCTCCAAATGATGCATCCACTGGATTGGTACAAAGCCTAGCAATATGCCCCAGAACTCCACATTTTTTGCAAGCACGCTTCTTTGGTAGACGACCCTCCTCACCTGCTCTAATCCTCTGGTTCCTTGGTCTTCCTGGTGGTCTAGTAATGACAGGAGCGTGGAGTTTGAACCCTGGATCTACTATGTTCCATTGATCTTTCCCCAATAGTGCAGGCACATTGTCAGCATAAGCAGCCATAAATTTGGCAACAGAGAAATACTCAGAGCAATATTGATCAACTTCACCATCTGCACCCCCGATAATGGTCATCAGATGTAGGGCATGTATGCATGGCTTCCCACGGATCTGCCATTGCCTACAAGTACATTCTCTAGTACTTAGGTTCACAGGATACCTCCATACCCTATTTTTAGTGTCAGTATAGGTAACCTCTCCCTCATATGTACCAGATCGAATACATTTCATCTTCAGTCCTCTTACCTTCAAGTGCAATGCCTTAATCAGTGATGGGAGCATTTGATGACCAACATATTGTGTTTCTGCAATTCTTTTGCGAAGAGCCATCTTTATCATGATCATTTGCCTCATCTTGTCAAATGCTTGCCACAACAAGAGCCCTTTCACTGACTTGAACTTTGAATTGAAGCATTCTGCAAGGTTACTGGTCACATAATCTACTTTGCAGATTTCGTTGAAATTGCTTCTTGACCACACCTTACCATGATGTGCATCCATGTACTCCTTCACAAGAGGATTTTGAGCATACAACACTCTCAAATGGTGTTCATGCTTCCTTTTGCTGCATGTGTATGATGCTGGCCATAAGTTCTCATCATAAACTTTACCTTTGAACTTCTTTTTGAAATTATGCGCTAGGTGTCGCATACATTCCCTATGCTCCACTCCAGGGAATACAATTTCCACTGCACTCTCTAAACCCTTGCAAGCATCTGTGTGTATAGCTAAACCTGGGGGTGTGCCTATAATGTTGCGCAACTGCTGCAGAAACCGGACCCAACTTTCCTCAGACTCTGCCTCCACCACACCAAATACAACTGGGAATAGCCAGTTGTGTCCATCAACTGCAGAAGCTGCTACTAGCTGTCCTCTCCATCTTCCAGTCAAATGTGTAGCATCTACAGCCAAATAGGGCCTGCAACCATCTAGAAACCCCTGCCAGCAAGCCTTGAAACAAACAAAAGCCCTTCTGAAGCACTCTTTCTGAAATGACTTCCCTTTTATTTTGAATTGAATTCTATTCTTGTCAATCTCTACAACACTCCCTGGACTTGCCATCTCCACTTCAGCTTGAAAGTGTAAAGCAGCTGAAAACTGTCATTCCATTGACCATTAATTCTGTCAAGAGCCTTTTCCCTAGCATTGAAAATTCTCATGTAAGGAATTTCTATCTTGTACTTCTCAAAAAGCTTCCCATGGAGTGATGTTGGACCAAGTCCAGGTTCATCTCTCAGCCAATCCAATATATCATCTGCCACCCACCTAGTTTTTGCTAGCTTGGTTTTGGCCTTCCCCCCTCCCCCTCCAGGTGGACAGCTGTGCTTGTGTGGGTTTTTCTTTATCTGAAACAAAATAAAAAGGTAAAAAACAGTTAAGAAACCTTACTCAACAATCTGAAACTAAATTACTAACTGAACTTGGATTACCTGAATATATTTGCTCTTTCTCATACGAGATGCATGCAACTTCCACCTACACCTAGGATATGGACAAAAAACTGTGAACCTTGCTGGCTCACTGCTTTTAATCTTATAGGTGTTTTCAGATATAATGCACCATGTTGTCACTGCATTCCAACAGTCCACCATTGATTGGAAAATGGTACCTACACTAAGCTCATGTTTTTCCCCGTTCCACTCAATTGTTGGCATGTCATCACCATCGTATTCATCCTCGATTAAGCTGTCCATGTTCTCCACCTTCTCTTCATCGTCAGTGTCATCAAACCTAGCTTGGCTGATGGGCTCCTCCATATATTCGTCATCCACTGCTTGCTGACTGGCTACATCGACCAGTTCAGGAAACATCATCTCGTCTTCATCATCATTTGTAGGCACTGCCTCGTCAGGTTCTGCATCCTCTTCTACACCAACTATAGAAGGTACACGAGAAGCAGCAGCTGAATCGGAACCACAATTGGCAGCAGGCATGTTGTGGCTCCATGAACCACTTGCTTTACTTGGTGTCGACCTACAAGGAGTGCCGGGGTGCTGGCTGTTAGCACAGACAGATGATGTATGAACTCCCTTCCCCTTCACCCGTTCTGCGCGTGGCTGAAGCACATCGATTTGGAGTTTACCGAATCGACAGCCAGCAATCCCAGCAAAAAGCAATGGCATATGGTCGTCGCAAGTTAGTGGGAGAAATCTTTGCTCGTCACTGCTGAAGTAATTCAGTTCAACAGCATCGGCATCACTCCAGGGATAGGTGTTTTTGAGCTCAGCTTGCAAATCTTTGAAAGATATGCTGGTTTCTACCACTTTGGGATAGAAAAATGATGAAATCAAATGCGGTTTAGTACCACGAATCACACTAGTTTCCATTCTAATCGCCAGCCGGAAAGCCAGCGCGGGATCAATCCTATTTTGTTGAGGCAAATAAAGGCTTCAGTTAGCCAGGTAAAATCGAGCACAAATTCGAACGATTCAAGCAAACAGAAGTCAAATACGGCCTACAATACGACTTAGAATGTCAATTTGAGAGGAAACAATGCTTACCCAGGTTTAATCCATGAATTATCTGCCGCGGATTCGACCCAATCCTCTCCACGATCGACTGCATTCCGGGTGTCCTCAATCAACATCGCTATGTAATCCTAGATGGGGAGGTGGGCTATATCTGGCGGAGACGCGGCGTCGCTGACGAACGGAATAGGGGCATAGGGTGGAAGAAACAACTGCGGTGGACGCGGCACGACACCGGCGGAGGGGGCGGGGCGGCGCGGTGCAGTGCGGCCTGTCTAGATAGGGCATGTTTCAGATTCAGACAAACGTGTCTCCTTGCGGTCCCACCCGTCAGCAAGCAATAGTCAGACGAAGACTCGGCCCCACTCGTCAGCAATTAACGGTCAATGGACGGTCAAGACGGCAAACGGCCGCTATGAGCATTTGTGAGAGTTTCAGCTAAGGAAGAGGGGAAAAGTGAGCAAACGTTTGGAGCGTGGGGAAAAGTGAGCACAACTAAGGAACCAGGGGCACTAATTTAAATATCCCTATATCTTAATGCTATGGTTGGGTTTTACCTTAATGAGTGTTAGTAGTTGAGGATGCTTGCTAATAGTTCCAATCGTAATTGCATAAAATTCCAAGTAAGGGATGACATGCCAGCAGTGGCCTCTCCCACATAAAACTTGCTATCGTCTAGTAACGTAGTCAATTGCTTAGGGGCAATTTCACAACTCCTGCCACCACTTTTCCACACTCGCTATCACTAACTTTATTGTTTCTTTATCTTAACAGCCCCTAGTTTTATTTACGTGTTCTTTATATTCTTGCAAACCTATCCAACAAAAACTACAAAGTACTTCTAGTTTCATACTTGTTCTAGGTAAAGTAAACGTCAAGTGTGCGTAGAGTTGTATCGGTGGTCGATAGAACTTGAGGGAATATTTGTTCTGCCTTTAGCTCCTCGTTGGGTTCGACACTCTTACTTATCGAAAGAGGCTACAACTGATCCCCTACACTTGTGGGTTATCAAGACATTTTTCTGGCGCCGTTGCCGGGGAGCAATAGCGTGGGGTGAATATTCTTGTGTGTGCTTGATTGCTTTATCACTAAGTAGATTTTATTTGCTGTTCTAAGTTGTTCTCTATCTTCGATTATGGATATGGAACACGAAATACCAAAAAACTTAGGTGTACTTACTACTCATGGAGATGGGGAACCTCCTAAAACCCTCGATGCTCATTATGTGAAAGATATTATCTACTACTTTGATAATCCTGAGAAAACCCCATTCAACTATGTAATGGGAGTAACGTTGGATCAACGTGAATACTTTAGGGATTATCGATTGACACAAAAAGGGAAACTGTTATGGGATCAAATTCATTTGTTGCATTGGTATGCTCGGCAACTATGCTTGAGATATGATTATACTTGTTGCTCTAGGATGAAGGCTCCACACCTTCCCTTTTCATGCAAATTTAATGATAATGAAACCTTAGCTTCTTATCACTAGTAGATAAAGGGTCATCAGACCCGGTTCGTTTGGGCCTTTAGCCCCGGTTCCTGAACCGGGACAAAAGTGTCGGTACTAATGCTCTGACCCTTTAGTCCCGGTTCAATCCAGAACCGGGGCAGATGGGTGTCCACGTGGCCTGTGCGCCGAGCCCAGGCAGGAGGGGCTTTGGTCCCGGTTGGTGGCACCAACCGGGACCAAAAGGCATCCACGCGTCAACATTTCTGTGGCTGTGGTTTTTGTTTT
>LR738711.1:933269014-933302573 GCA_902687465.1 Secale cereale | reverse complement strand
AAACAGCAACTATATATATACATCAACTATATATAAACAAAAAAAAACCCTCACATCGCGTGGCGGGGCGGGGCGGCGCGACGGCGACGGGGCGGGGCGGCGCGACAGCGACGGGGCGACGGCGATGGGGCGGGGCGACGGCGCGACGGCGACGGGGCGGCGTTGGGGGCGACGGCGACGGCGCGACGGGGCGACGGCCGGGGCGACGGGGGCGGGGACGAAGAAGCTGAGTGAGGAGGCGTCGGGGGCGGAGAAGGAGAAATTTTCGTAAGTGTTGGTTATATAGGAGGAGTATTAGTCCCGGTTGGTGGCACAAACCAGGACTAATACCCCCCTTTAGTCCCGGTTGATGCCACCAACCGGGACTAAAGGTCCCTTTTCAGCAGCCCAAAGGGCGGGAAGGAGGGGCCTTTAGTCCCGGACGGTGCCACCAACCGGGAATAAAGGGGTGTATTAGTCCTGGTTTGTGCCACCAACCGGGACTAATACCACCCTTTAGTCCCGGTTGGTGCCACCAACCGGGACCAAAGGCCTTGCTGGCGTGATGCGGTGGGATGTTTAGTCCCACCTCGCTAGTTGAGAGAGGCCAACACCAGTTTATAAGCTGCGCTGCCTCTCTCCTCTCGAACTCATCTGAAATGCAGGCTTACGGGCCTAATTCGACAGTGCAATGCCTGTGGGCCTACTGGGCCTGCTACGGGCCTGAATCCTGGCCCATGGTTGGGTTTCTTGTCGTATTCAGACCGTGCTGGCCCAGTAGGTGGCATTTTTTTTTTCTTTTTTTCTATTTATTTTTTCATTTCTACTTAGAACTAAATACTTATAGTTTTTTAGTGATTTCTTTTTTCTTTTAGGTCACAAAAATTATAAACTTTCATTATTTTCTTTGTTGCTTTATTTATTTTATTTTGTTTCTACTTACAACAAAATACTTATTGTTGCTTTTTTTTGCAAGTTTTTTTGATTTGTTTTCTGCATTATTTATTTTCTTTTGTTTTTTGCTTTATTTTTTAATTCTTTCTCGTAAAACCAATTACAAACTTTCTGTTAGTGCAAGTAGTATTCAAATTTGAATAGTTTAAATTTGAAATTATTTGTTTTCTTTGTTGCTTTATTTATTTTATTTTGTTTCTACTTACAATGAAATACTTATTGTTGCTATTTTTTATTTTTTTTTCAAGTTTTTTTTTGTTTTCTGAATTATTTATTTTCTTTTGTTTTTGCTTTATTTATTAATTCTTTCTGGTAAAACCAATTACAAACTTTCTGTTAGTACAAATTTGAATAGTACAAACGGACAATGGTATCATACTCGTTTGTTACAAAGTTGGCATGGTATCATCATAATAGTTGCCGAAAAAAATGTTCACTTTTTCTTCGCTTGTGTCATTTGCTTATTGCGCCGTAACCATGGATAATCTTCATCGTTTATCAGGATGCTTGGGTCAGCCTTGACTTTGAAGGGAGGAATTTCATGAAACTTTTCATAATCTTCAGACATGTCTGTCTTGCCCTCCACTCCCAGGATGTCCCTTTTTCCTGAAAGAACTATGTGGCGCTTTGGCTCATCGTATGATGTATTCGCTTCCTTATCTTTTCTTTTTCTCGGTCTGGTAGACATGTCCTTCACATAGATAACCTGTGCCACATCATTGGCTAGGACGAACGGTTCGTCAGTGTATCCAAGATTTTTCAGATCCACTGTTGTCATTCCGTACTGTGGGTCTACCTGTACCCCGCCTCTTGACAAATTGACCCATTTGCACTTAAACAAAGGGACCTTAAAATCATGTCCGTAGTCAAGTTCCCATATGTCCACTATGTAACCATAATATGTGTCCTTTCCCCTCTCTGTTGTTGCATCAAAGCGGACACCGCTGTTTTGGTTGGTGCTCTTTTGATCTTGGACAATCATGTAAAATGTATTCCCAATTATCTCGTATCCTTTGTAAATCAATACAGTCGAAGATGGTCCCCTGGACAACAAGTACAACTCATCACAAACAGTGTTGTCACCTCTGAGACGTGTTTCCAACCAACTGCTGAAAGTCCTGATGTGTTCACATGTAATCCAGTCGTCGCACTGCTCCGGGTGTTTGGAGCACAGATTGTTCTTGTGTTCATCGACATACGGGGTCACTAATGTAGAGTTCTGTAGAACTGTGTAGTGTGCTTGAGACCAAGAATATCCGTCCCTGCATATTATTGAGTCCCTTCCAAGCATGCCTTTTCCAGTCAGTCTCCCCTCGTACCGCGATTTAGGGAGACCTATCTTATTAAGGCCAGGAATGAAGTCAACACAAAACCCGATGACATCCTCTGTTTGATGGCCCATGGAGATGCTTCCTTCTGGCCTGGCGCGGTTACGGACATATTTCTTTAGGACTCCCATGAACCTCTCAAAGGGGAACATATTGTGTAGAAATACGGCCCCTAGAATGACAATCTCGTCGACTAGATGAACTAGGACGTGTGTCATGATATTGAAGAAGGATGGTGGGAACACAAGCTTGAAACTGACAAGACATTGCGCCACATCACTCCTTAGCCTTGGTACGATTTTTGGATCGATCACCTTCTGAGATATTGCATTGAGGAATGCACATAGCTTCACAATGGCTAATCGGACGTTTACCGGTAGAAGCCCCCTCAATGCAACCGGAAGCAGTTGCGTCATATTCACATGGCAGTCATGAGACTTTAGGTTCTGGAACTTTTTCTCTGCCATATTTATTATTCCCTTTATATTCGACGAGAAGCCAGTCGGGACCTTCATACTGAGCAGGCATTCAAAGAAGATTTCTTTCTCTTCTTTCGTAAGAGCATAGCTGGCAGGACCTTCATACTGCTTCGGAGGGATGCCGTCTTTTTCGTGCAAACATTACAGGTCCTCCCGTGCCTCAGCTGTATCTTTTGTCTTTCCATACACGCCCAAGAAGCCTAGCAGGTTCACGCAAAGGTTCTTCGTCACGTGCATCACGTCGATTGAAGAGCGGACCTCTAGGTCTTTCTAGTAGGGTAGGTCCCAAAATATAGATTTCTTCTTCCACATGGGTGCGTGTCCCTCAGCGTCATTCGGAACAGCTAGTGCGCCGGGGCCCTTTCCAAAGATTACGTGTAAATCATTGACCATAGCAAGTACGTGATCACCGGTACGCATGGCGGGCTTCTTCCGGTGATCTGCCTCGCCTTTGAAATGCTTGCCTTTTTTTCGACATTGATGGTTGGTCGGAAGAAATCGACGATGGCCCAGGTACACATTCTTCCTGCACTTGTCCAGGTATATACTTTCAGTGTCATCTAAACAGTGCGTGCATGCGTGGTATCCTTTGTTTGTCTGTCCTGAAAGGTTACTGAGAGCGGGCCAATCGTTGATGGTCACGAACAGCAACGCCTTTAGGTCAAATTCCTCCTGTCTGTGCTCATCCCACACACGTACACCGTTTCCATTCCACAGCTGTAAAAGTTCTTCAACTAATGGCCTTAGGTACACATCAATGTCGTTGCCGGGTTGCTTAGGGCCTTGGATGAGAACTGGCATCATAATGAACTTCCGCTTCATGCACATCCAAGGAGGAAGGTTATACATACATAGAGTCACGGGCCAGGTGCTGTGATTGCTGCTCTGCTCCCCGAAAGGATAATGCCATCCGCGCTTAAAGCAAACCATACGTTCCTTGGGTCCTTTGCAAACTCCTCCCAGTACTTTCTCTCGATTTTTCTCCACTGCGACCCGTCAGCGGGTGCTCTCAACTTCCCGTCTTTCTTACGGTCCTCACTGTGCCATCGCATCAACTTGGCATGCTCTCTGTTTCTAAACAAACGTTTCAACCGTGGTATTATAGGAGCATACCACATCACCTTTGCAGGAACCCTCTTCCTGGCGGGCTCGCCATCAACATCACCAGGGTCATCTCGTCTGATCTTATACCGCAATGCACCGCATACTGGGCATGTGTTCAGATCCTTGTATGCACCGCGGTAGATGATGCAGTCATTAGGGCATGCATGTATCTTCTGCACCTCCAATCCTAGAGGGCATATGACCTTCTTTGCTGCGTATGTACTGTCGGGCAATTCGTTATCCTCCGGAAGCTTCTTCTTCAATATTTTCAGTAGCTTCTCAAATCCTTTGTCAGCCACAGCATTCTTTGCCTTCCACTGCAGCAATTCCAGTACGGTACCGAGCTTTGTGTTGTCATCTTCGCAATTGGGGTACAACCCTTTTTTGTGATCCTCTAACATGCGATCGAACTTCAGCTTCTCCTTTTGACTTTCGCATTGTGTCCTTGCATCGACAATGACCCGGCGGAGATCATCATTTGGTTCCTCTTGATCTTCAGCAGCTTCACCCGTTGCAGCATCATTGGGCACATCGTCTGGTTCCTCTTGATCTTCACCAGCTCCCCCCATTGCAGCATCACCGTATTCAGGGGGCACATAGTTGTCATCGTACTCTTCTTCTTCGCTGTCTTCCATCATAACCCCTATTTCTCCGTGCCTCGTCCAAACATTATAGTGTGGCATGAAACCCTTGTAAAGCAGGTGGGAGTGAAGGATTTTCCGGTTAGAGTAAGACATCGTATTCACACATTTAGTGCATGGACAACACATAAAACCATTCTGCTTGTTTGCCTCAGCCGCATTTAGAAACTCATGCACGCCCTTAATGTACTCGGAGGTGTGTCTGTCACCGTACATCCATTGTCGGTTCATCTGCGTGCATTATATATAATTAAGTGTGTCAAAAACCATTACAGAACATCATAAATAGATAATTAAGTGACCAAATGGATAAAAGTTCATCATCACATTAAAACCAAAGTACACACATATATAGTTCTCATCTAACAACATATAGCTCTCCATACACATCGAAACTATGTAAAACTTTTCAATGCGAAAACAAATGCGATCATAATAGCAACCAAGGTAACAATTGATCCAACGGCATAATGATACCAAGCCTCGGTATGAATGGCATATTTTCTAATCTTTTTAATCTTCAACCGCATTGCATCCATCTTGATCTTGTGATCATCGACGACATCCGCAACATGCAACTCCAATATCATCTTCTCGTCCACAATTTTTTTATTTTTTCCTTCAAGAATTTGTTTTCTTCTTCAACTAAATTTAACCTCTCGACAATAGGGTCCATCTTGATCTTGTGATCATCGATGACTTCCGCAACATGCAACTCCAATTCCATCTTCTCCTCCTCCATTTTTTCCAATTTTTTCTTTAAGGAAATGTTTTCCTCTTCAACTAAATTTAACCTCTCCACAAGAGGGTCGGTTGGAATTTCCGGTTCAACTACCTCCTAGACATAATAAAACATCTATGCATGTCAGGTTGGTTGGCATAACTATCATAAACACTAAAAAAAATAGTTATAAATTAAAGATAATATACCACATCCGAATCGTAGACAGGACGAGGGCCCACGTGGGCGGATATCAAAACCATCGCACTATATAATAACAAGCAATAATAAACGTAAGAAAATTAGACAAATATCTATCTAAAGCAATAATAACAAGCAATAATAAAAGTAAGAAAAGCATGGACATAACAAGAGGCTCACCACGGTGGTGCCGGTGACGAGATCGGCGGGGGCGATCGACGGCGGCGAAGACGGGGACGGGACGTGACGGACCTCTAAACCTAGACAAATCTCAGAGAAAATAGAGCTTCGAGAGGAGAAAAGCTTAACTAGTGTGGCTCGGGCATTCCACCGAACACGTTGTGTGCATAGGAGGTGAGCTAGAGCACCACTAACCCCTCTCCCCCTCGGCCAGAAAAAAAACAGAGTAGTGAACTCTGCTCTTGAGTGAGGGGTTATATATAGGCACCTCATTGGTCCCGGTTGGTGCTACGAACCGGGGCTAAAGGGGAGCCTTTGGTCCCGGTTCATATCACCAACCGGGACAAATGGTGGTGGGCCAGGACCAAGAGCCATTGGTCCCGGTTTGTCGCTCCAACCGGGACCAAAAGGTGCAGACGAACCGGGACCAATGGCCCACGTGGCCCGGCCGCCCCCCTGGGCTCACGAACCGGGTCCAGTGCCCCCATTGGACCCGGTTCTAGATTGAACCGGGGCTAATGGGCTGGACAGGCCTGGACCAATGCCCTGTTTTCTACTAGTGTATGCTAATGGTATATATGATTATTATGATGTGGAACAAATGGAAGAATTTGTTGCTTGTAAGGGTGCTTATGAAATTGAATCCCTGTTTAAAAAGAATGATGCTTTTGATGATGATGTTTCTAGGTCTGAAAATCTTGCTATATTGAAATATTGCTATTTGAATTATGAATATAACTCCAATATTGATGCGTTTATTGAGAAAGTCTCCGTTGTCCAAGAAGAGACTAATTGTAGCGACCCGACCCAAATGGATCAAGTCTCTGTGCTTAAGTGTCATCCCTGGATCGGTATGCTGACACACACACAATACTCGAGGGTTTATAACAGAGATAAATCACATGTATAAAGTAACGTAAATACTATTACCTCGATCAAACATAGCGGAAACAACAAAGGTTGTGGAGTTCCATCAACACCAACGGCAAAGTTGAGTGTAGACAACGCAACCCTAACGTAACACTTCCTCATCGAATAGTTCCTGCAACATGAGACGTTGCAGCCATGTAGGTCAGTACATTGAATGTACTGGCAATTTCACACTGTAATGATAATGAACAAGTCCTACAACTACATGCATATTTGGCTGGTGGAGGTTGTAAGGCTGTTTTTGCATAAAACTGATTTTTCCCTACCACAAAGGAATGCATTTTATTTAACTACTTTGTTAAATTTAAATCATGAACAATTGAGAATGGTTCCTCCATCTCAATCCCAAACCAAAGTCATTATTAACCCAACAAATTAATTAAATGGAGTGTTGAGATCAACAAATAATCCACTTCTAGATAC
This sequence comes from Secale cereale, assembly GCA_902687465.1. NCBI lineage: Eukaryota > Viridiplantae > Streptophyta > Magnoliopsida > Poales > Poaceae > Secale > Secale cereale. The sequence goes on along the minus strand of LR738711.1, from coordinate 933,295,633 downwards.
TCAAAGATGTCCATAACCGGGGACATGGCTACTCATGAATAGTTTGTACACTCTGCAGAGGTTTGTGCACTTTTCCCCACAAGACTCGTTCGCCTCCGTTTAATTTCTCGCACTGCATGGTGTTTGAGAAACGGATGACCGAGACACAGTCTTTCAGAAGCATTAACTCTTTACCCCGGGTGGACCCGTACACCTACATCCGCTACATCTGCTAGTCCACCACTGAAAGAGGTCACACAACTTACTCATACTATGCCAGAGCCCATAATGGCTTGTGGCTGCACATGGAAGTTTCTAGGCATGAAAATATTATATGATCCCTTTGAGCCTGGGTGGCATTCCAATAGGGTGATCACACGGTTCCTCCAGGATCCCCTAGGACAACACTGGTTTCTCCAGGTGCCCGACAACCACTGGGTGCTCCAGGGTGCCACAACCAATCCACCCAGATGTGTATTAAATTTCCACCTTAAATTTTCCCGTAAAATCACTCACATCTTTCATGAAACTCTCATACCAATCCACGTCTACAAGCATGGCTAAGCAATAAGTAACAAAAAAATGTATACCCCCCTTGGTTGATCTCAGGTCATTTGGTTCCTACCTCATGAACTACAAAGCATTATATTATGTAACCAGTCCTACTCATGCAAGTGTTTGAGGATAGAACTAAAGCAATAAAATTGGGTATTGGAAAGTATGATCAAAGTGTGAACTTGCCTTGTACTGACAATGTAGAAGACTCGCACACAGAACTCGTGATAGATCTACTCGTCACACTCCGATCAATATATCGTAAGCAAACAATAGTAACCACACATAAGCAATCACTCGGTAGATCAGAAAGAACGGATAAAACACTTCGGAAAACTTTGAAAACAACGAATGACTCTTGAAACAAAAACCAATTTTTAACAGTACAAAAATTATGTGAATTTGGCCTTATCAGAAAGTTTAGGTCAAGAGCTTCGATTTGCAAAAAGAATCAACTAAAACGGAGTTATAAAACTCAAGTTATGATCAAAACAAGTTTTAATCTAAACTAGTTGAATTCAAATTTTAAAACTTTCATAAACTTGTTTGAGTTGTTTTACCGGAAAGAGGGGAACGTAACGAAGACGTGGGCGTTGGTTTCGTTGGATTTGGACCAACGAGCAAAAAGTTATGGCTGTTTGAAGTTCAGGGGCTAAGCTGCAAAACTTTTATTTACAGCTAAGTCCTTGGCAGAAAACTAAAAGAAAAAGAAAAGAACTAATGAACGAACGTTCGCTATTAAGACCTAACCAGTGAATGTCCTCTAGATAGAACTAACTAAAAAAACAAAACCGAAGAAAAACCTAACCTAATAAAATAAACCGGACCGGGGTTTTAAAGGTTTTTACCGGTTCACCGTGGTTCGAAGAAAAACCGGTGGATCGGGTTCGTCGAGGCGGATCGGGCGGTTTTCTTCGGGCGGATCGGGTTCCGGGTGGTTCGGCGCGGGTCGGAGCTCCGGCGAGTTCCAGCCGGCGGCGAACTCCGGCTGGGGGCGGCAGACGGCGGAGGACGCGGCGCGGGGCGGCGTGTGGCGGTGGTGCGGCACGGGTGGCAGGAGGGGAACGACGACGCGAGCGGCGGCAAGGAGCAATGGCGGCGGCGGCGCGACTTCGCGCGGCGGCGGCGCGAGCGAGAGGCGAAGGGGAAGAGGAGGCGAGGCGGGGCTGCGGGCTTTATAGGAGGAGGGTCGGCGGTTGCCTTGCAGGAGGGGGTAGGAGAGGCGGTGGCGGGGCGTGTCCGTGCGGGACACGGCCATCAAGGCGGCGACGTTGGCGCTCGGGAGGAGTCCCGCCCGGGGACGAGGACGGCGCGAGGCGAGCGGCTGGGCCATGGCCTGGCTCGGGTGCTGGGCCGGCCCAGTCGGCGAAGAATTTTTTTCAGACAAAGAAAATAAAAGAAAAAGAATTAATTTCTATATATAATATAGGCATATTATATATCAGAATTTGCAGAAAACGATTTCCTACAAAGTGAACATTTTTCTACAGTAAAATAAAATGTTCACAAATTCTAATAAATGAGAAGGTGCTACTTTTGCAATAAAATCCTATAAAAATCATTTTTAAAATACCAAAATGATTTCAAATTTATTTCTCTCCAAATTTCTACTGTAGGTAATCATGTTACCCTAATTTCCATATATTTTATTTTTGGAGAAAAATAATTTGAATAAAAACTAAATAACTCAATATTTGAAATTGAGTTGGAGATAATTTCAGAAAAACTTCCAACTCATATTTCCTATAATTTGAAGAAGTCATTTTATCTTCTCTCGGGTAAATCATTGAGTTGCTTAAAGTTTCTGAATTGAAAATATTTCGAGGATGAAATTCAAAATCCTTTCAAAGCCCTTTATCATTTAAAATAAATGGAAGAAGTCATATTATCTTCACTCTAGGGTTTTGTGTTTGAAAAGAATTTGAATTCCCGGAGATCAAAATGCAAGGTGAAAGTTTTGGGAAAGTCATTTTATTCCCTCTCATTTAACTTTCAAAAGTTTTCAAATTTCACTCAATTTCACTCAGCACATCAAGCAAGCAAGCAATCAAATCTATCTATTTATTATAACATTCCAAAATTTAGAATTTTGGGATGTTACACTAATATTTTGCAGGAAACTATGGAAGAAGAAACTGATGACATTGTGAGCTCATTAGATGAAAAAGATGACGAGGAGAGCGAAGAACAAAAGGAGGAAGAGCGGATTAGCTACCCGTGCCCACCTTCTAATGAGAGTAACTCTTAAACTCATACATTGTTTAATCTCCCTTCATGCTTACCGAAGGATGAATGCTATGATGATTGTTATGATCCCGTTGATTCTTTTGAAATATCCCTTTTTGATGATGCTTGCTATGCTTGTGGCCAAGATGCCAATATGAATTATGCTTATTGAGATGAACTTGCTATAGTTACTTATGTTAAACATGAGATAGTTGCTATTGCACCCACACATGATAGTCCTATTTTTTTTGAGTTCTCCAAACTACACTATATCGGAGAAGTTTGCACTTATTAAGGATTATATTGATGGGTTGCCTTTTTCTGTTACACATGATGATTTTGATAAATATAATATGCATGTGCTTGCTGCTCCTACTTGCAATTATTATGAGAGAGGAACTACATCTCCGCCTCTCTATGTTTCCAACACGATAAAATTGCAAGAAACTGCTTATACTATGCATTGACCTTTACTTGATGTGCATGAATTGTTCTTGTATGACATGCCTATGCATAGGAAGAGAGTTAGACTTCGTTCTTTCATGACACATATCACTTTGTGCTCACTACTAAATGCCAAATCATTGCTAATTAAAATTGGCTTTGATATACCTTGGGATCCGGGTGGATCCATTACTTGAGCACTATATGCCTAGCTTAATGGCTTTAAAGAAAGCGCTGCCAGGGAGACAACCCGGAAGTTTTAGAGAGTCATTTATTTCTGTTGTGTGCTTTTATAAAGTTTAAAAACAAAAAAATAATAAAGAGGGGAACCTAAAAGTTTTTCAAAAAGAAAAGCAAAAGTGAGAGAGACGAGCATTGTTAAAGTGGGAGCTAGCCTTGAACTTTGTTCATGCCCATGGAAACTTTGTGAACCTTGATTACAGAAACTTTTCAACAAAAATAATTATCCCCTTGTACAATTACATTGTATTATAAAAATAATGTGCCAAGATTTTCCTTTAGGATGATTAAACTGCTTGTTGGTTTGTGCGGTGCAAAAACAGAAACTTTGGCTGGAGTGCGCGATTTTACCTTTTTTTGCTAGAACGTCGAAAGGATCTGAAACTTTTTGCTAAGTCTTTCTATACAAATTGTTGATTTTTTCCTAATTTTGCCATAATTTTTAGGGTTACAGAAGTATGATTAATGTTTGGTTTACTAGAGACTGTCATGTTTTCACAGATTACTGTTATAACTTCATTATTTGCATATGTTTGAATTCTTGTTGAAGCCTCCTTGACTTGGGGCCATAGAATTGTGATAGCATACAGTAGGTAATGTTTATTCATAATTATACAATAATATTAGGGCAGTACATGATGAGATTTCATTGATCATATGCACTAACCCCGCCACTAAAAGTTCGGTTAAGTTTTGTGTGGGTGAAGTGTTCGACGATCGAGGAGGTCTCTATGTGAGAAGAAGGAGGAGAGGAAAGAGCTCAAGCTTGGGGGTTCCCAAGGCATCCCAAGTAAATATTCAAGAAGACTCAAGCGTCTAAGCTTGGGGATGCCCCGGAAGGCATCCTATCTTTCTTCAACAAGTATCAGTATGTTTTCGGATTCGTTTCATTCACATGATATGCGTAAACTCTTGGAGTGTCGTGTGCTTTTTCTTTTTCTTTTAATAAATGCACCATGCTGGTATGAGATAGTCCTTGGTTGATTTATAGAATGCTCTTTGCACTTCACTTATATCTTTTGAGTATGACTTTATAGAATGCTTCATGTGCTTCACTTTTATCATTTGAAGTTTGGATTGCCTGTTTCTCTTCACATATAAAACCGCCATTTGTAGAATGCTCTTTTGCTTCACTTATAATTGTTAGAACGTGGGCATAACTTTTGTAGAAAGAATTAAAACTCTCTTACTTCACTTATATCTATTTAGAGAGTTGACAGGAATTGGTCATTCACATGGTTAGTCATAAAATCCTACATAAACTTTTAGATCGCCGAATATGATATGTTTGATTCATTGCAATAGTTTTGCGATATAGAGATGCTAATATGTGGGAGGTACTAATGAATGATTGTGGTCTAGTAAAAATATTGGTGTTAAGGTTTGTGATTCCCGAAGCATGCACGTATGGTCTCCTAACTATGTAACCAAATTGGCGCGCATTGTATTTTGATTGTTTATCTTTGCGTGAAGGTCGGGGGCGCGCGATGGTTAACTCCTACCAACCTCCCCCCTAGGAGCATGCGTCGTAGTATTTTTGCTTCGAGGGCTAATAGATTTTTCGCAATAAGTATGTGAGTTCTTTATGACTAATGTTGAGTCCATGGATTATACGCACTCTCATCCTTCGACCTTGCTAGCCACTCTAGTACCGTGCAACTTTCGCCGGTACCATACACCCACCATATACCTTTCTCAAAACAGCCACCATACCTACCTATTATGGCATTTCCATAGCCATTCTGAGACATATTGCCATGTAACTCCACTGTTCCGTTTATTATGACACGCACCATCATTGTCATATTGCCTTGCATGATCGTAAGATAGCTAGCATGATGTTTCCATGGCTTGTCCGTTTTTTGATGTCATTGCTACGCTAGATCATTGCACATCCCGGTACACCGCCGGAGGCATTCACATAGAGTCATATTTTGTTCTAGCTTCGAGTTGTAAGTAAATAAAAGTGTGATGACCTTCATTATTAGAGCATTGTCCCATGTGAGGAAAGGCAAAAAAAAGATGGCCTGAAAAAATAGAGAGGGGCTAATAAAAAAAAGGAAAGCCCCTCCAAAAAAAACAAAAAAAAATGAGAGAAAAGAGAGAAGGGACAATGCTACTATCCTTTTCCACACTTGTGCTTCAAAGTAGCACCATGATCTTCGTAATAGAGAGTCTCTTGTTTTGTCACTTCCATATACTAGTGGGAATTTTTCGTTATAGAACTTGGCTTGTATATTCCAACGATGGGCTTCCTCAAATGCCCTAGGTCTTCATGAGCAAGCAAGTTGATACACACCCACTAGTTTTCTTTTGAGCTTTCATACACTTATAGCTCTAGTGCATCCGTTACATGGCAATCCCTACTCACTCACATTGATATCTATTGATGGGCATCTCCATAGCCCATTGATACGCCTAGTCGATGTGAGACTTTCTCCCTACTTTTGTCTACTACCACCTTCTATTCCACCCATAGTGCTATGTCCATGGCTCACGCTCATGTATTGCATGAAGAGTTGAAAAGGTTCAAAAAAGTAAAGTATGAAAACAATTGCTTGGCTGACACCGGGATAGGCATGAGGGGTACCTTGTGTTAAGAAAAGGGAGCATAAAAGACTATATGATTTTGTAGGGATAACATTCTTTAGCATTGATATTTTTAAAGACTTATTGTTTGTTGGGATGCCCGAGCATTAAATTCTTTTATGTCAAATGATAGACTATTGCTTTGAATCACTCGTGTCTTAATATTCATGCCATGATTAGATTACATGATCAAGATTATGCTAGGTAGCATTCCACATCAAAAATTATCTTTTTTATCATTTACCTACTCGAGGACGAGCAGTAATTAAGCTTGGGGATGCTGATACATCTCCGTCGTATCTATAACTTTTGATTGTTCCATGCCAATATTCCGTGACAGCCTAATTTTTGCCCTCTTTTATTTGCCAAAGATTCATTTGAATTTATTTCAAACCTTGGTGTTTTTGAATCATTTCATATGGACTTAAACCACTTGGGTACCCTTGGCTTTCACCCAAGTGCCTCCCATCCATCTCAAACTATTATATATCTCTGGATCACCCCAATATACTCCATGGAATATTTTCTTATTTGAAAAAAAATCATTTTTCTCCCTAAAACCCTAGCTAAATTCTTGGTGCTCCAAAGCAACCCCTATTTTTCTGGCTCCAAAAATTCTGAGGAAAATCCTAAATATTCTTTGGACCATAAGGCACATTCCCGAGCAAAAATATTGCACTACTTTTTGGAATATTTTTGCTACAGAAAATCTTTTCCATTCTGGACAGAAATGGTAGTTTCTACAGCAACTACCATTTTACTTGCTCCAATCCTCCTGAAACTTCTTGTGCATATTCACCTTAGTAACTCATGACTAGCCTCCAAAGCACAGCCTCCAACTATTCACCATTTTACCACAGCAAGCTCACAAAGTTTCTGTCCAGAAACTTACCAGGCCAGTTAATCTCATTCTACCGCGTCTGGAATTAAAATAACCATGGGTAACTTACCTATCTACCACGAACAACACACCAGACAAGGTTCTTGGCACCAAGTCAGCCTGCAGACACGGGTTCACGCGGTGACCACGCGTGTACACCATGCCATGACATGCAACCGGCGTGCTCTGGTTGCCGCCAACGCTCTGTAGAGCGCGTGCTCGCATCTGAGCCTGCCCAACCATGCCAAACCCCGCCCCCATCGTCGTCCTCATCTCCACAGTCCACCCCTAGCGCTCGCCGCCGCCGGAGCTCGCCGCAGCGAGCACGGACGCGGTCCGGCCAAGGCACAGTGCGGTGGCACTGTGCTCGTCCCCATCTCCAGCGCCCCTGTGCTCGTCTCCGCACGGCCACAACTCCCTTGTGACTCCATCTTCTTCTCCCCCTCTCACTGACGCCATTTCGTCGCCGGGCGCGGCCAGGTGTCGCCGGCGGAGCACCGATCCCCCCTCTCGCTCGCCTATAAATAGGCCCTTCCCCAGCCAGTTCGAGCACACCACTCCACTCCCACACGACTCCAGACAGAGTAGAACCCCGTGGCCCAGCCGGGCAGGCCTCCGGCCACCGCTCCCGAGCCGAGGTCACCGGTGATCCCCCTCGGGTCGTCGAGCTAGTTCCAAGCCCTCTCCGTCCAAGGCGACTGCACCAGGGCCTCCGCCACTCTCTGGTGAAGCTTCTTCACCTAGCTGGAGCTGCTGGAGGTGCCGTAGCTCGTCGTCTTCCCCAACTCCGGCGAGTCCCCTGTTCAGCCTCCGCCTCTGAGCTCCATTCCATCGCCGTCCGTCCACCTCCAGCCACCCTACGGGTACAGGCAGGTGCGCATCAACCTTCTCCGTCAAGGGGCAACGTCGCCGGTGTACGCTCCGGCGAAACGACGGTCGCCTGTGCCCATCTCTCTCTCTCTCTCTCCCTCCCACCTGACTAGCGGGGCCCACTAGTCAGTCTCTCCACTCCCGCGCGATGCGGTATAAGTAGTGGCGCTCGGGGCGTTTACGCCTTCGACATCACCCCCCTATTCTTTTATTTAAACTTCTGAATTTAAATTAATTCCAGAGAACTTCAAAATGCTGTAACTTTTTAACCATAAGTCCAAATGAATTGATTCTTTTTGCATTATGTTCCTGGTGAAGAAATCTTGCAGCACACCAAAAATGAAACCATTTGCTGCTGTATAGATTTTCTGGTGAATTTTTGAATGAATCTTGATAATTTCTTTTTGAACTTTTATTTGTTTTCAGAAGAAGAGGCTTGTCTTGAGGATCACCAGGAGGCTTGCGAGCCTCATTTGAACTAAGGCAAGCCACAACAACATTTTTCCATTTCAATATTTTTGATTTTTCCAACTTGAACAAATGATTTATATTATGCATGTTAAATATTTTTGTTAAATAGTTCTTTTGGTTGCTGTAGTTATTAGATTCATTTCACTTTACAAAAAGTTGGAGTTTGGTTTAAGATAGTTAAAATAAAGTTGGGATATTGTGAATGATTATGGACATACATATGCGAAGTTATTTTCTTTTGCATTAAGTAATTATAATAAAATTTTGCTCACTATGTTCTAAATTTCTGGTACTATGATAAGTTGATAGAAGAGCTTCCGAGATGTTTTGAGACCCCGTATGGGCAGGTTTGTGATCACCGGAAGGATCACGAGTTATATTTTGCTGAAATGAATAAGTTGGTGGTTACAATAAATTATCATGAGTAAGATAGACTGAGGTTTTATTTATGCAAAGTCATGAGCTTAGCATATTATTAAATTTCCATTTAAGTTTGTTGCTGCATATTTAATATTGTTTAATCATCATGGTATTGTTTTGTCATTATGATTCTGTTTTGCTGTAAGCTTGCTAGTACATTCAAAGTACTGACCTGGCGTGTCATGCCAGATTTCAGGAAAGTTCCGCTGGGAAGGAGTGCCGTCTGAGTCTAGTCCGTATCCACATCGGTGTCCCTGTGAGATGGAGTTCCGCTACGACGTCGTTCCGCTGCTGCGTAGTTTATGCCCGAGGCCCCTTTTATCTTCATTAAATGATGTACATATTGTCTAGCCGCACCGTGTGTGCCGCTCGGCCTCGCTAACTGTTGTAAGGTAAAACTTTGGTCCGCTAGTATCAATAAAGCGGCGGCTTTCTGTACCAAGATGTTGTGTGTTGCCAGAAGACAAGGTCTCTGGGCTGGCAATGCAAGGTAAGCCGCTCGCTCTGATCCGGGGTGCCACAACACTTGGTATCAGAGCCGCGCTGACTATAGGATGCGTTAGACTAAGACGTGTCCTTTAAATGCTAAAAACACATTTAGTTTGAGTGCCGGTAGTCTGTCTAGTTGGTCATTGCTTTATCTATACCTGTGTTATTTTTATGCTAACCCACTAATGCTTGTGAGTGTAGATAGCTCCGGTGCCGTATCCGTGCCAGTTGCAGCTGATGCTGTACACGTCGCCGCACCTCCTCCACAACGTGTGGCATCGGATGTACCCTCATGGAGACGACCCAGTTTATCATGTGTACCGGGAGCGTCTAGCTGACTCAGTTTATGAATATCAGGCAGTGGTGACTCTGCGCGTTCGTACTAATTCCAGCTCCTATTCTCGTACTTCTCGAAGCGGTCATGCTTCTACCGCTTCGCTAGCCGTCCAGTTTGCCGCATTCGAGATCCTCGTTGATCTCCGCCACAGCGAGGTCCGCATGCAGGACCACCCAGGTTTCCAATACTACCCTTCTTTGAACGACAACGGTCATATTCTTTTCCCTAAAATTGATCGGGAGTCTGATAGTGTTGCTAGCCATCTTTCCCGTTATATCACTTCTAGTTACCTCATAATTCATGAGCTAGCCCGCGAGTTGACTCACGCTCGTATTGCTTTAGCCTCTACTAGGTCTGTCACCATTCCCGTTTCCTTGGGATTCATCTCTTACGTCCCCAGTTCCGTTTCCCCTAATTCGCCGGTAACCCTCCTAGTAGTTCGGGCACCTCGACCATAACTCCTCTTAGTGCCCCTGCCGAGTGGATCTCCCTCCTCACTACCCCTATAGCTCCTATGATCCACCCTACTCCCGCCCTGGAAGGAGAGCCTCCGAGGCAGCGTCGCCGTGTTACCTTTAACCCTGAGGTTTCCGTTAATCTCGTTAGTTCGGGATCCGAGTCGACTTCAGGAGAGAACCCCGCAGCACCCGCAGAGCAGTAGAGCTCCAGAGTATTAGCAGTTGTCAGACTGTTGTACGATGTACGAGTCGTGATGTTTTATGTATGAGAGTAGTGTAATTGGGCATGTTGATTTTCTGTTCATGTATGCGTCCTTGTATAATTATGCTAAAGTTATGTATTTTCTACTCGCTGTTTTCTTCGCAATTCTGTTTTTCCCTCGATTTTGTTGCTGGCTTTCCCCACCTATTTTGCTTTTGAATGCTTCTCATCTTGATTGCGTTGCCTTGGGAAAAATCCAATATAGGATGACGCGGGGAGGCAACAATAACAGCGCTCACGAGGATGTTCCTGTTCGTCGCTCCGCCCGATAGGCAGGACACTCTCCCGAGCCATTCATACCACCGCCTCCACCGCCACATCCGCCTACCACTGAACAAATCCTGCGTATGTTTGAGGAAAGAAGAAATAATGATCTGCTGGAAGTATTAAAAAGTGTTCAAGCTATGATTGGTCAGAATGGACTGCAGAATGGTCATTTCTCCAAGCTATCAGATTTTCACCGAACTCAACCTCCCAGTTTCAGTCAGGCAGTTGACCCGTTGGATGCCGATGATTGGTTGTGAACCATTGAGAGGAAGCTTGAAATTGCCTATGCAGCCGAAGATGACAAAGTTCCATATGCAACCCACTATCTTGAAGGCGCTGCTGCCGTATGGTGGGAAAATACAAAAGCCATGTGGCCTGCTGATGATGCACTCACCTGGACCAAATTCAAGGATCAGTTTCGGAAATATTACATCCCTACTAGAGTAATGAAGACCAAGCAGCATGAGTTACTTGCCCTCAACCAAGGAAATCTATCTGTGGGAGAATATCTGCAGCAATTCAACCATCTGGCCCGTTATTCCCTGTATGACGTGGCCACAGAAGAGAGAAAAATTGACCGGTTTCTTGGAGGATTAAACTCGCAACTCAGATGCACTCTCAGTATGCTTGATTTCCCAGATTTCCAAACTCTGGTGAATAAAGCTTTTATTGCAGAAAGAGAACACAAGCTCGTACTGGACACCCGGCCTGCTAATAACGAGCACAAACGCAAGTTTGAACCAAGGAATTAAGGACCACCGGTGCAGAAGGCCCGAACCTGGCAGCAAACTCGGGTAGACTACAAGCCGAATTGGCAACAAAATGTTAACAGGACTACTACCCAAGTCAAGAATGTTATTGCCAACCCAGTGCATGAGGAGCGCCAGCACAATAATTCCTGCTTCAATTGCGGGCAAAGTGGACATTATGCCCGTCAGTGTCCCAAGAACAGCAAGGCAAACGCCTTATTCCGGCCACAAGTCAACTTCATGGGGTCATACCCGGACCAGCAAAACATCACCGGGCACGTCAATCACCTCTCCGCAGATGAAGCCCAAGAAAACCCCGAAGTGGTCATCAGTATGTTTTCTATTAATAGCATACCTGCAGTAATTTTATTTGACTCGGGGGCTTCCCACTCTTTTATTTCTCGGAGTTTCGTTGCCCAATTTTTTTTTCTTGTTCTCTCTTGGGAAAAAATATGCTGGTACAAACCCCGGGATCTTTACTCAAGAGCAGTCTAGTCTGTCGTAAATTGGAAATCAATATCAACGGAATAAGCTTTCCAACATCCTTAATACTCATCGAATCAGCATAGTTGGATGTTATTTTGGGCATGAATTGGCTGACTCAATACCAAGTATGCATAAACTGTGCAACCCGAGAAGTCACTTTGATCAATCGAGAAGGGAAGGTTACAAAGTTCTACTCGCCCAAAAGCATATCAAAGAAGGGGATGATGTTTACCGCCGTGGCTGAGTTGGAATTAATTCCTGTGGTCAGTGAATTTCCTGATGTATTTCCGGAAGAGCTACCAGGCATGCTGCCAGACCGAGAACTTGAGTTTGCAATAGATCTGGTACCTGGAACTGCACCGTTATTCAAGAAATATTACAGGATGCCCTCCTTAGAGTTAGTGGAATTAAAGAAGCAGCTCGATGAAATGCTCCAAAAAAGGTACATCCGTCCCAGTTCCTCGCCATGGGGATCACCTGCTGTCGGGGGAAAACTGTCCTCCCACGAGCACCTATGGGACCGGAGCCCCTTCTACGTTGCGGTAAGGGAGCGGAAGGAGCACGGAGAGCAGATCGAGGAGCACACGCGGGCAGTTTTACCCAGGTTCGGGCCGCGCGGACGCGTAAAACCCTACTCATGCCTTAGGTTGTATTGAGTTCTTGAGCTCGGGAGCTTGAAGAGCTACAGTACTAGCTACACCGAGTGAGAGAGTTGTCTAGGTTTCGAACCCCCTCTACGTTGTGCATGGGCCTCCTTTTATAGCTCAAAGGGGTCACCGACAGGTGTCAACGTAGAGGAGGGTAAAAGCGTAATTTTGGTGGTAGTTGTAACAGTGTATGAACAGTATATGAACAGTGGTCTTCACCTAACTTTGACAGTGGGGGACAAGGGCATTAACTGCCCGTCGCCGTCGACCCCAAAAGTGTCCGTCCATGCTTCTCCGTTCGCCACGGCGGTAGCCTCGTCACCGTGGCTTGCCACCGTGTCCCCCAAGCTGCACAGCCATCTGCCACGTGCCCTTGGAAGGGCCCCAGGGCGACGCGTGGGCCGATGATCTGGAGCGCGGGCACACAGCGTAGGTTTCCCCGGCAAGCACCTTGCCGGGGTAGTGATCTTGCCGGGCCCGGAAGCTTGTCGCTCTCCGGGTCCTGCCGGAGCGCAAGATGCGATGAGGCATCTCTTGAGGTATGTGTTTCTTGGCCTTCCTGGCAAGCCCCTCTTGCCAGGGTCTTGTGCTAAAGTGATAACCTTGAGCCTGGTGCGGCCTTCCCGGCAAGCTCCTCTTGCCGGGGCCTTGATCTTCTGTCTTGTATAATTTGTTCTTGAATGGCTTCATAGGGACTAGAAAGGTTTCCGGCGAGCACGTGGTAAGCCCTGCCACGGGAAGCTACTACTGCCCGTGCACAAGTTGGGGTACTAAGGTACCCCTATCTTAGTACACCGACAGGAGCCCCCGGGCCTGGGCCACACACGGTGCCGAGCGCTGTTGGGCCAGGCCCAAAATAGTGCACGGGCACACACGGCCCACGGCAAGCCGTATCCCCTTCCGTATCCGCCGCGTCCCTCCCTAACGGCACGCGTCGATTGCGGCGTCGTGGGAGAGATCGTGGCCTGTTTCTTTAATGGGAAATGCGGAACGTCCCCCACTCCCCCCTTAAAAGCAGAGGAAGCAGGGGCAGTTCCCCTCCACCGTCTTCATTGCACCTTGATTCCCCAGAAACCCCCGCCGTTTCTTGCCTCCGCCCTTCCTCCACCGTCTCCCGCATCCGCGGCGCCGTCGACTTCCTCGCCTCTTCCCTCGCCGCCCCCGCCATGGCTCCGAAGAGCGACAAGGCGAAGAGCGACAAGGACAAGAAGGAGAAGTCCGAGCAGGCGGCGAAGCTGGCCGCCCTGCGGAAGAAGTGCGTGGTCTTCGCGCCGAGGCTTGGCGCAAGGGAGCTGCGGAACAAATACTATTTGTTCTGGGCGAAGGAGACCAAAGCTCATCCCCGCACCAGAGCCTTCCCCGCCGTCGCCAAAGACATGTTCCCCGGCGGGTACTTTTTCTTTGCCGCGTTCTTCCATTGCGGTCTGTGCCCTCCGTTCTCGGAGTTCTTTTGCGATGTAATGAATACATATGGCCTCCACCTTCTAGATTTCACCCCCAACGCCATCCTTACGATGGCCGTTTTCGTACATCTGTGCGAAAACTATGTTGGGGTTCATCCAAGCGTAGCTCTTTTCCGCCACTTCTTCATGCCTAGAGTAGAGTCAGGTGCCCCCCTCTCCGGCGGCATCTCCTGGATCTTTAGGCTGAACAAGAAGGACTCGTACCTGAAGGGAGAGCTTCGCGGCAAGTGGGAGGAGTGGAGAGCCGATTGGTGCTGGGTGCTGGAAGATAACCCTGAGCCTTTTACTGCGCCGCGCCAGACAGCCATAGTGCGCGGCAGGGATTGGAGTGAATTGGCCCCGGAGGACAACAAGCTTAGTATCGCCCTCATTAGGATCATTCGTCTCCGGGTCGCCAATCTGACTATTGGAGAAGTTGGAGCAGATTTCCTCCGCCGCCGCATCGCCCCTTTACAAGAAAGGAAAAGGCCCGCTTGGGAATTTGGCAATGCGACAGATATCATGAGGCTGCGCCCTGGATTGAACTATAACTTCACCGCCTTGGAGTTGAAGGGGATGGTTCGGGAGCTCTTCAAGCATGACCCCAACCACCCGGAGTGGTTCAGACCTTCCCGGGGAGTGGTGCCGCTGTGCAACAGCACTGCCCGTGATTCTCTACGAGCGATGATGCCCGCGTGCGACTCCCATGGCGTCGTCCCCACTTGGATAGAGCCTCCACCGGACACCGTGCTGGCCTTCTTCGACAACTTGGTCGAGAAGCCCCGCAACGCCGAGGAGAACAAGGGCCTCACCCGGGCCACTACTGAACGGGATATAGCTTACATCGCCTCCAGGATGGAGGAGGCCGCCGCAGCTGCGGCGGCGGGTGACTTTGGATACACCGTGGAAGAGGCACAGGCCGCGGACGCAGTGAGCCAAGCAGAGGAGGCGGAAATCCTCAAGCTGCTGAAGCTTGCGCCCGAGGAGTTTGCCGGGGAGCCTTCCGTGAAGTTTGCCGGGACGAGCGAAGTTGCCGGGGGGAGCGAGGTTGCCGGGGGGAGCGAGGCCGCCGGGCACGGCGCTGAGTCCAGCGGGCCTGCCGAGGAGGAGGAGGACGCCGAGGCTGATGAAGACTCTGGTGGATCTCTGAATCTCGATGACGACGCCTCCTCATCCTCAGAGAACTCCCCGCCTCCGGCAAGTCCCACGCAGCAACCGAAGAAGCGCCTCCGCAAGGCAGCTGAGACGGCGAGGCCGCAGGCGCCTCGACAGCAGCCAGCGCGCCGTGCGACGCGCGCCACCAGGACGAGCGAAGTCGTCAAGGAAGCGCCCCGTGCTCGAGCGCCAAGCGGAGGGGGATCTTCCCGGAGCGGAACGGGTGCTCCTTCTGCCCCTCGGCCCTCGGCGACGACGGGGGCTGGGTCTTCGCAGCCCACAGCCCCGGAGACCGCCAAGCGCCCGAGGGAGCCTTCTCCTCTAGCTCCGCGCGCAGGAGCACCCCAGGCGGAGTTTGACTTCTCCGCCCTCAGCTCCGACGAAGAGGAAGAGGAGTAAGTACTTGCAATTCTTTAGTTTCTTCGATTTTGTCTTGATTTTCCTTGTTGATTCTGATCTTGCTTTTGTTTTGCTTTCAGGACCCTGACCCAGCGGATGGCGAAGAGGGCCAAGATCCCTGTGGTCGAGATTGAAGACGACTCGCCCGCCGCGGCGACGGGAGACGTGCCTGCGGCAAACTTGCCGGATCAACCTGCTGCTCCGAGGAGCAGCCCCCAGCGCAGCCCCCAGCATAAGTCTGGTATTCGTTTCTCTGCTTGACGGGCGCGCTTGAGGTCGTTGCTTGTACTGATATTTTGTTGCCTTGTGCAGAAGTGGAGCCGCAGCCGCAGGAGCGCCCGGAGGTCGCCCCCGACGAGCCGCTTGCCCCACCCTCCCCGCCAAGGGTGAGCTCCCCGGCTAGGGAGAACGCTTCGCCAAGGACGGGTACTCCGCCAAGGGCGAGTACCCCGCCAAGGGTGAGCAGCCCGACAAGGGTGAGCACCCCGCCAAGGGAGGGCGCGGGCGGCCCTCCGCCAGCAGGGGCCACTACTCCGCCGCCAAGGGAGAATTCCCCGGCGAGGGACCCTGTCGTTGAAGAAGTCCGCGAAGGTAAACCTTGCAACTCCTTCTTCTTGGATTTGTCTTTTTGGATATTTGCTTGATTCTTTCTTTTATTTTTCTTCTGCTAGATCCTCCTGCACCGGAGCGGATGGAGACAGAGGCCACCGCTGAGGAGGAGGTGCACGGCGACGGCGGCAACGCCACTGCTCCCGAGGGAAGGGCTGGAGCCGACGAGCCTGCCGCTGAAGAGACCGCCCCGACCGTAGACGCCGCGGCTGGGGAAGAGGCCGGCGACCACACTGCTGGCCCGGAGGCCGCAGGAGCATCGGACGCTGCACCGGCCGCCGACCCCTCCACCTCCACGGAGCGGTCGGGTGTCTACTTGGAGGCCGCCAACGGGGTCTTTATTCAAGTCCCGTGGGCGTCCTCGTCTCGAGCACCCGTGGAGGGAGAGACCTTTGACGGAGAGGTCCTCGCCTCTGCTGTGTTGAAGGTTGTTGAAGCGCCCGGCGGTAGCGACGAGCCCGAAGAGGAGAAGCTCCTTCGTCGGCTCCTGGCCTTGTACCGGGCCAGGCAGGCGAAGTTGGAGTCTCGGGAGGCTCTTGCCGCCAAGGCTGGAGCTGACTTGGAGAAGCGCGCCGCGGAGCTTCGCGCCGACAACCAGGCAGCCCTCCGCAACCTGGCTGAGGAGCGCGAAGAGCTTGCCGGGGCGCAGCAAGCCTTCCTCCTTGAAAAAGCTGAGGCCGAGGAGCAGCAGCGGTTGGCCGCCGAGGAGCTGTCCCGGCGAGAAGGAGTACTCAACCAGCGGAAGGTCGACCTCGATGCCCACGAGGACGACCTCGCCGCTCGGGAGCAGGCCATTGACGGGGCTCTGAAGGAGGCGAGGAGCGCCGCAGCCACCGCAGAGACCGCCAAGAAAGACCTGGAGGCCAAGGTGGAGCAGCTGGAGTTGTTCCTGAAGGCGAGTGAGGACAGAGTCACTGCGCTCAACGTGGAGCGGGAGAAAGACGCCCACACCAACTCTGAGCTGCAGGTACGTCTCTCCAAGAAAGGCGACGAGCTAACTGCCGCCAAGGATTCCATTGCTGACTTAGAGTTGAAGGTCTCCACTCTTACTGATTCGCTCGACGCCGCCCGGGACCGCGAGACGAAGTTGAAGGACGAACTCCGCAAGGAACGGGGCTTGGTGGAGAGCACCGCCGTCTCAGCGAACAACTTCAGCCGGGCAGTGGAGCAGTGGACTGATGAGCTGGTCACCTCCGCCGCCAATATTGACAAGGAGATGATGGCGCTGAGGGCGGAGCATCTCGTGTACTCCCCGGACGAGAACCTCCCCCACAGCGCCAAGTTGAGCCTGTTCTTCAGGGGAATTGCGCCGGCGCTTGCGCGGCTGCGGGAGAAGATCCCCGTGCAGCTGGCCGACGAGGCGCGTCGGCTCTGCATGGGCACCTTGGAGCGGGTCTTGTCGAAGATCGTCTACCGCAACCCCGACATCAACCTCGTCAATGTCCTCCGCACCTTGCCGCCCGAAGCTGATCTGGAGGCGTTGAAGGCGCAGGTTGCCCACATTGTTGCCAAGGTGGGCAAGATCACGAGGCGTGAAGGCGACCGCGTGGACTAGATTCCTTTGCTTCTTCTTCCTTTGCCGCTGCCAATTAAGTTATAGGCAGTAGTTGATTAGAACAGCGGCAAGCTATCTTTGTAATATACAATCTTATTTTGAGCAACCAATGCAGTGTTATCTCCCTTGCTTTTGGTCCTCCACTTTGTATGCTTTTTACCCTACGCTTTTAGGGGACTTGCCGGCAAGGGGCCCTTGCCGCGAGCGCTGAGTGCTGGACTCTTAGCAGCCTGCTGGCAAAGACCTTGTCGACAAGTAACCTTGCCGCAGCTAGTCGCAGCACACTTAGACTGCTGAGCGAACTCGAAAACGAAGTAAGGGCGCGACACTTGTCACAGCTCACTTAAGCCGTTGAGCGTGCTCGAAACAGAGTAAGGGCGCGGCTAGCCACGGGTAGGTTCCTCCGCGCACAGGTTTTCCATACAAAGTGTGGGTGTTCAAGGAAGACAACTATTTTTAAAAAAAAAATTGAATGCTCAAACTTTGGCAACTTAGATCTCATAGTTCGTTTG
Source organism: Secale cereale (assembly GCA_902687465.1). NCBI lineage: Eukaryota > Viridiplantae > Streptophyta > Magnoliopsida > Poales > Poaceae > Secale > Secale cereale. The sequence continues at coordinate 933,277,592 of LR738711.1, read as the reverse complement.
TTCCCCGACAAGGCTTCTCTTTCTTGAACAGCACTTGGTCCATGCCTCCATCTCCTTCCCCCCCGGCAAACTTGTGCGCGAGGAACATTCCTTCTGCTTAAGAGGGAAAGGAAAAGAGGAGGAAAAACAAGCATAGGACTTTCACGGCTTGCTAGTGCTTACCGGGGATGTGCGTTGCACAAGGTGCCAAACAATGCACGCAAATAACAAAGAAAAGCATGGAAAACGACAAATAGTGCGAAGCACAAAAGCTTTACTGATGCACGGGGTCTGCGCCCGGCTTTGTACAAAGGTTTACATGCAACAGCGGCAAGACTTGTACAAAAGGTGGTTGCCGGAGCGGATCACGGCAACCGCGCCTTACGGGTGAAACTTGCGAAGATGCTCTATGTTCCAGGAGTTGCTCACCGGTAAGCCTTCTTCGGTCTCAAGGCGGACAGCTCCGGGCCTTGTGACTTGTCTCACCCGATAAGGGCCTTCCCACTTCGGCGTCAACTTGTTGGAATTCTTGGCGGACTGAACACGCCGAAGAAAAAGGTCGCCTTCCTCGAGACTCCTGGCCTTGACCTTGCGGCTATGATAGCGACGCAAGGCTTGCTGGTATCGAGCAGCTCGTACAGCAGCCTGGAGACGTTCCTCCTCAAGGAGCAATGCATCATCTTGTCGCAGTTGCTCTTGCTCGAGCTCATCATAAGCGAGCACTCGAGGAGATCCGTATACGAGTTCCGTGGGGAGAATTGCCTCTGCTCCATAGACAAGAGCAAAGGGTGTCTGTCCGGTGGCTCGATTTGGTGTCGTCCTGATTGACCAAAGAGCCGCCGGCAACTCCTCTATCCAGTTTCTTCCGCACTTGCGCAGCCTGTCGAAGGTTCTTGTCTTAAGCCCGCGCAACACTTCAGCATTGGCCCTCTCCGCTTGACCATTGCTCCTCGGGTGAGCAACAGAAGCGAAGCAGACCTTGGTGCCAAGGTCTTGGACGTACTGCATGAAGGTGCGACTTGTAAACTGTGTGCCGTTGTCGGTGATGATCCTGTTAGGGATTCCGAAACGGCAAACTATCGCTCTGAAGAACCTGACTGCTGACTGTGCTATCACTTTTTTCACTGGTTCCACTTCTGGCCACTTTGTGAACTTGTCGATTGCTACGTACAAGTACTCAAAGCCCCCGATTGCGCGGGGGAAGGGGCCGAGGATATCGAGCCCCCAGACCGAGAAGGGCCAGGACAAAGGAATCGTCTGGAGAGCTTGAGCTGGCTGGTGAATTTGCTTGGCATGGAACTGGCACGCTTCACACTTGGTTACTTGTGCAGTTGCATCTTGGAGGGCTTCTGGCCAGAAGAACCCTTGCCGGAACGCCTTCCCGGCAAGTGCCCTTGCGCCAATGTGGTGGCCACATATGCCTCCATGTATCTCCGCCAACAGCTTCCGTCCATCTTCTCTGGAAATGCACTTCAACCTGACACCATTGAGTCTTCTTCTGTACAGTTCATTGTCAACGAACTGGTACATACTTGACTGCCTGGTTATTTTCTCTATCTCCTCTGGCTCGTCGGGAAGTTCTCCAGTTTGCAGAAAACGGACGATCTGCTGTGCCCATGCTGGAGCCTAAGGCTCAACGGCAAGGACTAAAGGCATGAGGGCTGCTGCGGGAACCCCAGCTTCTACGGCAAGAACCTGCGGCTCTGCCGGAGCTGATGGTCCCCCGGCAAGCCTGCCGGGGCAAGGCTTGCCGGGAACGCCTGCTTCAACTGTACAAACCCTTGGATCTGCAGGAGCAAATTGTTCCTCAGCATCTTGGCTGTTGATCTTGGGGACCTTGGCGGCAGCTTCTGGAAGATCCGCCGGCAAGTAGTCGCCGGAGACCAACTTTCTCTTCTTGTTCTGCCCAACTGATGGTGTAACGTATGGCTGAGTTAACTTGAGCAGGAAGGTCCCTGGTTCCACAGGTAACTTCATTGCAGCACACTTTGAGAGGCCATCTGCAATATCATTCTGAGCCCTTGGGACGTGCTCCATTTGCAGACCTTCAAAGTGTTCTTCAAGTTTCCTCACTTCATCAACATAAGCTTCCATCAAAGGGCTCTGGTAACTCTTGTTCACTTGTCGGACCACCAACTGTGAATCTCCCCGCACAATCAACTTCTTGATCCCAAGCTCGGCCGCAATTCTGAGGCCGGCAAGCAAACCTTCATACTCAGCAGTATTGTTTGTCGCTTGTTCCTTGGGAAAGTGCATCTGAACAACATACTTGAGGTGCTCTCCGGTGGGCGCTATGAGTACTACGCCGGCACCGGCGCCTTGCAGCGAGAAAGCACCATCAAAGTACATCATCCATTCGTTGCTCGCTTCTTGGACGGGGACGCTTGTCTCTGGAACTTTTTCATCTGGCGTTGGGGTCCACTCTGCTATGAATTCTGCCAAAGCTCTGCTCTGTATGGTTGAAGTACTCTCAAACTTGAGACCAAAGCTTGACAGCTCTAGTGCCCACTCGACGATCCTGCATGTTGCCTCGGGATTCTGCAATATCCTCTTCAATGGAAAGCGAGTGACCACTGTTATCTCGTGCGCTTGGAAGTAATGGCGCAGCTTCCTTGAGGCCATGAGGAGGCCGAAAAGCAACTTCTGCACCCCAGAGTATCTTGATCTAGCCCCTTGCAAGAGGGAACTTACGAAATACACTGGGCGCTGCACCATCTTCTTTCGCACTTCTCCTTGTTCCTGCGCAGACTTGTCCTTGTCAGGGCCAGAGCTTGTCGGTGGAGCCCCCTGCTTGTCGCTGGATTCGCTTGCCGGGGATGTGGGTTCCTCATCTGCCTCCCTCTCCGCTACCAACGCAGCACTAACCACTTGATTGGTTGCCGCTAGGTATAGCAGCAACTTCTCTTGTGGCCTAGGTGCGACAAGTATCGGAGTAGAGGACAGGTATCCTTTCAAGTCTTGCAGCGCTGCCTCCGCTTCCGGAGTCCATTTCATAGGACCTGCCTTTTTCAAGATTTTGAAGAAAGGTAGGGCGCGTTCTGCAGACTTTGAAATGAACCTGCTGAGGGCAGCCACACAACCAGCAAGTCTCCTTACGTCCTTGACGCGCTTCGGGGCTTCAATCTGCTCGATGGCTTTTATCTTGTCGGGATTGGCTTCAATCCCCCTCTGGGACACAAAGAACCCGAGAAGCTTGCCGGAGGGAACTCCGAAGACGCACTTCTCGGGGTTCAGCTTGAGCTGGATCTTGCGCAGATTCTCAAAGGTTTCTTCTAAGTCTTGGATCAGGGTATCTTTGCTCTTGCTCTTGACCACGATATCATCCATATAGGCTTCTACATTTCTGTGTATCTGTGGCTCAAAAGCAGTGTGCAGCACCCTTGCAAATGTTGAGCCTGCATTCTTCAATCCAAAGGGCATGCGTATGAAACAATATGTGCCACATGGAGTAATGAATGCATTCTTTTCTTCATCTTCCTTGGCCATGAATATCTGGTGGTAACCTGAGTATGCATCAAGGAAGGAAAGCAGCTCACATCCAGCGGTGGAGTCAACAATCTGGTCAATACGCGGCAAGGGAAATGGATCCTTGGGACATGCTTTATTCACATCAGTGAAGTCTATACAAAGTCTCCATTTCCCATTGGCCTTGCGCACGACAACTGGATTGGCTAACCACGTGGGATGGATCACGCCTCTAACCAGGCCTGCTGCTTCCAACTTCCTTATCTCCTCGGCGATGAACTCTTGGCGCTCCACGGCTTGCTTCCTGACCTTCTGCTTGACGGGCCGCGCACGAGGACAAACAGCAAGCTTGTGCTCAATTACCTTCCTGGGAACGCCGGGGATGTCAGATGGTTGCCATGCAAACACATCGACATTCGCCCGCAGGAAGGCAACGAGCGCGCTTTCCTATTTGTTGTCGAGCGTAGCACTGATGGTGAAAGTACCACCAGTGCCGTCCTCCTTGGCGGACACCTTCTTGGTTGCCGGTGGAGCTGCCATTCCTTTCTTGCACTTGCCGGTGGAGCTCGATGGTGCGTCCTCGACGGCAGTGCAGCACTCCGAAGAGGTGCGTTTGCCGGAGTGGGCCCCAGAGCTCTTGCCGGACTTGGTCTTGGTCTTCCCCCCGGGAGCTTCAGCGGCAAGTGTGTTGCTCTCTGCTGCGGCTGCTGCATCCCGGTAGATCTTGTCGGCGCAGATAAGCGCGTTCTTCTTGTCGCCAGGGACAGAGATGACGCTTATCGGCCCCGGCATCTTGAGTACGTTGTATGCATAGTGGGAAGCTGCCATGAACTTGGCGAGGGCAGGACGTCCAAGTATCCCATTGTATGGTAATGGGATATCGGCAACATCAAACGTGATCCTCTCCGTCCTGAAGTTAAGCTCCCCGCCAAAGGTCACTGGCAGCGTAATCTTCCCCTTCGGCTTGCTCCTTCCCGGGTTGATCCCTTGGAACGACTCGGTTTCTTCGAGCTCGCCGTCTGGGATCTGTAGCTTCTTGATCACAGCTGAGGAGATCAAGTTCAGGCCAGCCCCGCCGTCAACCAACATCTTGGTGACCTTGAGGTTGCGGATAGTTGGTGAGACCAACATCGGCAAGCACCCGACCGCTGTGGTGCGGTCAGGGTGGTCCTCAAGGTCAAAGATGATGGGCGTGCCGGACCACTTCAGTAGCCTGCGTGATTCAACGGGCGGCTCAGCTACGTTCACTTCTCGCACCCACTGGTTGAGCTGGCGGTGGGAAGTGTGCAGAGAGGCGCCTCCATCGACACACAGAACCTCTGTGGCCTTCTGGAACTCCTGCTCGCTGTTGTCTCCTTCTTCCATGTCATCATCGTCGTCTTCTTCCTCATCCTTGTCGCGGCCCCGGGGAGGTTTGTCACCTTGCCGCTGCTTGGCCTTGCCGCGACGTCCTCCCCGGCCATTGAACGGCCGCTTCTTGCTGGGCTCTCCTCCGCCTCCTTGGGCCTTCTCCTTGTCGCGACGCTCATATTCAGCCTTTTGCTGCTCTACGAGGTACTCGACTCTTTTGCAGTTCTGAAGATCGTGGCCCTTGGTGCGGTGGATCTTGCAGTACTGCTTGTCGGAGCCGTCCTGCTTGTCGGCTGCCGCTACAGGGGCAGGCTCCTTGCCGGAACCGTCAGCCTGTGCCTTCTTGGCGGGAGCCTCCTTGCCGGACTGCTCGACAACCAGCACCTCCTTGCTCTTCTTCTTTCTGTTGTTCCGCCGGCGGTTCTTCCTTGCCGGGGCGGCATCCTCGCTGTCGCTTCCTACTGCGCCAGTGTCCTCTCCGGGGAGTCTCCTCCCCTCTTCGGCGCGCGCGCACTTGTCAGCCAGAGCGTAGAGCTCGCTGACATCCCGGATCTTGGTCATGGCCATCTCTTCCCTCATCCGGCGGTTACGCACGTTCTAGTGGAACGCGCTGATAACCGCGGCAGGGTGGACATCGGGAATGTTGTGTTGCACGCGGCTAAATCTCTGGATGTACTTGCGCAGGGATTCTCCCTCCTTCTGGGCTAAGATGTGGAGATCGCTCTCCTGGCCGTGGGGTTTGTGGTCGCCCGTGAAGGCGCCAACAAACTGGTGGCACAGATCCGCCCACGAAGAAATGGAGTTCTCCGGCAAGTGCATAAGCCAAGACCGGACGTTTGGCTTAAGCACTAGCGGGAAGTAGTTGGCTAGGATCTTCTCGTCGCGTCCCCCGGCAGCCTGCACTGCTATAGTGTAGATGCTGAGGAACTCCGAGGGGTGTGTCTTGCCGTCGTACTTCTCGGGTACGTCGGGCTTGAAATTCTTCATGCTGGGCCACTGGACTTGCCGCAGCTCACGGGTGAACGCAGGGCAACCTGCCGCATACGGCAAGTCGCCTGGTTCACCGGGCGCGTGCGCGTCGGCAGCGGTCCCAGTGCGCTGATCTGACTGTCTTCGGGCTTCTCGTCGGCGCTCGATACGAGTCCGAGCGTCCTCTTGCCGCCTGTCGTCTAGGACTTGGCGCTGATCGCGGCGAGCCCGCGGATCCGACGACGCCGTGGAGTCGTCGTCGACGTTGATCCGGCGGGGTGGCGATTTCTGCTTCCGCGGCGGGGAGTGCACGGTAGTTGCACCCCCGGCGGTCTTGTCGCCATCGGCCTTCGCTTGATCGACTTGCCGCGGCCGTGAGGTTGCCGGCTGCTGTGGCGTGTCGTTGTTGGCGTAGGCGATGAGGCTCTGAATCGTCGCCCTCCAGTCTTCGGCCTTGTCTGCCGCTAGAGTGAAATCGAGGAGCAGCTGTGCTCTTGCTAGAGCTTCTGCTGGAGAAGAGGGGAACGGTGGCGAGCGGTGCGAGGAGCGGGACACGCTCGGACTTCTAACCGCGTTAGAAGGAGCATGTTCCCGCCCCGGCGACCGCGCCTTGCTTGTGCCAGCACGCTGGCCTTGAGCATCCCGCGATCCTCCGGCTTGGCTACGCCCCAGCAAGCGTATGGTACCTCCAGTACCACGCCGCTGCGGGTCTTGTACCTCCCGAGAGAGACGTGGCGCGTCCACGGACATCGAGGCTTTGGAATTCGCCCGGTCGTCCGTCTTGTCCTTGGACTTGGTGGCGCCGTGAGTTTCCTCGCCGGCGACCACCCTTCCGCCGGCGTCTCCTCCACCAACCGTTGGTTCTGGTGGCGGTGGAATCGACGCAGACGGGCCTCCGACCTCCGAAGCCTTCTTCTTCGGAGGCATGTTGTTGTAGCTGACGAAGTTGATGAAGCTGGAGAGGTTGATGAAGAATGCGCCCGCGTGAGCGCCGGATCAGGTTCGCACAACCTCGACACCCCCCCTACCTGGCGCGCCAAAGATGTCGGGGGAAAACTGTCCTCCCACGAGCACCTATGGGACCGAAGCCCCTTCTACGTTGCGGTAAGGGAGCGGAGGGAGCACGGAGAGCAGATCGAGGAGCACACGCGGGCAGTTTTACCCAGGTTCGGGCCGCGCGGACGCGTAAAACCCTACTCCTGCCTTAGGTTGTATTGAGTTCTTGAGCTCGGGAGCTTGAAGAGCTACAGTACTAGCTACACCGAGCGAGAGAGTTGTCTAGGTTTCGAACCCCCTCTACGTTGTGCATGGGCCTCCTTTTATAGCTCAAAGGGGTCACCGACAGGTGTCAACGTAGAGGAGGGTAAAAGCGTAATTTTGGTGGTAGTTGTAACAGTGTATGAACAGTATATGAACAGTGGTCTTCACCTAACTTTGACAGTGGGGGACAAGGGCATTAACTGCCCGTCGCCGTCGACCCCAAAAGTGTCCGTCCATGCTCTCCGTTCGCCACGGCGGTAGCCTCGTCACCGTGGCTTGCCACCGTGTCCCCCAAGCTGCACAACCATCTGCCACGTGCCCTTGGAAGGGCCCCAGGGCGACGCGTGGGCCGATGAGCTGGAGCGTGGGCACACAGCGTAGGTTTCCCCGGCAAGCACCTTGCCGGGGTAGTGATCTTGCCGGGCCCGGAAGCTTGTCGCTCTCCGGGTCCTGCCGGAGCGCAAGATGCGCCGAGGCATCTCTTGAGGTATGTGTTTCTTGGCCTTCCTGGCAAGCCCCTCTTGCCAGGGTCTTGTGCTAAAGTGATAACCTTGAGCCTGGTGCGGCCTTCCCGACAAGCTCCTCTTGCCGGGGCCTTGATCTTCTGTCTTGTATACTTTGTTCTTGAATGGCTTCATAGGGACTAGAAAGGTTTCCGGCGAGCACGTGGTAAGCCCTGCCACGGGAAGCTGCTACTGCCCGTGCACAAGTTGGGGTACTAAGGTACCCCTATCTTAGTACCCCGACACCTGCACTCTTTGTAAACAAAAAGGATGGTAGCCTCCGCATGTGTGTAGATTATCGGCAGCTAAATGATGTCACCATCAAAAATAAATACCCGCTGCCAAGGATTGATGATTTGTTCGATCAGCTTAGTGGTGCCAAGGTATTCTCCAAAATTGACTTAAGGACCGGATACCATCAGCTCAAGATTAAAAAGGAAGATATTCCTAAGACCGCATTCACCACTCGATACAGTCTTTACGAATATACAGTCATGTCCTTTGGTCTCACCAATGCCCCTGCCTTCTTCATGCACATGATGAATAAAGTGTTCATGGATTTCCTCGATAAGTTCGTGGTAGTCTTTATCGATGACATACTCATATATTCAAAAAGTGAAGAGGATCACAAGGGACATCTCCGAGCAGTACTGCAGCGACTCAGAGACCATCAGCTTTACGCCAAGTCCAGCAAATGTGAGTTTTGGCTTAAACAAGTCGGATTTCTTGGACACGTTGATACGTCCAAAACGTATCTATAATTTCTGCTTGCTCCATGCCTCTTTTGGGTGATATTGCTATGATATTTATACACTTCCATACACTTTTGATCATATTTGGACTAACCTATTAACTCAGTGCACCCCAGTGCCAGTTTCTGTTTTCTGCTGTTTTTGTATTTCAGGTTTTCCCGTCACGTAAACTGCCAGAAAAATCCCGGAAAAATTATATAAAAAATCAGCGTTCCGGAAGCTTCCACACGGTCGAAGTAGGGCCGGAGGGGGGCCACCAGGGCTCCAGGCGCCCTGGTGGCGCGGCCCCCCTCCTGGCCG
>LR738711.1:933230901-933269004 GCA_902687465.1 Secale cereale | reverse complement strand
CGAGATGTTCTGGATAGATATCTCAAGGTGGATGATTAGTAGTAGATGCAGATGGATTTCGGTCTACTTGCCTTGGCGTACCGCCCATGCTTTGAACCTCTACCTTTCTTGCAACATAGTTAGCATTGGTTTGCGCACATAATTCTGTCAATTGCCCAGCTGTAATTCGTTTACCTCACATAGCTGTTTTATCGTCTTTTGGGAGAGAGACATCACTAGTGAACATCATGGGACCCCGGTCCATATTACCATCACTGATCACATCCGCTATTTACTTTCCGCTTTTACTTATTATTTGCAGCAATACCTATCACTATTATCACTTGCGTTTGATCCTTTGTAAACGACAAGGCCGGAGGGATTGACAACCTCTCTGTACTCGTTGGGAGCAAAGTTATTTGTATCTGTGTGCAGGTCCACGTTGATTGCTAATATCTGGCGCCGTTAGCAGTTGACACCTTCTTGTTGAAACTGGGAGTCTCAGGGGAAATCGATCCTTGGTATCTTTGCCAAGGGAAAACTTCCGCTACACTGCATATCAAACCTTCCACTTGGGGTAACCAACGAGGGGCGAGAAGCCATCAAGCAAAGTTTTCTGGCGCCGTCGCCGGGGACTCCACTCTTCAAGATAGGGGAGTTGCACGCTATCTTTTATCTTTGCTTTTTAGTCTTGTTAGTTTACCTTTCAGTTTTCTTTATGTCTTTTCACTAGTTTTGCTTAATGGAAAACAACAAAAATATGAGAGAGCTTTATAAACTCTACCTTGCTTTGGGACATGATGTGTTTGAAGAGAAAATTAAAAAACCTATGGAACTTTATTATTTGCATAACAATCATGATGGTGGTGATGTTATTAGTATGCTTTCTTTGAATATCAATATTGCTAATGACATGGAAAGCTCTAAGCTTGGGGATGACACGTTTGATGAATATGATGTTTTCAGTCCACCTACTATTGAGGATAAAATTTATTATGATTATGATATGCCTCCTAAATACAATGATTACCATGATGGTTATGATTGCTTTACTCTCACTATTCCTAATAAGAAAGATTTTGCTTATATGAAGAGTAATGATACCTTTTTGCATGTGGATCATGGTAACAATGCTTTATGTGATGCTTATATTGTTGAGTTTATTCGTGATCCCACTAAAAATTATTATGAGAAGGGAACATATGCTTATAGATATTTCAATAATATCAAGTTCCCTCTCTTTATGTTGAAGGTTTTGAAGCTGCACTTGTTTTGTCTTCCTATGCTTATTGCTTTGTGCTTCAATGAATTATTGTATTGCAATATTCCTATGCATAGGAAGGATGTTAGGCTTAAATGTGTTTGGTATTTGCTTCTTGATGCTCTCTTTTGTTCTTCAACTCTTATTCCTACGAGAGCATCATTAAAGTCTTAAGCCTATCTTTATGGCTATAAAGAAAAAGCTCTAGGGAGACAACCCTTGTTATCTTTGCTTTCAGTTTGTTCTTTCAGTTTTAGTGGTCTTGATGTTTGTTACTACTGTAGCAACATCATTGTATCTTTATTTTTCAGCTTTGTGCCAAGTTTAGCCTCCGATTGCAAGAAAGTTCAAAAGTTGTGACGTGCTGTCCAGGAAACAGATTCTGTCCTTGAACAGAAAAATTCGTATAAAATCACCAGATCATCTTTTTGGTCTGAATTTTTTCGACAGCGTGCTCTATACAATTGGCTTTCGGGCATCTGTTCTGAGTTTTTTGATTTGAGTTGCAGAAGTGCCCCGAAAAAATTATTTACTACCTGCTGGTCTGTTTTTCATAGATTCTGTCCTGTTTTGCCTTTTCTTCGTTTTGCAAACCTTGAGCTTGCTTTTTCTTTGCAAAAACCTTTTGGCAATCTTGAGAAACAGTAGATCTTCAAGATTATCTTTATTTCCAGCAAGGAAAAATTATTTTATTATGGGTACTAACCTCGCTAATCAGATTATGATGAGTTATGTATGAAGGGAGTTTTCAAGTGTGCGAGGGAAGATGATAAAAAGATTCAGGAGGGTCAAACGCTCAAGCTTGGGGATGCCCCCATGCACCTCCAAGAAATATTAAAGAAGACTCAAGCGTCTAAGCTTGGGGATGCCCCCGTGCATCCCCTTCTCTATCAACAATTATCAGTTCGTCTTTCGTTCCACTATATTTTAATCACTTCATGCGTTATGTGCTATGCTTGGAGCGTCTTGCTTTTAGTTTCCTTTTTAGTTTTCTTTAGCTTTGCTTGTTGTTCATAACGAGTTAGAACCCAGCTTTCTTTGTGTGGGAGAGAAACACGCTCCACTTCAACCTAGAACACAACATAGGATTTTCATGCTTATCTTTGCTGTGTATGTTCTTTGTCTTTCCATAGCTACTATCATGTTCAGCTCTTAGTTTTCATGCTTATCTTTTTAAAGAGCTTTTGTTTAGTTGGTTGCTTGAACTCTCTTTAGTTATCATGCTTATCTTATTAAGAGAGTTTGCTTCTGTTGCATTGGTTGATATGTCTATGATAAAAATGCTACGTGCATAATGGTGCTTAGTAGTTCATGTTTTCTTATGGTTAGTCTCAAATAGCTGGGGGGTTCCCAATGTGTTATTGGAGTACCAACATGATTTGTTTGCCTATGATGTGGTATGGTTTAGTAATATCTTCCTTCAAGAATTTATTTTGATTGACTTGGCGTATGCTCACGCATACTTAAGACTGTAAAGAAAGTCTGTCAAGCCTTGATGATCTTTTGTTTCTGAGTAGCGATATAACTTCCATGCCTGATTCAATGTTGCTTTGTCGCTCTGCATGATTATGACCGTCATTGCTCTCTTAGTTGGTCGCTCCCAGTCTTTTTCTAACCTCCACCTGTACTAAGCGGACTGACTGCTTGTGCATCCAAAATCCTTTAAACCAGTTATGCCATATGAGTCCACCATACCTTCCTATACATGGTATTTACCTGCCATTCCTAACGAAGACTTTCATGTACCATCTCGAAATTATTCAAAAAAGCATTTCTATTTTGTGCCTCTGTTTTAGTTCATGAGGAAGTAGTAGTTAATTCATGATCTTTTTAAGTTGGACAAGCTTCACCCCGGGATTGCATGTCTAATGTGCAAACCCATAATACGAGAAGGAACTGGCAAAGAGTGCGCCCGGCTCAAAAATAATATAACAAACAAACCCTCCTTCACGCTTTGTTCATGAGAAATCAGAAAACTTTGGCCGTGATAAACAAAGGAGATTAAGAGGATGTGATCGTCCTCATTCGGGAGCCGTTCCTCAAAACTTGTCCATATCAAGAAGTGATTGAGTTGTCTGCTAGCATTCGTTGACGAAACATGCATATCCAAAAAAATAATTATTACCTCTGTTTTTAAAACCAAGAGCTCTGGTACATGCTTTGTCTTTGTTTCCGACCACGGGTTTTCAACCTTGCCAACAAAAGCCACGGTTCGAGAGTCTCCACCTTCTTTTAAAGCACCAACTACTGAGAGCATGATTGTCATTCTGAGTGTAATGTGCATTGTCCCAAAGTAGCATTGTCTTTTGCATGATTGTGATATCGTTTATTCTGAAATCATTGTATCTAGTCATCACTTAAACCTTGGAGGTGCCCCTGCATTTATGTTTTGCTTCACTAAAGGGGGCAAGCGAGATATCACTTTATCATATTTGCACACCATGCTCATTACAAATCTATTTGATGTTTCAGTATCATATTGTAAAACTTTCAGTTCTTTGTGATTCTCTCATGAGGCAACTTAATTACTACAGATTCATTGTCTCAGTAAGCTTTTGTCATATGACTGTGAAAAGTTTCTATATGGTTAATAGCATGTCACCACAGAAATTATTCTTGTTATCATTTACCTACTCGAGGACGAGCAGGAATTAAGCTTGGGGATGTTGATACGTCCAAAACGTATCTATAATTTCTGCTTGCTCCATGCCTCTTTTGGGTGATATTGCTATGATATTTATACACTTCCATACACTTTTGATCATATTTGGACTAACCTATTAACTCAGTGCACCCCAGTGCCAGTTTCTGTTTTCTGCTGTTTTTGTATTTCAGGTTTTCCCGTCACGTAAACTGCCAGAAAAATCCCGGAAAAATTATATAAAAAATCAGCGTTCCGGAAGCTTCCACACAGTCGAAGTAGGGCCGGAGGGGGGCCACCAGGGCTCCAGGCGCCCTGGTGGCGCGGCCCCACTCCTGGCCGCGCCGGGGGGGCGCCTGGGTCCCCCAGGCCTCCGCTGATGCCCCCCTTTGGCATATATTTAACACGCGTCCCGAAACCCTCGAGGACGAAACCCTTTTTCGCGATGTCATCTCTGTTCCGCCGCCGCCGCACTTCCAAGATCGGGAGCACCAGGAGAACTCTTCCCAGCACCCTGCCGGAGGGGAGGATCACCATCGGGAGCCTCTCCACCACCATGGACGCCTCCCGGATGAGTTGTGAGTAGTCTCCCTTGGACCATGGGTCCATGACCAGTAGCTATGTGATGTTCTCCTCCCCTTCTTGTGCTTCACTAATTAGACCTCGTGAGCTGCCCTACATGATCGAGGCACATATGTAATCCTTATGCTGTTGCTATGTTGAGTTTGCTGGGATCCGATGGATTGTGAGATTATGTTCAGATTGTGTTTGAGTAATATATTTGATTTACCTCTTTTATATTTATGTTCGTAAGTAATTCTTGCATGTTCTCCGTTGCTATTTATTGCTTTGGCCAAGTAGTAGGTAGTGACTCCAAGAGGGAATGTTATGCTTGATTGTGGGTTCATGCCCCTCGATGACTAGCTTGAGTGACAGAAACATGAGTCTAGGGGATGTGCTGTTGCCACAAGGGGGAAAACAACGGTGCTTGTGCCCGCGGGTGCAAGGATTGTTTACTTTACGCAAAGTTCTTTTAATGCAGTTGTCTGTTGCTTTGAGTTTACACTATGGGTGGGACACGCAACTTAATACCAGCGAGATGTTCTGGATAGATATCTCAAGGTGGATGATTAGTAGTAGATGCAGATGGATTTCGGTCTACTTGCCTTGGCGTACCGCCCATGCTTTGAACCTCTACCTTTCTTGCAACATAGTTAGCATTGGTTTGCGCACATAATTCTGTCAATTGCCCAGCTGTAATTCGTTTACCTCACATAGCTGTTTTATCGTCTTTTGGGAGAGAGACATCACTAGTGAACATCATGGGACCCCGGTCCATATTACCATCACTGATCACATCCGCTATTTACTTTCCGCTTTTACTTATTATTTGCAGCAATACCTATCACTATTATCACTTGCGTTTGATCCTTTGTAAACGACAAGGCCGGAGGGATTGACAACCTCTCTGTACTCGTTGGGAGCAAAGTTATTTGTATCTGTGTGCAGGTCCACGTTGATTGCTAATATCTGGCGCCGTTAGCAGTTGACACCTTCTTGTTGAAACTAGGAGTCTCAGGGGAAATCGATCCTTGGTATCTTTGCCAAGGGAACACTTCCGCTACACTACATCTCAAACCTTCCACTTGGGGTAACCAACGAGGGGCGAGAAGCCATCACACGTGCGATCCGCCGAAGGTATATCCGTAGACCCCAGCAAGGTAAAAGATGTGCTCAACTGGTTGCCACCCACAACCGTATCTCAGATCCGAAGCTTCCTTGGACTGGCGGGATATTACCACTGTTTCATTGAAGGATTCTCCAAGATCGCCAAGCCCATGACCGAGCTACTCAAAAAGCAGAAGAAGTTTGAATGGACACAAGACTGTGAGCAAAGCTTCAGTGAGCTAAAGAAATGTCTGACCACCGCTCCCGTATTAACTCTTCCAGACATATACCGCAGTTTTGATGTTTACTGTGACGCATCCAGACAAGGAATTGGCTGCGTACTCATGCAAGACGACAAGGTGGTGGCTTATGCATCATGACAGTTGCGACCACATGAGGGAAATTACCCTACGCGTGATCTGGAATTGGCCGCAGTAGTGCATGCTCTCAAAATATGGAGACATTATCTCATTGGGAAGAAGTGTCAAATTTTTGCCGATCACAAAAGCCTCAAGTATATCTTCACTCAGCCTGATTTGAATCTCCGTCAGCGAAGGTGGCTTGAACTGGTCAAGGATTATGACTTGGGAATAAACTACCACCCGGGTAAAGCCAATGTGATAGATGATGCACTCAGTCGAAAGCCGGTCAGTTTAAATACTATATTAAAATCCTTGCCAGTTGAACTTCAAGAGGAGATTGCTCAACTCCATCTGAACATTGTTGAGGCTGGTCTCAGTAACACACTGGAAGTTACCCCCACACTTGAATAAGAAATCCACCAGGCCCAGCCAGATGATCATGTCTTGCAAAAGCATGCCCAGGACATGCAGGCGGAACATGCATCGGACTTCTCAAGAGATCACCTTGGGACTCTCCGATTTCGTGGAAGGATTTGTGTACCAAATCAGTCAGACCTAAAAAGGAAGATCTTGATAGAAGCCCATGAGTCCTCATATTCTATTCACCCTGGGGGAACAAAAATGTATGCAGACCTTCGCCAAATATTCTGGTGGGATGGCATGAAAAAGGATATTGTCGATTTTGTGGCTTGTTGCGACATATGAAACAAAGTAAAGGCAGAACATCAGAAGCCAGCCGGACTTCTTCAACCGCTGCCAGTTTCATAGTGGAAATGGGATGATATTTGCATGGATTTCATCACGGGATTACCCAAGACTCAGCGGGGCAATAATGCAATATGGGTCATCGTGGACACTCTAACCAAGGTAGCCCATTTTATTCCGGTCAGGACCACCTATCGAGCAGACCAACTCGCACAACTGTATGTGTCCAGAATAGTCAGTCTACATGGAGTACCTCGAACCATCACTTCTGACCGAGGTTCACTCTTTACCTCCGCTTTCTGGACACGTCTCCATCAAGCTTTGGGAACAGCCCTAAGATATAGCACCGCCTATCATCCTCAAACAGATGGACAGACAGAGCGAGTGAACCAAATACTGGTAGATATGCTGCGAGCTTGCGTCTTGGCCCAAGGATCTAAATGGGAAGATTGTCTGCCATACGCCGAGTTCTCCTACAACAACAGCTTCCAAACCAGTCTAAAGATGTCACCATACGAGGCTTTATATGGCCGCAAATGCCGTACCCCGTTAAATTGGTCCCAGAAGGGAGATAGCCGTATTTTTGAAACGGACCTCATGATGGAAGCTGAGAAACAAGTCAAGGAAATTAGAAACAGATTACAGTTGGCCAAGTCTTGACAAAAGAGTTATTACGATGCGAGGCACCGACAGATCAGTTTTGAACCTGGAGAGCACGTGTACCTCCGAGTCACTCCTATGAAAGGAGTCAAGAGATTCCAAACACGCGGGAAGTTGGCACCCAGATTTATTTGCCCCTTCCCAATTATTTCTCGAGTGGGCACTGTTGCTTACCAGTTGGAATTACCCCCGGAATTGTCAGATGTGCACGACGTGTTCCACGTCTCACAGTTGAGGCGATGCATATCCCCACCTGAGAAAAAGACAGCTGTGACCGACATAGAATTGGCAAAGGATTTAACTTATGCAGAAAGGCCGTTCAAAATTATAGATCACATGAAGAGAGTCACCCGCAGTAAAGTACGAAAGTTTTGTAAAGTCCAGTGGGAGCATGACACCGAGTCAGAATCAACCTGGGAACGAGAAGAGTTCCTACAGACATATTATCCGGAATGGTTTTCCCAAGCAACCAAATCTCGAGGATGAGATTCATTCTAATTGGGGGAGGTTTGTGACAACCTGATTTTTGCTCTCTTTTATTTGCCAAAGATTCATTTGAATTTATTTCAAACCTTGGTGTTTTTGAATCATTTCATATGGACTTAAACCACTTGGGTACCCTTGGCTTTCACCCAAGTGCCTCCCATCCATCTCAAACTATTATATATCTCTGGATCACCCCAATATACTCCATGGAATACTTTCTTATTTGAAAAATATTCATTTTTCTCCCTAAAACCCTAGCTAAATTCTTGGTGCTCCAAAGCAACCCCTATTTTTCTGGCTCCAAAAATTCTGAGAAATTCCTAAATATTCTTTGGACCGTAAGGCACATTTCGAAGCAAAAATATTGCACTACTTTTTGGAATATGTTTGCTACAGAAAATCTTATCCATTCTGGACAGAAATGGTAGTTTCTACAGCAACTACCATTTTACTTGCTCCAATCCTCCTGAAACTTCTTGTGCATATTCACCTTAGTAACTCATGACTAGCCTCCAAAGCACAGCTTCCAACTATTCACCATTTTACCACAACAAGCTCTCAAAGTTTCTGTCCAGAAACTTACCAGGCCAGTTAATCTCATTCTACTGCGTCTGGAATTAAAACAATCCTGGGTAACTTACCTATCTACCACGAACAATACGCCAGACAAGGTTTTTGGCACCAAGTCAGCCTGCAGACACGGGTTCGCGCGGTGACCACGCGTGTACACCGTGCCATGGCATGCAACCGTCGTGCTCTGGATGCCGCCAGCGCTCTATAGAGCGCATGCTCGCTTCCGAGCCTGTCCAACCGCGCCAAACCCCGCCCCCATCATCGTCCTCATCTCCACAGTCCACCCCTGGCGCTCGCCGACGCCAGAGCTCGCCGCAGCAAGCACGGGCGTGGTCCGGCCAAGAACAGTGTGGTGCGCACTGTGCTCGTCGCCATCTCCAGCGCCCCTGTGCTTGTCTCCGCATGGCCACAGCTCCCTTGTGACTTCATCTTCTTTTCCTCCCTCTCACTCACGCCATTTCGTCACCGGGCGCGGCCAGGTGTTGCCGGCGGAGCACCAATCCCCCCCTCTCGCTCGCCTATAAATAGGCCCTTCCCTAGCCAGTTCGAGCACACCACTCTACTCCCACACGACTCTAGATAGAGTAGAACCCCGTGGCCCGGCCGGGCAGGCCTCCGGCCACCGTTCCCGAGCCGAGCTCATCGGCGATCCCCCTCGGGTCGTCGAGCTAGTTCCAAGCCCTCTCCGTCCAAGGCGACTGCACCAGGGCCTCCGCCACTCTCTGATGAAGGTTCTTCGCCTAGCTGGAGCTGCTGGAGGTGCCGTAGCTCGTCGTCTTCCCCAACACCGGCAAGTCCCCTATTCTGCCTCCGCCTCCGAGCTCCATTCTGTCGCCGTCCGTCCACCTCCAGCCACCCTACGGGTACAGGCATATGCGCATCAACCTTCTCCGTCGATCTATCCTCTCCGTTTGAGCCAAGGGGCAACGTCGCCGGCGTACGCTCCAGCGAAATGACGGCCGCCTCTACCCATCTCTCTCTCTCCCTCCCACCTTACTAGCGGGGCCCGCTAGTCAGTCTCTCCACTCCCGCGTGAAGCGGTATAAGTGGTGGCGCTCGGGGTGTTTACGCCTTCGACGTCACCCCCCTATTCTTTTATTTAAAATTCTGAATTTAAATTAATTCCAGAGAACTTCAAAATGTTGTCACTTTTTTAACCATAAGTCCAACTGAATTGATTCTTTTTGCATTGTGTTCCTGGTGAAGAAATCTTGCAGCACACCGAAAATGAAACAATTTGTGCTGTATAGATTTTCTGGTGAAGTTTTGAATGAATCTTGATAATTTCTTTTTGGACTTTTATTTGTTTTGAGAAGAAGAGGCTTGTCTTGAGGATCACCACGAGGCTTGTGAGCCTCATTTGAACTCAGGCAAGCCACAACAACATTTTGCCATTACAATATTTGTGATTTTTCCAACTTGAACAAATGATTTATATTATGCATGTTAAATATTTTTGTTAAGTAGTTCTTTTGGTTGCTGTAGTTATTAGATTCAATTCACTTTACATAAGGTTGGAGTTTGGTTTTAGATAGTTAAAATAAAGTTGGGATATTGTGAATGATTATGCATACATACGCGAAGTTATTTTATTTTGCATTAAGTAATTATAATAAAATTTTGCTCACTATGTTCTAAATTTCTGGTACTATGATAAGTTGATAGAAGAGCTTCCGAGATGTTTTGAGACCCAGTATGGGTAGGTTTGTGATCACCGGAATGATCACGAGTTATATTTTGCTGAAATGAATAAGTTGGTGGTTACAATAAATTATCATGAGTAAGATAGACTGAGGTTTTATTTATGCAAAGTCATGAGCTTAGCATATTAGTGAATTTCCATTTAAGTCTGTTGCTGCATATTTAATATTGTTTAATCATCATGGTATTGTTTTGTTGTTATGATTCTATTTTGCTGTAAGCTTGCAAGTACATTCAAAGTACTCACCTCGCGTGTCATGCCAGATTTCAGGAAAGTTCCGCTGGGAAGGAGTGCCGTCTGAGTCTAGTCCGTATCCACATCGGTGTCCCTGTGAGATGGAGTTCCGCTACGACGCCGTGCCGCTGCTGCGTAGTTTATGCCCGAGGCCCCTTTTATGTTCATTAAATAATGTACATATTGTCTAGCCGCACCGTGTGTGCCGCTCGGCCTCGCTAACTGTTGTAAGGTAAAAATTTGGTCCGCTAGTATCAATAAAGCGGCTGCTTTCTGTACCAAGATGTTGTGTGTTGCCAGAAAACAAGGTCTCTGGGCTGGCAATGCAAGGTAAACCGGTCGCTCTGATCCAGTGTGCCCATATTCTACAACTTTCATATACTTTTGGCAAATTTTTATACTATTTTTTGGGACTAACATATTGATCCAGTGCCCAGTGCCAGTTCCTGTTTGTTGCATGTTTTTTGTTTTGCAGAATATCCATATCAAACGGATGCCAAACGGAATAAAAACGGACGGAGATTTTTTTGGAATATATGTGAATTTTGGGAAGCGGAACCAATGTGAGACGATGCTCGAATGGGCCACGAGGCAGGGGGCGCGCCCACCAGGGTCAGGCGCGCCCTGCGCCCTCGTGGCCACACTGTAAAGTCGTTTATGCCCTTCTTTCTCCGCAAGAAAGCTAATATCCGGATAAAAATCGTGTCAAAAAATCAGCCCAATCGGAGTTACGGATCTCCGGGAATATAAGAAACGGTGAAGGGCCAGAATCTGGGAACGCAGAAACACAGAGAGAGACAGAGAGACAGATCCAATCTCGGAGGGGCTCTCGCCCCTCCGCCTCCATGGAGGCCATGGACCAGAGGGGAAACCCTTCTCCCACCTAGGGAGAAGGTCAAGGAAGAAGAAGAAGGAGGGGGGCTCTCTCCCCCTCGCTTCCGGTGGCACCGGAGTGCCACCGGGCCCATCATCGTGTGATGGCGATCTACACCAACCCCTCTGTCATCTTCACAAACATCTCCATCACCTTCCCCCATCTATCTACAGCGGTCCACTCACCCGCAACCCGCTGTACCCTCTACTTGAACATGGTGCTTTATGCTTCATATTATTATCCAATGATGTGTTGCCATCCTACGATGTCTGAGTAGATTATCGTTGTCCTATCGGTGATTGGTGAATTGCTATGATTGATTTAAATTGCTTGTGGTTATGTTGTTGTCCTTTGGTGCCCATCATATGAGCGCGCGCGTGGATCACACCATAGGGTTAGTTGTATATTGATAGGACTACATATTGGAGGGCAAGAGTGACAGAAGCTTCAACCTAGCGTAGAAATTGGTGCATACAGGATTGAAGGGGGACCAATATATCTTAATGCTACGGTTGGGTTTTACCTTAATGAACGTTAGTAGTTGCGAATGCTTGCTAATACTTCCAATCATAAGTGCATAGAATTCCAAGTAAGGGATGACATGCCAGCAGTGGCCTCTCCCACATAAAACTTGCTATCGGTCTAGTAACGTAGTCAATTGCTTAGGGGCAATTTTGCAACTCCTACCACGACTTTTCCACACTCGCTATCACTAAATTTATTGTTTCTTTATCTTAACAGCCCCTAATTTTATTTATGTGTTCTTTATATTCTTGCAAACCTATCCAACAAAAACTACAAAGTACTTCTAGTTTCATACTTGTTCTAGGTAAAGTAAACGTCAAGCGTGCGTAGAGTTGTATCGGTGGTCGATAGAACTTGAGGGAATATTTGTTCTGCCTTTAGCTCCTCATTGGGTTCGACACTCTTACTGATATAAAGAGGCTACAATTGATCCCCTACACTTCTGGGTTATCAATGTTCTATAGGGAAACCCTAAGGGGAGGAGCACCCCTTGCCTTGGAGGGCAAGATCCCTCCCCTGGCCGATGGCCCACTCCTTGGAGGAGGGGTGATACGTCTCCAACGTATCTATAATTTATGAAGTATTCATGCCATGTTTACAACAAATTTATATGGTTTTGGTGTGATCTGAATGGAACTAACTCACACTGACGCTATTTTCAGCAGAACTACCGTGGTGTTGTTTTTCGTGCAGAAATTAAAGTTCTTGGAATGGACTAAAACTTTTTGGTGATTTTTTATGGAACAAAAGAGACCCAGGAAGCTTCGGGAGAGTACCTGAAGGCGAAGGCGGTGGTCACGATCCACCAGGGCATGGTGCCTTGTGGCCCCCCTGTGACACCTCTCTCTCTCTCTCTCTCGTGTTCTTGATTTGGCACAATCTTCATGTACCGCGAGATTTGTTGACATAGTTGGATCATATGGTGTTTTCCCCTCTCTATCTTGTTGCGATGAATTGAGTTTTTACCTTTGAGGTTCACTATTGTCGGATTGAATAATTGTTGGATTTGAGAACACTTGATGCTTGTCTTGCATATGAATACCCGTGGTGATAATGGGGTATTATATTGATTCACTTGATGTATGTTTTGGCACTCAACTCGCGGATTCCCGAGGTGGCATTGGGGTAATCTATGCATAGGGGTTGATGCATGTTTTCGTCCTACTTTTTGTGTTAGAAATCTTTGGGCACTCTTTGAAGTTCTTTGTGTTGGATTGAATATTATGAATCTGAAGTTGTTTGATGCATATCGTATAATTGACTCACGGATACTTGTGGTAACATTGGAGTTTCTAGGTGACACTAGAGTTGATTGATGTGTATCACATGGTGTTATTTTAGTACAAACTCTAGTGCCATTCGTGACACTTATAGGGATGGCTCAATAGATCGATCGGAAAAGATAACTTTGAGGTGGTTTTGTACCCTATTTTTTTTCATATTATGTTCTCTTGATAGGAACTTTGGAGTGATTCTTTGTTGCACATTAAGAGATTGTTATATGATCCAATTATGTTATCATTGTTGAGAGATTTTGCGCTAGTTAAAGTATGAACCCTAGGCCTTGTTTTCAAGCATTGCAATACTGTGTGCGCTCACTTTTACTACTTGTTACCTTGCTGTTTTTATATTTTAAGATTACAAAAACCTATATATACTATCCATACTACACTTGTATCACCATCTCTTCGCTGAACTAGTGCACCAATACAATTTGCCATTGTATTGGGTATGTTGGGGACAAAAGAGATTTCTTGTATTTGATTGCAGGGTTGTTTGAGAGAGACCATATTCATCCTACGCCTCCCACGGATTGATAAACCTTAGGTCATCCACTTTGCGGGAAAATTGCTAATGTCCTACAAAACTCTGCGCTTGAACGCCCAACACCAGTCTACAAGAATAAGTTGTGTAGTAGACATCAAGGGGAAAGGGCTGGGCGCCCCCTCCGTCACCCTTATATATAGTGGGGTTGCGCAAGGGGAGCTACACCCATCCACCCTTGGCTGCCCCTCCCTCTCGTTCCTTCTCCAGGTTCCGTCAACGCTTGGCGAAGCCCTGGCGGCGTTCTGCTGCCACCGCCACCACCACGTCGTCGTGTTGGTTCAGATATCATCTACCTCCTCTTTCTCTCTTGCTAGATGAAGAAGGAGCGGATGACACCAAACCGGATTTGTGCTAATCTCGAAGGTGTCGCACGTGTGGTGCTTGGATCGGATTGGAGCGCGACGCGAGTACGACTACGCCAACCACGATCTTTAAATTATTAACTCTTTCGGTGTACAAGGGTACGTTGACACACACTCTCCTCTTGTTGCTAGCATCTCCATAGATAGATCTTTTGGTATTTCATATGAATAATATTTTGTTTTCCATGTAACATTTCCCATCCATACGTGCTGTCGGTGTACTAAGATAGGGGTACCTTAGTACCCCAACTTGTGCACGGGCAGTAGCAGCTTCCCGTGGCAGGGCTTACCACGCGCTCGCCGAGGTCCGCTCTGGTCCCTATGAAGCCATTCAAGAACAAAGTATTCAAGTTATGAGACAAGACCCCGGCAAGAGGAGCTTGCCGGGAAGGCCGCACCAGGCTCAAGGATAACTTCTCAACACAAGACCCTGGCAAGAGGTGCTTGCCAGGAAGGCCAAAGAACGGCATCTTAAGAAGAGATATCGCGGCGCGTCATGCGCCCCGGCAGGACCCGGAGAGCGACGAGCTTCCGGGCCCGGCAAGGTCACGACCCCGGCAAGGTGCTTGCCGGGGAAGCTTATGCTGTGTGCCTGCGCTCCAGCTCATCTGGCCACGCGTCGCCCTGGGGCCCTTCCAGGGGCACGTGGCAGATGGCTGTGCAGCCTGGGGTACACGGTGGCAAGCCACGGTGACGAGGCTACCGCCGTGGCGAACGGAGACGCATGGACGGACGCTTTTGGGGCGACGGCGACGGGCATTCAATGCCCTTGTCCCCCACCGTCAGGGTTAGGTGAAGACCACTGTTCATACACTGTTCATGCACTGTTACAACCACCACCAAATTTACGTTTTTACCCTCCTCTAACGTTGACACCTGTCGGTGACCCCTTCAAACTATAAAAGGAGGCCCATGCACAACGTAGAGGGGGTTCGATCCTAGAGGCTTGACCACCCCCACGCTCGGTGTAGCTAGTACTGTAGATCTTCAAGCTCCCGAGCTCCAAGAACTCAATACAACCAAAGCAGGAGTAGGGTTTTACGCGTCCGCGCGGCCCGAACCTGGGTAAACTGCCCGCGTGTGCTCCTCGATCTGCTCTCCGTGCTCCCTCCGCTCCCTTACCGCAACGTAGAAGGGGCTCCGGTCCCATAGGTGTTCGCGGGCGGTCAGTTTCCCCAACATCTTTGGCGCGCCAGGTAGGGGGCGTCGAGGTTGCACGAACCTGATCCGGCGCTCACGCGGGCGCAACCTTCAGCAACATCTCCAGCTTCATCAACCTCATCGACTACGTCAACATGCCTCCGAAGAAGATGGCTTCGGAGGTTGGAGACCCGTCCGCGTCAATCCCACCACCACCAGAGCCGACGGTTGGTGGGGGAGACGCCGGCGGAAGGATGGATGCCGGTGGGGAGACTCACGGCGCCACCAAGTCTAAGGACAAGACGGACGACCGGGCGAACTCCAAGGCCTCGGTGTCCGTGCACGCACCACGTCCCTCTCAGGAGGTGCCAGACCAGCAGTGACGTGGTACCGGAGGTACCATACGCTTGCTGGGACGTGGCCAGACCGGCGGGTCACGGGACGCTCAAGGCCAACGTCCTGGCACGAGCAAGGCGCGGTCGCCGGGACGGGAACATGCTCCTTCTAACGTGGTTAGAAGTCCGAGCGTGTCCCGCTCCTCGCACCATTCGCCACCGTTTCCCTCCTCTCCAGCAGAAGCCCTGGCCAGGGCTCAGCTGCTCCCCGACTTCCCTCCAGCGGCGGACAAGGCCGAAGACTAGAAGGCGACGATCCAAAGCCTAATTGCCTTCGCCAACAATGACGCGCCACAGCAGCCGGCAACTTCACGGCCGCGGCAAGTCGACCAAGCGAAGGCTGACGGTGACAAGACCGCCGGGGGTGCAACTACCGTGCACTCCCCGCCGCGGAAGCAGAAATCGCCACCCCGCCGGATCAACGTCGACGACGACTCCACGGCGTCGTCGGATCCGCGGGCTCGCCGCGATCAGCGCCAAGTCCTCGACGACAGGCGGCAAGAGGACGCTCGGACTCGTATCGAGCGCCGAAGAGAAGCCAGAAGACAGTCCGATCAGCGCGCTGGGACCGCTGTCGACATGCACGCGCCCGGTGAACCAGGCAACTTGCCGTATGCGGCAGGCTGCCCTGCGTTCACCCGAGAGCTGCGGCAAGTCCAGTGGCCCAGCATGAAGAACTTTAAGCCCGACGTACCCGAAAGTTCGACGGCAAGACACACCCCTCGGAGTTCCTCAGCATCTACACCATTGCGGTGCAGGCTGCCGGGGGGCGCAACGAGAAGATTCTAGCCAACTATTTCCCGCTCGTGCTTAAGCCAAACGTCAGGTCTTGGCTTATGCACTTGCCGGAGAACTCCATCTCTTCATGGGCGGATTTGTGCCACCAATTTGTTGGCGCCTTCACGGGCGGCCACAAACCCCACGGCCAGGAGAGCGATCTCCACATCCTTGCCCAGAAGGAGGGAGAGTCCCTGCGCAAATACATCCAAAGGTTCAACCGCGTTCAACACAATATCCCCGATGTCCACCCTGCCGCGGTTATCAGCGCGTTCCACCAGAACGTGCGTAACCGCCGGATGAGGGAAGATATGGCGATGACCAAGATCCGGGATGTCAGCGAGCTTTACGCTCTGGCTGACAAATGTGGACGTGCTGAAGAGGGGAGGAGACTCCCCGGAGAGGATGCCGGTGCAGGAGGAAGCGACAGCGAGGATGCCGCCCCGGCAAGGAAAGGCCGGCGGCGGAATAACAGAAAGAAGAAGAACAAGGAGGTATTGGTTGTCGAGCAGTCCGGCAAGGAGGCTCCCGCCAAGAAGGCACAGGCTGGTGGCTCCAGCAAGGAGTCCGCCCCTGTAGCGGCAGCCGACAAGCAGGACGGCTCCGACAAGCAGTACTGCAAGATCCACCGCACCAAGGGCCATGATCTCCAGAACTTCAAGAGGGTAGAGTACCTCGTAGAGCAGCAGAAGGCTGAATACGAGCGTCGCGACAAGGAGAAGGCCCAAGGAGGCAGAGGAGAGCCCAGCAAGAAGCGGCCGTTCAATGGCCGGGGAGGACGCCGCGGCAAGGCCAAGCAGCGGCAAGGTGATAGGCCTCCCCCGGGCCGCGACAAGGATGAGGACGAAGACGACGATGAGGACATGGATGAAGGAGACAACAGCGAGCAGGAGTTCCAGAAGGCCACAGAGGTCCTGTGTGTCGACGGAGGTGCCTCTCTGCACACTTCCCACCGCCAACTAAAGCAATGGGTGCGGGAAGTGAATACAGCTGAGCCACCCGTCGAGTCACGCAGGCTGCTGAAATGGTCCGGCACGCCCATCATCTTCGACCTTGAGGATCACCCTGACCGCACAACAGCGGTCGGGTGTTTGCCGATGTTGGTTTCGCCAACTATCCGCAACCTCAAGGTCACCAAGATGTTGGTTGACGGCGGGGCCGGCCTCAACTTGATCTCCTCCGCTGTGATCAAGAAACTGCAGATCCCCGACAGCGAGCTCGGGGAAACCGGGACGTTCCAAGGAATCAACCCGGGAAGGAGCAAGCCGAAGGGGAAGATCACACTGCCAGTAACCTTTGGTGGGGAGCTCAACTTCAGGACGGAGAGGATCACGTTCGACGTTGCCGATATCCCATTGCCATACAATGGGATACTTGGCCGTCCTGCGCTCGCCAAGTTCATGGCAGCTTCCCACTATGCATACAATATGCTCAAGATGCCGGGGCCGATAAGCGTTATCTCTGTCCCCGGCGACAAGAAGGATGCGCTTATCTGCGCCGACAAGATCTACCGGGATGCGGCAGCCGCGACAGACAGCAACACACTTGCCGCTGAAGCTCCCGGGGGGAAGACCAAGACCAAGTCCGGCAAGAGTTCTGGAGCCCACTCCGGCAAACGCACCTCTTCGGAGTGCTGCGCTACCGTCAAGGACGCACCATCGAGCTCCACCGGCAAGTGCAAGAAAGGAATGACAGCTCCACCGGCAACCAAGCAGGTGTCCGCCAAGGAGGACGGCACTGGTGGTACCTTCACCATCAGTGCTATACTCAACCCCAAATAGGAAAGCGCGCTCGTTGCCTTCCTGCGGGCGAATGTCGACGTGTTCGCATGGCAACCGTCTGACATCCCCGGCGTTCCCAGGAAGGTAATTGAGCACAAGCTTGCTGTTTGTCCTCACGCGCGGCCCGTCAAGCAGAAGGTCAGGAAGGAAGCGGTGGAGCGCCAAGAGTTCATTGCCGAAGAGATTAAGAAGTTGGAAGCAGCAGGCCTGGTCAGAGGCGTACTCCATCCTACGTGGTTAGCCAATCCAGTTGTTGTGCGCAAGGCCAATGGGAAGTGGAGACTTTGTATAGACTTCACTGATGTGAATAAAGCATGTCCCAAGGATCCATTTCCCTTGCCGCGTATCGACCAGATTGTCGACTCCACCGCCGGATGTGAGTTGCTTTCATTCCTTGATGCATACTCAGGTTACCACCAGATATTCATGGCTGAGGAAGATGAAGAGAAGACTGCATTCATTACTCCATGTGGCACATATTGCTTCATACGCATGCCCTTTGGATTGAATAATGCAGGCTCAACATTTGCAAGGGTAGTACACACTGCTTTCGAGCCACAGATACACAGAAATGTAGAAGCCTACATGGATGATATAGTGGTCAAGAGCAAGAGCAAGGATACCCTGATTCAAGACCTAGAAGAAACCTTTGAGAATCTGCGCAAGATACAGCTCAAGTTGAACCCCGAGAAGTGCGTCTTCGCAGTCCCCTCCGGCAAGCTTCTCGGGTTCTTTGTGTCTCAGAGGGGGATTGAAGCTAATCCCGACAAGATAAAAGCCATCGAGCAGATTGAAGCCCCGAAGCGCGTCAAGGACGTAAGGAGACTTGCTGGTTGTGTGGCTGCCCTCAGCAGGTTCATTTCAAAGTCTGCAGAACGCGCCCTGCCTTTCTTCAAAATCTTGAAAAAGGCAGGTCCTATGAAATGGACTCCGGAAGCGGAGGCGACGCTGCAAGATTTGAAAGGATACCTGTCCTCCACTCCAATACTTGTCGCACCTAGGCCACAAGAGAAGTTGCTGCTGTACCTACCGGCAACCAATCAAGTGGTTAGTGCTACGTTAGTAGCGGAGAGGGAGGCAGATGAGGAACCCACATCCCCGGCAAGCGCATCCAGCGACAAGCAGGGGGCTTCCCCGACAAGCTCTGGCCCCGACAAGGACAAGTCTGCGCAGGAACAAGGAGAAGTGCGAAAGAAGATGGTGCAGCGCCCAGTCTATTTTGTAAGTTCCCTCTTGCAGGGGGCTAGATCAAGATACTCTGGGGTGCAGAAGTTGCTTTTCGGCCTCCTCATGGCCTCGAGAAAGCTGCGCCATTACTTCCAAGCACACGAGATAACAGTGGTCACTCGCTTTCCGTTGAAGAGGATATTGCAAAATCCAGAAGCAACAGGCAGGATTGTTGAGTGGGCACTGGAATTGTCAAGCTTTGGTCTTAAGTTCGAAAGTACTTCAACTATACAGAGCAGAGCTTTGGCAGAATTCATAGCGGAATGGACCCCAACACCAGATGAAGAAGTTCCAGAGACAAGCATCCCCGTCCAAGAAGCAAGCAAAGAGTGGATAATGTACTTCGATGGTGCCTTCTCGCTGCAAGGCGCCGGTGCTGGCGTGTTACTCATAGCGCCCACCGGAGAGCACCTCAAGTATGTTGTCCAAATGCACTTTCCCAAGGAGCAAGCGACGAACAATACTGCTGAGTATGAAGGTTTGCTTGCCGGCCTAAGAATTGCGGCCGAACTTGGGATCAAGAAGCTGATTGTGCGGGGAGATTCACAATTGGTGGTCCGACAAGTGAACAAGAGTTACCAGAGCTCTTTGATGGAAGCTTATGTCGATGAAGTGAGGAAGCTTGAAGAACACTTTGAAGGCCTGCAAATGGAGCACGTTCCAAGAGCTCAGAATGATATCGCAGATGGCCTCTCAAAGTGTGCTGCAATGAAGTTACCTGTGGAACCGGGGACCTTCATGCTCAAGCTAACTCAACCATCCGTTACACCATCAGTTGGGCAAAGCAAGAAGAGGAAGTTGGTCTCCGGCGACTACTTGCCGGCGGATCTTCCCGAAGCCGCCGCCAAGGTCCCCAAGATCAACAACACAGATGCTGAGGAACAGTCTGCTCCTGCGGACCAAAGGGTCTGTATAGTTGAAGCAGGCGTTCCCGACAAGCCTTGTCCCGGCAGGCTTGCCGGGGAACCCTCAGCTCCGGCGGAGCCGCAGGTTCTTGCCGTAGAAGCTGAGGTTCCCGCAACAGCACTGATGCCTTTAATCCTTGTTGTTGAGCCTCAGGCTCCAGCATGGGCACAACAAATTGTCCGTTTTCTTCAAACTGGAGAACTTCTTGATGAGCCAGAAGAGATAGAAAGAATAACCCGACAGTCAAGTATGTACCAGTTCGTCGACAACGAACTGTACATGAGAAGACTCAACGGTGTCAGGTTGAAGTGCATTTCCAGGGAAGATGGACAAAAGCTGTTGGCAGAGATACATGGAGGCATATGTGGCCACCACATTGGCGCAAGGGCACTTGCCGGGAAGGCGTTCCGGCAAGGGTTCTTTTGGCCAGAAGCCCTCCAAGATGCAACGGCACAAGTAACCAAGTGTGAAGCGTGCCAGTTCCATGCCAAACAGATTCACCAGCGAGCTCAAGCTCTCCAGACAATCCCTTGGTCCTGACCCTTCTCGGTCTGGGGGCTCGATATCCTCGGCCCCTTCCCCCGCGCAGTCGGGGGCTTTGAGTACTTGTACGTTGCGATCGACAAGTTCACAAAGTGGCCAGAAGTGGAACCAGCGAGAAAGGTGACGGCACAGTCAGCAGTGAGGTTCTTCAGGTCAATTGTTTGCCGTTTCGGAATCCCTAACAGGATCATCACCGACAGCGGCACATAGTTCACGAGTCGCACCTTCATGCAGTACGTCCAAGACCTTGGCGCCAAGGTCTGCTTTGCTTCTGTTGCTCACCCAAGGAGAAATGGTCAAGCAGAGAGGGCAAATGCTGAAGTGCTGCGCGGGCTCAAGACAAGAACCTTCGACAGGCTGCACAGGTGCGGAAGAAACTGGATAGAGGAGTTGCCGGCGGCTTTTTGGTCAATCAGGACGACACCAAATCGAGCCACCGGACAGACACCCTTTGCTCTTGTCTATGGAGCAGAGGCAGTTCTCCCCACGGAACTCGTATACGGGTCTCCTCGAGTGCTCGCTTACGACGAGCTTGAACAAGAGCAACTGCGGCGAATGATGCACTGCTCCTTGAGGAGGAACGTCTCCAGGCTGCTGTACGAGCTGCTCGATATTAGCAAGCCTTGCGTCGCTACCATAGCCGCAAGGTCAAGGCCAGGAGTCTCGAGGAAGGCGACCTTGTTCTTCGGCGTGTTCAGTCCGCCAAGAGCTCCAACAAGTTGACGCCGAAGTGGGAAGGCCCTTATCGGGTGAGACAAGTCACAAGGCCCGGCGTTGTCCGCCTTGAGACCGAAGAAGGCTTACCGGTGAGCAACTCCTGGAATATAGAGCATCTTCGCAAGTTTCACCCATAAGGCGCGGTTGCCGTGATCCGTTCCGGCAACCACCTTTTGTACAAGTCTTGCCGCTGTTGCATATAAACCTTTGTACCAAGCCGGGCGCAGACCCCGAGCATCAGTAAAACTTTTGTGCTTCGCACCATTTGTCATTTCATGCTGTTCCCCTTTACTTGCATGTATCATCTGACACCTTGTGCAGCACACATCCCCGGTAAGCAGTAACAAGCCGCAAGGCTCCATACTTGTATTTCCTCCTCTTTGCCTTTCTCTCTGAAACAGAAGAAGTGTTCCTCGCACACAAGTTTGCCGGGGGGGAAGGAGATAGAGGTGTGGACCAAGTGCTATTCAAGAAAGGAAAGCCTTGCCGGGAAGCAAACAACCCATAAAAGCTAAGTTGTCAGAATTTGAGCAATTCAAAATTTTAAATTTTTTTAGTTATCTTCCTTGAACAACCGCACTTTGTATGGAAAACCTGTGCGCGGAGGAACCTACCCGTGGATAGCCGCACCCTTACTTTGTTTCGAGCACGCTCAACGGCTTAAGTGAGCTGCGACAAGTGTCGCGCCCTTACTTCGTTTTCGAGTTCGCTCAGCAATCTAAGTGTGCTGCGACTAGCTACGGCAAGGTTTCTTGCCGACAAGGGCTTTGACAGCAGGCTGCTAAGAGTCCCGCACTCAGCGCTCGCAGCAAGTGTCCCTTTGCCGGCAAGTTCCCTGAAAAGCGTAGGGTGGAAAGCATACAGAGTGAAGGGACTAAGCAAGGAAGATAACACAGCATTGATTACCCAAAATAAAAGTATATATTACAAAGATAGCTTGCCGCTGTTCTAATCAACTACTGCCTATGACTTAATTGACAGCGGCGAAGGAAGCAAGGTGCCTAGTCTCTTCGATCTCCGTCGATCCTCTGGATCTTGCCCACCTTGGCTACAATGTGGGCAACTTGGGCCTTCAACGCCTCCTGGTCAGCTTCGGGCGGCAGGGTCCGGAGGACGTTGACGAGGTTGATCCCGGGGTTGCGGTAGACGATCTTCGACAACACCCGCTCCATGGTGCCCGTGCAGAGCCGGCGCGCCTCGTCGGCCAGCTGCACGGGGATCTTCTCCCGCAGCCGCGCAAGCGCCGGTGCCACTCCCCTGAAGAACAGACTCAGTTTGGCGCTGTGAGGGAGGTTCTCGTCGGGGGAGTACACGAGGTGCTCCGCCCTCAACGCCATCATCTCCATGTCGATGTTGGTGGCGGAGGCGACGAGCTCCTCAGTCCACTGCTCCACCGTCTGCTGGAAGTGGTTTTGCGATACGGCGGTGCTTTCCAGCAGGGCCCTCTCAGTGCGGAGATCGTCCTTCAGCTTCGTCTCGCGGTCCCGGGCAGCGTCAAGCGAGTCAGTAAGGGTGGAGACCTTCATCTCTAAATCAGCAATGGAGTCCCTGGCATCAGTGAGCTCTTTGCCCTTCTCGGAGAGGCAGATTTGCAGCTCCGAGTTGGTGTGAGCGTCTTTCTCCCGCGCCACGTTGAGCGCGGTGACCCTGTCTTCACTCGCCTTCAAGAACAGCTCCATCTGCGCCACCCTGGCCTCCAGATCCTTCTTGGTAGTCTCCGCGGCAGCAGCGGCGTCCCTTGCCTCCTGCAGAGCCCCGCCGATGGCTTGCTCCCGGGCGGTGAGGTCGTCCTCGTGGTTGTCGAGGTCGACCTTCCGCTGGTTGAGCTCTCCCTCCCGCTGAGATAGATCCTCGGCGGCCAGTCGCTGCTGCTCCTCGACCTCGGCCTTTTCATGGACGAATGCTTGCTGCGCCCCGGCAAGCTCTTCACGCTCCTCCGCCAAGTTCCGGAGGGCCGCCTGGTTGGCGGCACGGAGCTCCGCGGCGCGCTTCTCCAGGTCAGCACCAGCCTTGGCAGCCAGAGCTTCCCGAGACTCCAACTTCGCCTGCCTGGCCCGGTACAAGGCCAGGAGCCGGCGTAGGAGTCGCTCCTCTTCGGGCTCGTCGCTGCTGCCGGGCGCGTCGACGACCTTCAACCCGGCGGAGGCAAGAACTTCTCCGTCAAACATCTCCCCCTCCGTGGGTGCTCTTGATGAGGACGCCCACGGGACTTGGATAAAGACCCCGTTGGCGGCCTCCAGATAGACGCCCTGCCCAGCCGCGGGGGCGGAGGGGTCGGCGGCCGGTGCAGCGTCCGACGCTCCTGCGGCCTCCGGGCCAGCAGTGTGGTCGCCGGTCCCTTCCCCAGCCGCGGCGTCAGCGGTCGGGGCGGTCTCCTCGACGGCTGGCTCGTCGGCTCCAGCCATTCCCTCGGCGGTAGTGGCATTGCCGCCGTCGCCGTGCACGCCGTCCTCGGCGGTGGCCTCTGTAGGATCGAAAGTATGTCTAGAGGGGGGGTGATTAGACTACTTGACAATATAAAAAATCTGCCTTTTTATCATGCAATGTTTTTGGCAGTTTCACAATTAAGATCAATTCAAGTAACACCCTACACATGCAATTCTAGAGTATAAGCAGCGGAAAGTAAATTGCACATGTAGTAAAGAGAGGTGGAGAAGATCAAACGCAGTTTGGTGACACGGAGATTTTTGTCGTGGTTCCGATAGGTGGTGCTATCGTACATCCACGTTGATGGAGACTTCAACCCACGGAGGGTAACGGCTGCGCGAGTCCACGGAGGGCTCCACCCACGAAGGGTCCACGAAGAAGCAACCTTGTCTATTCCATCATGGCCTACGCCCACGGAGGACTAGCCTTACTCGGGGTAGATCTTCACGAAGTAGGCGATCTCCTTGCCCTTACAAACTTCTTGGTTCAACTCCACATCTCAAAGACGGAGGCTCCCAAGCGACACCTAACCAATCTAGGAGGCACCACCCTCCAAAAGGTAATAGATGGTGTTGATGATGATGAACTCCTTGCTCTTGTGCTTCAAATGATAATCTCCCCAACACTCAACTCTCCTCACTGATATGGCTATGGTGGAAGAAAAGATTGAGTGGAAAGCTACTTGGGAAGGCTAGAAATCAAGTTTCATATGGTAGGAATGGAATGACTTGATCTCAACACAAGGGTAGGTGGTTCTCTTCTCAGAAAGTGTATGGTAGGAGTGGTAGACTTTCTGATGGCTCTCTCCACGAATGAAGAGGGGGTGGAGGGGTATATATAGCCTCCACACAAAATCCAACCGTTACACACATATTTGAGCCATCTCGGTGAGACCGAAGTGAAAACTCGGTCAGACCAAAAGTTCAAATATAGTGAACGTTGGGATTTTCGGTGGGACCGAAAATACCATCTCGGTGTGTCCGAAGTGAGTCAAAGGTTGGAGCTTGCCATCTCGGTGGGACCGAAGTTGACAACTCGGATATTCCGAAGTGATGTCAATTGGTTACAGAAGGTTGGCAGTCCAGTTTCGGTGAGACCGAAACTCAAAATCGGATGGACCGAGAAATTAGGGTTTGGAAGAATAACTGAGGTGGTTCATCTCGGTGGGACTGAGTTTGCAGAATCGGTTTGTCCGAGATTACTTATGAGTGTGTTAAGTAGTGAAAGGTGCTGATAGTTGAGGGAGCTAGATCACCAAGCACTTGAGCAACCAGATCATCAACACAACCTCATCCCCTTTTAATAGTATTGGCTTTTCCTATGGACTCAATGTGATCTTTGATCACTAAACCAAAAATAGAGTCTTGAGCTTTTGCCAATGCTTGTCTTAGCATTTTGAGGGGTCCACTTCTTCAGACATTTCCATACCCATATCATCGAACTTCTCTGAAATGATTCTCAAGTAAATATTAGTTCAATGATATATATGTTGTTATTAATTACCAAAACCACCCGGGGATTAGTTGCACTTTCAATCTCCCCCTTTTTGGTAATTGATGACAACATATAGATCAAAGCTTCGACAAAAGATATAATCAATGAATAATATCGTCGCTTTGAGAAGTATGTGATAAACAAGAGCTCCCCCTAAATTTGTGCATTATTTAAAATTTGTGTTTGAATGCAAATGCACAATCGATTAGGATTATGGGTCACTCTTCCATGTCACATACATCTTGGTGGAGCGCACAAAATGATAAGAATGAATGACATGCACTCAATCACCAAGACAAGAGTAAATAGCCATACAATAATGAATAGCATATGATAAGCATTAAGCACACATTAAAGCATAGTATGACTAAGCACTCATTAAGGTAGCATCAAACGTAGTAGCAAGCACACTGAAAGTTTCGAAAGACCAAAAGAAACCAATGTATCTCAAAGAAACCGGCAAAAGAACGAAAGACGAAAGAGCACTCTCTCTCTCGAAGCCCTATGATCTATACAATTTCTCCCCCTTTGGCAACAAGTTACCACAAAGTTCGAAAAGGTATAGAGCTAAGCGTCACTGCGGGCTCTGCTGGCGGCTCCCGTCTGGGTAGATGTCGGTGTAGAAATAGCTGCATCGGCGAAGACTTCTGCTGATGTCTGCGCTGGAGGAGTGCATGCTGGAGCTGGAGTAACTGCTGGAGCTGTAGCTGGTGCTGAAGTGGTAGCCCTGGAGTCAGTCACTGGGATAGCTGCAGATCTGGATCCTCTGGGAACCTGAGCAGTCTGGCGATGAGAGTCCTGGACTAGATCATCCTGCATGAGTTCTGCTCTCTCCTGCCTTGTTTCCTCCATGTCTGCCTCGAGCTTGTTGACGGACACCTGAATCTCAGTCAGCTTCACGTCCAGAGCGTGGATCTTGTCCTCAACAATCCTCTCTAGGCTTTCCTGAGATTGCTCAATGCTGGCCAGGCGTTGTTCAATCCTCTGGGTAGCTTCAAGAATCTGTTCTCCAAAGCTCTTTGGCTTAGCTGCTGCTGCTGCTGCCTCTTTGTCAGCTTTAGCTTTCTTCGCAGCTTCGATTTTGGCCTGTCCTTCAACTGAGGTTGGATCTTCCTCATCCATCACAACTACATTGTCCTCATGCTCTGGCTGCAGTGGCAAGTGCTTCCTATCCAACATGAATTTGCCCGTGCCAAACTTGGCATTGATGAGCATCTGAATCTGCGGGGCAAACCCACACGACCGCTTCTGGTCAGCTGCAGTCCTCTTAATGGTCTCTACCATTAAGTCCATCACCTTGAAAGGTGCCTTCTCATCGAGAATGTGCAGCATGTTGATAGAATAGCCTCGAATCATGCGGTGGTCTCCAGACTTGGGCATCAAGGTATGCCTCAAAATAGTGTTAGTGGTGGTCAGACCTGCCTAGAGATAGTACACTGAGCCAAGCTTCCATCCTTCCAAATCAGCAGCCGGGATCTCCTTGTACATGTTCTTCATGGAATCATGACTCTTCTTAGGAATCCCATAGACATCAATGTCGTCCTCTCTCTGTACTGGAGCATTCAGAAGTTCTGCCCATTCTTCAACAGACGAAGAAAACCTTTGACCTTCAGTCATCCAGGTGATCTTGCCATCAGGATAGAAGTGGGCTGTGGCGTAGAACTGCATGATCATCTCGTCATTCCAAGCTGTCAGCTCTTGACCCACAAAATCAGCAACTCCACATGCAGTAAAGCTCTCATGCACATGGGGAAAGAAGTCTCGGTGCTCTTCACTGTCAATGTACTTCCAGTCAACATACCTGGTGTCAGCAACAATGGGCTTCTTATCCATCAGCACGGTCTCATAGAAATCCTGCTGCTCTCTGGTATGGAATCTGGGGTCCACAGCAGTCCTTCTCCTTACGGCATATGGATCAGACTGTCTCCATAGCCTGAGACCTTTATCCTTCCTTGCCTTCATGTCCTCAGCTTGAGGATGAGCATCATTGTGGAGTGGCAACTTAGGACGGAGCTTAAGCAACACATGCTCTTCATCTGATTCAGACGGTGGCATCTCACCTTTGTTCTTCTCAGAAGCTGAAATGCTCCTGGTTGTTCTCTTGGGCTTGGCTGGAGCTGCCTTTGCTTGAGCAGGCTTCTTGGGCTTAGAGGAGGCTTGAGCCCGAATAGCATCACCCATGAACTTAGCTTTCTGAGGAGGAGGCTGGGGTGCATCTTCTTCTTCTTCTTCTTCTTCAGCAGCATCAACATGAGGTTCAGCATATACTACCCTCTTCCTCTTGGAAGTTTTCTTCACCTTACTTGGAGCTGGCTCTTCCAAGTTGAGCTTCTTTGCAACAGCTGACTGCTTTACTTTGCTTGTGCCTTTCCTCGACTGCTGCCCTTGGTGCTCTTTGGCAACCACATTCCTCTTTGGCTTGGAGGTAACTTCCTCAGCAACGAAGTCAGAGTCTTCATCATCAGAATTTCTCTTCTTCCTGGTTCTGGTGGCTGCAGGAGGCAAACCACTAGGGGTGCTCCTCTCACCATCATCACTGGAGCTGCTAGACTCAGGACTTGTATCTGCCTCTAGAATCTCAGCAAAAGGAGACTCAGACCTATTCTGGCTGTCACTGACATCTGACATGGCTGATAACCTGTGAAAAGATAAGGTATAGGCAGAGTAGAAGAGTTATCACAACTGCAGAGGTTTTTGCAAAAAAAAAATGAGTTTAAAACTTAGTTTTGAGTTTTCACAGAATGTATTTCGGTCAAACCGATTTTAAGTTTCGGTGAAACCGAAGTGTATACAGAGGCCTACACACCACTTTCGGTCAGACCGAAATGGGTTTCGGTCCTACCGATAACCTAGGGTTTCACTGAAACTAAGTTTCGGTCATTCCGATTTGCACAACTCGGTTAGACCGAATGATGCAGTGCAATGGCCAGAGGCCAAATCGGTCATTCCGAGTTTCAAAATCGGCTTCACCGAGATGCGTTCCGTGGAAACCTAAACCTAAGAATTTCGCTCAAAACAAGAGGATCTGATCTAATGTATAGGGAATATCTCAAACGTGGACAGATTCATGGCAAACCATTCGTGCAAGAGTCAGATGGGGAGCACGAAAGGGATCGGGACTCACCCTAACTTGGTGGAGTCCCTCTACGGCGGCAACGGCGCGGAGAGGATTACCGTTGACGGCGGCGGAGACCTGCGGCGAGGGCGCACAGGCGACGACGGCGACGATCCGTAGACCAGGGCGACGGCAGCAGGGGACTTGGGGGCGAACGGTTTGAAGAGTTAAATCGCGCGCAGCCCTCAGATATATATAACCCCATGCTGTCGGTGGGACCGAGTTGAAAAACTCGGTGTCACCGAAATGTATAACTGCTGTGCAGTTACGCATATCGGTCAGACCGAGATTTTGAACTCGGTTTCACCGAGATGAAACCTAGATCAGTCTAAGCGTTTCGGTTGGACCGAGATGGAAAAGCCGGTCAGACCGAAATGGACTTAGAAGGTTTTGGAAGTCAGCCTTAGACGGATCGGTGGCTCCGAGTGCTCCTCACTCGGAGAGTCCGAAAAAGACTTGTTCAAAGTTGTGATATGAGCATGAATAGAATTTGAGACAAGAAAGCATAGATAGCTAGGGAAGGTGCTTAGGCATTCTTGTCCATCCATTTGGCCAGAAAAGAAAATCAAAACAATCAAAACAACAAATGGATGTCCTTGAATGGATAAAATCATGCATTCAACATGCTCACACAATAAGATAGCAACTGAAATATGTGTCAAACATGCACAACCAACACTCTAGCTACTAGCACACAATTTGTCGATGACTAGGTCATCTATATATGAGTATATTGACTTAGGAGCCAAATGAGAACATTTGATCATAGGTCATACTCATCGTTTAAGCACAAGTGGGGTTACCACTTTTACATAAAGCATTTATGTGTTCACATCATTTGGAGATGCTTTAGCTCAATTTTTAGAGCAAAGCTCCCCCTAGATGTGAGAACCCCTTTTAAAGGGTCAAACTAACCTTGGGTTGTCGTAGAAGACTTCATGTAGATGTTGAAGATGTGGATGCTCAATGTTGATGTAGATCATCAAGAGTTGGGAGCTATCCTTTGGATTAGGGCACTTTCAAAACCTACATGGGTTAGTCCCACAAGGAACAAACAAGAATATCCATAGACATAGATTGAAGTTCACAAAAGATGATGTCCATGAAAGCAATGATTACCTTGTCCCTTGACTTACCAACAAGAGGGTTTGTGACTCCATGAACTAGTGCATGATGTGAAAGTTGATTGCACAAGTTCTTGCCAAAATGAATATGAGTGAAGTTTGTTGGCGGAGTCACCCTCAAGAACCTTCTAGTTCTTCTTCTTTGGGATCCACATCATCTTGATGGGAATCCTTGGGGTTGTAGTTGAGCTTGACGAAGTAGAACTTGATGTGTCCTTGGGAACCCACTTGACCATGGCTTGAGGTGCTTCAATGAATGCATCAATCTCCTCTTGAAGCTTGTCCTTGGCCTTTAGCTTGTGGTCTTGTGGTGGAAGGTCATCTTGAGCTTGTTCCACATTGGAAGAAGTAGGATCATACTTCTCCTTTTGTGAAACAAACTGTGGAGTAGGGTATTGACCTTCTTCCCACTCAACTCCTTCGGCGTTGAACTTTCGCTCAAAACCAATCCCTTGATTCTTCCGGTGCCTTCCTTGTTTGCGAACAATTTCCTCAAAGTTCTTGCTTCCGGCAAGACTCTTGTAGACACCTTTCTCTATGATTTCCTTCAATAAGCTATTTTCTTGCTCAAGTGTAACTTGGCTTGAAACATTGTTAGTGGAATCAAGAGAACTACTAGAAGTAACAATATTGGATTTAACATTATTGTTACTACTAGAGGAAGAATTTTTCTTATGCTTGTCATGCTTAGTCTTAATAGGTGGCAAGAAATTAGACAAGAGAAGTCGTTTGGCAAGATATGAAGAACTCTTCTTTCGAAGATCGTCATTGATCGCTTTTAGAAACTCATGTTCTTGCTCTAGAGTGAGCTTCTCGAAGCGTAGCTTCTCATGAGATCTTAGGAGCTCTCTATGATCTTCTTGAGTTGTTTCATGAGCTAACTTAAGAGTGTTTAGTTCTTTAGTTAGACGCTCAATCTCCTTCATAGCATTGTCATTCGACTCTTCTCGACTATAAAGACTACTAGCATTTTCATCATTACTAAGCTCACTAGATTTATCATGCAAGAGCTCATCTTCACCAAGCAAGTCATCCTCATCACTATCAAAGTCAATGAATTCAGGGTGTGTTACCTTGGGGCCTTTAGCCATGAAGCATCTTCCAATTCCCTCATTTGGTGAATCAAATAAGTCGTAGGAGTTGGAGTTGGAGGATACGAGAGCAAGACCGGCAACACCTTCATCTTGACTGTAGTCGGAGTCGGAGTGATAGCTTCCATCGAATTGATTGTCGGAGTCGGAGCCGGAGACCCATTCACCTACATGAGCTTGATG
Organism: Secale cereale; assembly: GCA_902687465.1. Taxonomy (NCBI): domain Eukaryota; kingdom Viridiplantae; phylum Streptophyta; class Magnoliopsida; order Poales; family Poaceae; genus Secale; species Secale cereale. The sequence continues at coordinate 933,238,225 of LR738711.1, read as the reverse complement.
TCTTCTTCTTGTGTAGCTCCTTGATGACTTGTCTTTCCTCTCCGAATCCTTGCTTCTCCGAGAGGGTCTTCGTTCATAACGATCATCTCTACTCCTTCTCTCTCTCTCCGAGGTGACTCATCTCTTGATCTAGACTTTGAGCTTCTTTCTTTGCCTCTATTCTTGTAAAACTTGTTGAAGTTCTTAACCATTAGGCTTATCTCTTCATTGGAAATTAGCTTGTCACTTGAGGTGGTGGGAGCATCACTTGTAGCTTTGTAAGCGCCACTTGACTTGTTGTGAAGCTCTTCCTTATCCTTAAGTGTCATCTCATGAGCAACAATTCTTCCAATGACTTCAGTTGGCTTGAGGGTCTTGTAGTTTGGCATCATTTGGATCAAAGTGCACACGGTGTCATATTTTCCATCCAAAGCTCTTAGAATCTTCTTGATGATGAATCGGTCGGTCATTTCTTCGCTTCCTAAGCCGGCAATCTCATTTGTGATGAGAGCAAGCCTAGAGTACATTTCAGCGACTCCTTCACCATCCTTCATCTTGAACTTGTCAAGTTGACCTTGAAGAATATCTAGCTTTGATTCCTTCATAGATTCAGTACCTTCGTGCATTTCAACCAAAGTATCCCAAATCTCTTTAGCATTCTCAAGACGGCTGATTTTGTTGAACTCCTCGGGACACAAAGCATTGAAGAGAATGTCACAAGCTTGAGCATTGTTTTGCAACATCCGCAACTCTTCCGGTGTAGCTTCGCGATCCGGAACTTTTCCTTCTTCGAAGAAATCACCTTGCATACCAACACAAATAATGCCCCATGCGGCTGGGTTATGACCAAGAATATGCATTTTCATTTTATGCTTCCAACTAGCAAAATTTGTACCATCAAAGTAAGGACCTCTACGATAATTACCCTCACTAGACGCCATACTCTCCTAGGTTGTGAAACCAAGCTTATGGAGTCCAATGCAATGGAAACCAAAACAATGGAGACCAATGCTCTGATACCACTTGTAGGATCGAAAGTATGTCTAGAGGGGGGGTGATTAGACTACTTGACAATATAAAAAATCTGCCTTTTTATCATGCAATGTTTTTGGCAGTTTCACAATTAAGATCAATTCAAGTAACACCCTACACATGCAATTCTAGAGTATAAGCAGCGGAAAGTAAATTGCACATGTAGTAAAGAGAGGTGGAGAAGATCAAACGCAGTTTGGTGACACGGAGATTTTTGTCGTGGTTCCGATAGGTGGTGCTATCGTACATCCACGTTGATGGAGACTTCAACCCACGGAGGGTAACGGCTGCGCGAGTCCACGGAGGGCTCCACCCACGAAGGGTCCACGAAGAAGCAACCTTGTCTATTCCATCATGGCCTACGCCCACGGAGGACTAGCCTTACTCGGGGTAGATCTTCACGAAGTAGGCGATCTCCTTGCCCTTACAAACTTCTTGGTTCAACTCCACATCTCAAAGACGGAGGCTCCCAAGCGACACCTAACCAATCTAGGAGGCACCACCCTCCAAAAGGTAATAGATGGTGTTGATGATGATGAACTCCTTGCTCTTGTGCTTCAAATGATAATCTCCCCAACACTCAACTCTCCTCACTGATATGGCTGTGGTGGAAGAAAAGATTGAGTGGAAAGCAACTTGGGAAGGCTAGAAATCAAGTTTCATATGGTAGGAATGGAATGACTTGATCTCAACACAAGGGTAGGTGGTTCTCTTCTCAGAAAGTGTATGGTAGGAGTGGTAGACTTTCTGATGGCTCTCTCCACGAATGAAGAGGGGGTGGAGGGGTATATATAGCCTCCACACAAAATCCAACCGTTACACACATATTTGAGCCATCTCGGTGAGACCGAAGTGAAAACTCGGTCAGACCGAAAGTTCAAATATAGTGAACGTTGGGATTTTCGGTGGGACCGAAAATACCATCTCGGTGTGTCCGAAGTGAGTCAAAGGTTGGAGCTTGCCATCTCGGTGGGACCGAAGTTGACAACTCGGATATTCCGAAGTGATGTCAATTGGTTACAGAAGGTTGGCAGTCCAGTTTCGGTGAGACCGAAACTCAAAATCGGATGGACCGAGAAATTAGGGTTTGGAAGAATAACTGAGGTGGTTCATCTCGGTGGGACTGAGTTTGCAGAATCGGTTTGTCCGAGATTACTTATGAGTGTGTTAAGTAGTGAAAGGTGCTGATAGTTGAGGGAGCTAGATCACCAAGCACTTGAGCAACCAGATCATCAACACAACCTCATCCCCTTTTAATAGTATTGGCTTTTCCTATGGACTCAATGTGATCTTTGATCACTAAACCAAAAATAGAGTCTTGAGCTTTTGCCAATGCTTGTCTTAGCATTTTGAGGGGTCCACTTCTTCAGACATTTCCATACCCATATCATCGAACTTCTCTGAAATGATTCTCAAGTAAATATTAGTTCAATGATATATATGTTGTTATTAATTACCAAAACCACCCGGGGATTAGTTGCACTTTCAGCCTCCGTCTCCATCAGCTCCGGGGCGGGTGGATCTAGCAGAAGAAAAAGAAAAGAAAGATTTGTCAAGCAAATATCCAAAAAAGATGAATCCAAGAAGAAGAAAGTACAAGGGTTTACCTGCGCGGGCCTCTTCGATGACGGGGTCCCTCGCCGGGGAGCTCTCCCTTGGCGGCGTAGTAGTGGCCCCTGCTGGCGGAGGGCCGCTGGCGCCCTCCCTTGGCGGGGTGCTCACCCTTGTCGAGCTGCTCGCCCTTGGCGGGGTACTCGCCCTCGGCGGAGTACCCGTCCTTGGCGGAGTGCTGTCCCTTGCCGGGGAGCTCATCCTTGGCGGGGAGGGTGGAGCAAGCAGCTCTTCGGGGGCGACCTACTGACGCTCCTGCGGCTGCGGCTCCACTTCTGAACAAGACAACAAGACATCAGTAAGAATAACAAGCTCAAGCGCGCCCATCAAGCGGAAAAGAGAACACAAGGACTTACGCTGGGGGCTGCGCTGGGGGCTGTTCCCCGGAGCAACAGGTCGGTCCGGCAAGTTTGCCGCTGGCGCATCCTCCGTCACTGCGGCGGGCTCGTCGTCCTCGATATTAACCACAGGGATCTTGGCCCTCTTCGCCATCCTCTGGGTCAAGGTCCTGGAAACCAAACGGGGTCAGAACTAAGCAAAAAGCAATCAAGACAAAATCAAAGGAAATTGCAAGTACTTACTCTTCCTCTTCTTCATCGGAGCTGAGGGCGGAGAAGTCAAATCCCGCCTCGTGAGCTCTAGCGCGAGGAGCTGGAGGAGAAGGCTCCCTCGGGCGCTTGGCGGGCTCCGGGGCTGTGGGCTGTGAAGACGCAGCACCGGTCGTCGCCGAGGACCGAGGGACTGAAGGAGCACCAGAGCCGCTCCGGGAAGATCCCCCTCCGCTTGTCGCTCGGGCTCGGGGCGCCTCCTTGGCGACCTCGCTCGTCGTGGTGGCGCGCGTCGCACGGCGCTTCGGCTGCTGTCGAGGCGCCTGCGGCCTCGTCGTCTCGGCGGCCTTGCGGAGGCGCTTCTTCTGCTGTGGCGGAGGACTTGGTGGCGGCGGCGAGTTCTCCGAGGATGATGAGGCGTCGTCGTCAAGATTCAGAGACCCGCCAGAGTCTTCGTCAGAATCTCCGGACTCGGCGTCCTCCTCCTCCTCGGCGGGCCCGCTGGACTCGGTACCCTGCCCGGCGGCCTCGCTCGCCCCGGCAGCCTCGCTCGCCCCGGCAAGCTTCCCGGAAGGCTCCCCGGCGAACTCCTCGGGCGCAATCTTCAGCAGCTTGAGGATTTCCGCCTCCTCGGCTTGGCTCACCGCGTCCGCTGCCTCTGCTTCGTCCACGGTGTATCCAAATTCACCTGCGGCCGCAGCTGCGGCGGCCTCCTCCATTCTGGAAGCAATGTATGCCACATCCCGGTCGGTGGTCTCCCGGGTGAGGCCCTTCTTCTCTTCGGCGTTGCGGGGCTTTTCGACCAAGTTGTCGAAGAAGGCTTGCACAGTCTCCGCTGAAGGCACCAGCCAAGTGGGGACGACCCCGTGGGAGTCACACTCGGGCATCACCGCGCGTATGGCACTGAGGGCAGTGTTGTTGCACAACGGCACCACTCCCCGGGATGGTCTGAACCACTCCGGGTGGTTGGGGTCATGCTTAAACAGCTCCCGGACCATCCCCTTCAGCTCCAGGACAGTGAAATTATAGTTCAGCCCGGGGCGCAGCCTCATACGATCTGCCGCATTGCCGAACTCCCAGGCAGGCCTCTTCCTTTCCTGCAGGGGAGCAATGCGGCGGCGAAGGAAATCGGCCCCAACTTCACCTACAGTCAGGTTGGCGGCCCGGAGGCGAAGAATCCTAGTCAAGGCGATCTCAAGCTTGTCGTCCTCCGGGGCCAACTCACTCCAATCCTTGCCGCGCACTATTGCTGTCTGGCGCGGCGAGGTAAACGGCTGTGGCTCCTCTTCCAGGACCCAGCACCAGTCAGCTCTCCACTCTTCCCACTTGCCGCGAAGCTCTCCTTTCAAGTACGCCTCCTTCTTGTTCAACCTAAAGATCCAGGAGATGCCGCCGGAGAGTGGGGATCCGGACTCTACTCTAGGCGTGAAGAAATGGCGGAAAAGAGCTACATTTGGGTGGACCCCGACAAAGTTTTCGCACAGATGTGCGAAAACAGCCATCGTAAGGACGGCGTTGGGGTGAAATCTAGGAGGTGGAGGCCGTACGTGTTCATCACATCACAGAAGAACTCCGAGTACGGAGGGCAGAGACCGCAATGGAAGAATGCAGCGAAGTAGAAGTAACCTCCCGGGAACATGTCGACGGCAACGGCGGGGAAGACTCTGGTGCGGGGATGAGCCTTCGTCTCCCTTGCCCAGAACAAGTAATACTTGTCCCGCAGCTCCCTCGCGCCGAGCCTCGACGGGAAGACCACCCTCTTTCTCCGCATGGCTGCCAGCTTCGCCGCCTGCTCAGACTTCTCCTTCTTCGCCTTGTCGTTCTTCGCCTTGTCGCTTTTCGGAGCCATGGCGGGGGCGGCGAGGAGGGAGGCAAGGGGGTCGACGGCGCCGCGGATGCTGGAGACGGCGGAGGAAGGGAGGAGCCCGGCTCTCTGTCGACCTGAGGGGAGGCAGAGAGCGGCGGGGGTTTCTGGAGATTCAAGACAGAATGAAGGCGATGGGGGGAAACTGCCCCTGCTTCCTCTGCTTTTAAGGGGGGAAGTGGGGGATGTTCCGCATTTCCCATTAAAGAACAGGCCACGATCTCTCCCACGACGCCGCAATCGACGCGTGCCGTTAGGGAGGGATGCGGCGGATACGGAGAGGGATACGGCTTGCCGTGGGCCGCGTGTGCCCGTGCACTGTCTTGGGCCTGGCCCAACAGCGCTCGGCACCGTGTGTGGCCCAGGCCCGGGGGCTCCTGTCGGTGTACTAAGATAGGGGTACCTTAGTACCCCAACTTGTGCACGGGCAGTAGCAGCTTCCCGTGGCAGGGCTTACCACGCACTCGCCGAGGTCCGCTCTGGTCCCTATGAAGCCATTCAAGAACAAAGTATTCAAGTTATGAGACAAGACCCCGGCAAGAGGAGCTTGCCGGGAAGGCCGCACCAGGCTCAAGGATAACTTCTCAACACAAGACCCTGGCAAGAGGTGCTTGCCAGGAAGGCCAAAGAACGGCATCTTAAGAAGAGATATCGCGGCGCGTCATGCGCCCCGGCAGGACACGGAGAGCGACGAGCTTCCGGGCCCGGCAAGGTCACGACCCCGGCAAGGTGCTTGCCGGGGAAGCTTATGCTGTGTGCCTGCGCTCCAGCTCATCTGGCCACGCGTCGCCCTGGGGCCCTTCCAGGGGTACGTGGCAGATGGCTGTGCAGCCTGGGGTACACGGTGGCAAGCCGCGGTGACGAGGCTACCGCCGTGGCGAACGGAGACGCATGGACGGACGCTTTTGGGGCGACGGCGACGGGCATTCAATGCCCTTGTCCCCCACCGTCAGGGTTAGGTGAAGACACTGTTCATACACTGTTCATGCACTGTTACAACCACCACCAAATTTACGTTTTTACCCTCCTCTAACGTTGACACCTGTCGGTGACCCCTTCAAACTATAAAAGGAGGCCCATGCACAAAGTAGAGGGGGTTCGATCCCAGAGGCTTGACCACCCCCACGCTCGGTGTAGCTAGTACTGTAGATCTTCAAGCTCCCGAGCTCCAAGAACTCAATACAACCAAAGCAGGAGTAGGGTTTTACGCGTCCGCACGGCCCGAACCTGGGTAAACTGCCCGCGTGTGCTCCTCGATCTGCTCTCCGTGCTCCCTCCGCTCCCTTACCGCAACGTAGAAGGGGCTCCGGTCCCATAGGTGTTCGCGGGCGGTCAGTTTCCCCGACACGTGCCTTGCAACTCCTCCTGTCATGGAGTAAGGACACCACGAGATTAAACCCACTACTAGGCACCACTCCCTCTGGAGATCTACTCATCTAATTGGCCAAAGAAAACTCATAGATGGAAAGCATAGATAGCTATAAAATCACACATAAATAAATCTCACAAAAGACTCAAGTAGTTTCAATGAATAATATGATCTTTACCCACAATTCATCGGATCCCAACAAACACATCGCGAGAATTACATCGAATAGATCTCAGCGGTGATCATTGTATAGAAGATCAAAAAAGAGATAAAGAAAGCCATCTAGCTACAGCTATGGACCCGTAGGTCCTGAAGGAACTACTCACACATCAACATGGAGGCAGCAAGGTCGATGAATATTGTCTCCCTAGCGGTTTACCCCTCCGGTGGACCAAAGTAACTGCTCAACATCAATTCGCTGAGCCATAAGGCAATGTAGAGGTCCTCCATGGTAGGCCTAGCGACATGATGCAACTCCATCAGCGGCTTCATCTAGTTACTGAGGAGTCGCCGATGCGATGCCACTTGAAATTGTGTCCAGAATATCTTCTGATCGGCAGCATCCTCGTGCCTATTGAAGTACTGGCACACATCTGTCACACTCCTCGGCATGTCCGCAAAGGCACCTGATACATGCCAGATTTGTGTCAGCCCGGTGAAGTGGCCACCACCGAAGACATGCTGCATTAAAAATGGCTTACCATCGGCTATCTTCGAAACTTACAGGAGCTCTTCTCGGTCCGCCCTCGCCTGAACCTGGGCCTCTTTGTGTGCTAGCTGGAGCCTTTGGTATTGGTGGCATCCTTATCCTTGTTAGCTCACATGGTGTCACACTCCGCGTACATACCCTTTAAGTCCTTCTCCACCTCTAATATCCGACCTTGGTTTTTCCTCCAAGCATGTCGCTCTTCGGCAAGCTCG
>LR738711.1:933205002-933230849 GCA_902687465.1 Secale cereale | reverse complement strand
CTTGGTCACGGTAGCTAAAACAACAAAACCATGCACATATATTAGTACTTGAGTTATTTTAACAACGAATAAAGCTATGTTATCGGCTTCCTTTTTTACATTGCGCTTTATCCATCTGCTCCTTGTCGGAGTATTCTCGCGACAGATGCTAGGGGGTGGCTTATCATGGTGTGGGAGAGGAGTACGTCGTTGGGATCTAGAAGCGGGGTTGGGCGAGATCTCAATCGTACACGAGTCTTACCCAGGTTTGGGGCTCTCCGTGGAGATAACACCCCTAGTCCTGCTCTGCGGGGTCTCCGCATGATCACTATGAATCACAAGTGTACAAATGTGCTCCTAGAGCTGTATTGCTAGAGGAGGAAGAAGGGCGGGGCTTAGCTCTCTTTCTCCTAGCTATGGGGTGGATTGATGGAATGCCGAGCTCAACACTTTGCATGGGTGATCCTGGGGGGTTTATATAGGCCTACCCCCTAGGGGTACAATGGTAGGTCTCGAACGTTAGTGTCTTCGGTCGTCGGGTTCTCCGCCGGTTACTGGGCCCCGCCTCTGGTGGACCCCGCCGGCTGCCGAGAATCTGGCCGACACGTAGGGCCCACCGCCTGCGGGCCACGCCGATTGCCTTTTTACTGTAGCACCGTCCTTGCTGAGGAGGGCGGTGTCACAGTATGCGTGGCTACAGTATTGCGTTGTGGCGGAGGATGTCCGCCTGGTCAAAGTACAATGTAGCCATGCCTCCCCGTATCTCGGGAGGTACAGACATCACTGTTGCCATGCTTTGCCTTGATCACGTCGGTTGGCTCAGACTCCAAGGGGGAGGAGGCTGGCTGCTAGGTGTCGGCCCGGTCTGGAGGCCGCCTGCCAGGGACATGCCGCTTCCTGGAAAGCGGCCAAGGTACCAGCCGTATGGCCCAGTCGGCCTGAGTGGCTGGGCCAGTTCCAAAGTCTTAAAATGTTCTTGGGTGCGGATGAGGCTACTCGGAGTACATAACCCCGACAGTAGTCCCCAAAGCTGGTGACGTGCCACGGCTCGGCGCCGAGGCGTCTCAACAGCTTCCTCCTCTGGGAGATCTGTCATCTTTTATTAGTCCGTCTGCCAGGACCCGACCAGGGTTAAGCCGGCCGCCTGGTGAATTTGAATCGTCGAGGCAGGCGCCGAGTGGTGCTCCATCGGATGGCACGGTTGCCGTCCATTAGACACCAGCCACGCGTCGCGAGCAGGCCAGACCGGCCTGCCAGCCCACGCACGCGACGGGACATCATCGCAGGCCTGGGCCCGCCGCTACAGGGCCTCGGCACGCGCACGGATCCGCTGTGGCTGAGGCGGGTTGTTGCCCTTCCTTAGCAGAATAACTGCTTGCAGATTGTGCATGGAGGTGTGGGGTATGGGCGCAGTGAATCCCCACGCCCCCATGATACGTCTCCAACGTATCTACTTTTCCAAACACTTTTGCCCTTGTTTTGGACTCTAACTTGCATGATTTGAATGGAACTAACCCGGACTGATGCTGTTTTCAGCAGAATTGCCATGGTGTTGTTTTTGTGCAGAAATAAAAAGTTCTCGGAATGACCTGAAAATCCACGGAGAATTATTTCCGAATATATAAAAAATACCTATGGAAAGATCTACGTCAGGGTGCCCACAACCTGTCCACGAGGGTGGGGGCGCGCCCCCTTCCCCTGGGCGCGCCCCCTGCCTCGTGCCCCCCTGATGCTCCACCGACGTACCCTCGGACTCCGTATATTCACTTTCGGGGAGAAAAAATTCAGGGAGAAAGAATTATCACGTTTTACAATACGGAGCCGCCGCCAAGCCCTAATCTCTCTCGGGAGGGCTGATCTAGAGTTCGTTCGGGGCTCCGGAGAGTGGAGATCGTCGCCATCGTCATCATCAACCTTCCTCCATCACCAATTCCATGATGCTCGCCGCCGTGTGTGAGTAATTCCATCGTAGGCTTGCTGGACTGTGATGGGTTGGATGAGATTTACCATGTAATCGAGTTAGTTTTGTTAGGGTTTGATCCCTAGTATCCACTATGTTCTAAGATTGATGTTGCTATGACTTTGCTATGCTTAATGCTTGTCACTAGGGCCCGAGTGCCTTGATTTCAGATCTGAACCTATTATGTTCTCATGAATATATGTGTGTTCTTGATCCTATCTTGCAAGTCTATAGTCACCTACTATGTGTTATGATCCGACAACCCCAAAGTGACAATAATCGGGACCACTCCCGGTGATGACCGTAGTTTGAGGAGTTCATGTATTCACTATGTGTTAATGCTTTGGTCCGGTACTCTATTAAAAGGAGGCCTTAATGTCCCTTAGTTTCCAATAGGATCCCGCTGCCACGGGAGGGTAGGACAACAGATGTCATGCAAGTTCTTTTCCATAAGCACGTATGACTATATTTGGAATACATGCCTACATTACATTGATGAGATGGAGCTAGTTCTGTGTCACCCTAGGTTATAACTTTTACATGATGAATTGCATCCGACATAATTCCCCATCACTGATCCAAAGCCTACGAGCTTTTCACATATTGCTTGTTGCTTATTTATTTTCCCATTGCTACTATTACAAAAACTACAAAAACACTATCATTACTTTTATTGCCGCTACCACTATTATCATATTACTTTGCTACTAAACTACCTTGCCGTAGATACTAAGTTTACAGGTGTGGTTGAATTGACAACTCAACTGCTAATACTTAAGAGTATTCTTTGGCTCCCCTTGTGTCGAATCAATAAATTTGGGTTGAATACTTTACCCTCGAAAACTGTTGCAATCCCCTACACTTGTGGGTTATCACCCCATGCCTCGCCTCTTCGTCTCCGCTGCCGGCTCCATATAAATAGGATGAAGGGGGCGCAACAGAGTGCACGTGTGGCCCTCCACTCTCCATCTCCTCTGCCCCTTGCCTCTTCTCTCTTGCCGTTGCCGCGTTGTCGCACCGCTCCGCCGCCAAAGGGCCGTCGCGGCCAGCCGCTGCTCGTCTTCGCCGCGCCACCGCGACCTCGCCGCCACCCGACCTCGAACCATGGCACGAGGCGAGTGGGATGGGTCCAATGTTCATGAAGACCACATCGAGTTCCTCCCCGCGATGCGGAGGATGCCCAATGAAGCGTGCGTGGGGAGGATGCCCAATGAAGCCTTCCAAGCAAGCAGGAGATCTCGCCGGCGATAGAGGCCGGTGAGTTCGTCGTCTTCTGCAGCCACTTCATCTGCGGCTTTGGCATGCCGGTGAGTGGTTTCTTCCGCGATTTCTTGGAGTTCTACCGGCTCCAGCCTCACCACCTCACGCCGAACACGATAGTCCTTCTCTCCGCCTTCGTCGCCCTCTGCGAGGGTTACTTTGGCATCCTGCCCACACTCGAGTTGTGGGGCAGGTTCTTCTACCCCAAACTTGGCACCACTTCCAAGGGTGAGCCGGCCCAGTGCGGCGCTTGCGTCGCTGTGCGGCGTACCGGTGGCGGGGTCCAGTTCCCCGCCATCATCATACACGAGTCGGCGAAGCTCTAACAGAAGTCATACTTCTACGTCCGCAACACCGACCCAGTGCGCGACTACATCAACCTGCCGGTTTTCACGCCCTGCCCGCCTCCTGGAGATCGGAGCAACTAGGGTCAACAACCCGACAAGCCACTGCTGGCTGCCGCCGAAATCACCCTCAGCCGACTCCAGGAGATGACGGAGTCGGAGGGGCTCCAGCCGGCGGACCTACTGGCCGCCTTCGTTCACCTCCGAGTGTCGTCGCTCCAGTTTCGGCTGCACCCGATGTGCGACATGAGCGGTCGTCGGGACCCTTGCCGGATGTAGACAAAGGTCCTGCCAACTGTTGAGGTCATCCGGCACGTCAACCACTTATCCAACCACCAGCTCGACGAATAGGAGTGGGTCTTCGGCAAGCCGCCGTACAGCCGTGCTGACCGTCCACCTGCGGTGAGTGTCTGACTTCTTTTCTTTTGATGCGCCGTGTGCTTTCGTCCGCCTTGACCAGCCGACTCGTGGTGCAGTGCTTTGTCGGCCAAGGGGCAGTCACCGTGCCAGCTCCCGGCCATCAGTGGATGCCGGATCGGGAGGTGAGCAACATGGGCGATCCGAGCTAGGGCAGCCGTGATGAAGGAGGATGACGCCATTGAAGGAGGCGGCGGTGAGGCAGGTGGGGCTGCAGGAGGCGGCGCGGGGGCCGACGTCCGCGACTGGCCAGACGACGATGAAGACGGTGACGAGCCGCACCGCCATGGAGGCGCTGACAGAGCGGGGGCCGACCCTTCGACGGTGCAGCCCTTTGGCAAGGCATCGTCTGGGCAGCTGGCGCTCCGAAGCGCCGCCATGAATGGGGGTTGTTCGGTAGCCGGCTGCCCAAGAAGGCCAGGCCGTCGGTTGCCTCGACCAAGCAGCAAGAGGCCGCCAAAGAGGCTGCCATCTGGCGGGGCCCGAAGTAGCGTCCCATGGTATCCATGTAAGTGTCTGGTTGCTCTTATCATGGTTGTTTTTCTTAGCTATTTTCTTTCTTGCGAATTTTCTTATCTTCTGCCTGTTTTGCTGAGCAACGCTACCCTCTCTGTCTCTCAGGCGCCATCTGCATCGCTGATCAGCTCAGCAGACGGCTCTGAAGGAGCCCGCCACATGGATCAGGCCGCCGCCCTTCGGGAGGCTATGGAGAGGAACGCGCGGGAGGCGCAGGGGGAGCGGGAAGCCGCGGCCCAGGCGAAGACCGAGGCGGTAACAGCGACGCAGGCGGAGGCCAACACACCGGCCAAGGCACAGGCAGAGGCCGACGTCGAGGCCACGGAAGACCCAGCCCGCAACATGGCTCCGGAGGTCGCCGTCTTGCGGCAGCCGGAGTCACCAATGGTGGAGGGCCGGGTGCCGATCGGTACAGCCGGGGCTGACCAGGCGGCCCCAGAGCGGGAGGGGGCTGGCCCCCTTGTCCCAGAGGCGGAGGTGCTTCCGCCCGCACCGGAGCACTGCTGCACCACCAAAATCCGGACAACTTTTGCATGAGGAAGCGGTAGCTTGCCATGTTGGGGTCGCGGGCGTCCCACTCGCCGGTGCACTGCTGCACCACCAGGTCTGAATCGCCGTAGCACATGATTCACCGGATGTTGAGTTCTTTGGCCAACTGGAGGCCATGCACAAGGGCCTCGTACTCGGCGACGTTGTTGGAGGCGGTGAAGTGGAACTGGAGCGCGTACTTGAGTCGGTCACCCTTTGGGGAGGACAGTACGATGCCGGCCCCCAAACCGAGACGCATCTTCAAGCCGTCGAAGTGCATGCGCCAGTGCGTCGAGTCCGGAGGCGGCGGTAGGTACTGGGTCTCGGTCCAGTCGACGAGGAAGTCGGCCAAAGCTTGGGACTTGATTGTGGCGCGGGGCTCGTAGAGGATGGTATGGCTGGCTAGCTCGAGCGCCCACTTGGTGACCCGGCCAGAGGCGTCACGGCACCCGATGATCTCGCCGAGGGGGGCTGTGCTGACCACTATGACCTCATGCTCTTGGAAGTACTACTTCAGCTTCTTGGCGGTGAAGTACATGCCGTAACACATCTTCTGGTAGTGCGGGTAGTCCTGCTTGGAGGCGGAGAGCACCTCGCTCAGGTAGTAGACGAGACGCTAGACGGCTTGGATCTTGCCCTTCTCTGGTCGCTCGACCACCAGCACCATGCTGACCGAGTGTGAAGTTGCGGCTATGTAGAGCAACAGTGGCTCCTTCTCGGCTGGTGCGGCCATGACGGGTGCGATGGAGATCATGCGCTTGAGGTCCCAAAAAGCTTCGTCCGCCTGGTCGTTCCACTCGAATGGCGTCGTCTTCTGCATCAGCTGGTATAGGGGCAAGGCCCTCTCGCCCAGCTGGCTGAGGAAACGGCTGACCGAGACCAAGCAGCCGGTGAACTTCTCGACATCACGCAGCCGAGCCGGCTTGCGCATGTGCTCGATGGCCTTGATTTTCTCCGGGTTTGCCTCAATGCCGCGCTCCGAGACAAGGAAGCCGAGTAGCTTTCCGGCTAGGACGCCGAAAACGCATTTCTCTGGGTTGAGCTTGACCTTATACTCGCGCAGGTTGGCGAAGGTTTCCTTCAGGTCGTCGGGGAGCGTGAGGAGCTGCTTGGTCTTCACCACGATGTCGTCCATGTAGACGTGGATATTGCGGCCGAGTTGCGGCAGCAAGCATTTCTGCATGCACCATTGGAAGGTGGCTCCAGCGTTCTTCAGGCCGAACGACATGGTGATGTAGCAATACGCCCCAAAGGGCGTGATGAAGGACGTCTTTAGGGCGTCGGCCGGGTCCAGCTTGATCTGGTGATAGCCGGAGTAAGCGTCCAGGAAGGACAAGAGCTCGCACCCGGCGGTTGAGTCGATGACTTGGTCAATCCGCGGGACGGCGAACAAATCCTTGGGGCAGGCCTTGTTCAGGCTGGTGTAGTCGATACACATGTGCCAAGTGTTGTTTTTCTTTAGGATGAGGACTGGGTTGGCCAGCCACTCGGGGTGAAATACTTCCATGATGAAGCCGGCCGCCAAAAGCTTGGCGATCTCTTCACCGATGGTCCTTCTCTTCTCTTCGGAGAAACGTCGTAGGGGTTGGCGGACAGGCTTGGCGTCCTTGCGGACGTGGAGTTTGTGCTCGGCGTACTTCCACGGGATACCCGGCATGTCCTTTGGGTCCATGCGAAGATATCCCGATTCTCACGAAGGAAGTCAAAGAGCTCGCCTTCCTATTTGTCGCCAAGGCGAGTGCCTATGACGATGTACTTGCTGCAGCTGGGGTCTTCTGGGTTCAGCTTCACCTGCTTGGTCTCCTTCGAGGGCTTGAACGAGGCTTCGTTGGCTGGCTCCTCGGCTGGGACTGGCGCAGCCGTCGCCTCGCTGGCCAGAGCAACGATCTGGTTGAGCTGGCGACGCTCCTCGGCAATGACCAGTGACTTGGCCAGCTTGGAGCCGTCTCGGGCGCACTCCAGGGACTTGCGGTAGTCGCCGGTGATGGTGATGAGGCCCTTCGTAGCCGGCAGCTTCATCTTGAGGTAGGCGTAGTGGGGGACCGCCATGAACTTGGAGAGCGCGGGATGGCCGAGCAGCGCGTGGTACGCGCTGGATAGGTCCACCACCTCAAACTAGATTGGCTCGTGTCGGAAGTGGCTGCTGTCACCGAACATGACGTCGAGCCGGATCCGGCCGATCGGAGAGCAGGCGTGGCCGGGTACGATGCCGTGGAAGACGGTTCTTGTCGGCTCCAGGTCCTTGGCCTAGAGGCCGACCTTGGTCATGGTGTCCCGGTAGAGGATGTTGATGCTGCTGCTGCTGCCGTCGATGAGGACTCAGGAGAACTTGCACGTGCGCCGAGGCGCGACGATGGTGGGGTTGAGGATGAGGGCGTAACCACCCGGGTTTGGCATGACGGCCGGGTGATCCTCCCGTGTCCAGGTGATCGGGCTCTCCGACCAGTGCATGTACTCTGGCCTGGCTAGGACGACAGTGTTTACCTCCTGCTGAATAAGGCGCTCACTGCGCTTGTCGTCGCTGAGGCTGGTGAAGATGATGTAGGCCGCGATCGGGTCCGGGTAGGCGTCGTTGCGCATAGTGCCGCCAGTCGGAGGTGATGGGGGAGGCGGAGGTGGCCGCCCCGCTCCTGGAGCCGAGGCTGGAGGAGGCGGGATGTCGCCCCTCATGATGCGATTGGTGATGGCGCACTGCTGGAGTGTGTGTGTGGACGGCCTCGCGCCGCTGTGGTGCTTGCAGGGAGCATCGAGAATTCCCTCGAAGCTCGTGGCGGGCTGCCATGTCGTCTTGCCGGTCTGCCGGCGCTTGGCGGCCGGCTCGGTTGCAGGCGCCTGCTCGGCGGCCGCTACGAGCCGGTTATCGTGACGCTGGGCCTGCTGTTCGGCCTTGCGCTTGTGCTACTGCTGGTTGTGCTGATGCTGTTGGCTTCCTTTGCCAGCTGGTTTCGCCTTGCCGGCTTCATGCAGTGCCACCTGGATCTTCATGGCGGAGTCGGCGTTCGCGTATTTGTCCGCCGTCCCTATGAGCGCGGACATGGTGGTCGGCTCAGAGCGCAGCGGCTTGTGCTTGAGGAGGGTGCCATCCCGGCACCCATTGATGAAGTACTGGATTGCCTGGTCCTCGTGGACGCCCTCGCAGCTATTCCGGAGCTCGGTCCAGCGTGCTAGATACTCCCGGCCAGTTTCCGTCGGCCCCTGCATGCACATGGCGAGTTGGCTGGCACGGCCGGGTCGCCGGTAGGTTCCGGTGAAGTTGCGCATGAAGGCCTCCTCGAAATCAACCCATGTGTTGATGTTGCCAACCGGCAGGCTGTTCAGGCACGTGCGGGCTGACCCTTGGAGCAGGAGTGGTGCGTAGCGGACGGTGAGGCGATGGTTGCCGCCGGCGATGCCGATGGCGGTGGTGTAGTCGGTGAGCTAGTCCTCCGGCTTCACGGTGCCATTGTACTTGGGCGTGTCACAGGGAAGCGTGATCCCTTTAGCAAATGGCTCGCTCCGGATGCGCGGACAGAAGCACGCCGGTCCGACCGCGCCGGTCTCCTCCAGCTCTTGGGAGAGGGTGAGCTGGTCGAGGCGGTGGCGAGCGTCGGCGTTGTCGATGCCGTGCAGACCCAGCCGGCCGGTGACTGCACCGCGGGGACCCGGGTCGACCGCGGTTTGCTGCCGTGTCGGCTGAAGAGAAGGGTTGAGCTGGCATTGGGCCTTTGAGGGCGACTCGTCGCCTAAGCAGCCAGCGGTTGCCGGAGTGGGGTTGCGCCGGGTCTGGGTGCGGGCGGAGTGCGCCTCGCCGGGTGGTGAAGACGCTGTGTGCTGGTTGTCGCCGGCTCCAACAACGCGAGCGGAGCCGGATCTGGCCGGCTTGGCGATCTGGTTGAGGCGGTCCTGCTGCACGTTGGTCATCTTGAGGAGGTCGTTCACCCTCTTGAGGCGCTCCTGCAGCTCTTCGCCTGCGACCTGCTCCAGGCCGACAACGGCCGCCTGAGCAGCGCGCATGTTCTTCACGGGAGTTTCGTAGATGGGAGGGAGGGCGTCGAGGGCGCGTCCGATCGCGCCACCCCGGGCCCGCACGTCTGCGACCCGGCTTGGCTCGGGTGCGCCAGGCGTAAAGCCGTAGACGGTGTTGTGCTCCATCTGAGCGGATTCGAGGCGACGCTGCGTGGCGACGAGGTCTGGGTGAGGTCCAGCAGGCGCTGGCGGTCCCTGTCAAGGGGAGTCCGGGCCTCGGCGATGTTGGAGGCGTCGATGTCGGTGCCGATGGGAACGTGGAGGCTCTGCATCGTGGCGCGTAGTGGGTTGGGCGAACCAGCCCGTTCCGCCGCGGCCTCGGGTTCGACGGCCTTTCTTGATGCGCTCGTTGAGGAGGTGGCGCCAGTGTCTGTGACGAAAACCTCCACGCAGAGGTCCATCGATCCGTCGGGAACGCTACCGCCGGGAGAGAAGGGGGAGTCGAAAAAGTCAAGTACCTCACTGGGGTACTCGTCGGCCGTGGCGCATCGGAGATGTGTAGTGCGGCGAAGGAGACGGCGAGGGCGTCGACGACGTCATCCGCCAGCGCGACGAGCTCGTCGGAGTCGGAGGGGGGCCCCGTTTGAAGCATGCTCCCATCCAGGACCTCGAGCTTCCCCACGGTGGGCGCCAACTGTCGTGGTGGGCGCACGGCAGATGCCAAGGATGGCTAAAGATAGGAGGAGGCTCGAGGGCACTGGTGGGCTTCAGAGGCGAGGTTGGTATGAGCGAGCGCGGGACGCAAGACATACCCAGGTTCGGGCTCTCCGGGGAGATAACACCCCTAATCATGCCGAGCGTGGTTGATGTTTATCAGTACAGAGTTGCTCCTTGAGCTGTATGGAGGAAGGAGGAAGATTGTCCAGGGTTTAGGCTGCTTCTCCTTGAGGTGTGTGTCTATCCTGTTCTCTCTAGTGCGTCTCGCTCGTATGCATGAGGGCTCCTGGGGGGTTTTATAGGCCAACCCCCCAGGGATACAATGGTAATGTTACAAGGCCATGGGGTCGGGTTGTCATTGTCCGGGAAGCCGGCGCTGGGACCGACCGGGTACAGGGCTCGCAGGGTTCTCTGGGTGCGGGGCCCGCCGGGTATGGGGGCACTGTGTGCCGTCTTGTCGTTCATCAAGGAGTGGCCGGGTCGAGTCACGTACAGTGCGTTCCGTCATGTCACCGTCTGCTGGCGTCATGGGTAGTGATGATTGCATTGTTGCCATGCCTCAGCTGACCAGGGGCATGGGCGAGGTACTGTTGCCTTGGTCATCGGTAGGTGGTATCTCGTCCCATCGTACGACCGAGATGGGATGGGAGCTGACCCGTGGCCGGATTGGGGAACACGCCACGGGCTGGGCTGGCTTGCTGGAGAAGTCTTGGCGCGCCGGGTCCGGATCCCTTGAGCAGGCCGTTGGGGCCGGATTGTGGGAGCCGACCGGATTGGAGAGCTTGACTGGGTCGTGGGTCCAGGCCGGGTCGAGCGAGCCGACCAAGCGAAAGCCGGATAGCGGGGCGATGCTGGCCCCGTTGTTTTTGAAAAGGATCCGTCTTCCGATGCCTGCCTGGGGTTCATCCCCCCGACAAGCTGTAAAATGAACGGAGGAGATTCGCGTTCCATGGCCGCTCCGTCTCCTTGCCAGAATCGTCCCTCTTGCGTGCCCTGGGCTTCTGCGCATCGATGAGGTAGTAGGAGTCATTGCCAAGGGCCTTACTGATGATGAAAGGCCCCTCCCAGGGGCCGAGAGCTTGTGCTGGCCGGCTGTTCGCTGGATCAGCCGGAGCACAAGACCGCCCTCTTGGAAGGCACGTGGCTTCACCTTCTTGTTACTATAGCGGTGCAGACTCGGCTGATTGATGGCAGACCGGCTGCAGGCCAGCAGCCGGGCCTCTTCCAGCAGATCGACACCGTCTTCTCGTGCTTCCTTTGTTTTTGCCTCCGTGTACATGGTGACGTGAGGTGAGTCGAACTCAATTTCAGTTGGGATGACGGCCTCGGCACCGTACACGAGGAAGAAGGGCGTGAAGCCGGTTGCTTTATTCGGTGTAGTTCGAAGACTCCAAAGGATGACCGGTAGCTCTTCAATCCAGCAGTCAGTCGAGCGCTCCAGAGGCTCGACCAGTCAGGGCTTGATGCCGGACAAGATGAGGCCGTTTTCTCGCTCCACCTGGCCATTCGACTGCGGATGGGCAATGGATGCTAAGTCCAGTCGGATGCCCTGCTTCGCGCATAATTGGGCCAAGGCGCCTTTCACGAAGTTTGTGCCGTTGTCGGTGATGATATTGTGCGGGATGCCATACCGGACAGTGATATCTACGATGAATGTGACTGCTGTCGGACCATTCAGCATCTTGATTGGCTTCTTCTCAATCCACTTTGTGAACTTGTCCACGGCGACTAGAAGATGAGTCAGGCCGCCGCGTGTTGTTTTGAACGGGCCCACCATGTCCAGTCCCCATACCGTAAACAACCAAGTGATGGGGATGGACTTGAGGGCGAAGGCCCGCAGGTGTTTCTTAGCGCTGAACTTCTGGCAGCCCTTGCACTTCTGGACCAACTCCTTGGCATCATCCAAGGCAGTTGGCCAGAAGAAACCGTGGCGGAAGGCTTTGGCCACAAGGGACCTGCAGGCGGCATGGTGGCCACACTCGCCTTTATGAATATCTCTGAGGATTGCAGTGCCCTTCTCTAGTCGATGCAGCGCTGGAAGATGCCAGTGACACTGCGCCTAACGAGCTCTCTATTGACGATCGTGTATGAGGCCGCCCGATGTTGCACCTGTCGGGCCAAAACTTCATCGGCTGGTAGCTCGTGGCTCACCAGAAAGTTGAGGATGGGCTGCACCCAAGACGGGGCTTCCACCATTGTCATGACAACAACTGGTATCAGGGTGGCCGGGCTGGGAGGCGGTGGGCTGGAGTCGGCCGCCGCTTGCTTTGTTGAAGAAGTCCCTGGGTCGACTGCAGCAGCCCCCGGGCCGGGTTCTGGAGCTCCTGGGCTGGGTTTTGGCGTTGCAGTCCACGGGCCGCCTACAGAAGTCCCCGGGCCGACTACTGCAATCCCCGAGCCGGATCCGACTACTTTCAGATTAGCCAGCACGAAGATGGACTCTGATTCCGGCGAGGGCTGGATAGACGGCTTGCATAGGTACTCGAGGGAGACGCCGACTAGAATGGTCTGCCGGGTGGAGCCTATCCGGGCCAGGGCGTCGGCTGCTTCGTTGTCGGCCTGTGGCACGTGGAGGAACTCGCACCCATCAAAGTATCTGCTGATCTGCTAGACGAGGGAGCGGTAGCTGGCCATATTGGCATCCTTGGCGTCCCAGTCACCAGAAGACTGATGGACCACCATGTCCGAGCCATCGTAGCACAGGATGCGGCGGATGGCGATCCCCTTGGCCAGCCAGATCCCGTGGACGAGCGCCTCGTACTCGGCCATGTTGTTCGAGGCGACGAAGTGGATCTGCAGGGTGTACTTCAGCTTGTTGCCTGTGGGAGAGGTGAGGACAATGCCGGATCCCAAGACGGTGCGCATCTTGGAGCCATCGAAGTGCATCCGCCAATGCGTGGAATCCGGCGCTGGCGGCAGGTACTAGGTGTCGGCCCAGTCGACTAGGAAGTCGGCTAGTGCTTGGGATTTGATGGCAGTGCGGGGCTGGTAGAAGATGGTGTAAGGAGCCAGCTCAATGGCCCACTTGGCCACCTGGCCCGTGGCATCTCGGTTGCCCATGATATCAGCAAGCGGACCATTGCAAACAACTGTGATGGAATGCTCCAGGAAGTATTACTTCAGCTTCTTGGCGGCAAAGTACACGTTATAGCACATCTTCTGGCAGTGAGGGTAGTTCTGCTTGGAGACGGACAACACCTCACTCAGATAATAGACCGGCCTTGTAACACCCCAAATTTTTGAGTTGGTCTTCTTCCAAAATTTTGGCCTTTTGGAAGAGGGTTATTTTATCCTTTCTTGAACCTCTTCTAAAATCCTTCTGGCCAAGGTTTTTGGAGATTTCTCAAGCTTGGTTTTTGACCTTGAAGATCTTCTCTTGGGTTGGCTCAAGCCCAAGTTGAATTTCAAAGAGGTTGTTTGAATTCTCCCCTTCTTGATTTTTGCCTCTCAAGTTTGATCTTGGACTTATCCTCCCCTCCAACCTTCATCTTGCCATGGCTCCAACAGAAATATTTCTCTCCAAAACCCTCTTCACACATTAGGACAAGTCTTTCATCAATTCCAGTAAGTTTTAACCTTATTGGGATTTTTCTTCTATTTATTTTACTCCAAAAACTAATTCTGTCTTTTATAGTGGGCCTTGGTGATTTACAAAGGAACCACCATGCCTAGCTTGTTGTTTGATTCCAAACCAACTCTCCTAGATAGTCTTTAGT
Organism: Secale cereale; assembly: GCA_902687465.1. NCBI lineage: Eukaryota > Viridiplantae > Streptophyta > Magnoliopsida > Poales > Poaceae > Secale > Secale cereale. The sequence continues at coordinate 933,217,467 of LR738711.1, read as the reverse complement.
ACCCACAACCTAGATCCATCTTGTTTCACTGGTCCATAGTTCAAAATTTTCAAATTTCACCTGCTGCAAGTTTGGACCAGATTTGCAAAATTTGGTGAAATTCATATCTATCTTCTTCCAAAAATTCGGTGAAAAATCAGGTAGCCTCTAGATGCATCAAGAGGCCACTCCACCAAAAATCAGCCCCAGAAACATTGCACACATACCAGAAACATTTCATCAAACACTTAGCATACACTGTACTGTCAAGCTGTTAACTGAAACTGTCGACAGACAGTCGACAGTTCGTCAGTTTCGTCAGTTTCTTCAGGCGCAGCGACAAACCTCACCAGTACCTCCTTGGCTCGACGCTGCACTGCTCCTTCTTCTTATCCAGTGCGCCGCACGCTCGCTTGGCCGCTTCTGGGCGTCGGTGGCACTCTGGCCCGACCACGCCGGCGACTGACACGGCAACAGCGCCGCCCGTGGCGGCTGACAGAAGCAACCCCGCAGCTCGACGCCGTTTAGCGCCGCCCAAACCACCCCAGCGCTCCGCGTGTCCATCTCCACTGCCAACGCACGCCTGCCGCACCGTCGCCGTGGCCTGGCATGCGCAGAGCGCGGTTTCTGCTGCCGACGTGCCGCGCGGCCGTTCCGTCGAGGGCAACCCATAACTCCCTCTCCCCTACTAAGTTAGGTGCGGGAATGGAACCACTACAGCTCCTAGATGATGCTCAAGCCCCTAACCCCGCCGTCCAACCACTGCAGCACCGTAATCAACTCGCCGGACTTATCCGTTCACGTCAGCCACCTCGAGCCGGCTATATAAGGCACCCCCGAGCTCGTTCTCGAGCCCGCACACCTTCACTACCTCCCTAGACCACACCCAGCCTCGGGAAGAGCCTCGAGGGGCCCTTCTTCCCCAACTCCGGCCAACTGCCTCCGCCTCGGGCTCCAGCTTCGTTCACTCCGGTGAGAGCTTCTCTGCCGCCATGGACTCGAGCGTAGCACCCTGGCACTCACCTAGACCTAACCCCCACCTTAATTTGATCCCAGGAGCCCTCTCTGACGAGGTCCACGACCACCCGAGCCGCCATCCGCCGGAGATAGGGTCGCCGTCGATGTGGGGCTTGCCGACACCCAACTCCACCACCGTTCGACGCGGAAGACCACCGTGAAGCCGTACGTATCACTCCCCTCCCCTAACTCGCCGTGGATCGACGCCGGCGACCACCGCAGCACCGGCGCCGGCGCGGCTCTGTTTCGAGTTTTCAAACCCGACAAGTGGGGCCTCTTGTCAGCCTCACATCCCTTCCCCCGAACCATTTTCTGTAAGCGTATTCGAGCAAAGTACGTTTTCCCTCTGCGGTTGACGTACTGCGTACCGATTCGCTTTGCTGTTTTCTGTTCTAGCCCCTGGAACTTTTCTGTTTCATTACAAATGAGTCCCTGGACAGAAACTCTAATATCTTTTAAACTAAAAATGATTTTGAGTTGATTCTTTTTCTGTCCTCTTTAGTTTTCTATCTAGTTTTTTTTCATATTTATGTGGAAATTTTTCGAGCAACTTTATTTGCACGCGTGGTATTTATGTTAGTATTTATTTGCTTGAATACATAGATACCGGAGGCCGTGACGGAGACGCGAACCACACCGAGTTAGGCTCCGACTTCTCAGAACCAGGCAAGCATGTTTGAACTTTTGATATGATGAGTGTGTTGCATGTTTGCTCGAGTAGTTCGTTTCATAAGCATGATCATATGGGCATATGTGTATGGTATGTTTCATGCAAGTAAGCTTCGGGTGAGCCCCGAAAGATGATGTTTGAACCACCTCGATCATATGGTGATATGATGGGTGGAATGCTGGTATTGTTGGAGCATGCCAGTAGTTGGTTAACTCAGTATCAACGGAGATCATGTCATGATTCCGTTCGTCTCCTTTTTCGGTACTATCATAGGCCGTCCATTGGGATTACGGTCTAGTCAGTTGTGAACCACTTCCCGAGTACACACCAAGTAGAGGGGCCGGGATGAGGGTTCCATGGCCCTAGATTAAAGTCCGTCATCCGGTCAGGGGGCATGGGTGTTTCCGGTTGGGACCGAGAGGGGGGCACCCCTTAGAGCGCGCATATATAAATTTGATCCCATGCTATTCGAGGTTGTAGCCTCCCCGTCTTAAAGTTTTCCGTGAATGTCGTCGCGGGTGATTCCGGACGACAGGATGTTAAATGGGTGTGTACTGGTTAGTTGGGTTTCTTCTAAAACACCGTAGACAGAACTAGTCCCCGTGGCTGGTAGAATCCGTTGGCTATGAGTTAATAGTACAAGCTCTGCAGAGTTAAATTCCTTCAGTAGCCATGTTTATGGCCTAGGTTCAGTCTTCATGTCAACCCGGTGACCGTCTCTAGTATATTCTTGTTGGTAACCAAAATAGTGTTTTCGTCAAGTTCATTTGGTAGATGAACTCACCAACTATCTCTGTATTGATTTACTGTCAGAAGTATTTCATCATTATGCTATTGTTATTTATAAGCCCTTTATGTGATGTCGCCAAGACGTCCGACTGTGGCATTCTTTTTATAAGCCCTTTATGTGATGTCGCTCAGACGTCCGACTGTGGCATTCTTCTTATTTATAAGCCCTTTATGTGATGTCGCTCAGACGTCCGACTGTGGCATTCTGTTATTTATAAGCCCTTTATGTGATGTCGCTCAGACGTCCGAGTGTGGCATTCTGTTATTTATAAGCCCTTCATGTGATGTCGCTCAGACGTCCGACTGTGGCATTCTTTTTATTTACCAGCCCTCTATGCGATGTCGCTCAGACGTCCGACTGAGGCATTCTTGTTATTTATTTTTGCTATAAGCCCTTTATGCGGTGTCGCTTAGATGCCCGACTGTGGCCTGCTATCATTTATTATTTTCTTACGAGGCGTCACTCAGACACTCGTTTAGTCGCCTTTCATTTATCTTTTGGATTTCGGGAGGATTACCGCCCGACTTCCATCATTGCTTACAGTACATTAATGTTTTTATTCCGGTCGCATCATTGCTGGAATACTCATATGCATCATGTTGGCATTTATTATATCTTAAGTCTGAACTGTCTTGCGAGTACATTCAAAGTACTCACCTGGCTTGTTGATTTGGCCAGATGTGGACGAAGGCGATCTCATGGATGAAGAGTTCGATAGCGAGTCCGACGCTTAGAGGAGTCCCAGTCAGTCCCTTACGATCCTGGAGTTGATCACTGTTTTATAACCGCTTCCGCCTACCACCAAATAAATTCATTGGATCTCACTCCGATACCCGATGAACTGTATTATATTGGAGTCACATCACCCACTTCACTGTGACATATTCCACCACCTTTTATTACGAGTTAGTAGTATGCCACCCTGCCTTGTGTCATATCCGCCTCTATGTATTATATTGGCGCGCTTGTAATAAAATTGTTGAGCAACCCCCAGCGCAACCTTGTATAATATTCAGTGTACTGGAATTCTGTATCAAGGATTTGTCAGCCAGCAGGAAATAATATCCCTCGCTGGTTTAATAAAAAGGTCGGCCTTCTGGTAATTATTTTACTGAAGGACGGGTCCTGACAACCTTGGTATCAGAGCCAGGCTGACTGTAGGAAGCCACTAGGTGCGCTCGCTAATCGGTTATTAGCGAAAAATTTGCTTTTCAGCATTTTTACATTTGTAGCAATTTTCTGTTGGTCAGCATAAATTTATGACTTGACTATTCGGAATTTTTGTCTACTTTTGTAGATGGCCAGCAACGACTGTGATGCATAGGTGTTCGCCAACATTCCTGAGGGGTTTGTCAAGCTCCTCTTCGCCATCAACAAAGTCGCGATCGGGCCATCCACCCGTCCCGAGTTTACACTCTACCGTCACAAGCTCAACGACAGCGTGTCTATGCATCAGGCTGTGGTGCACTTCAAAGGAGGGCGTTCTGAAGCGCGCCGCCTCTGATTTGTGGGCAGGGCCATGCCTACGGAGAGGCATGCCATGCATATGGCTGCCCGTGAGGCGATAGCTCGTCTCCGGGACATTCTCCCTGCGATGAAGACTCGTCGCTTCCGTTACCTCCCATGCCACGTGCCATATACGTGTCACTATGCATTTGCATGCGCAAATGGGGAGCGTGACGAAGCCATTGAATCAATGGTTGAGTACCTCAAGGCACTTGAGGCAGCCTTTGATAATTTGGTGGACGACCTGGTGGCCACCCGTATGGAGTTGGTCCAGAGTGGCTCCGCCAACAGGAGGGAGCTACTCCATACTGCACCACCAATGATATTTGTCTCGTCCGCCGCCTCCTACGCACCTTCCATCTTGGCCACCGCTCGTCGTCTGCCTACCACTTAGGAGTTTGACCAAGTCATTGCTCCTACTCCAGTCAGAGCTGCACCGCCTGCTGCACCTGCTTCGACACCTCGCACACATACTCCGCGCCTGGAGCCTATTAGTGAGGAAGAAGTTGAGTCTCCAGCACCACTGGGCCTTACCCTCGGCAGGCCGAGGGAAATCTTCAACATCTCCGACTAGCGCGTTATTCCGCGACGCACCGCGCTCGCTTGTAATATTTGTGTGTTATGTGAAATAGGTTGATGGGAGTAGTCTGTTTGCGCATCATGTAGGATCTTGGAGGAGTGCACTAGCTTTAAATAACATGTCAGGATGTGTACGCACACCCTGAGTGGCGTATGTATAATTAGAACCCGCGTGTAAAATATGTACTAGCAGCCCTTCTCCGTACGCAATCAACCAGTTTTTTTCAAAAATCTTTTTCGAGCTCGTGTTTGATCGCTTTTGCAAAATCTTGGTTTATTTTGTTGCTCGGTTCTTCTCAGTTTTTCTGCCTTATTACCCCAGAGTAAGAAATGACTTGTCCCAGGACACGTTCCATGCCAAGTCCGCCAGAAGAAAATTATGGCACACAGACAAACAACAATTTTACACAGGGGCAGTCAAGTCAGCAGGGCAGTGAAACGACATTTTCTCAAGTGTGTCGTCTTTACGAGCAAACTCAGCAACAACACTAAGAAATGATAAACCATGTCATTAACATGGGAAATCACCGCGAGCCATACCAACAACACTCAAAATTGTCTGAATTTCAGAAGACACGTCCAACAACGTTTTCGCACATAGACAAACCACTTGAGGCCGACGATTGGCTTCGAGATATTGAAAGGAAATTAATTGTGGCACAATGCTCAGACCGTGAAAAAGTGCTGTACGCACCACATTACCTTACTGGAGCAGCCGCGTCATGGTGGGAAAATTTCCTGTTTATGCATCGCGACATAAATAATATCACCTGGGAAGATTTCAAGGAAGGCTTTCGTGGGGCACACATCCCTAAGAGTATTATGAAGATCAAGAAAAGAGAATTTGATGACCTCAAGCAAAGGGGCATGATAGTACAGGAGTACAACAGTCAGTTTGCGCAATTATCATGTTATGCCAACGAAGAGCGAATGACAGAAAATAAAAAGATGGAGAAATTCCTGGACGGACTGGCACCAGCACTAAAATGCCAGTTAGCCGTACACACTTTTCCAGATTTCAAGACACTGGTAGACAAAGCCATTACGTTGGAAAATGAACGTCGCAGTCTGGAAGACATCTGCAAGAGAAAAAGGGATCAGACCAACCACCCCCGCAACAACAAGAATAAAGTGAATTTCCAGAGGAATGGGACGAACAGACCCACGACCAATGACACACGTCCAAATAAGAATTTTCATGCAAGGGACAAGGATTTCACCTATCGCCCGGGTGTTACCTGCTACGCATGTGGAGAAGAGGGACACTATGCTAAACAGTGCCCAAAGCCAAGAAACTCGGCACCAAAGCCAAACAGCAACGGAAACAATTCCGTGCCCAAGCGTAACAATTTCAACCCCAATAACAATCACAGGAAAGGCCACCTGAACCATGTGACCAAGGAGCAAGCACAGGATGCACCGGATATCGTACTCGGTACGTTCCCTGTCAACACAATACCTGCCACGGTTTTGTTTGATTCTGGAGCTTCTCATTCGTTCATTTCGAAGAGTTTTGCTTTGCAACATGGTTTTTCAATGCTTCCCTTGGGAAAATCAATGACCATCAAGTCCCTCGGAAGTAAGCAGCTCACTCAGAATTACTGCCAAGGTTTGACCATTGAAATTGAGGGATTAAAGTTTCACGCAAACCTCATCGTGTTAGAAAACAAAGGACTGGTTGTTATCCTGGGTATGGATTGGCTAACCACCAATAAAGGATTTATCGACTGCTTCAACAGGACAGTGATTCTTACTCATCATCATGGAAAAACAATAAGAGTCGCAGCTCAGGAAAGACCGGTGTCGCGACAACCAAAATTAAACAAAGTTGATACATCTGAGTTAAGCAAGGTTCCAGTTGTATGTGAATTTCCGGACGTATTTCCCGAGGAACTACCAGGCATGCCGCCAGACAGAGAAATAGAATTCATTATTGAGCTAGCACCAGGAACCACCCCCATATATAAGAAACCATACAGAATGGCACCATCCGAGTTGGTTGAATTAAAGAAGCAAATAAAGGAACTGCTAGACAAAGGATTTATACGGGCCAGCTCCTCACCTTGGGGTCCGCCGGTATTGTTTGCCAAAAAGAAGGATGGGACCATGAGATTGTGTATAGACTACCGAGCACTCAACATGGTCACAATCAAGAACAAATATCCGATGCCACGAATAAATGATTTATTTGACCAGCTCGCGCAAGCCAAGGTTTTCTCAAAAGTTGACTTAAGGTCAGGTTATCATCAACTGAAGGTACGAACATAAGATATCCCGAAAACAACATTCACCTCCAGATACAGACTTTATGAATTTACAGTGATGCCGTTTGGACTGACCAACGCCCCCGCATATTTCGTCCACCTCATGAACAAGGTATTTATGAAATTCATGGACAAATTTGTGGTGGTATTTATTGATGATATCTTGGTACATTCAAAGACACCGGAAGAACATGCTGAACACCTCCGCATTGTACTGGGAGAATTAAGGAAACACCAACTTTACGCCAAATTCAGCAAATGTGAATTTTGGTTGAGACAAGTGGGTTTCCTAGGACATGTATTAACACCAGAAGGAGTTGCTGTGGACCCAGATAAAGTCAAGGCTGTACTTGGCTAGAAGTCGCCAGCCAGTGTAACGGACATACGCAGTTTCCTCGGTATGGCCGGATATTACAGAAGGTTTATTGAAGGATTTTCCACCATACCCAAACCACTGACACAGCTACTCAAGAAGGATAAGAAATTCGTGTGGACCTAAGCATGTGAGAAAAGCTTCCAAGAGCTCAAAAAGAGGTTAACAACAGCCCAAGTATTAATTGTACCAGACATACACAAGAGTTTTGAAGTATATTGCGATGCCTCCCGGAAAGGCCTCGGATGCGTACTAATGCAAGAAGGCAAAGTAGTCGCCTACGCTTCCCGGCAACTACGAAAACATGAAGAAAATTATCCCACTCACGATTTGGAGTTGGCAGCAGTCATTCATGCACTCAAGGAGTGGAGGCACTTTTTGCTTGGAAATCGATGTGAAATATATACGGACCATAAGAGCCTCAGATATATTTTCACACAGCCAGAGCTCAATTTACGACAATGACGCTGGCTAGAACTGGTAAAAGATTACGACGTTGGTATCCACTATCACCCAGGAAAAGCAAACATGGTAGCAGATGCTCTCAGCCGTAACCCCAGCCCGAATAGCGGCAGCATACAGAACCCGAGATCCGAATTTCAGCAAGAATTCGCTAGACTCAACCTAATGATGGTCACGGAAGGCGAAGTATCCAAGCTAGAAATACAGCCTACGCTAATAGAGCAAATAAAGAAGGCTCAGCATGGACACCCCAGCATCGAAGGGATAAAAAGAAAAGTAAGTCAGGGCAAGGCCTCAGAATTCACCATAGACAATGAAGGAATATTATGGTTCGGAGACAGACTTTGCGTGCCAAATAGCAACAACCTTAAACAGCAAATTCTAGCAGAAAGCCACACCGCTCCATACTCAATCCACCCTGGAGGTACGAAAATGTACAAGGATATCCAGGAAAGATTTTGGTGGCACGGCATGAAGAGGGATATAGCCACATTTATTGCATGTTGCTATTCATGTCAACGCATTAAAGCCGAGCACCAAAAACCCGCAGGGCTATTACAGCCAAACAAGATACCATAATGGAAATGGGACGATATTGAAATGGATTTTATTGTTGGACTACCACGGTCACAACACGGTAATGACGCCATATGGGTCATCACGGATAGACTGACCAAGGTGGCACATTTCATACCCGTCAAGACAACCCACACCACCCAAAAGGTCGCCAAGCTTTACCTCGCCCGTATAGTATGCCTACATGGGGTCCCCAAAACTATAATATCCGACAGAGGCACTCAGTTCGTCTCCAAATTTTGGGACCAGTTGCAGCAAGCCCTTGGAACGCTACTAACGTTCAGTACAGCTTATCACCCCCAGACGGGGGGACAAACGGAACGAGTAAATCAAATACTCGAAGACATGCTAAGGGCATGTGTCCTCACATATGGGACCAGTTGGGAGGAAAGCTTACCATATGCCGAGTTTGCATACAACAATAGTTACCAAGCTAGCCTGCAGATGGCACCTTTCAAAGACTTGTACGGACGAAGATGCCGTCCTCCATTGAATTGGTCGGAAATAGGGGACAGTCGTATATTCGGCCTAGATATGTTAAAAGAAGCTGAGGAGAGAGTAAAAATAATACGGGGTCGGCTCAAAACCGCCCAAAGCCGACAAAAGAGCTATTGCGATCAAAAGCATCGGGAAATAAGTTTTGAGCCCGATGAAGACGTATACTTACGTGTATCACCTATAAGAGGACTGCAACGATTCAAAGTCAAAGGGAAACTAGCACCACGATTCATCGAACCCTTCCGTATAGTTGCACGGAAAGGCATAGTAGCTTATCAGCTGGACCTTCCCAAGGAACTGTAAGACGTCCACGACGTGTTCCACGTCTCGCAACTACGGAAGTGTGTAAGCAACCCAGAGAAACATGTGTCACATGAAAACCTTGATGTGCAACCAGATCTCACCTATCGAGAACACCCAGTAAAGATTTTGGAGGAGTCTGAAAGGAGAACCCGTCAGAAGTCAATTAAATTCCTCAAGGTTCAGTGGAGTAATCACACAGAGGATGAGGCAACATGGGAAAGGGAAGATTTCCTTCGGACAAAACACCCACACCTATTTGAGGATCAGCTGAAATCTCGGGGACGAGATTTTTCCTAAGGGCGTAGGTGTTGTAACACCCCAAATTTTTGAGTTGGTCTTCTTCCAAAATTTTGGCCTTTTGGAAGAGGGTTATTTTATCTTTTCTTGAACCTCTTCTAAAATCCTTCTGGCCAAGGTTTTTGGAGATTTCTCAAGCTTGGTTTTTGACCTTGAAGATCTTCTCTTGGGTTGGCTCAAGCCCAAGTTAAATTTCAAAGAGGTTGTTTGAATTCTCCCCTTCTTGATTTTTGCCTCTCAAGTTTGATCTTGGACTTATCCTCCCCTCCAACCTTCATCTTGCCATGGCCCCAACAGAAATATTTCTCTCCAAAACCCTCTTCACACATTAGGACAAGTCTTTCATCAATTCCAGTAAGTTTTAACCTTATTGGGATGTTTCTTCTATTTATTTTACTCCAAAAACTAATTCTGTCTTTTATAGTGGGCCTTGGTGATTTACAAAGGAACCACCATGCCTAGCTTGTTGTTTGATTCCAAACCAACTCTCCTAGATAGTCTTTAGTACCCACAACCTAGATCCATCTTGTTTCACTGGTCCATAGTTCAAAATTTTCAAATTTCACCTGCTGCAAGTTTGGACCAGATGTGCAAAATTTGGTGAAATTCATATCTATCTTCTTCCAAAATTCGGTGAAAAATCAGGTAGGCTCTAGATGCATCAAGAGGCCACTCCACCAAAAATCAGCCCCAGAAACATTGCACACATACCAGAAACATTTCATCAAACACTTAGCATACACTGTACTGTCAAGCTGTTAACTGAAACTGTCGACAGACAGTCGACAGTTCGTCAGTTTCGTCAGTTTCTTCAGGCGCAGCGACAAACCTCGCCAGTACCTCCTTGGCTCGACGCTGCACTGCTCCTTCTTCTTATCCAGTGCGCCGCACGCTCGCTTGGCTGCTTCTGGGCGTCGGTGGCACTCTGGCCTGACCACGCCGGCGACTGCCACGGCAACAGCGCCGCCCGTGGCGGCTGACAGAAGCAACCCCGCAGCTCGACGCCGTTTAGCGCCGCCCAAACCACCCCAGCGCTCCGCGTGTCCATCTCCACTGCCAACGCACGCCTGCCGCACCATCGCCGTGGCCTAGCTCGCGCAGAGCGCGGTTTCTGCCGCCGACGTGCCGCGCGGCCGTTCCGTCGAGGGCAACCCGTAACTCCCTCTCCCCTGCTAAGTTAGGTGCGGGAATGGAACCACTACAGCTCCTAGATGATGCTCAAGCCCCTAACCCCGCCATCCGACCACTGCAGCACCGTAATCGACTCGTCGGACTTATCCGTTCACGGCAGCCACCTCGAGCCGGCTATATAAGGCACCCCCGAGCTCGTTCTCGAGCCCGCACACCTTCACTACCTCCCTAGACCACGCCCAGCCTCTGGAAGAGCCTCGAGGGGCCCTTCTTCCCCAACTCTGGCCAACTCCCTCCGCCTCGGGCTCCAGCTTCGTTCACTCGATGAGAGCTTCTCCGCCGCCGTGGACTCGAGCGTAGCACCATGGCACCCACCTAGACCTAACCCCCACCTTAATTTGATTCCAGGAACCCTCTCCGATGAGGTCCACGACCACCCGAGCCGCCGTCCGCCAGAGACAGGGTCGTCGTCGACGTGGGGCTCGCCGACACCCAACTCCACCACCGTTCGATGCGGAAGACCACCGTGAAGGCGTACGTATCACTCCCCTCCCCTAACTCGCCGTGGATCGACGCCGACCACCACCGCAGCACCGGCGCCGGCGCGGCTATGTTTCCAGTTTTCAAACCCGACAAGTGGGGCCTCTTGTCAGCCTCACATCCCTTCCCCCGAACCGTTTTCTGTAAGTGTATTCGAGCAAAGTACGTTTTCCCTCTGCGGTTGATGTACTGCGTACCGATTCGCTTTGCTATTTTCTGTTCTAGCCCCTGGAACTTTTATGTTTCATTACAGATGAGTCCCTGGACAGAAACTCTAATATCTTTTAAACTAAAAATGATTTTGAGTTGATTCTTTTTCCGTCCTCTTTAGTTTTCTGTCTAGTTTTTTGTCATATTTATGTGGAAATTTTTGGAGCAACTTTATTTGCACGTGTGGTATTTATGTTAGTATTTATTTGCTTGAATACATAGATACCGGAGGCCGTGACGGAGACGCGAACCACACCGAGTTAGGCTCCGACTTCTCAGAACCAGGCAAGCATGTTTGAACTTTTGATATGATGAGTGTGTTGCATGTTTGCTTGAGTAGTTCATTTCATAAGCATGATCATATGGGCATATGTGTATGGTATGTTTCATGCAAGTAAGCTTCGGGTGAGCCCGGAAAGATGATGTTTGAACCACCACGATCATATGGTGATATGATGGGTGGAATGCTGGTATTGTTGGAGCATGCCAGTAGTTGGTTAACTCAGTATCAACGGAGATCATGTCATGATTCCGTTCATCTCCTTTTTCGGTACTATCATAGGCCGTCCGTTAGGATTACGGTCTAGTTAGTTGTAAACCAATTCCCGAGTACACACCAAGTAGAGGGGCCGGGATGAGGGTTCCATGGCCCTGGATTAAAGCCCGTCATCCGGTCAGGGGGCATGGGTGTTTCAGGTTGGGACCGAGAGGGGGGCACCCCTTAGAGCGCGCATATATAAATTTGATCCCATGCTATTCGAGGTTGTAGCCTCCCCGTCTTAAAGTTTTCCGTGAATGTCGTCGCGGGTGATTCCGGACGACATGATGTTAAATGGACGGAACTAGTCCCCGTGGCTAGTAGAATCCGCTGGCTATGATTTAATAGTACAAGCTCTGCAGAGTTAAATTCCTTCAGTAGCCATGTTTATGGCCTAGGGTCAATCTTCATGTCAACCCGGTGACCATCTCTAGTATATTCTTGTTGGTAGCCAAAATAGTGTTTTCGTCAAGTTCATTTGGTAGATGAACTCACCAACTATCTCTGTATTGATTTACTTTCAGAAGTATTTCATCATTATGCTATTGTTATTTATAAGCCCTTTATGTGATGTCGCCCAGACGTCCGACTGTGGCATTCTTTTTATAAGCCCTTTATGTGATGTCGCTCAGACGTCCGACTGTGGCATTCTTCTTATTTATAAGCCCTTTATGTGATGTCGCTCAGACGTCCGACTGTGGCATTCTGTTATTTATAAGCCCTTTATGTGAT
>LR738711.1:933137595-933204948 GCA_902687465.1 Secale cereale | reverse complement strand
ATGTGATGTCGCTCAGACGTCCAACTGTGGCATTCTTTTTATTTACCAGCCCTTTATGCGATGTCGCTCAGACGTCCGACTGAGGCATTCTTGTTATTTATTTTTGCTATAAGCCCTTTATGCGGTGTCGCTCAGACGCCCGACTGTGGCCTGCTATCATTTATTATTTTCTTACGAGGCGTCACTCAGACACTCGTTTAGTCTCCTTTCATTTATCTTTTGGATTTCGGGAGGATTACCGCCTGACTTCCATCATTGCTTACAGCACATTAATGTTCTTATTCCGGTCGCATTATTGCTGGAATACTCATATGCATCATGTTGGCATTTATTATATCTTAAGTCCGAACTGTCTTGCGAGTACATTCAAAGTACTCACCTGGCTTGTTGATTTGGCCAGATGTGGACGAAGGCGATCTCATGGATGAAGAGTTCGATAGCGAGTCCGACGCTTAGAGGAGTCCCAGTCAGTCCCTTACGATCCTGGAGTTGATCACTATTTTATAACCGCTTCCGCCTACCACCAAATAAATTCATTGGGTCTCACTCCGATACCCGATGAACTGTATTATATTGGAGTCACATCATCCACTTCACTGTGACATATTCCACCACCTTTTATTACGAGTTAGTAGTATGCCACCCTGCCTTGTGTCATATCCGCCTCTATGTATTATATTGGCGCGCTTGTAATAAAATTGTTGAGCAACCCCCAGCTCAACCTTGTATAATATTCAGTGTACTGGAATTCTGTATCAAGGATTTGTCTGCCAACAGGAAATAATTTCCCTCGCTGGTTTAATAAAAAGGTCGGCCTTCTGGTAATTATTTTACTGAAGGACCGGTCCTGACAGGCCTCTGGGTCGGCAGGGCCTTGCTGGCTTCTGGGCCTTTGACAACAATGACCGCGCCGACGACCCAACTGGTAGTGGTGATGTAGAGGAGCATGGGCTCCTTGTCAGTCGGAGCAGCCAGAACAGGCGGCGTGGACAACATCCACTTGAGCTGGAGGAATGCCTCGTCCGCCTGGTCAGACCACTCGAAGCCCTTGGTTTTCTTCATCAGCTGGTATAGGGGGGTTCTCTCCCAGTTGGCTCAGGAATCGACTAAGAGATACCAAGCACCCGATGAATTTCTGGACGTCCTGCAGTTGGGTCGGCCTCTCCATCCGCTCGATGGCCCTGATCTTCACAAGGTTGCACCTGATCCCACGCCCAGAAACAAGGAAACTAAGGAGCTGGTCGGTTGGTACTCCAAAAACACACTTCTCCGGGTTGAGCTTGATTTGGAAGAAGCGTAGGTTGGTGAAGGTTTCCTTGAGATCCTCCAAAAGGGTGACGCGCCTCTCCGTCTTCACCACAATGTCATCCACATAGACGTGGGCATTCCGGCCGAGTTGTGGCAGCAGGCATTTCTGCATGCACCGTTGAAAGGTGGCGCCGGCATTCCGCAAGCCGAACATCATGACGAGGTAGCAGAATGCACCAAAGGGGGTGATGAAGGTGGTCTTCATCTGGTCTTTCTCATTCATCTTGATCTGCTGGTAGCCGGAGTAGGCATCCAGAAAGCACAATAGCTCGCATCCGGCTGTGGAGTCTATCACTTAGTCCATTTGAGGCAAAGCAAACAGATCCTTGGAGCAGGCCTTGTTAAGGCTGGCGTAATCGATACACATGCACCACTTGTTGTTCTTCTTCAAAACGAGGACTGGGTTGGCGAGCCAGTCCGGGTAGAACACTTCCATGATGAAGCCGGCTGCGAGGAGCCGGGTGACTTCTTCACCAATGATTCTTCTCTTCTCTTCTGGTAGGCGGCATTGGGGTTGCTTGACCGGCTTGGCATCCGACCTCACATTTAGCTTGTGCTCGGCAAAATCCCTCGGAACACCCAGCATGTAACACCCCAAAACATTTTGACCTTGATTTATAAATCAAAATTTTAACCAGGAGTTTAAACCTTTCATTCTGCGGGTTTTCTTTGGTTTCAGAACCACTTTTTCTTTTGAATTTATGGAGTTTTTGCCCTAGTGAAAACTTTTCAGATATGTTATTTGGACTTGTTTTCCCTACCCAAGAAAAACATTTCTTCTATCAGTGGGTTTATTTGCATTATTATTTTCCCCTAAGCTTTATCTCTTAAAGTGCATTTTCATTAGTTTTAAAGCTCTATTTGCACTACAACCCTTTGATAGATTTATTAAAAAAATCCACCAAAATTTGGGGATGTCATGTGAAGTCCCTACATCACTTTTATGCAAAAACCCTTTGGTGTTCTTTGAAAAATTTGAGCAAAACATCCTCTTTTGCTCTCTGGTCCAGATGGGCATTTTCTACTGCAGCCATGTGTTAAAATTACTCTTTTAGTCATGAGCTCTTTCCTGCTTGTAGTCCTCTCTACAAAACCCTTAAGTCCAGGAGATTGGACCATTTGGAACATTTTTGGTCCATGCAATAATACCTTTTAGTTTCTGTCCAGAATTGATTTTCTCAAAAACTTCCACTTGCAAGTTTCTAGTTTTGCCCAACTAACCTAGTCACCATCTTCTACACCTAGAGAGACGATGATCTGGAGACTTGGGCCAACAGTAGAGATGCCTAGATACCCATAGCATTTCATCAAACAGGTTAGGAGCATGGCCAGTTTTGGCATGCTTTTATACTTACATTAGGAAGTCGCTCTAATGGCCTAATCAGCATGTCTCATGGCACTAACTTAGCCTATAACCCCACCCTGCAAAACCTCTTGTGAATTGGAGCCCCCTGGCAAGCTTTGGCAAACTGTCGAGCACCTGGTGTGCGTACTCTGGGCGCACCCAGAGCGCACATTTTGCACGCGCGCGCATCGAGTCGCCGCGTCTTGCCCCCTGGCCTTCGCTCGCCCGTAGGGCCACGCCTCGCTCCCGTCCACTCGCCAGAACCCTCCAAGTGTTAGGACCCCGATCCTAAGTCACACCGATCTAGCTGTAACACGTCATATCACTTTGCGGCCTCACGCACGGTAACCCCACGGGTGCCACCTTACCTGGCCCGGGACCGTTTGCGCATTTTGGCACACGTATATGACAGTGTCGCTACCATCCATATGACAGAGAACCCGGGCCGACATGGCTAGTTATAAACCAAAAGTGGCACTAAATTACAGAGACAGGCATCCATGACCCAGCAACGAACGTGTCGGTCATCAACGTATGAACCCAAGTCGTAGCAAGCTACATGGACTTAAAGGAACAACGCGTGATATTTCCCCTAAGGGACAGACACAGGAACGAAGAAGGACACATGCCGGCCAGCCTACGTGTTCCGAGCAGTAGCAAGCTACCAAGGCTCATTGGAGACACTAGGAGGCATTTCCTTGTAAGATAGGCTACCAAAGGAAAACAACTAGGTGTCGGATCCCACACATACCAAGCATTTCAATCATACACACAATATGCTCAATATGTGCAAATACAACATTGCATCACAACAGAACTCTATGACTCAAAGTACTTTATTTAAGAGGCTCCAAGAGCCATACATAACATATCCATACAGGTAGGGGTCACATGACCCAACACTCAAGTCATACAGTCTTACAAGCACAAGCGGAAGCTACATGTCTGAGTACAGACAAGTTAGAAAATAAAACAGGCTTGGTGTAGCCTGACTATCTACAAGGCCCTTCACAAGCTCCAGATCTCCGTCTGGGTGCCAAGCTACTCATCGACGTCAACGTCTATGTAGAACCCATCAGAAGGGGCAGGGTTCTCCTCTTCAATAGTTATTAAGCAAACATGAGTACAAAGGTACTCAGCAAGTCTTACAACAGAACCTATCATACATGCAACATTATCAACAGGGGGCAGTGGAGTTCATAGCAGAAAGCCAGCTTGACTCTTGGCTAACCTATACTACAACTCTCAACGGATTGCAATATATCACTACGTACACGAGTCCTCTACTCACCACAACAATACACTACCGAGGATCCTCTTCCGTCATCCTACGGAAGGGCCATCCACGGCACTCACACTTATCTTGAGGCTTTTAGTAGTATCCATCAACTTGTCTATGAACTGTAAGAGTAACCAAGTAGTTCGTACCGCGAACAACGGCTATTCGAATAGATTGATAACCCTGCAGGGGTGTACCTCTTCACACATGCTTCCACCACTTATCGCCGTTTACTCGACATGTACTCGGCAACCTTCAAGCGGAAGCCCAGCGAGGGTGTCGGCCACGACCTGACTAACTACTCAAGTCTCTCGTCCAGGTTTATCGCCTATTTGGGTTCCATCCGTGGGGAGATCCGGCCGGGGTGTCGCTCACAGCCCCAAACGATGTGTACAGGGTTCTCGAGTCACCAAACGGGCAACCGGTACACCGTGCCACGTACCTGTCGCATCACAACCCACCCCGAGGGTCAGCGCTGTGCACGACCTCCAATAAACTATAAACACCAGAAACTAGTTGCAACTCCTGGACAGAGATCGAGGGTAATTAATAAGCCGAGAGGGTCAATTAAGGATCCCAAAGTGTGGTAGTAGCTGAAACTTGAACCACACATACAGATCTCGGGTCCTATGGACGATTCTAATGAAACAACCCACCATGTACTCCTACATGACCTTTCATCGATACCTTTACCAAGCATATTCCACACTTCCTTCTCTTTATCGATACGATCATTTCACTCTGATCCATCACCCAGATGAACCAGACCTGACACAACTCTAAGCATAGCAGGCAACATAAACAAATAGCATGGTGGATCACACATCACATGGCTCAATCAACTCCTACACATGCTAGTGGGTTTCAACTATTTACTGTGGCAATGACAGGTCATGCAAGGGAATAGGGTTCAACTACCGCAGCAAGTAGCAGTTCACACGCTGTTGCCTTAATGCAATAAAAGAGAGCAGGAGCGAGGAGATTGGGTTTGTATCGGAATGATCAATGATTGCTTGCCTGACAGAGTGGTTGTCGGGTACTGCTCTTCAGCTGGATACGCAGAAGTATCCTCGGGAGCAGGACCTAACACGGAGAATACCGGCGATACAATCAAAAGACAAACAAATGCAACAATATGATGCATGCTCATGACATGGCAAGATGCATGTGTTTTGGCTAATGCAACTATAACCAGAAGGGTTTGAGCCTATTTGAATCAAAGATTCAAATTGGAATTCAAACTATTATTTAATTAAGTGCATTATCATGTTTTAATGTATACAGCAAGGTTAACTTGCTCAAACATGCATGAAAACAGCGCCATTGGAAAGATTGGATTTTTCTAATCATTTTTCATATATAAATTATTTCCATCTGAGCTACGGTTGATTTTATATGATTTTTAGAAGTTTTGAGTATTTTCTGAAATTCATAAATCATTTAAGATTTAATTTAAATTCCATAAACTCTTTACTGCGTCAGCATGACCTCATGCTGACGTCAGCAGGTCAGCAGAAGCTGGTCCAGGTCAAACATGACATGTGGGCCCGGCATGTCAGTGTCATAGCTAATTAGCAAGTTAATTAGTGTTAAGCTAGAAACTAATTAGCTGTCAGTGGGGTCTGGGCCCACAGGTCAGCGACTGACCTAACTAACTGTTTAAATTAGCATTTTACTTAATTAAACTAGCTAATTAGGGGGGGTCGCCCACACGTCAGTGACCCAGGGGTGGTCAACCCCCCGGTCAAACGAGTCAAACCCGCCGGCGATGTGACGCCGGCGAGGCCAAACACGGCGGCGAGCTTCGGAAATCGCCTACAGGGCACGGTTCGAGCCGCGGTTGGGCGCGTTGAAGTGCCCTCGCCGATGCGCGTCGAATGGTGGTGGCCGCCGGGCCTGTGGTGGCCGGAGGCGACGGCTACGAGCTCGGCAGCGGCGGCCGGCATTCGGGCGTGTGTGGAAATGCGGCTGCGGTGGCCTAGGCGATGCGTGCGTGGCACCCAAACCATCTACGTGATGCGGCGAACAAAACGGACGTGCGTCCGAGACCAAATGGTCACCGGAGCATCGTCGGCGGTAAGCACGGCGGCGGCGGGTTTCGGTGATCAGCGGAGCAGCAGCTACGCGACGCAAACGAAGCGGAGGAGGGAGGGATTCGGTGTATGGGCTCACAGCGGTGCTAGCGAGCTCGAAGGAGAGGTCGGGGACGCTCTGCAGCTCCTTAATCGACGGCGAGGAGCTCCGGCGATCCGAGGAGAGGGACGGCGGCGTGAAGGCGATGCAGGGCTTCCGGCGATCCGTGGCTCAGCGAGGAGGAAGAGGGCGTCGCGGCGATCCTTCTGGACACGGTCACGGGACGAGGGGGAGGCTCTAGGTGCGGCAACGGCGAACGGCGGCGACGGGCGGCCTCGGTGGTGAGAGGGAGAGAGCCAGGAGAGGGAGATGAGGACGAGGGGGAGTGAGAGAGGGGTCGGGGCAGCTGCGTGGCGACACATGGAGGCGTCCAGGCCGTCGGGGACGCAAGACGGCAGGCTGGAGGTGGCCGGGCGCGCGCCGGCGCGCGGTGGCCACGCGCGCTGCCTACTGGCGCGAGGTGGAAGGCGACAGGAGTGGCGCTGGGTGGGCTGGGCCGGCCTGCAACAGTGCTGGGCTCAAGGTAAGTTCTCTCTCTCTTTCTTTTTCCTATTTCTTTTCTGTTTCACTTCTTTTGCAACTTTGTTTAATTAATAAAAATGCCAGAACATATTTATAACTCATAAAACTAGTCATGCCCACTGTATATAATATGAGCAGTATGGAACATTATAGTTTATGATTATTTGAGCATTTAAAATATTTTATAGCATTTAAATGCCCAAATACAAATACCATATGATTTAATCCAAAGACCTTAGAGGTCCTAGAAAATTGTGCACCATTTTTGACAAAGGTTTAAGACCAAGGCAGAAATGATGAACATTTTTGAAGGGCATTTTGGGTACATTGGAAAAGATTTTATCAAACCCTAGTTGTTAGGAGAGGGGTGCTGTGGTTTCTGTCATTCCCATTTCAAGTTTCTTTGATAAGTAAACATGATGCACACTCTAGCTAGTCCTAATGCAAGTGCTAACTAGGGATGTGACAACTCACCCCCACTTAAAAGAATCACGTCCCGAGATTCGGGTTCCTCCGGAAAGAGGGTGGGGTACTCAAGTCGAAGACGATCCTCCCTTTCCCAAGTAGCTTCACTCTCGGAATGATGTGACCATTGAACCTTGAGAAACTTGATATTGTGGCGTCGAGTGGTGCGCTCGGTTTGATCAAGAATACGAACGGGGTATTTTCGATATGTGAGATTGTCCTGGAGATCAAGCGTTTCGTGGTCCACTCCGCGGATAGAATCCGAGAAGCAACGCCTGAGTTGAGAAACGTGGAAGACATCATGAACTCTGGAGAGGTGCAGAGGTAGTTCCAATTGGTAGGCAACTTCTCCTCGTTTGGCAAGAATGCGAAAAGGACCGATGTAACGAGGGGCCAATTTGCCTTTGATACCGAAGCGATGGGTTCCCTTAAGAGGGGTAACCCGAAGGTAAGCCTTATCGCCGACTTCAAAAGTCACAGCCTTATGATGGCTATCATATTGGCTCTTCTGACGAGACTGGGCTGTTTTCAATTTCTCACGAACGATGCGAACTTGGTATTCTGCTTCCTGGATCATATCCGGGCCAAAGAATTGTCTTTCCCCGGTTTCTGACCAGTTAAGAGGTGTTCGACACCTTCGTCCATATAGAACTTCGAAGGGAGCTTTGCCCAAGCTCGCTTGATAACTATTGTTATAAGCGAATTCGGCAAATGGAAGACACTTCTCCTAATCCATACCGAAAGAGATGACAGAGGCTCGAAGCATGTCTTCCAGAATTTGATTGACTCGTTCCACTTGACCACTTGACTGGGGATGGAAGGCGGTGCTGAAAGAGAGATGAGTTCCCATAGCATTCTGGAAACTTTCCCAAAATCGTGAAGTGAAAAGACTTCCACGGTCTGAGTTAATCTCCAACGACACACCATGAAGTGATACTATCCGAGAGACATATAAATCTGCTAGCTGGCTAGCGGTAATACTCTCTCGAACAGGCAGGAAATGAGCTACTTTAGAGAGGCGGTCGATAACGACGAAGATAGCACTATTCCCTTTCCTGGTCCTGGGAAACTCGGTAATGAAGTCCATACCGACCTTGTCCCATTTCCATTCAGGAATAGCTAAAGGTTGAAGGGTGCTAACAGGCCGTTGATGCTCTGCTTTGACTCGACGACGAACATCGCAGTTAGCAATGAATTGAGCGATTTCTCTCTTCATCCTAGTCCACTAGAATCTCTGACGTAGGTCCTGATACATTTTGGTACTACCGGGATGAATTGTGAGAGGAGATTCATGAGCCTCCTTAAGAATCATCTGTCGTAGTTGTTGTTTCTTGGGTACCACCAAGCAGTTCTCGAAGTACACAACACCTCGATCATCCATAGAGAAACTTCTAGCAACTCTGCTAGCAATGTTCTCCTTGATCCGAGATATACCTCTATCATACTGCTAGGCAACTATGATTTGATCCATAAGGGTAGGTTTCGCCACCAAGGTGGAAAGAAAACCTCGAGGAACAATGTGAAGGTTAAGCTTACGAAATTCCTCGTGGAGAAGTGGTTGCCCTTGTTGTAACATTAAGTTGTTACAATAAGACTTACGACTTAGCGCATCAGCCATGACATTGGCCTTTCCAGGGGTGTAAGTGATTCCTAAGTCGTAATCTGTGAGCAACTCAACCCAACGTCTTTGCCTGAGATTTAGATCCGGTTGGGTGAAGATGTACTTCAAACTTTGATGATCAGTGAAGATTTCACAGCGATTACCAAGGAGGTAATGTCGCCATGTTTTGAGTGCATGGACTACAGCTGCAAGCTCTAGATCATGAGTAGGATAGTTATCCTCATGGGGACGCAACTGTCGGGATGCGTAAGCAATCACTTGACGATCTTGCATGAGTATGCAACCTAGTCCTTGTCGCGAGGTGCCGCAGTAGATAATAAAATCCTTGGAGAAGTTTGGTGGTACCAGTACGGGTGCAGATGTCAGGCGTCTTTTCAGTTCCTGAAAACTGGAGTCGCATTGTGGGGTCCACTCAAACTTTTTATCCTTCTTGAGGAGTTCAGTTAGAGGTTTAGCAACCTTGGAGAAATTCTCGACGAAGCGTCGGCAATAGCTCGCTAAGCCAAGAAAACTCCTAACTTGCTTGACCGATTCAGGGGGAGTCCAATCAAGGATGGCTTGAACTCGCTCGGGATTGACAGCAATACCCTTGCCAGAGATCACATGACCTAGATAGGTTACTTCCGGCAACCAAAATTCACATTTAGAGAATTTGGCATAAAGGCGGTGCTCATGAATTTTCGTCAATACCAGCCTTAAATGCTCGGCATGATCTTTCTTGTTCTTGGAGTAGATGAGTATATCATCGAGGTATACCACGACGAATTTATCTAAGTACTCCATGAATATAGAATTCATTAGCCGGGAAAAGGTGGCTGGGGCATTGGTTAATCCGAAGGACATGACGGTGTACTCATATTGGCCATAATGAGTAACAAAAGCCGTTTTAGGAATGTCCCCGGTCTTGATTTTGATTTGATGGTAACCCAACCTCAAATCCATCTTAGAGAAGACTGAGGATCCAGCGAGCTGATCATACAGGTCGTTGATCCTGGGGGGGCGGATACTTGTTCTTTATGGTGACCAGATTGACAGGTCGGTAATCTACAACCATCCGCTCCATTCCATCCTTCTTCTTGACGAAGAGGACGGGGCAAGCCCAAGGGGAGGAACTAGGATGGATGAAACCTTTTTGCAAGGACTCATCGAGTTGTTTCTTAAGCTCAGCTAATTCTAGGGGTGCCATCTTATAAGGTCTCCTAGAGATTGGGACAGTTCCAGGGATAAGATCTATCACGAACTCGACATCTCTGTCAGGTGGAATTCCTGGCAGTTCTTCTGGAAAAACATCCGGAAAGTCACGGACTACCGGGATATCTTCGAGTTCTGGTAGAGGGCTGGCATTAAGAGAGTAGAGCTGACGTTCAGCCATTCGGGTCAAGACATTGACTATCTTGCCGGATGGATGTGTAAGTTGAACGGTCCTAGTATAGCAATCAATCTTGGCGTAATGAGTTGTCATCCAATCCATACCCAAAATGATGTTTATGTCCGAGGACTTGAGAGAGATTAGAGATGCAAGGAAAACAAGTCTATCGACAAGGATTTCATTTCCATGGCTTACCCTAGAGGTTTGCCACTTTGAACCAGGAGTTTGAATAACCATGGAAGTAGGCATGTCACAAAAAGTCATGTTGTGCATTCGAGCATAGCTCTCAGATATGAAGGAATGGGATGCTCTAGTATCGAAAAGAACAGATGCCGGATGGCAGTTAACGAGAAGCGTACCAAGGACGACGTTAGGATCCTCATAAGCTTCCTCAGCAGAGACATAGTTGACATGACCACGTGCAGTGGGGATTGGCTTGACATAATTCACCTTGCCAGTTGGCTTACCACGGCCAACGGGTTTCCCTGGTTGGTTCCGAGGACACTCACGCATGTAGTGCCCCGGTTCTCCACACTTGAAGCATGTCACAGTGCTAGTGCGTGGAGCAAAATTGGAAGGTGGTCCTCCATAGGTCTTAGCAGGTGCATACTGTTGAGTTGGGCGAGGCGCCTCATAGGATGACCTCGGTGTATACTTGGGTAGCAGAGCAGTGTTAGGAACCCACACACGGCGCTTGTGAGAGCCAGAGCCGGATGAGGAACCAAAGTCTCGAGTAGGCTTGCGTGTGGCCTCGAAGTCGGTCTGGCCCGTCTCAGCACTGATAGCCTTGTTTACCAGCTTCTGGAAGGAAGTGCACTCGTGCAGACGTAGATCTCGGCGGAGTTCAGGGCTGAGTCCCTTGCGGAACCTCGCCTGCTTCTTGGCATCGGTGGATACTTCCTCAGGTGCATAGCGTGCCAAGTTGCCAAACTCGCGACTATAGCCATCCACAGTTAACCGACCCTGGGTGAAATTGCAGAATTCCTCCCGCTTGCGATCCATGAGACCTTCCGGAATATGATGTTCACGGAATGCCTCACTGAACTCAACCCAAGTAGTGATTTGGCTAGCAGGACGCATAGCTTCAAAGTTTTCCCACCAAAGACTGGCAGGGCCCTCAAGATGGTAGGCGGCGTAAGTAACCTTGTCAGCTTCGGCCACACGGGCAGAGTGTAGCTTGTGGGTGATACTACGTAGCCAGTCATCCACATCCAGAGGTTCAGTGGAGTGATGGAACTTCGGTGGGCACATCTTGATAAAGTCATTGATTGACACCATGTCATTCCTCTGGCGGAACCCAGTGTTCTGCTCTATGCGTTCCAGCAGACGGTTGGTCTCTCTCTTGTTCCGTTCTGCGTCGAGCATAACTTCCGCCAAGGAGGGTGGCTGGGGCAGATTCCCATCTCTAGCCCCACTAGCCTCACCCTGCTCCTGGGCAGCAGGAGTGTTGCGAGTGTTGACCATCCTAAGGAAACAAAACAACGGTTTAGACAAGGATGGCAAAAATTTGACATAGGAGTGCAGAATGTAATGGATGACACGGAATGCAGAGATGTTCATCCGTACGACATGGTAATATAGAAACTGCTATATATACACCAGTGGTCATACACACCATACATAGTTTAGTACAAGCCAAGGCTAAAGTACAACTGCGGTGAAAGACGATACATCCCATCAGAGGCATTCCAAGCTCCTATACATTATTTAACTACACCTCCGGAACTCAGTACACACTAAGTCATATTCCACAAGACGCGCATGACTGTGGGAATACAACTACTACAATACTACTTCTACCACGGTCTAGCTCAGACATTCCCGTAGTAATCTTCATAAAGATTACCACCGTAGCCTGGAAGTGGAACAGACGGATCTTGAAACTCCCGAGCACTCGAAGGCTGTGGACCATAGGGACATGGATGTGGCCTCGGTCCCGATGCTGGTGGTAACCGACGCCCACGTGCAGGTGTAATACCCCCAACGTCACGCCAATCCATGCGATCAGGCAGACAAGTCCGCACGGGGTACAAATCCCGCATGTCCAGATATCCGGCGTGCACAGCAAGTGCAAGCCGTGTCAAAGTAGTCCAGTGGGCGGCTCGAGTGTTATACAGCTCCATTCGGAGGGCACGGACCTCACGGTCCCTATCCTCTAGCATCTGAACAGTAGTCTGAAGCAGTGGCTCTTCATGAGCAGCATCAGTATACAGACCAGTGTAGTAGCCTTCCTCTCCGGGAAGTGAGGCTGGCATGTAACAGAACTCAGTGTTCAGCAACAGGGCATGCCTAGCCCGGAGAATGGTCATCATCGAATAGGCAGCATCATGCACTGCCATATCGATTGTAATCCCGAGTCCATAACACCAATGGATGGGGTCGTTAGCTCCGGGATAAGAGGGGTATATCCGGACGGTGTAGAAATACTGACTCTGATTGAAATCCCGGTACTGTTCCTCCACGGTGTACTCAGGATACCAGCGATAACCGGTCTCAGTCAGCACATGGACTAGCATGGCCGTGTGTCCGGGCACATTAATGCACCGAGTCAAACGAACCACTTGGTGAGGGGTGTGGCCAGACATCTGAAACACGAAGTAATGCAAAGGCATTAGTGTTTCTGGAAGAAATCGGGCAGCATAACAACTGTAAATGCTCAAACAAAGATTTGAGACATCATACAAATGATAGCATAGCCACTCAACAATTTCATATCAAGGTTCCGGGTCCAACAACCATCAAGTTAAAGGGATAGAAACTGAACTAAAGCTTAAAACCAACAATCCTAAGAGTCTACGGATTAGTAACACGTGAACCTAGTAAGGATAAGAGGCCTAGTCCTAAATCCCCGTAGAAAGAATAGACTGACTCAGATCAGAAGGGCATAAGGTAAAGGAGTAAAAAGAGCCTTACGTTCCCTTCCACAATCAATTCCCCTACATATGACTAAGAATTTTTCTAGACTCAACATCGACCAGTTTGGCTTGAGAAACCTACAGGCAGTCCAGCTCTGATGCCAATGCTGTCAGGACCCCGATCCTAAGTCACACCGATCTAGCTGTAACACATCATATCACTTTGCGGCCTCACGCACGGTAACCCCACGGGTGCCACCTTACCTGGCCCGGGACCGTTTGCGCATTTTGGCACACGTATATGACAGTGTCGCTAGCATCCATATGACAGAGAACCCGGGCCGACATGGCTAGTTATAAACCAAAAGTGCCACTAAATTATAGAGACAGGCATCCATGACCCAGCAACGAACGTGTCGGTCATCAACGTATGAACCCAAGCCGTAGCAAGCTACATGGACTTAAAGGAACAACGCGTGACATTTCCCCTAAGGGACAGACACAGGAACGAAGAAGGACACATGCCGGCCAGCCTACGTGTTCCGAGCAGTAGCAAGCTACCAAGGCTCATTGGAGACACTAGGAGGCATTTCCCTGTAAGATAGGCTACCAAAGGAAAACAACTAGGTGTCGGATCCCACACATACCAAGCATTTCAATCATACACATAATATGCTCAATATGTGCAAATACAACATTGCATCACAACAGAACTCTATGACTCAAAGTACTTTATTTAAGAGGCTCCAAGAGCCATACATAACATATCCATACAGGTAGGGGTCACATGACCCAACACTCAAGTCATACAGTCTTACAAGCACAAGCGGAAGCTACATGTCTGAGTACAGACAACTTAGAAAATAAAACAGGCTTGGTGTAGCCTGACTATCTGATGGCTTCTCGCCCCTCGTTGGTTACCCCAAGTGGAAGGTTTGAGATGCAGTGTAGCGGAAGTTTTCCCTTGGCAAAGATACCAAGGATCGATTTCCCCTGAGACTCCCAGTTTCAACAAGAAGGTGTCAACTGCTAACGGCGCCAGATATTAGCAATCAACGTGGACCTGCACACAGATACAAATAACTTTGCTCCCAACGAGTACAGAGAGGTTGTCAATCCCTCCGGCCTTGTCGTTTACCAAGGATCAAACGCAAGTGATAATTGTGATAGGTATTGCTGCAAATAATAAGTAAAAGCGGAAAGTAAATAGCGGATGTGATCAGTGATGGTAATATGGACCGGGGTCCCATGATGTTCACTAGTGATGTCTCTCTCCCAAAAGACGATAAAACAGCTATGTGAGGTAAACGAATTACAGCTGGGCAATTGACAGAATTATGTGTGCAAACCAATGCTAACTATGTTGCAAGAAAGGTAGAGGTTCAAAGCATGGGCGGTACGCCAAGGCAAGTAGACCGAAATCCATCTGCATCTACTACTAATCATCCACCTTGAGATATCTATCCAGAACATCTCGCTGGTATTAAGTTGCGAGTCCCACCCATAGTGTAAACTCAAAGCAACAGACAACTGCATTAAAAGAACTTTGCGTAAAGTAAACAATCCTTGCACCCGCGGGCACAAGCACTGTTGTTTTCCCCCTTGTGGCAACAGCACATCCCCTAGACTCATGTTTCTGTCACTCAAGCAAGTCATCGAGGGGCATAACCCACAATCAAGCATAACGTTCCCTCTTGGAGTCACTACCTACTACTTGGCCAAAGCAATAAATAGCAACGGAGAACATGCAAGAATTACTTACGAACATAAATATAAAAGTGGTAAATCAAATATATTACTCAAACACAATCTGAACATAATCTCACAATCCATCGGATCCCAGCAAACTCAACATAGCAACAGCATAAGGATTACATATGTGCCTCGATCATGTAGGGCAGCTCATGAGGTCTAATTAGTGAAGCACAAGAAGGGGAGGAGAACATCACATAGCTACTGGTCATGGACCCATGGTCCAAGGGAGACTACTCACAACTCATCCGGGAGGCGTCCATGGTGGTGGAGAGGCTCCCGGTGGTGATCCTCCCCTCCGGCAGGGTGCCGGGAAGAGTTCTCCTGGTGCTCCCGATCTTGGAAGCGCGGCGGCGGCGGAACAGAGATGAGATCGCGAAAAAGGGTTCCGTCCTCGAGGGTTTCGGGACGCGTGTTAAATATATGCCAAAGGGGGGCATCAGCGGAGGCCTGGGGGGCCCAGGCGCCCCCCGGCGCGGCCAGCAGGGGGGCCGCGCCGCCAGGGCGCCTGGAGCCCTGGTGGCCCCCCTCCGGCCCTACTTCGACCGTGTGGAAGCTTCCGGAATGCTGATGTTTTATATAATTTTTCCGAGATTTTTCTGGCAGTTTACGTGACGGGAAAACCTGAAATACAAAAACAGCAGAAAACAGAAACTGGCACTGGGGTGCACTGAGTTAATAGGTTAGTCCAAATATGATCAAAAGTGTATGGAAGTGTATAAATATCATAGCAATATCACCCAAAAGAGGCATGGAGCAAGCAGAAATTATAGATACGTTTTGGACGTATCAACATCCCCAAGCTTAATTCCTGCTCGTCCTCGAGTAGGTAAATGATAACAAGAATAATTTCTGTGGTGACATGCTATTAACCATATAGGACTTTTCATAGTCATATGACAGAAGCTTACTGAGACAATGAATCTATAGTAATTAAGTTGCCTCATGAGAGAATCACAAAGAACTGAAAGTTTTACAACATGATAGTGAAACATCAAATAGATTTGTAATGAACATGGTGTGCAAATATGATAAAGTGATATTTCGCTTGCCCCCTTTAGTGAAGCAAAACATAAATGCAGGGGCACCTCCAAGGTTTAAGTGATGACTAGATACAATGATTTCAGAATAAACGATATCACAATCATGCAAAAGACAATGCTACTTTGGGACAATGCACATTACACTCAGAATGACAATCATGCTCTTAGTAGTTGGTGCTTTAAAAGAAGGTGGAGACTCTCGAACCGTGGCTTTTGTTGGCAAGGTTGAAAACCCGTGGTTGGAAACAAAGACAAAGCATGTACCAGAGCTCTTGGTTTTAAAAACAGAGGTAATAATTATTTTTTTGGATTATGCATGTTTCGTCAACGAATGCTAGCAGACAACTCAATCACTTCTTGAGATGGACAAGTTTCAAGGAACGGCTCCCGAATGAGGACGATCACATCCTCTTAATCTCCTTTGTTTATCACTGCCAAAGTTTTCTGATTTCTCATGAACAAAGCGTGAAGGAGGGTTTGTTTGTTATATTATTTTTGAGCCGGGCGCACTCTTTGCCAGTTCCTTCTCGTATTATGGGTTTGCACATTAGACATGCAATCCCGGGGTGAAGCTTGTCCAACTTAAAAAGATCATGAATTAACTACTACTTCCTCATGAACTAAAACAGAGGCACAAAATAGAAATGCTTTTTTGAATAATTTCGAGATGGTACATGAAAGTCTTCGTTAGGAATGGCAGGTAAATACCATGTATAGGAAGGTATGGTGGACTCATATGGCATAACTGGTTTAAAGGGATTTGGATGCACAAGCAGTCAGTCCGCTTAGTACAGGTGGAGGTTAGCAAAAGACTGGGAGCGACCAACTAAGAGAGCAATGACGGTCATAATCATGCAGAGCGACAAAGCAACATTGAATCAGGTATGGAAGTTATATCGCTACTCAGAAACAAAAGATCATCAAGGCTTGACAGACTTTCTTTACAGTCTTAAATATGCGTGAGCATACGCCAAGTCAATCAAAATAAATTCTTGAAGGAAGATATTACTAAACCATACCACATCATAGGCAAACAAATCATGTTGGTACTCCAATAACACATTGGGAACCTCCCAGCTATTTGAGACTAACCATAAGAAAACATGAACTACTAAGCGCCATTATGCACGTAGCATTTTTATCATAGACATATCAACCAATGCAACAGAAGCAAACTCTCTTAATAAGATAAGCATGATAACTAAAGAGAGTTCAAGCAACCAACTAAACAAAAGCTCTTTAAAAAGATAAGCATGAAAACTAAGAGCTGAACATGATAGTAGCTATTGAAAGACAAAGAACACACACAGCAAAGATAGACATGAAAATTCTATGTTGTG
Organism: Secale cereale; assembly: GCA_902687465.1. Taxonomy (NCBI): domain Eukaryota; kingdom Viridiplantae; phylum Streptophyta; class Magnoliopsida; order Poales; family Poaceae; genus Secale; species Secale cereale. The sequence continues at coordinate 933,187,916 of LR738711.1, read as the reverse complement.
TTCTAGGTTGAAGTGGAGCGTGTTTCTCTCCCACACAAAGAAAGCTGAGTTCCGACTCGTTATGAAAAGCTAAAGAAAACTAAAAAGGAAACTAAAAGCAAGACGCTCCAAGCATAGCACATAACACATGAAGTGATAAAAATATAGTGGAACGAAAGACGAACTGATAATGTTGATGGAGAAGGGGATGCACGGGGGCATCCCCAAGCTTAGACGCTTGAGTCTTCTTGAATATTTCTTGGGGGTGCATGGGGGCATCCCCAAGCTTGAGCGTTTGACACTCCTGAATCTTTTTATCATCTTCCCTCGCACACTTGAAAACTCCCTTCATACATAACTCATCATAATCTGATTAGCGAGGTTAGTACCCTTAATAAAATAATTGTTCCTTGCTGGAAATAAGGATATTCTTGAAGGTCTACTGTTTCTCAAGATTGCCAAAAGGTTTTTGCAAAGAAAAAGCAAGCTCAAGGTTTGCAAAATGAGGGAAAGGCAAAACAGGACAGAATCTGTGAAAAACAGAACAGCAGGTAGTAAATGATTTTTTCGGGGCACTTCTGCAACTCTAATCAAAAAACTCAGAATAGACGCCCGAAAGACAATTGTATAGAGCACGATGTCGAAACAATTCAGACCAAAAAGATGATCTGGTGATTTTATACGAATTTTTCTATCCAAGGACAGAATCTATTTCCTGGACAGCACGTCACAACTTTTGAACTTTCTTGCAATCAGAGGCTACACTTGGGACAAAGTTGAAAAGCAAAGATACAATGATGATGCTGCTGTAGTAACAACATCAAGACACAACAAAAGCAAAATAAAATTTTATTAATGTGGGCTGCCTCCCAAAAGCGCTTTCTTTTATGCCTTTAAGCTAGGCATAATGCAAAGAGGAATCAATAACCATCATAATAATCGGAGTTATAAATTGCTTCAAATGGTTCCTCAACAAGTTCACTCTTGTTCCTTCTAGGAAAGGGGTACACACCTTTTGCCTTTCCGCGTAAGCGGATTTGTCCCTTACCTATATCGATGAAGCCTTTTACCGCTCGGAGGAAGTCCCTTCCAAGCACTATATTTCCTTGGTTTGGCTCCATGATGAAGAAATCAATCATTGCAATCCCTTTAAGGAATTTAACTGGCACGTCTTTTATTCTTCCCTGGATTTCAGAAATATCTCCATTAGTGTGTTCATGATAAGATGATAATCTATCCATGTCAAATTTTAAAGAATCATGAACAATTTTTGGCATAGTAGAAACCATAGATCCAATATCACAATAAGCAAGGAAGTCTTGATTAGAGATGCTAATCCTAACAAAAGGCTCCCAATCATTGTCTATTTCCAAAATGTCTCTCTTATTGGGTTTGGGTTTCTCTACCTTCATCAAGTCTAGAGCATCCATTCTCTTCTCAATAGTAGCAAGTCTATCTATGACAGTATCAAAGTTATGATCATAAACAAAGTAACTAGATAGACCATGTATAATTTCAAGAGCTCTAGCTTCATCACACTCTAGGAAATCTCCTTCAGCTATAATATCAAGAGAGTGTTTACACCATTTAAAAAGACCATGGTAAAAATTTCTAAGCACAATTTTTATAGATATCCAAAGCATAATTCTCCTATGTGCATCAGAAATTCTGTCCCATGCCTTCTTCATATTTTCTCCATCCCTTTGATGGAAATCTAGGACTTCTGATTCCCTCAAAGCACCAAATCCTAACATGCTTGACTAAACAGAAAGGACTACTAGCAAATAATTAATATATATTTTTTTGTGTGGTTTTCGATAAAGGATACTAAAGCAAAAACTGAAAGGTAAACTAACAAGACTAAAAAGCAAAGGTAAAAGATAGCGTGCAACTCCCCTATCTTGAAGAGTGGAGTCCCCGGCAACGGCGCCAGAAATCTTTGCTTGATGGCTTCTCGCCCCTCGTTGGTTACCCCAAGTGGAAGGTTTGAGATGCAGTGTAGCGGCACTTTTCCCTTGGCAAAGATACAAAGGATTGATTTCCCCTGAGACTCCCAGTTTCAACAAGAAGGTGTCAACTGCTAACGGCGCCAGATATTAGCAATCAATGTGGACCTGCACACAAATACAAATAACTTTGCTCCCAACGAGTACAGAGAGGTTGTCAATCCCTCCGGCCTTGTCGTTTACAAAGGATCAAATGCAAGTGATAATAGTGATAGGTATTGCTGCAAATAATATGTAAAAGCGGAAAGTAAATAGCGGATGTGATCAGTGATGGTAATATGGACCGGGGTCCCATGATGTTCACTAGTGATGTCTCTCTCCCAAAAGACGATAAAACAACTATGTGAGGTAAACGAATTACAGCTGGGCAATTGACAGAATTATGTGCGCAAACCAATGCTAACTATGTTGCAAGAAAGGTAGAGGTTCAAAGCATGGGCGGTACGCTAAAGCAAGTAGACCGAAATCCATCTGCATCTACTACTAATCATCCACCTTGAGATATCTATCCAGAACATCTCGCTGGTATTAAGTTGCGAGTCCCACCCATAGTGTAAACTCAAAGCAACACACAACTGCATTAAAATAACTTTGCGTAAAGTAAACAATCCTTGCACCCGCGGGCACAAGCACCGTTGTTTTCCCCCTTGTGGCAACAGCACATCCCCTAGACTCATGTTTCTGTCACTCAAGCAAGTCATCGAGGGGCATAACCCACAATCAAGCATAACGTTCCCTCTTGGAGTCACTACCTACTACTTGGCCAAAGCAATAAATAGCAACGGAGAACATGCAAGAATTACTTACGAACATAAATATAAAAGCGGTAAATCAAATATATTACTCAAACACAATCTGAACATAATCTCACAATCCATCGGATCCCAGCAAACTCAACATAGCAACAGCATAAGGATTACATATGTGCCTCGATCATGTAGGGCAGCTCATGAGGTCTAATTAGTGAAGCACAAGAAGGGGAGGAGAACATCACATAGCTACTGGTCATGGACCCATGGTCCAAGGGAGACTACTCACAACTCATCCGGGAGGCGTCCATGGTGGTGGAGAGGCTCCCGGTGGTGATCCTCCCCTCCGGCAGGGTGCCGGGAAGAGTTCTCCTGGTGCTCCCGATCTTGGAAGCGCGGCGGCGGCGGAACAGAGATGAGATCGCGAAAAAGGGTTCCGTCCTCGAGGGTTTCGGGACGCGTGTTAAATATATGCCAAAGGGGGGCATCAGCGGAGGCCTGGGGGGCCCAGGCGCCCCCCGGCGCGGCCAGGAGGGGGGCCACGCCACCAGGGCGCCTGGAGCCCTGGTGGCCCCCCTCCGGCCCTACTTCGACCGTGTGGAAGCTTCAGGAATGCTGATTTTTTATATAATTTTTCCGGGATTTTTCTGGCAGTTTACGTGACGGGAAAACCTGAAATACAAAAACAGCAGAAAACAGAAACTGGCACTGGGATGCACTGAGTTAATAGGTTAGTCCAAATATGATCAAAAGTGTATGGAAGTGTATAAATATCATAGCAATATCACCCTAAAGAGGCATGGAGCAAGCAGAAATTATAGATACGTTTTGGACGTATCACTATCTACAAGGACCTTCACAAGCTCCAGATCTCCGTCTCGTCGACGTCAACGTCTATGTAGAACCCATCAGAAGGGGCATGGTTCTCCTCTGCAACAGTTGTTAAGCAAACATGAGTACAAAGGTACTCAGCAAGTCTTACAACAGAACCTATCATACATGCAACATTATCAACAGGGGGCAGTGGAGTTCATAGCAGAAAGCCAGCTTGACTCTTGGCTAACCTATACTACAACTCTCAACGGATTGCAATATATCACTACGTACACGAGTCCTCTACTCACCACAACAATACACTACCGAGGATCCTCTTCCGTCATCCTACGGAATGGCCATCCACGGCACTCACACTTATCTTGAGGCTTTTAGTAGTATCCATCAACTTGTTTATGAACTGTAAGAGTAACCAAGTAGTTCGTACCGCGAACAATGGTTGTTCGAATAGATTGATAACCTTGCAGGGGTGTACCTCTTCACACACACTTCCACCACTTATCGCCGTTTACTCGACATGTACTCGGCAACCTTCAAGCGGAAGCCCAGCGAGGGTGTCGGCCACGACCTGACTAACTACTCAAGTCTCTCGTCCAGGTTTATCGCCTATTTGGGTTCCATCCGTGGGGAGATCCGGCCGGGGTGTCGCTCACGGCCCCAAACGATGTGTGCAGGGTTCCCGAGTCACCAAACGGGCAACCGGTACACCGTGCCACGTACCTGTCGCATCACAACCAACCCCGAGGGTCAGCGCTGTGCACGACCTCCAGTAAACTATAAACACCAGAAACTAGTTGCAACTCCTGGACAGATATCGAGGGTAATTAATAAGCCGAGAGGGTCAATTAAGGATCCCAATGTGTGGTAGTAGCTGAAACTTGAACCACACATACAGATCTCGGGTCCTATGGACGATTCCAATGAAACAACCCACCATGTACTCCTACATGGCCTTTTATCGATACCTTTACCAAGCATATTCCACACTTCCTTCTCTTTACCGGTATGATCATTTCACTCTGATCCATCACCCAGATGAACCGGACCTGACACAACTCTAAGCATAGCAGGCAACATAAACAAATAGCATGGTGGATCACACATCACATGGCTCAATCAACTCCTACACATGCTAGTGGGTTTCAACTATTTACTGTGGCAATGACAGGTCATGCAAGGGAATAGGGTTCAACTACCGCAGCAAGTAGCAGTTCACACGCTGTTGCCTTAATGCAATAAAAGAGAGCAGGAGTGAGGAGATTGGGTTTGTATCGGAATGATCAATGATTGCTTGCCTGACAGAGTGGTTGTCGAGTACTGCTCTTCAGCTGGATACGCAGAAGTATCCTCGGGAGCAGGACCTAACACGGAGAATATCGGCGATACAATCAAAAGACAAACAAATGCAACAATATGATGCATGCTCATGACATGGCAAGATGCATGTGTTTTGGCTAATGCAACTATAACCAGAAGGGTTTGAGCCTATTTGAATCAAAGATTCAAATTGGAATTCAAACTATTATTTAATTAAGTGCATTATCATGTTTTAATGTATACAGCAAGGTTAACTTGCTCAAACATGCATGAAAACAGTGCCATTGGAAAGATTGGATTTTTCTGATCATTTTTAATATATAAATAATTTCCATCTGAGCTATGGTTGATTTTATATGATTTTTAGAAGTTTTGAGTATTTTCTGAAATTCATAAATCATTTAAGATTTATTTTAAATTCCAGAAACTCTTTACTGCGTTAGCATGACCTCATGCTGACGTCAGCTGGTCAGCAGAAGTTGGTCCAGGTCAAACATGACATGTGGGCCCGGCATGTCAGTGTCATAGCTAATTAGCAAGTTAATTAGTGTTAAGCTAGAAACTAATTAGCTGTCAGTGGGGTCTGGGCCCACAGGTCAGCGACTGACCTAACTAACTGTTTAATTAAACTAGCTAATTAGGGGGGGGTGGCCCACACGTCAGTGACCCAGGGGTGGTCAACCCCCCGGTCAAACGAGTCAAACCCGCCGGCGATGTGACGCCGGCGAGGCCAAACACGGCGGCGAGCTTCGAAAATCGCCTACAGGGCACGGTTCGAGCCGCGGTTGGGCGCGTTGAAGTGCCCTCGCCGATGCGCGTCGAATGGTGGTGGCCGCCGGGCTTGTGGTGGCCGGAGGCGACGGCTACGAGCTCGGCAGCGGCGGCCGGCATTCGGGCGTGTGTGGAAACGCGGCTGCGGTGGCCTAGGCGATGCGTGCGTGGCACCCAAACCATCTACGTGATGCGGCGAACAAAACGGACGTGCGTCCGAGACCAAATGGTCACCGGAGCATCGTCGGCGGTAAGCACGGCGGCGGTGGGTTTTGGTGATCAGCGGAGCAGCAGCTACGCGGTGCAAACGAAGCGGAGGAGGGAGGGATTCGGTGTATGGGCTCACAGCAGTGCTAGCGAGCTCGAAGGAGAGGTCGGGGACGCTCTGCAGCTCCTTAATCGACGGCGAGGAGCTCCGGCGATCCGAGGAGGGGGACGGCGGCGTGAAGGCGATGCAGGGCTTCCGGCGATCTGTCGCTCAGCGAGGAGGAAGAGGGCGTCGCGGCGATCCTTCTGGACACGGTCACGGGACGAGGGGGAGGCTCTAGGTGCGGCAACGGCGAACGACGGCGACGGGCGGCTTCGGTGGTGAGAGGGAGAGAGCTAGGAGAGGGAGATGAGGACGAGGGGGAGTGACAGAGGGGTAGGGGCAGCTGCGTGGCGACGCATGGAGGCGTCCAGGCCGTCGGGGACGCAGGCAGGCAGGCTGGAGGTGGCCGGGCGCGTGCCGGCGCGCGGTGGCCACGCGCGCTGCCTACTGGCGCGAGGTGGAAGGCGACAGGAGCGGCGCTGGGTGGGCTGGGCCGGCCTGCAACAGTGCTGGGCTCAAGGTAAGTTCTCTCTCTCTTTCTTTTTCCTATTTCTTTTCTGTTTCATTTCTTTTGCAACTTTGTTTAATAAATAAAAATGCCAGAACATTTTTATAACTCATAAAACTAGTCATGCCCACTGTATATAATATGAGCAGTATGGAACATTATAGTTTATGATTATTTGAGCATTTAAAATATTTTATAGCATTTAAATGCCCAAATACAAATACCATATGATTTAATCCAAAGACCTTAGAGGTCCTAGAAAATTGTGCACCATTTTTGACAAAGGTTTAAGACCAAGGCAGAAATGATGAACATTTTTTAAGGGCATTTTGGGTACATTGGAAAAGATTTTATCAAACCCTAGTTGTTAGGAGAGGGGTGCTGGGGTTTCTGCCATTCCCATTTCAAGTTTCTTTGATAAGTAAACATGATGCACACTCTAGCTAGTCCTAATGCAAGTGCTAACTAGGGATGTGACACCAAGCCACTCTGGCGCCCTACAGCGCCGCCGTCAGAGCCCCTTGGCGGTACGCCGGCATCCATAGCAGGCGCCTGCCATGGACGGCACCGCCCGAGCCACAGCCACGCGCCAGCTGCCCCTGGAACAGCTCGAGCTCATCCACTCGACCTGCCGGACCCCGCCAGCCATCGCCACGCGCCCCCTTGGCTACAGAATGTCGGTTCGTCGAGCTTATCTCTGGCCGCCGCGGAACCGACCTGGAGACCCTATAAATGGAGACCTCGAGCTCACCTCAACCCTCAGGCGACCTCACCCTATCCCCCTAGTGCTCCCACAGCTAGCAATCGGCAGAGGGAGGCCGTCATACCCATCTCCGGCCAGCTCGGCCGCCGCCAAGCTCTGGCCCCATTCATCACCAGCAAAGCCTTCCCAGCTCATCCAGTGGCACCATTCGCTTCCCCTCGATCTTGCGGAGCCACGCCAACTCTCAAACTTGATCAAGAACCACCATAGCTCGGGCCACCAATTCTCCCGCAGCCACCGTCCGCCGCGGAGCTCGCCACCGGCGACTCCCTTCGTCCCCGCCAGCCTGTCGACCACCGAGAGGACCGCCCTGGACCAACGGATCCATCCCCGCCCTTAGAATGTCGTGGGGAGCTGCCAATCGCCGGCGTTGATCGCCGGAGCACCGCCTCCACTCGGACAGAGGTGGAAGAAGACACGGGCGACTGGTCAAACCTGACCGGTGGGCCCAAGGGACCCACTGTCAGTGGCCCAGAGCCGACCCATGCTGACTTAAGTGGAAGCGTAAACGCCAAAGTATGTTTTCCCTGCATCGAACACGTATTCTTCCCCGAAATGTTTTCTTTTCTGGTTTTATTTTAAAAAACAAAAAGTTGACTAAACTTTGACTGGCTACAACTTTTTGAATATAAGTCCAAATGACTTGATTCTTTTTCTGTTGTTCCTCAAATTTGGTCTAGTTTATTTTCAAATTTATTTGAAAATTTTCCAGACAACTTTTTTGTACTGTTTTGAAACTATGTGTTGATTTCATATTTTCTTAAATAGGATTTTCAAAGAAGGAGAAAACTTTCTAAGGTTTTGGAATGCACCCTGCCTCTCCACTACTTGAAGGCAAGCATTTTTTAACCCTGGCGCAATACTTGTGGTGTGTTGTTTGATGCGATTACAACACCACCTTGACATGGATGCATTCATTTTCCTATGTGATGATTTGATCATACCCATGAGTGCATGATGTAGACTCCTTGCTGTTGAAAATTAATATGTGTGTGATGGTAGTCCCCCTCGTATGCTTTCATGCCTAACGGAAGAAAACCGTGAAAGTCGTTGTCTTGTGTAGACACGAGCTTGTCACTAGTCCCTCGTAGGGACGATGGTGTCCGGTATGGCATGGGGAGGTATGCTGAGTGGTGGTTCCGTCTGTTGATGTGGAATATATTGGTTATGCTAATCATACAAGTGATGCTTGAACCTCCAAGTCGGCCATAGATCGAGCCTTGTTCCAGTAACCCCCATACTTGTTTCGTGCTACCACTTGTCCCTGCCACAGGTAGGGCACGGTTCAGTAAATTGTCAACCCCTGTCCTAGCACACACCGTACAGAGAGGCCATGGTGGAAGATACCGGCGGCATCCGGTAGGCATGCCACCTGGTCCGGGGGCATGGGTGTTTTCGGTTGGAGCCGAAGGGGGTAGCTTCCCCAGTTTTCGTGCGTTATAAATTTTTTGATCCCATGCTAGTCGAGGTTGCAGCCTCCCCACTTAGAGTTTTGCTTAACGGGTGTCGTGGGTGAATCCAGACACCGTTAAGTTACACTGGTGTGTGTAGTCAGGTGAGTTCTCAGTTAGAAGACCGTGGACGGAATTAGTCCCGATGGACTAAATGAATCAATTACTCGTGGGTAAAGAGTACACCTCTGTCGAGATTAAATCTATTCGAATAGCCGTGTCCGTGGTTTAGGACTACAGTTTGGGATGGGTCGAGTGTCGGTCTTCGAAGGAAAGACTACCAACCGAAATATGGATCATGACTTGTGAACTATGATGACTGTTACTATTATTATTATTATTATGGACTAACCCTTGATATTATTTGAGTTATTGAGTATCCCTGGGATGGTTCTACTTCCTGGATATTCACTATTATTTGTTTTATTTATAAGCCCTTTTTGTGGTGTCGCTCAGACGCCCGACTGTGGCATGCTTGTTATTTCTTTTATTTTAGAGCCCTTTATGTGGTGTCGCTCAGATGCCCGATTGTGGCATGCTTGTTATTTCTTTGATTTATAAGCCCTTTATGTGGTGTCGCTCAGACGCCCGACTGTGGCATGCTTGTTATTTCTTTTATTTATAAGCCCTTTATGTGGTGTCGCTCAGACGCCCGACTGTGGCATACTTGTTATTTCTTTTATTTATAAGCCCTTTATGTGGTGTCGCTCAGACGCCCGACTGTGGCATGTTTTATTATTTTCCCCTGATTGCATATTCATGTTTCATACGCGTAACCTACTTGCATCGTGGATTATTATTTCATGACCAGCGTAGTGATTATCCAAATATTTCCAGGCATGAATGTCGTTTGTTATTTTGTACCTGTGTTCACAATGTTTGCGAGTACATTCAAAGTACTCACTAGCTTGTCCCTGGCTATTGTCTTCGCCAGATTCCTAGCATGGAGAGGAGCGTTGCGACGACCGCCCCGGAACCTACGCAACGGCGATAGCAGCCTCGCGAAGATAGGAGTTAACCTGGTCAGCTGCTCCCGTGGGAAATGGAACCCCACAGTCATCGATGTACTATAAACCGCTTCCGCCATCAGCCACTAGAAACCTTGTGTTGTACTCTCAGGCCAGGATGGTCTTGTACTACATATCTTGTTTTTTGCTTGGAATTTCTGTATCAAGTAGTGCCTCATCAGCTAACAGTAATCCTGGGGCTGGTGAGCACAAGGGCCACTTTTGGGGATTTAATACCCCGAAAATCCTGTCCTGACAACCTTGGTATCAGAGCCAGGCTGACCATTGGCTAATCCTATCTTAGCCAGGTCGAAAAACCTAGGTTAACCACCCCACCAGACCTTATCCTAACCCCGGTCAAGCTTCTCGTGTAAGATAGACACACAGTGAACCGACCCCTTGGCAGTCGGTGCCCAACCTATCAGCCTAGCCCGTCGATCACGCGCCAGTGACCGACACTTAAATAGTTTCCTCCGCAAGCGTGCGAAGGAAGACTCAGTCCCCTTTTTCTATAAAAAGGGCATGCTAGCCTCAACCCAGCACAACACAGCCTCTACTCCAAACCGAGCTAAAATGCCAGGACCCATTGTTCACAATGAAACCATAGCAACCAACCTTGGAGGTTTTGTGACCGTGCTAGCAAACCTCACCCACTGTGCCTTTGCGTTAGAGGTGCCCCCTAGATTATGTTGTGTACCAAGGGTCAATGAGCGGTGAAAGCCATCAATTCTGGGCCACTATGCACATCTATGGTAGGGGTCTGTCGCCAGAACGCCCCTACAGGTTCACCGGAAGGACAACTTCCTTTGAGCCACAAGCCATCCAACTAGCTGCTCGAGAGGCTATAGTTCAACTCCGGCACTTGTCGCCCAGAGTTAACTGTCGCTCATTCTACTACTAACCCAGCCGTGACGGGTATGGTAGGCCACCTCGGGTTGCCAACGGAGACCACGAGACAGATCCTGCATTATTGCATCTGGTACGCTATGTAAGTGCACTAGAGGAACTGTTTGATCAAATCACTCTTGATCTGATCGCAGCTCGTGGAGAACTGGTTCACCGAGCCCCGGCAAGAGAAGGAGATGAGCCCGACGCCGACAACCCAGTCGTGCTGTTTGGACAACCGATCGAGTCCTTGAGGTCTGCCCCGGTCATCGACCAAAATGCTTTGGTGTCCCCAGAAGTGATGCGTCGCCTGTTTGGAACGTGCTCCAACGGGATTGTGGCCAACAATCCCCGCGATGGTCATCATCACTGCCCCGACCCTGCAGTCCCTCAGCCACCTCCAGCTAACACCGACAGTGAAGCCCTTGGAGAAGCCTCGGCATCCACAAGGCAAGGTCGCTTACATATAAACGAGGTAGATTAAATCATTCGAGTAGTGCCGAGCCTTAGCATGTCCACGCCCTGTTGTTGTGTGACCCTGTATTTCCATATGTAAATACTGTTTGCTTGTGCGGCCTTATTCTTATAGTAGCCATGCATAAATATGTCGGTGTATGAATGCATTTTTTTATTTCCAGGCGTAACTTCCAAAGAACCACACCGACAACTCCTACAGTAAATACGTCACTTTTGCGAGACGTGTGTATCTGTAGCATTGACCCCGACCCCGTAAAACAGAACCGACAAAATAGCTGCCCCTCACCGTGATTTAATAACCCAGCCTAGTTACTATATAAAAGGCCACCTTGTGACCTTGCCAAGCATCCCTCACCTGGTGCACTACTCTCACAGCCATTTCTTTCGCCATGCCAATCCCTAGTATCTATCTAAGAACCCCAGATGCCACCCTAGGTAGTTTCTTTAAGATATTGTGGGATTTTACCTGCAGTACCATGAGTGCTACCCGTCCACCCCAGTATGAGTTGCTCAAATCAAGGATCACACCATCCACCTCGAAATATTGGGCAGTAGTGCATATCCCTCCCGCAAACCCAAACCAAGACCCAACAGAAGTTTCCTTCGTGGGGAAATCGATGCCAACTCCGCAGATGGCCATAGAAGCTGTTGCGTATAAAGCGCTTACTCGCCTTCGATTCGCGGTGCCCTATGCCAGCGAACAGGGGTATTATTACTTTCCGAGCCGTCCAGCACCTGGGGAAGTAGCATCCTTCCCTGGTGGACGAATTGAGAGAGACCCAGTGCTGGCCAACCTTACGCAGTATGTCATCGCCCAAGAGCGTTTGACCCAGCGAGTAATGGGGTACCTCCAGAGCCTCGCCGATTTAAATCCTCGGATCGCCATCGGCAGACCCCTGAGGCCCGGACAGGAGAAGCGCATTCATCGACTAGTCAATCCGCTTCCTCCGATAGAAGAAGAGTGTGCCCCAGTACCAGAGACGTTTTCCCAGGACCCTGTCCATTTACCGTTTTCATTTTAGACGTCACTGCTATGTTGGTTGTCCCAGCATTTATTTATGAGTTGCCACTTGTGCGTGTTATCCTAAAAGTTGTGTGTCAAATTAAATATTTGATTTCAGTTTATGAGAGTAGTTCTTTCTGCTGATAAATTTTGATTAACTAATTTTCTCTCTCGGTAAAACCTGGAGTGAGATATTGTTTTCCCTGAGTGTTTGCAACATATATCTCTGCATGACATAGATTTTTTTTCGCGCAACACCGCAACAGCAGACTCTCAACCCTAACCACTCAACCTAGTACACTAAGTTGCAAATCCACGTACACTTGTTACATCTAATTGTTCACCTCTCTAGCGCACCACAGTCTCTTGAGGAGAAACACGTGGGAGTTTATTCAGGCACAAGTTGCCTTCCACACACTGACATCCATTAGCACCTAACACCCGCGCCTAATCCTCGTGATCGCCACCGCCTCGAAGAGCTGGCACTCGAGCAACAGCATCACAACGATCGTCGAGGATCATCACGCACAAGAGCACGGATAACCCCAGCAATGCCGCCAACCCTCCGCACACTAGGATCATGCACTAGTCTAGCATCACCTCCGCCATTAGAGCCTCGTCCCGAGCTCCTGCAAACACAAATGGAGGAGAGGGAAGGAGAAGAAGAAGTGAGGCCAGGTGTGAGGAAGAAGAAGGAGCACCTTGGTTATTTTATAGCTTGATATCGGTGGACGGTGAACGGAGTCCACCAGCACCGCCCGTCACTCGACCGCCGGTGTTCGAAGGCGAATCCACTAGCAGTGCCGACAGCGCACTGGCCCGCAGGGTGAGTGCACGCTGCAACGACAGCTAGCACGCCGCGCACTACCGCAGTACGGCCTAGATGCCCTACACGCTAGACGTCACCGGTGGAGAAAGCACGGGAAAGCACGCGAGAGAGAGGGAGAAGAGAGAGCCAGAGGTAGAAGAAGAGACTGACAGTGGGCCACGGGCCCACCTGTCAGCGAGAGAGAGCACTATGCTCTCGGGTGCGACCAGCGTATTTTAGAATTTAGAAAATTTATTTCTAAATTCACTATAGCCAAGAGTAGAAATATCTCGTTTTCCCCGACCGTAGATTTTTCCACGCAGCGCCAGTATTTCACACTACAGTTTACACCACTTATTGCCCATTCACTGTAGCCGCATTTTATTGCCTGAGTAGATGGTCATTTTTGGTGATATCACTTTGTGACAGTAGAAGCAATGCTTTTCATAACAATTCTAAGCAAATCTCGAGGGCGAGATTTTTCTTAAGCGGGGTAGTGTTGTAACACCCCCAAAAAATTGACCTTGATTTATAAATAAAATATTTTACCAGGAGTTTCAAACTTTCATTCTGTGGGTTTTCTTTGGTTTCAAAACCACTTTTTCTTTTGAATTTATGGAGTTTTTTCCCTAGTGAAAACTTTTCAGATATGTTATTTGGACTTGTTTGCCCTACCCAAGAAAAACATTTCTTCTATCAGTGGGTTTATTTGCATTATTATTTTCCCCTAAGCTTTATCTCTTAAAGTGCATTTTCATTAGTTTTAAAGCTCTATTTGCACTACAACCCTTTGATAGATTTATTCAGAAATTCCACCAAAATTTGGGGATGTCATGTGAAGTCCCTACATCACTTTTATGCAAAAACCCTTTGGTGTTCTTTGAAAAAGTTGAGCAAAACATCCTCTTTTGCTCTCTGGTCCAGATGGGCATTTTCTACTGCAGCCATGTGTTAAAATTGCTCTTTTAGTCATGAGCTTTTTCCTGCTTGTAGTCCTCTCTACAAAACCCTTAAGTCCAGGAGATTGGACCATTTGGAACATTTTTGGTCCATGCAATAATACCTTTTAGTTTCTGTCCAGAATTGATTTTCTCAAAAACTTCCACTTGCAAGTTTCTAGTTTTGCCCAACTAACCTTGTCACCATCTTCTACACCTAGAGAGACTATGATCTGGAGACTTGGGCCAACAGTAGAGATGCCTAGATACCCCTAGCATTTCATCAAACAGGTTAGGAGCATGGCCAGTTTTGGCATGCTTTTAGACTTACATTAGGAAGTCGCTCTAATGGCCTAACCAGCATGTCTCGTGGCACTAACTTAGCCTATAACCCCATCCTGCAAAACCTCTTGTGAATTGGAGCCCCCTGGCAACCTTTGGCAAACTGTCGAGCACCTGGTGTGCGTTCTCTGGGTGCGCCCAGAGCGCACGTATTGCACGCGCGTGCACCGAGTCGCCGCGTCTTGCCCCCTGGCCTTCGCTCGCCCGTAGGGCCACGCCTCGCTCCCGTCCACTCGCCAGAACCCTCCAAGCCACTCTGGCACCCTACAGCGCCGCCGTCAGAGCCCCTTGGCGGTACGCCGGCATCCACAGCAGGCGCCTGCCATGGACGGCGCCACCCGAGCCATAGCCGCGCGCCAGCTGCCCCTGGAACAGCTCGAGCTCATCCACTCGACCTGCCGGGCCCCGCCAGCCATCGCCACGCGCCCCCTTGGCTACAGAATGTCGGTTCGTCGAGCTTATCTCGAGCCGCTGTGGAACCGACCTGGAGACCATATAAATGGAGACCCCGAGCTCACCTCAACCCTCAGGCGACCTCACCCTATCCCCCTAGTGCTCCAACAGCTAGCAATCGGTAGAGGGAGGCCGTCATACCCATCTCCGGCTAGCTCGGCCGCCGCCAATCTCTGGCCCCGTTCATCACCAGCAAAGCCTTCCTAGCCCAACCAGTGGCACCATTCGCTTCCCCTCGATCTTGCGGAGCCACCCCAATTCTCAAACTTGATCGAGAACCACCATAGCTCGGGCCCCCAATTCTCCCGCAGCCACCGTCCGCCGCGGAGCTCGCCACCGGCGACTCCCTTCGTCCCCGCCAGCCTGTCGACCACCGAGAGGACCGCCCTGGACCAATGGATCCATCCCCGCCCTCAGAATGTCGTGGGGAGCCGCCAACCGCTAGCGTTGATCGCCGGAGCTCCGCCTCCGCTCGGACAGAGGTGGAAGAAGGCGCGGGCGACTGGTCAAACCTGACCAGTGGGCCCAAGGGACCAACTGTCAGTGACCCAGAGCCGGCCCGCGCTGACTTAAGTGGAAGCGTAAACGCCAAGGTACGTTTTCCCTGCATCGAACACGTATTCTTCCCCGAAACGTTTTCTTTTCTGGTTTTATTTAAAAAAACATAAAGTTGACTGAACTTTGACTGGCTACAACTTTTTGAATATAAGTCCAAATGACTTTATTCTTTTTCCGTTGTTCCTCAAATTTGGTCTAGTTTATTTTTCAATTTATTTGAAAATTTTCCAGACAACTTTTTTGTACTATTTTGAAACTATGTGTTGATTTCATATTTTCTTAAATAGGATTTTTGAAGAAGGAGAAAACTTTCTAAGGTTTTGGAATGCACCCTGCCTCTCCACTACTTGAAGGCAAGCATTTTTGTACCCTGGCTCAATAGTTATGGTGTGTTGTTTGATGCGTTTACAACACCACCTTGACATGGATGCATTCATTTTCTTATGTGATGATTTGATCATACCCATGAGTGCATGATGTAGACTCCTTGCTGTTGAATATTAATATGTGTGTGATGGTAGTCCCCCTCGTATGCCTTTCATGCCTAACGGAAGAAAACTGTGAAAGTCACTGTCTTGGGTAGACACGAGCTTGTCACTAGTCCCTCGTCGGGGCGGTGGTGTCCGGTATGGCATGGGGAGGTATGATGAGTGGTGGTTCCGTCTGTTGATGTGGAATATATTGGTTATGCTAATCATACAAGTGATGCTTGAACCTCCAATTCGGCCATAGATCGAGCCTTGTTCCAGTAACCCCATACTTGTTTCGTGCTACCACTTGTCCCTGCCACAGGTAGGGCACGGTTCAGTAAATTTTCAACCCCTGTCCTAGCACACACCGTACAGAGAGGCCATGGTGGAAGATACCGGCGGCATCCGGTAGGCATGCCACCTGGTCCGGGGGCATGGGTGTTTTCGGTTGGAGCCGAAGGGGGAAGCTTCCCCAGTTTGCGCGCGTTATAAATTTTGTGATCCCATGCTAGTCGAGGTTATAGCCTCGCCACTTAGTTGCTTAACGGGTGTCGTGGGTGAATCCGGACACCGTTAAGTTACACTGGTGTGTCCAGTCAGGTGAGTTCTCAATTAGAAGACCATGGACGGAATTAGTCCCGATGGACTAAAGGAATCCGTTACTCGTGGGTAAAGAGTACACCCTCTGCAGAGATTAAATCTATTCGAATAGCCGTGTCTGTGGTTTAGGACTACAGTTTGGGATGGGTCGAGTGTCGGTCTTATTGTCGGTCTTCGGAGGAAAGACTACCAACCGAAATATGGATCATGACTTGTGAACTATGATGACTGTTATTATTATTATTATTATTACAGACTAACCCTTGATATTATTTGAGTTATTGAGTATCCCTGGGATGGTTCTACTTCCTGGATATTCACTATTATTTCTTTTATTTATAAGCGATTTTTGTGGTGTCGCTCAGACGCCCGACTGTGGCATGCTTGTTATTTCTTTTATTTTAAAGCCCTTTATGTGGTGTCGCTCAGACGCCTGACTATGGCATGCTTGTTATTTCTTTTATTTATAAGCCCTTTATGTGGTGTCGCTCAGACGCCCGACTGTGGCATGCTTGTTATTTCTTTTATTTATAAGCCCTTTATGTGGTGTCGCTCAGACGCCCGACTGTGGCATGCTTGTTATTTCTTTTATTTATAAGCCCTTTATGTGGTGTCGTTCAGACGCCCGACTATGGCATGTTTTATTCTTTTCCCCTGATTGCATATTCATGTTTCATACGAGTAACCTGCTTGCATCGTGGATTATTATTTCATGACCAGCGTAGTGATTATCCAAATATTTCCAGGCATGAATGTCTGTTGTTATTTTGTACCTGTGTTCACAATGTTTGCGAGTACATTCAAAGTACTCACTGGCTTGTCCCTGGCTATTGTCTTGGCCAGATTCCTAGCATGGAGAGGAGCGTTGCGACGACCGCCCCGGAACCTACGCAACGGCGATAGCAGCCTCGCGAAGATAGGAGTTAACCTGGTCAGCTGCTCCCGTGGGAAATGGAGCCCCACAGTCATCGATGTACTATAAACCGCTTCCGCCATCAGCCACTAGAAACCTTGTGTTGTACTCTCAGGCCAGGATGGTCTTGTACTACATATCTTGTTTTTTTGCTTGGAATTTCTTTATCAAGTGGTGCTTCATCAGCTAACAGTAATCCTGGGGCTGGTGAGCACAAGGGCCACTTTTGGGGATTTAATACCCCGAAAATCCCATCCTGACACAGCATGTCCTTGGGGGACCATGCAAAGATATCCCGATTCTCATGGAGGAAATCTACGAGCTTGCTTTCCTATTTGTTGTCAAGGTTGGAACCTATGACAGCGAATAGCTCTGGGTGGGCCGGATCCAAGATTATTTTCTTGGTTTCCTTGGCTGGCTTGAAGGAGGCCCCGACGTCTGCCTCCTTGGGGCCAGTCGGCACGGCCGACTACTCGCCGGCCATGGCTACCACCGGGTCGATGAGGCGCTTCTCTTGGGTGATGATGTGGGACTCGGCTAGTCGGGAGCTGGCTGCCGCACACTCGGCCAACTTCTTGTAGTCGCCGACGATGGTGATGTTGGCAACGTAGCATACAATTACAAAAATTTCCTACGCTCACGGAAGATCTATCTGGGAGATGCATAGCAACGAGATGAGAAGAGTGTGTCTACGTACCCTCGTAGACTGAAAGCATAACCATTAGATTAACGCGGTTGATGTAGTCGAACGTCTTCGCGATTCAACCGATCAAGCACCGAATGTACGACACCTCCGAGTTCTGCACACGTTCAACTTGATGACGTCCCAAGAACTCTTGATCTAGCAGAGTGTCGAGGGGGAGTTTCGCCAGCACAACGGCATGGTGATGGTGATGGTGAAGTGGTCTGCACAGGACTTCGCATAAGCACTACGACAATATGACCGGAGGAGCAAACTGTGGAGGGGGGCGCCGCACATGGCTAGGAACATTTGATGTGTGTTCTAGGGGTGCACTCCCCACGTATATATAGGAGGGACGGGGAGGGAGGCAGCCTAGGGCACGCCCAAGTAGGAGGAATCCTACTTGGGCCCCTAGTCCAATTCGGCCCCCCTTACCATATTTGGACAAGGGGGAAAGGAAGGAAGGGGGAGGGGAAGGAAATAGGAGTCCTACTTCATACTTTCCTTTTCCTCCTCTCCTTTCACTTTCTCCCCATGTGGCTGGCTCTATAGGGGGCGCACCAGCCCCTTGTGGGCTGGTGTGTTCCCTTACTTGGCCCATTAAGCCCACATCTTTGCCGGGGGTTGCCCGGAACGCCTTCCGGTGACACGGTATCACCCGGAACACTTCTGGTGTCCAAATACCATCATCCTATATATGAATATTTACCTCTCGACCATTTCAAGACTCCTCGTCATGTCTGTGATCTCATCCGGTACTCCGAAAAACATTCGGTCACCAAATCACATAACTCATATAATACAAATCGTCATCGAATGTTAAGCGTGCGGACCCTACGGGTTCTAGAACTATGTAGACATGACCGAGACACATCTCCGGTCAATAAACAATAGCGGAACCTGCATGCTCATATTGGCTCATACATATTCTACGAAGATCTTTATCGGTCAAATCGTATAACAACATATGTTGTTCCCTTTGTCATCGGTATGTTACTTGCCCGATATTCGATCGTCGGTATCATCATACCTAGTTCAATCTCGTTACCGGCAAGTCTCTTTACTCGTTCTATAATACATCATCTCATGACTAACTCATTAGTTATTTCTTACATGGCTTATTATGACGTGTATTACCGAGAGGGCCCAGAGATACCTCTCCGACACTCGGAGTGACAAATCCTATTCTCGATCTATGCCAACTCAACAAATATCTTTGGAGACACCTGTAGAGCATATTTATAATCACCCAGTTACGTTGTGACATTTGATAGTACACAAGGTGTTCCTCCGGTATTCGGGAGTTGCATAATCTCATAGTCAGAGGAACATGTATAAGTCATGAAGAAAGCAATAGCAAGAAAACTAAACGAACCTTATGCTAAGCTAACGGATGGTTCATATCCATCACATCATTATCCTAATGATGTGATCCCATTCGTCAAATGGCAACACATGTCTATGGTTAGGAAACTCAACCATCTTTGATTAACGAGCTAGTCTAGTAGAGGCATACTAGGGACATTTTATTTTGTCTATGTATTCACACATGTATCAAGTTTCTGGTTAATACAATTCTAGCATGAATAAAAGACATTTATCATGATATATAAGGAAATATAAATAACGACTTTATTATTGCCTCTAGGGCATATTTCCTTCAGTCTCCCACTTGCACTAGAGTCAATAATCTAGTTCACATCGCCATGTAATTTAACACCGATAGTTCACATCGTCATGTGATTAACACCCATAGTTCACATCACCATGTGACCAACACCCAAAGGGTTTACTAGAGTCAATAATCTAGTTCACATCGCCATGTAATTAACACCCAAAGAGTACAAATGTGTGATCATGTTTTGCTTTGTGAGAGAAGTTTAGTCAACGGGTCTGTCACATTCAGATCCATATGTATTTCGCAAATTTCTATGTCTACAATGCTCTGCATGGAGCTACTCTAGCCAATTGCTCCCACTTTCAATATGCATCCAGATTGATACTTAGTCATTTGGATTAGTGTCAAAGCTTACATCGGCGTAACCCTTTACGACGAACTCTTTATCACCTCCATAATCGAGAAACATTTCCTTAGTCCTCTAGTTACTAAGGATAATTTTGACCGCTGTCCAGTGATCTACTCCTGGATCACTATTGTACCTCCTTGCCAAACTCATGGCAAGGTACATAACAGGTTTGGTACACAGCATGACATACTTTATAGAACCTATGGCTGAGGCATAAGGAATGATTTTCATTCTCTCTATATGTTTCTTTCGTGGTCGGGCTTTGAGCCTTACTCAACTTCACACCTTACAAATCAGGCAAGAACTCCTTCTTTGATTGATCCATTTTGAACTACTTCAAAATCTTATCAAGCTATGTACTAATCAAAAGTCTTATCAAGCATCATGATCTATCTCTATAGATCTTGGTGCCCAATATGTAAGCAGCTTCACCGAGGTCTTTTATTGAAAAACTCCTTTTAAACAATCCTTTATGCTTTCCAGAAAATTCTACATCATTTCCGATCAACAATATGTCATTCACATATACTTATCAGAAATGTTGTAGTGCTCCCACTCACTTTCTTGTAAATATAGGCTTCACCGTAAGTTTGTATAAAACCAGATGCTTTGATCACCTTATCAAAGCATATATTCCAACTCCGAGATGCTTGCACCAGTCCATACATGGATCGCTGGAGCTTGCACAGTTTGTTAGCACCTTAGGATCGACAAAACCTTCTGATTACATCATATACAACTCTTCTTTCAGAAATCCATTAAGGAATGTAGTTTTGACATCCATTTGCCAGATTTCATAAAATGCGACAACTGCTAACATGATACAAATAGACGTAAGTATCGCTACGGGTGACAAAGTCTCATCGTAGTCAACTCCTTGAACTTGTCGCAAACCTTTTGCGACAAGTCGATCTTTGTAGATAGTGACATTACCATCAGCATCCGTCTTCCTCTTGAAGATCCATTTATTCTCTACGGCTTGCCGATCATCACGCAAGTCAACCAAAGTCCACACTTTGTTCTCATACATGGATCCCATCTCAGATTTCATGGCCTCAAGCCATTTTGTGGAATCTGGGCTCATCATCGCTTCCTCATAGTTCGTAGGTTTGGCATGGTCTAGTAACATGACTTATAGAACATGATTACCGTACCACTCTGGTGCGGAACATACTCTGGTTGACCTACAAGGTTCGGTAGTAAATTGATCTAAAGTTTCATGATCATCTTCATTAGCTTCCTCACTAATTAGTGTAGGCATCACGGGAACGATTTTCTGTGATGAGCTACTTTCCAATCCGAGAGAAGGTACAATTACCTCATCAAGTTCTACTTTCCTCCCACTCACTTCTTTCGATAGAAACTCCTTCTCTAGAAAGGATCAATTCTTAGCAAAAAAAGATCTTGCCTTTTGATCTGTGATAGAAGGTGTACCCAACTGTTTCTTTTGGGTATCCTATGAAGACGCATTTCTCTGATTTGGGTTCGAGCTTATCAGGCTGAAGCTTTTTCACATAAGCATCGCAACCCCAAACTTTAAGAAACGACAGCTTAGGTTTCTTGCCAAACCATAGTTCATACGGTGTCGTCTCAACAGATTTAGATGGTGCCCTATTTAACGTGAATGCAGCTGTCTCTAATGCATCACCCATAAACAGTAGTGGTAAATCGGTAAGAAACATCATAGATCGCACCATATCTAATAAAGTACGGTTATGACGTTCGGACACACCATTACATTATTGTGTTCTAGGTGGCGTGAGTTGCAAAACTATTCCACATTGTTTTAAATGAAGACCAAACTCATAAATCAAATATTCGCCTCCACGATCAGATCATAGAAACTTTATTTTCTTGTTGCGATGATTCTCTACTTCACTCTGAAATTCTTTGAACTTTTCAAATGTTTCAGACTTGTGTTTGATCAAGTAGATATACTCATATCTGCTCAAATCATCTGTGAAGGTCCGAAAATAACGATACCCGCCGCGAGCCTCAACACTCATCGGACCACATACATCTGTATGTATTATTTCAAATAAGTCATTGGCTCGCTCCATTGTTCTGGAGAACGGAGTTTTAGTCATCTTGCCTATGTGGCATGGTTCGCAAGCATCAAATGATTCATAATCAAGTGATTCAAAAAGTCCATCGGCTTGGAGTTTCTTCATGCGCTTTACACCAATATGGCTTAAACGGCAGTGCCACAAGTATATTGCACTATCATTATCAACTCTGCATCTTTTGGCTTCAATATTATGAATATGTGTATTACTACGATTGAGATTCAATAAACCATTCACCTTGGGTGTATGACCATAGAAGGTTTTATTCATGTAAAGAGAATAACAATTATTATCTCACTTAAATGAATAATCGTATTGCAATAAACACGATCCAATCTTGTTCATGCTCAACGCAAACACCAAATAACATTTATTTAGGTTTAACACTAATCTCGAATGTACAGGGAGTGTGCGATGATGATCATATCAATATTGGAACTACTTCCAACACACATCATCACCTCACCCTCAACTAGTCTCTGTTTATTCTGCAACTCCTGTTTCGAGTTACTAATCTTAGAAACCGAACCGATATCAAATTCGCAGGGGCTACTACGAGCACGAGTGAGGTACACATCAATAACATGTATATCAAATATACCTTTGTTCACTTTGCCATCGTTCTTATCCACCAAATATTTCGGGTAGTTTCGCTTCGAGTGACCATTTCCTTTGCAGTAGAAGCACTCAGTTTTAGGCTTGGGTCTAGCTTTGGGCTTCTTCTCGGGAGTGGCAACTTGCTTGTTGTTCATCTTGAAGTTCCCTTTCTTTCCCTTGCCATTTTTCTTGAAACTAGTGGTCTTGTTTAACCATCAACACTTGATGCTCTTTCTTGATTTCTACCTTCAGTGATTTTAGTATCGCGAAGAGCTCGGGAATCATTTTTGTCATCCCTTGCATATTATAGTTCATCACGAAGCTCTAGTATCTTGGTGATAGTGATTGGAGAACTCTGTCAATCACTATCTTATCTGGAAGATTAACTCCCACTTGATTCAAGTGATTGTAGTACCCAGACATTCTGAGCACATGCTCACTAGCTGAGCTATTCTACTCCATCTTGTAGGCAAAGTATTTGTCAGAGGTCTCATACCTCTCGACATGGGCATGAGTCTGAAATACCAATTTCACCTCTTGGAACATCTCATATGCTCAATGGCAATCAAAACGTTTTTGAAGTCCTGGTTCTAAGCCTTAAAGCATTGTGCACTAAACTATTAAGTAGACATCATATTGAGCTTTGCCAAACGTTCATAATATTTGCATCTGCTCCTGCAATAAGTCTGTCACCTAATGGTGCATCAAGGACATAATACTTCTCTGTAGCAATGAGGATAATCCTCAGATCATGGACCTAGTCCGCATCATTGCTACTAACATCTTTCAACTTAGTTTTCTCTAGGAACATATATAAAACATAGGGGAGATACAACGCGAGCTAGTGATCTACAACATAATTTGCAAATACTATCAGGACTAAGTTCATGATAAATTAAAGTTCAATTAATCATATTACTAAAGAACTCCCACTTAGATAGACATCCCTCGAGTCATCTAATATGATCACGTGATCCAAATCAACTAAACCATGTCTGATCATGACGTGAGATGGAGTAGTTTACAATGGTGAACATCTTATGTTGATCTTATCTTCTATATGATTCACGCTCGACCTTTCGGTCTCGAGTGTTCCGAGGCCATGTCTGTACATCCTAGGCTCGTAAAGTTTAACCTGAGTATTCTACAAGTGCAAAACTATCTTACACCCGTTGTATGTGAACGTAGAGCTTATCACACCCGATCATCATGTGGTGTCTCGGCACGATGAACTGTCGCAACGGTGCATGCTCAGGGAGAACACTTTTACCTTGAAATTTTTGTAAGGGGTCATCTTATAGTGCTACTGTTGTTCTAAGCAAAATAAGATGCATAATAAGATAAACATCACATGCAATCAAAATATGTGACATGTTATGGCCATCATCATCTTGTGCTTTTGATCTCCATCTCCAAAGCATCGTCATGATCTCCATCGTCGCTGGCTTCACACCATGATCTTCATCGTAGCGTCGTGGTTGTCTCACCAACTATTGCTTCTACTACTATCGCTAACTCATAGTGATAAAGTAAAGCAATTACATGACGTTCACAATTCACACAATAAAGAGACAACCATAAGGCTCTTGCTGGTTGCCAATAATTTACAAAACTTGATCATCTCATACAATAACGTATAACTCATCATGTCTTGACCATATCACATCACAACATGCCCTGCAAAAACAAGTTAGACGTCCTCTACTTTGTTGTTGCAAGTTT
Organism: Secale cereale; assembly: GCA_902687465.1. Classification (NCBI taxonomy): domain Eukaryota; kingdom Viridiplantae; phylum Streptophyta; class Magnoliopsida; order Poales; family Poaceae; genus Secale; species Secale cereale. The sequence goes on along the minus strand of LR738711.1, from coordinate 933,163,680 downwards.
TATGTGGCTGCTACGGGCTTCTAGCAAGAACCGTTCTTAGCTATGCATCAAAACCACAACGATTTTTCGTCAAGTGTGTTGTTTTAACCTTCAACAAGGACTGGCCGTAGTCAAACTCGATTCAACTAAAGTTGGAGAAACAGACACCCGCCAGCCACCTGTGTGCAAAGCACGTCGATAGAACCAGTCTCATGAACGCGGTCATGTAATGTCGGTCCGGGCTGCTTCATCCAACAATTGCGCCGAATCAAAGTAAGACGTTGGTGGTAAGCAGTATGACTATTATCGCCCACAATTCTTTGTGTTTTACCCCTGCATATCATCTACGCATAGACCTGGCTCATGGTGCCACTGTTGGGAACGTAGCATACATTTTCAAAAAAAATCTACGCTCATGCAACATCTATCTAGGAGATTCATAGCAACGAGACGGGAAGAGTGTGTTTACGTACCCTCGTAGACCGAAAGCGGAAGCGTTAGATTAATGCGGTTGATGTAGTAGAACGTCTCCGTGATTCAACCGATCAAGCACCGAACGTACGGCACCTCCGAGTTCTGCACACGTTCAGCTCGATGACGTCCCATGAACTCTTGATCCAGCAGAGTGTCAAGGGAGAGTTTTGTCAGCACGACGGCATGGTGATGATGATTGTGAAGTGATCCGCGCAGGGCTTCGTCTAAGCACTACGACAATATGACTGGAGGAGCAAACTGTGGAGGCGGGGCGCCGCACACGGCTAGGAACAATTTATGTGTGTTCTAGGGGTGCCCTCCCCACGTATATAAAGGAGGGAGAGGGAGGGAGGCAACCTAGGGTACGCCCAAGTCGTAGGAATCCTACATGGGCCCCTAGTCCAATTCGCCCCCCTTACCATATTAGGACAAGGGGGACAGAAAGGAGGGGGGAAGGAAGTAGGAGTCCTACTTCATACTTTCCTTTTCATCCTCTCCTTTCCCTTTCTCCCCACGTGGCTGGCCCTTGTGGGCTGGTGTGTTCCCTTACTTGGCCCATTGTCAGGACCGGTTTTCCAGGATATTAATTTCCCAGTAAACGGCCCTTGTGCTCACCAGCCCCAGGATTACTGTTAGCTGATGAGACACAAACTTGATACAGAAATTCCAAGCAAAATACAAAATATGTAGTACAAGACCATTCTGGTCCATGAGTACAACAAAAGGGTTCTAGTGGTTGATGGCGGAAGCGGTTTGCGATACATCAGCGTCTATGGGACTCCATTTCCCACAGGAACAGCTGACCTGGATAATTCCTATCTTCGCGAGGCTGCTATCACCGTTGCCTAGGTTCCGGGGCTGCCATCGTAGCACTCCTCTCCAAGCAAGAAATCTGGCCAAGACAATAACCAGGGACAAGCCAGTGAGTACTTTGAATGTACTCGCAAACATTATGAACACATGTACAATATAACAAATGACATTCATGCTCTGAAATATCCCATGATCACTTCGTTAGTCGCGAAATAAAATTCATGACGCAAGCATGTTATTCTTATAAACCATGAATAAGCAATCAAAGAATAAAAATAAAATGCACCGATCGGGTGTCTGAAGCGACGCCTCGAAAGGATAATAAAATAAAGCATGCCTCAGTCGGACGTCTGAGCGACGTCACATAAAGGGCTTATAAAGAAAATAAAAACAAACATGCCACAGTCGGGCGTCTGAGCGACACCACATAAAGGGCTTATATGAAAAATAAAACACAAGCATGCCACAGTCGGGCGTCTGAGCGACACCACATAAAGGGCTTATATGAAAAATAAAACACAAGCATGCCACAGTCGAGCGTCTGAGCGACACCACATAAAGGGCTTATATGAAAAATAAAACACAAGCATGCCACAGTCGGGCGTCTGAGCGACACCACATAAAGGGCTTATATGAAAATAATCACAGGGAATATCCAGGAGGTAGAACCATCCCAGGGATACTCAATAATTCAAATAACACAAATGGTTAGTCCATAATAATAATAATCATAATCATCATATGTCACAGGTTATGATCAATGTTCTGACTTAGCAGTTTTTCCTCCAAAGACCGACACTAAGACCGACACTTGACCCATCCCAGACTGTAATCCTTAACCGCGGACACGGCTATTCGAATAGATATAACCTCTGCAGAGGGTGTACTCTTTACCCACGAGTAACGGATTCCTTTAGTCCATCGGGACTAATTCCATTTACGGTCTTTTAGATGAAAACACACCTGACCTGCACACACCAGCTTAACTTACCGGTGACTGGAATCACCCACGACACCTGTCAAGCAAACTCTAAGTGGGGAGGCTACAACCTCGAGTAGCATGGGATCACATAATTTATAATGCGCGCAAACTAGGGGAGCTACCCCCTCGGTCCCAACCGGAAACACCCATGCCCCCGGACCAGGTGGCCTGCCTACCGGATGCAGCCGGTATCTTCCACCATGGCCTCTCTGTACGGTGTGTGCCAAGAAAGGGGTTGACAACTTACTGGACTGTACCCTACCTGCGGCAGGGACAAGTGGTAGCACGAAACAAGTATGGGGGTTACCGGAACAAGACTCGATCTATGGTCGACTCAGGAGGTTAAAGCATCACCTACGTGATTAGCATAACAAATATATTCCACATCAACAGGTTCACCGCTCATCATGCTACGTCATGCCCTCACTGATCTCTCTCGTCACCATGAGGTACCATTTTCACGGTCATACTTTATCCATGACAAAGCTTCCCCCCGAAGTTTGTCCGGACCAGCTCAGGCATACGTGGCATGAGGCAGTAACCACTTCACATGTATATCACATGATCACAGCAAAACAACTTCTCATCAAATGCATTCATGCATGATTTGTCATTATATGCAAAACTCATTATTTCATGTGACATAAACATAGCTTACTGCTCCTAGCAAGCGTTCAACAAAATATCATATCTGTGTTCAAGATGCTTGCCTTCAAGGTGCAGAGAGGTGAGGGCACTCCAAAACTTTTGAAAGTTTTGATCTTCCCTCCAAATTCCTATTTTTGAAAATATTCAAATTAACACAAACTTTAAAACAGTACAAAAAGTTGTCCTAATTATTTTTGAAATAAATCTTAAAATAAACTAGATGAAATTTGAGAGTGGTAGGAAAAAGAATCAACTCATTTGGAGTTTTATTTAAAAAGATATGCCCAGTCAAAGTTTGGTCAAAGTTCTGTTTTAAATTAAAACAGAAAAGGAAACGGTTTTGAATGAAATGCGCTTTCAAACAGAGAAAACGTACTCGGTGGGGGGCCGCTTTCACTTAAGCCAGCGAGGGCCGGCTCGGGGTCACTGACAGGGGGCCCCGCGGTCCCACCTGTCGGGTTTGTCTGGTCCTTCTCCCTCCTCCCTTCTTCGCCCGCACTGGACGGAGCTCCGGCGATTGCCGGCGGCGAACGGCGGCTCCATGCGGGGAACGGAGGGGCGGAAAGGGTCCGCGGGCCCACGGCGAACCTTTCGGTGGTCGAAACGGCCGAGGTGGTGCTGAGGATCGCCGGCGACGAGCTTCGCGGCGGCGACAGCTTCGGGAGAAAAGGGGAAAATGGCCGCGGTGGTGCTGGAGCTTGGTTGAGTGGTTGGGAAGCTTCGTGATGTCAAGGGGAAGCCATAGGCGGCACTGGATGGGTGGGGGAGGGCCTGGTCACGGCGAATGGTGCCGGCGCATGGCGGCGGCCGTGGTTGCCGGAGATGGAGAAGATGGCTTCTTCCGGTCGAACCACTACGAGGGGAGCTAGCTACGGTGGACTGGAGGTTGCTTAGGGTCTCGGACGAGCTCGGGGGTGCCTTATATAGGCGGGCGACGTCGGTTCGCGCCATGGCCGAGGATAAGATCGCCGGCGCGTCGTTTTACCGGCGATGGCAGGGCGTCAGGGTGGTCGGCACTAGGGGACGGCGTTGCGGATAAGCTCGTGCTGCCCTGAGGGTGAGGTGGCGGCCTGCGGTGGCTTGGGCGGCGCCGACCACGGCAGTTTCAGGCGGCGGCAGTGGCGGCTTGCGGCCGACCTTTGCAGGAGCCAGGGCGAAGCAGCGAGGTCAGCGCGGACTGCGGGCTAGCGGACGAGCGTTTGGATGAGGTCGAGCTGTTCCTGAGACGAGCTGGCATGCGAAGGCGGTTCGGCTGCGCGCGCGCGTGCTAAACGTGCGCTCTGGGCGCGCCCAGAGCACGCATGCTACATGCTCGACAGAATGTCAAGGTGGCCTAGAGGGCTTGGGTGATGATGCAAATTAACAGAACAAGGTTAGAGGTGGCTAGGAGATTAGTGGACATGTTGGTTGTTCCAGAGGGTTAAGATCACAGTGCAAACTTAAGAGCATGCCAAAACTGGCCATGCACTATAGGTGTTCGACATAATGCCAGAGCCACCTGTAGAGCTTTGCTAGAGATGCAAATTGGCAGAATGGGGTCTCTTTAGGAGAGAAATATGATGGTGAAGTTGGATTGGATAAACAAGAAACTTAGTAATGCAACTTTTGTCAGAGTACAATTCTGGACAGAAAAGAAAAACTATTATTGCATGCACCAAAAGTATTCCAATGGGTCCAATCTCCTGGATTTAAGAGTTTGGTAGGGTATACTAATATCAGGAGAAAAACCATGGGCAATAGGGCAAGATAAAATATGGTTGCAGTAGAAAATGCCAAACTGGACCAGAGAGCAAAAGAGGATGGTTTGCTCAAATTTTCCAAAGAACACCATTGGGTTTTTGCATAGAAATGAATTATATACTTCTACCAACATCCCCAAATTTTGGTGGAATTTTTAAATGAATTTATAAAAGGGTTGCAGTGCAAAAGGGACTCTAAAACTTATGAGAACCCACTTTAAAGGCAATAAAGCTTTAGGAAAAATATTTATAGAAATAATTCCACTAATAAAAGAAATGATCTTCAGAAGGTATACAAGTTCAACAACATTTTGAAAAGTTTCCCCTTGGAGGGAAAACTCCACAATTCAGAAGAAAAGAATGGTACTGAAATCAAAAGAAAATCCAGAAAAAAAAAATTTAATTTCCTGGCAAAAATTTTAATAAATAAACCATGGTTAAAATTTTGGGGTGTTACACCCATTAAGCCCATGTCTTTGTCGGGGGTTGCCCGGAAACCTTCCGGTGACCCGGTATCACCCGGAACACTTCTGGTGTCCCAATACCATCGTCCTATATATAAATCTTTACCTCTCGACCTTTTAGAGACTCCTCGTCATGTCCGTGATATCATCCGGGACACCGAACAACATTCGGTCACCAAATCACATAACTCATATAATACAAATCGTCATCAAACGTTAAGCGTGCGGACCCTACGCGTTCAAGAACTATGTAGACATGATCGAGACACATCTCTGGTCAATAACCAATTGCGGAACTTGGATGCCCATATTGGCTCCTACATAATCTACGAAGATCTTTATCGGCCAAACCGGATAACAACATACATTGTTCCCTTTGTCATCAGTATGTTACTTGCCCGAATTCGATCGTCGGTATCATCATACCTAGTTCAATCTCGTTACCAGAAAGTCTCTTTAATCGTTTCGTAATACATCACCTCGTGACTAACTCATTAGTCATTTTCTTGCAAGGCTTATTATGATGTGTATTACCGAGAGGGCCCAGAGATACCTCTCCGACACTCGGAGTGACAAATCTTATTCTCGATCTATGCCAACTCAACAAATATCTTTGGAGACACTTGTAGAGCATCTTTATAATCACCCAGTTACGTGTGACATTTGATAGCACACAAGGTGTTCCTACGGTATTCGGGAGTTGCATAATCTCATAGTCAGAGGAACATGTATAAGTCATGAAGAAAGCAATCGCAATAAAACTAGACGATCATTATGCTAAGCTAACGGATGGGTCATGTCCATCACATCATTCTCCTAATGATGTGATCCCATTCATCAAATGACAACACATGTCTATGGTTAGGAAACTCAACCAGCTTTGATTAACGAGCTAGTCTAGTAGAGGCATACTAGGGACACTCTGTTTTGTCTATATATTCACACATGTATCAAGTTTCCGGTTAATATAATTAAGAGCGCGTGGTAGGGGTTGTCCAAGTTGGCCACCTCGAACCAGATGGGCTCACAGCGGAAGTGATTCTGGTCACCGAACAAGACGTCGATCTTGATCTTGCCAAGTATTGAGTGGGAGAGCCTCGAGACGATGCCGTGGAACACGGTTTAGCTGGGCAGGAGCTGCTTCTCCTTGATGCCCAGCTTTTCCATGGTGTTGCGGTAGAGGATGTTGATGCTGCTGCCGCTGTCTATCAGAACTCGGGAGAAGCGGCAAGTCCGTCTATCGGTGGAGAAGGTGGGATCCAACACCATGGCGTAGCCACCCGGTGTGGGCATCACGGCCGGATGGTCCTTCTGGCTCCAGGTGATGGGCTTTCTCGGACCAATGCATGTATCCGGGGACCTCTGGCACAACACTGTTCACCTCACGGTGTTGCTGCCGCCTGCTGCGCTTGTCATTGGCCTCACTTGTGAAGGTGATGTAGGCAGCGTGCTCTTCGGGGAACTCGTCTTGGAGCATGCCGACAGGGCGGGCTGGCTGCTAAGGAGCCGAACCTACCGGGACAGGAGGGGGAGGCGGCAGAGCCTCTCCCTTGGCGATGCAGGCGAGCCAGTTGCACCGCCGAGTCATAAGGTTGGACAGCTTCGCACCGCTGTGGAACTTGCAGGGAGCTTCGAGGGCCTGCTCGAAAGAGAGGGCCGACTGCCAGGCGCCCTTGTTGTGCTGCTGACGCTTGGGGCCGGGTTGTCCAGCCGGCTGCTGGTCTTGGTTCTCAACTGTTGCCACCTGTTGGCTGTTGGAAGCCGGCTCCGGGGCCTTGCGCTTGTTGTTGTTACTCTGCTGCTGACGCCGGCTAGAGTCACCAGTCGGAGCTGGCGTGTTTGGCGTGATCACCTTTCCGGATGCGTCAACCCGGATCTCCAACTTCATGGAGGAGTCGGCCATAGCGTACTTGTCTGCCACGGCCAGGAGCTCATCCAGTGTGGTTGGCTCGTCGCATAGGAGCTTGTGCTTGAGCAGAGTAAACTCTCAGCACCCGACGATGAAGTACTCAATTGCTTGCACCTCGTGCACCCCCTCGCAGGAGTTGCGCAGTTTGGCCTAGCGTGTCAGGTAGTCGCGAGCGGACTCGGTCGGCCCCTGAACACACATGGAGAGCTGGCAAGGCTTGGGGGCGCTTGCAAGTGATGTTTAAGTTCCGCATGAAAGCTTCGTTGAAGTCCAACCAGCTGTTGATGTTGTTGGGTTTGAGGTTGTTCAACCATGTCCGGGCCGTGCCCTGCAACAAGAGCGGAACATACTTCACGGCAACGCGCTTGTTGCCGTTGGCTATGCTGACCGCTCTGACGTAGTCGATGAGCCAGTCCTCCTATTCACGGCTTTGTTGTACTTGGGAGTGTCTCGGGGCAGCGAGAACCCTTTGGGAAAGGGCTCATCGCGGATGCGGGGACCAAAGCAGGTCGGGTCAAATGCATCTTCTTCCTCCATCGCCTGGGACCGAGCCAGCTGCTCGAGCCATTGGCGAGCGTCATAGTCGCTGACTCGTGGCCCCCCTAAGTTGGATGATCAACCGGCGCCGGAGAACCCGGCCTCTCCCTTCGGGGAGGCGGACGTTCGTCCTGCTGGCGTCAGCCTTCCGGGTTCATGGGAGCCTGCTGGTTGGCCACGCTAGTGCGATGAGAATGCTGGCTGCGACCAGGGGTCGCCCCCAAGTTCTGGTTGTGGCCGCCGCCACTAGGAGACCGGGAGGTTGCACCGTGCTCGCGGACGGCCTCTGGGTTCTCCGCCTGCTTGCCGGCTGCTAGCACGCAGTTGTAGGTGTCTTGCTCCGCGCCTGTGGCATTGAGGAGCTCTTGAAGGCGTTCCATCTGAGCGCGCAGCTCTTCACCCTGCAGATTTCGGAGGTCGTCTGCCGCTGCCTGCGCGGCACGCAGGTTCTACGCCGACATCTCATATATCGGGCGTCCGGCTCCCAGCATACTAGTGATGGTTGCGCCACGCAGTGGGATGGCGCCGACCCGGCTGGGCTCAGCACCATCCAGTGTTCCGGCGTTGATGCGGTCGATCTCGCGCTGGTTGGCTTCCGCGCGGCTTTGCATGGCCGCCAACTTGTTGGCGCTGTCGAGGACCTTGAGGCGGATTACCGCGAGCATCATTGGGTCAGTTATGTCGTCGACAGGGGTAGCCAAGTCCCATATTGCTGCTCGCAATGGGTCCTCAGTGACCATGTCGGCTGCTTGGCCATCGCCAATGACCATCGCCTCCACGAAGATGCCGGCATCGAGCAAGCCAACTGCGACATGGCAGATGACATGGGGGAGCGGGTTGTCGATGATGACCATGTTATCAGGGTAAATATCAATGGAAGCCACATCGGAGCTGACGTGCAACTCGCCGGGCTCGATGGCAGGGTCGGAGGAGCCGACGGACTCCAAGTCGGAGGCCGACTCGTCGGCGACGGTGAGCTACTCGAAGAGCTCAGCGAGAGGATCGACGGGGTGGAGAGATTCCACGTCAGAAGCGAGCTCGTCGGGGAGGCTGACCTTGCCGAGGAGGTCGGCAAGGTAGCTCATGGGGTAGGCTGCCCTCGCTTCAGGATACACGCCGGTGCAGGCGCTAGTGGGCACGTCGGGATGGCCGATCGGGCCGGCCGCGACTCACTCGTCGGGGCGGAAAAGCTAGAACATGTCTCCGGGCGACGCCGCGTGCCCCACGGTGGGAACTAACTATCGGAGTATTCTCACGACAGATGCCAGGGGGTGGTTTATCATGGTGTGGGAGAGGAGTACGTCGTTGGGCTCTAGAAGAGGGATTGGGCGAGATCTCGATCGTACACGAGTCTTACCTAGTCCTGCTGTGCGGGGTCTCCGCATACAAACGTTCTCCTAGAGTTGTATTGCTAGAGGAGGAAGAAGGGTAGGGCTTAGCTCTCTTGCTCCTAGATATGGGGTGGATGGCTACAGTGTCGCGTCGTGGCGGAGGATGTCTGCATAGTCGAAGTACATTGTAGCCATGCCTCCCCGTATCCCGGGAGGTACAGACATCACTGTTGCCATGCTTTGCCGTGATCACTGTCGGTTGGTGCAGACTCCGTGGGGGAGGAGGCCAGCTGCTGGGAGCTGTCCCGCTCCTGAGGCTGCCTGTCAGGGACATGCCGCCTCCTGGAACGCGGCCAAGGTACTAGCCGTATGGCCCAGTCGGCCTGAGTGGCTGGGCCAGTTCCAAAGTCTTAAAATGCTCTTGGGTGCGGATGAGGCTACCCGGGGTACATAACCCCAAAACTCCTTCAGTAGATAGATGTCCTCTTCGGACCGCGCAAGCTTGTGATTTAGCTCTTCGTCTCTTTCGAGTTGGACGCCGAAGATGAGGTAGAGGCCTGCAAAAAAACCTCTATTAGACTCCGGAAGTCAAAATCAATCCTCTCATCGGACATACTTGTCCGACAAGAGTATCGGGGGCTACTGCACATTCAGTTCGGATATAACTTTGAAATCAACAAATTGACCCCAAGTAATTTTGTTATACTAACTAAGTGCTCGAGGGCTACTATATGTGCCTTCTTAAGCATAAATTAAATTTTGCAAGATTCCAAGGCTTCAGACAACTTTCTTTTCAAGACTTGTCCTTAAAGCTACTGGATGTATAAAGTATTAACTTAAACACTGCAGTTGTACAAATTAATGTTTAGTAAAAAATGTACCTCAAAACCTTTCGAAAGGCTTATAAAAGCCTTCATAATTCTGGCCTTAATAGATTGAAACTGGTTGAACGTTGTACCAAGAATGGCACGGTGCTTGGTAAGCATTGAGGAGCTCTGTAGAGCTGCCTATAATTTCTATAGTCGCCTCGAGATGGGCGGCCATGCATCCTCGGCCTCGTCCCTTGTTGGATAGGTGATGGCCTCCTCTGCGTGGCTCAACGGTGGGGCTAAGGACTTCAGGCGATTAAGCACCAGTTCTTCCGGAACCATGGGCATCCCTTCCCCTTGGTCCCCAACAGTCGAGGTCTGGACCTCGGCCATTTCCGCATTGATAACACTATCTATGTCTAACGCGGGAGGGTCCAGATGTGAAGAAACCTCCCCTAGCTCACCTTGAGCAGGGGAGGGAGGCTTGCACGCACCCGAGGGGCTCCCACCCAGCTCAGTCGGCGGTATGGTGTGATCTGACTCCTCTTCGGGAAGGCGGCGTTGTAGGCTGCGAAAGCAAACAATGCGGCAAAGTCAAGAACATGCCAATTAAAATTAACTATGTACAAATGTGCCAAGTAGGGTATCTTCTTGGCTACGGCTTTTCTCTGCGTGGTGGGCGAAGCATGTCCCCCGAGGAGCCGGAGCGTGCAGCCTCGGCGGGGGCCGGGGATCGGCTTGTCTGGGCGGCAGAGGCTTTCCGAAGCCTTTAGCGAAACCAAGGAGCCCTAGATCATATATTCCTCAGATATGTCAAAAACTTCCTTCCCTAGCTGAAAACTAATTCAGCTATATTCATTTTCCTATTATGTTCAGAACAGCACTTTGTGAAGGAATTTCTATTTATATTTTCTTGATTGCCCACAAATTGTTTGGGTACTCTTTCCGATCCAAATCATTGCCTCATGAAAAAATTCGGCTCCATTTGCCTAGTAAATGTTCCTCAGCAAATTTCCAAACTTTATGTTTAGCTAGAAGCTTTGTGAAGGAAGTACTAGCTAGGAATATCCTAATGAGTTGAATTTTTGCCAATGTGAGCCCAATCTAACAATCCATGTGAGCACACCATCCAATCTTTGTTTCTGGTAACATATGCAGTTTGTGAAGCAACTACAATTTATATTGCTTTATAACTGCTGGCAATTTACCAGGACATGACCCTACCCATGGACCCTCCCTCCACCAAATTTTAGCTCATTTAATTTAGCCAATTTCCCTGACTATTTTTCCGAATTTTCTGTTCAGTGGAGAGCATTGGGAAGGAAGTACCATTTTTATTTATCCAAATGGTATGAAATATTTACAGTGCCTTCATATGCCCAAATTATCAACCTCCTCAAAATTGCACCTCAATCCAATCATCTATGTGAGCCCAACTTCAATTTTTCTTTTCTGTCCAGAGACCCCTCCTATTGCCCTCAAACTTTTTGGGCAATCTTCCATATCCAAATAATTCCCACATGCCAATATTCAGCTCTATTTTCCCAGTAAATCTTCCTCATCAAATTTCCAAAGTTTCTATCCAGAGAGAAGCTTTGTGAAGGAAGTACTAGCTAGGATTATCCAAATAATCTGATATTTTCCCAAATCTTCCATATGCTCAAATCATCACGATCCACAAAATTTGAGCTCTATCCAACAATCCGTGTGAGCTCGTCATCCAATCTTTTATTCCGGTCATATTTTCAGTTTCTGAAGCAACTATATTTTATTTTGCTTAATAATCGCTGAAAATTTACCAGGGCATGTTCCTACCAGTATAAATTACTTCCACCAAATTTGAGCTCATTTCATTTAGCCAATTCCTCTCAATAATTTTTGCAAGTTTCTATCCAAAGAAGAGCATTGTGAAGGAAGTGCCACTTTTGCATGTCCAAATGGTATCAAATTTTTACAGTGCTTTCCTAAGCCGAAATGACCATCCTCCACCAAATGTCAACTCAATCCATTCATTCATTTGAGCCCAGCTTCAACATCCATATATCTGCCGAGCGTGGTACTTTGCAAAGCAAGTGCCACCTAGCCTCCTCCATTTGAGATGAAAATTTGCCAAGACAGTCTCCTTAGTAGATGATCATCCTCGGCCAAAACTGAGGCCCATTGGCCATGTGCATTTTACCCCACCGCTAATCAAACACTCGGCTGCTAATTCATGTTTGAGCTTAGTTTAGTCTCCTCGTGAGATTCTTCTATTGTATTATTCTTCCTAACACCTAATGAGGGAGTCTCAAACCCGACAGACATGCCTAGGCCGCCCAGAACGCGTGGCAACGCCATGGTCAAGCGGTGACCAAGCGGGTGGAATGCCAGTTTGCGCGCTCTGGAATTGAAGCCCTCAGCTACCGTCCAAACCTCGATGTCCCGCCACCACACCATGTATATCTGATTAAATAGATACTTATGTAGCTAGAAATGATTTTCGAAAAAAATCATGAGCAAACGATGAGGCAAATGTAGTTCAAATTTGACCGGCTTCGTGCTGAATCAGCGATTTTTTTTATTTTTTTACGAGAGGTGTATCAAAGCTTTTAACACACAATCGTTTGGTTAATTTTACATTAAATATGGCCTAATATTTTTATACAAATGGTGTGGTACAATTTTGGAACAAATATATGGTAGGTCCTTGAGAAAAAAAACTCATTTTGGGCACTCGAAAAATAGAAAACTTCCTTAGAAACATTGTTTACCATTCCAAGATGTGCCCTTGTGTACAATATGAGATCATATGCACAAACCATGCCATGAATGTGGCCATAAGATTGACCATTTGGCTTGAAAGCCATGAAACTTCACACATGATAGGTCATTTTTTAGAATAGTTTTTAAAAATATTTACTGTATTACAAGTTTATTATTTCCCCTGATAACGTGTTTAAATATAATGACACAATGCGAAGGTTTTACATTTTTTTGATTATTTTTAAATTTATCATGCCCATTTGAAAATGTGATCAAAACGGCGGGCATGACAGTTCCTAGCTAGTGGTTGAATCTTGGAAAACTTTTGATATTATTCTCATGAAATAGATACTTTTGTACCTAGAAATGATTTTTTGAAAAAAATCATGAGCAAACTATGAGGCACCTGTAGTTCAAATTTGACCCGCTTCCAGCTGAATTGGACAAAATGTGTCCTTTTCACGATTGGTGGATAAAAGATTTTGACACCCAACCATTTGGTCAATTTTACATTAAATATGGCCTAACATATTAGAAAATTTATTTGGTCTAATTTTGCAACAAATATATCGTAGGTCCTTCACAAAATAACTCATTTTGGGTACTTGAAAAATGGAAAATGAATATTTTTTCCAAAGAAAATGAAAACTTCCTTATTCAACATTGTTTGTCATTCCAAGATGTACCTTGTGAACAATATGAGATCATTTGAACAAATTATGCCATGTATGTTACCATAAAAGTGGTCATTTGGCTTGAAAGCCATGTATCTTCACACATGATCACTCGTTTCATAGAACACTTTTTAAAAATAATAAAAGTATTACAAGTTTACTAATTTTCCTAAAAACTAGGTCACATATAATTACACAATGCGAAGGTTTTCAATTTTTTCATATTTTTTTTTAATTTCTTCTGCCCGATTCAAAATGCGGTCAAAATAGCGGGTTGACCATTCGTAGCTAGGGGTTGAATCTTGTAAAACTTTTGTGGCATCTCTTAAGAAATAAAGTACCTAGAAATGATTTTTGGAGAAAATAAAGAGCAAACTATGAGGCAGCTGCAGTTCAAATTTGACCCAGCTCCAACTAAATCGGCAGAAATTTGTCTTTTTCACGAGAGGTGGATCAAAAGCTTTTTACCCCCAACCATTTCGTCAATTGTAAATTAAATATGTAGTAATATTTAGAAAATTGATTTGATCCAATTTTCCAACAAATATATGGTAGGTCCTCCACACAAAAACTCATTTTGGGCACTCGAAAAATGGAAAATCGATTTTTTGCCCAAAGAAAATGAAAACTTCATTAGGCAACAACATTTTCCATTCTAAGATGCACCCTTGTGAACAATATTAGATAATTTGAACAAACTATGCCATGAATGTGACCATAAGATTGATCATTTGGCTTGAAAGCCATGAATCTTCACACATGATAGCTCGTTTCTGAGAACATTGTTTTTAAATAATTGATGTATTACAAGTTTTTTGCAGGTAACTTTATCACATATAATGACACAATACGAAGGTTTTCTAATTATTTTTTTGAAATTTTGCATGCCCATTTCAAAATGAGGTCAAAACGGTGGGCATGACAGTTCCTAGCTAGTGGTTGAATCTTGGTTTTTTTGGTAATTCTGTGATTAAGTAGGTACTTATGTACCTAAAAATGATTTTTAGAAAAAATAAAGATCAAACTATGAGTACCTAAATGGTTGAACAGAAAAAATAATGAGAAAAAATAAAGAGCGGAAAATGATAGGTGATGCAGTCCGCCCGCCTCCTCCCATGGTTGCCAGTGAAAGTTTGTGCTTGCCGGTGAAAGTTTGTGCTCACAGGTGGAATTCCCCCATTTCAAAATCATGGGTTGTGCCTCAGTTCACCTCGATCAGCGATGCAGCTTAGCCGGGTTGCAGTCGCCGATTCAACAAACTCTAACGGCCGGCGAGTTGCTCGCCTCACTATTTGGTGTTTTTTCTAAAGAAAATTCAAATTGTAAATGCAGTGCACTATGATTTTCTCTTAGGTTCATTTGCTTATTTTGCATGAAAAAGGAATTAAGTGGTGCCGGCGAGCATCCACTTCCCGTTCGGCGTCGGGTGGTTCTCTTGTACATTGTGTAGGGGTCCATTTGTTTGTGCATGGCGGCTTGTCCTATTTCATTTGATGTAAAAGAAGAGAACGGACAAACAAGTAGCAGTTTGTGGTTTATTTTTCATGGTATGTACTTCAAGAAAAAAATGATGTGATTCATTTCGTGGTGATTGGTGAAGTTTAAAATACTAAAATGAGTAATGTGGTTCATTTTCAAGAGTGCTTGCGGTTCTTTTTCAAAGAGAGTTGCGGTTCACTTAGACCCAAAGTAAAAACGCATTTTGTGGTGTCTATGAAAGGTGTCTGGTTCATTTTGTGGTGGTTTGTTAGGTAAGTGAACGTGCAGTGCACTTGGGTAAAAAAGAAGTCTGCTACGAAGGACTCCTCAGTATAGTTCATTTCGAACAAAATGCATTTAAAAACATGTAAAAATGCAGTGCACTTTGGTCTACAAAAAAGTCCACTATGAAGGACTTTAAAGTACACAACTTTTAAAATAAAATACAATTAAAAACTCATGCAAATGCGGTGCACTTTGGTCTTGAAAAAAGTCCACTACGGAAGACTTTTTAGTATAGT
This sequence comes from Secale cereale, assembly GCA_902687465.1. NCBI lineage: Eukaryota > Viridiplantae > Streptophyta > Magnoliopsida > Poales > Poaceae > Secale > Secale cereale. Next base: position 933,148,579 of record LR738711.1, on the reverse strand, counting down.
CCATTTCAAACAAAATGCATTTAAAAACATGCAAAAATGCACTGTGCTTTGGTCTACAAAAAATTCCACCGCGAAGGACTTGTCAGTACACACATTTTAAAACAGAATGCATTTACAAAATCATGCAAATGCGGTGCACTTTGGACTTCAAAACAATCCACCAAGAAGGACTTTTCGTACAATCCATTTAAAAACAATATGCATTTAAAAAACATGCAGTTCCCTTGCACGCCTGATGGAGTGTGGTTTCCACTCTCAAGCAGTGAGCTTTTCTGTCTGATGAAGTATGCACGTCGATTCGAGTGTCGTGAAAACAGAGTGTTCCGCATTTCGGTAATTTTAAAACTGCTCTTAAACCGTAAGGAATTAGAGAGAGTGTTCTACATGAAAAAGTTGCGTCTCGTTGATATCTTTCCAACGGCGTATATAGTGAATCATTTCAACTAGCGGTTTGTAAAAATTTCGCCAAAAACTGATGCTGCCCTTCGTAGTCAGTCGCACGATTTTCAAAATTAACTAAAAACCGTAAGGAATCTCAAAAACATTTCAACATATGAAAGTTGCGCCTCGTCCATAGCTTTTCAACGGTATATTACACGCCTTGTTTCGACAAACGGTTAGAAAACTGGAGTGAAAACAGTACCAAAAATTTGAAAAAAAATCGAAAAACAGAATTCCGCGATTTAGTAAATTTGAAACTGCTTTTAAACCGTAACGAATTAGACAAAACATTATATATGAAAAAGATGCGCGCCGACGATATCTTTCCAACGGTGTATCATATGCTTCATTCCGACGGGCGGTTTAGAAAAAAAACACGAAAAAACGCTTGCTGCCATTATTCATCGGTCGCACCATTTTTAAAACTGCTCTTAAACCGTGTGGAATCTCGAGAAGTGTTCAACATGGCAAAGTAGCGCATAATCCATACCTTTTCAACGATATATTACACGCATTGTTCCGACAAATAGTTAAAAAACTAGAGCAAAAAAGGTACCGAAAAAACAACACGTACAGTTTTTTCAACATGAAGTTCACTGGTCTGTGTGTTGCAGTAAGAGTGTAGTGCCCTCGTGTTATGCGTGCAGTGCGGAAGTGTTATGAGAATAGACCGGCTGTATATATATATATATATATACAGCCGGTCTATTCTCATAATATTATGAGAATAATATTCTCATAACACTTCCGAACTGCTTTGACTGCATTGGAAAGCTATGCGCACTGATTTCTTCTACTGTTCTGAACCGCAGAGAGGGGCAGTAGCAAACTACTTCACGGAGCAGCGTTTCTGGCTAGTTTGATCGATTTCTATTGTTTTATTTATGTGTGCGCTGATTTATTATGTGATTAAACACGCAATTCTGCGAGAAAACGACGGAAATCGATGGATTTGGCGGATCGGTCTCTGTTCTTCCGCACGGGCAGGAGCTTCACATCGTGCTGGCGGGGTTCATATTCAATTTATAGCCGTGATCCTAGTGTGTTACTAAGTTCGCGTTCATGTTTGTGTTATTCCGCGACAGATTAGTTTGCTAATAGGATTGAAATTTTTGGATAATTGGTCGAGTTTCTCTCTGTTCTAGCGCAAAAACGGCAAGGTCTCTGTCCTCCCGCTTCCGGATCGAAATTGTTGTGTTTTTGTATGTAATTTTTATGTTGATTTCGGCAATTATGTGCTGCCTTACACCAATCTATATGAATTGCAGCGGATTAAGTTGTTAATTTTGAAGAATTTAACTTTCTCGATGCTTTTTGTGTTCGAGCGGGCGCCACGGGGTTGGTCGTTACTCAAGATGTTTTTTCAGTTTTTGCGCATTATATAGTTTTTAGAACTGCATTACAGTCTGTGTTTTTCGTCTGCGAATCGTGGAAGGGGGGACTAGTTTAATTAGTTTTTTGCTTGGTCAAGCGCGGTGAACTGCAGTAATATGCAATGCGAGCTGCACCTTGTCATGTTACCGCACTGCTTTATTTGTCGTTTTACTTTTTTTTTGTCTGTACATATATATATATATGGCTGGGTCAATTGGCTCCCCCCCACCTTATCCCTGGGGGCTCCCCTCCTACCTTATCCTTGGCGGCGAACATTGCCACCTCTTTTTGCCACCCCTCCTTGATATGTCTTCTTCCCAACCAGACCCTACGTCTAACAATGGATTGCGCGTGCGGCTGCCTGGCAAGGATGGAGCCCATGCTGGAGACCTGCGGTTTTTTTTGAAGGGTTGGTTCTGAACCAGAGGCAGCGGCACAACATGCTCTGTTCCCTGCTTTATTCTTCAGGTATTGGATTTCGGGCTCCATTCGTCATGATGTCAATGATTCATGGGTATGTATTTCTCGCATAGTATTTTTCATGTGTTGTGTGTAGTTAACACTATCTGAATATTTGTAGTAGTATTAGTTTCTGAAGAAACATTTTTCACTAAGTATAAGTGAACTGCTTTCACATAGAGTTTTATTATGTATATTGTAGGAGCAGCAGCAATTTGGTCTAGTCAATATTATTATATGTTGACATCAATATTTATTATGAAGATTGTAGCAGCAATTTAGTTTCTGAAGATTGTAACCTTATTCTTATTTGTTCTTATTTTTTGTTCTTGTTCATTTGCTTGCAGAAATTCCCTTCTGGTCTAGTCAGGGTAACAGAAAGTTGTGTTAATTTGGTCTTGGTTAGCAAGAATGGATATCATGATGTTGATGTTATGTATTCTGTTGGCTCTGATGATTGTTTGGTTCTCAAAGATGGCTGGAAGGAATTGGTGGAGGAAGTTGGTCTTCAGGCTGGGGATGTTATCATGGCTATGTTTTATAGGCATGCAAAGTGTTTGGAAATCAAGTTAAATTTGCTTTAGATCAGTCTTGCTTGAGCAGCAGCAGCATGAGAGAATTTGTTGTAATAATTTGACATTTTTGTGTGGCTTCTAGTTTATTTTCTAGAAGAAATCTGAGTCTAAGTGAACTGCTTTTCACAGATAGTTTTTTATGTGCATCCTATTAGCAGCAGCAGTTGAAGCAATATACAGACTGGAAACACCCACTAAACTTTTTTTCTGTAACCCACATATGGAACTATAGTGCTTAATAAAAGAGGACTGCATCAATCATTATAGTAGTAGCAGTTTTGTGAAGAAAACTCTCTGTGAACTGCTTTCATAGAGAGTTTTTATGTGTATCCTAGCTGCAGCAGCAGTTGAAGCAATATACATACTGAAAACACCCACTGAGAACTGCAAATTGTTTCATAGATACAAACCAAGGTTCTGTGCTCATAATAAACAAAGTACATCATCAAGCAAACTAAAGCAGCATAAGCAAACATTGTGCCAAAGCAAATTACAACGAAAGCAAACTAATCGACATAAGCAGAAGGAAACAAATTGAGCAATTGTGACAGGAATCCTTGGCTATCAGCATCTGGCCTGCTTCATCAGTTCCACCCGTGGCAGGTGGAGGTGGAAGTTGATCCCCCCTGCCCGCCACCCTCCAGGATGACATCGGGCGCTTCCTTGTCTTCTCTTTTATAGAGCGGGTGAGGCCATTCTGCACTGTGGTCTGCGTATTCGTCGTCGATGATGATGGCAGATACATCGCCAAGTGAGTCCAGTGTCTTCGTTGCTTCAGGCACCCTCTAGTTCGCCTGAATGTCGACGAAGTTGGGGATGTTGAGGTTGCAGCGTGAAAGCTTCTCCTTGTCTTGGTCGATGCAGAAACCAGCGAACTCGTACCTAAGTGAAGTGAACCACAAGTTATTCTTTTGGAAACTGCATAGAGACGACTTATAGAACTGCATACAGATGACAAGGAGAGACCCATCGGCCTGCAACTATATTTTACTCAGCAGAAAGAATGGCTTACTTTGGGTCACCGAGGAACTTGTCGAAGGCGATGCATCTCTTGCCCATTGTAGCGCATACTTGGAAAACCAGCACTGGGTGATATTTGCCGATGGAGAGTTCAATCACGGCGGCGTACCTCTTGTCAGGTGTGTACTCGAGGTCGATGCCGACGATCTTCTCGCGGCGCCCCCGGAGAACTTCCTTGTACTTGTCGACGTACATCGCCACGGCGTCCACGTCGTTGGTGTAGACCACCTTGAGCTTGGTCTTTCCGTGCACCTGGACATCGTCGTAGACCTTGGTGAACAGCATGGCTGGAAAGAGGAGGAACAGGAGGAGGAAGCGTAGTGTTGTGTGATTCTGCGAATGATCAGGGTGATGGAGCGCGGAATTTAAAGGGGAGCGGCAGCAACTTCTGCCGAGCGCACGATTTCGTCCTCCAACCGGCATGGCGATCGTGTGTTCGTGATGATCGTGGCCTTCGCACGTTTTCCTACTGGCCGGATAGAGGAGCGGGCACGCGGCGCTTCGGGCGCTCGTGGGCGCGTATATTTCGGGCAGGCGAACCGCTTCGTTGTTTGTAACGGAACTGCATCGTGTTATAATCGAGCCATTTTTTATTTTTTGTCTATGACCTGTGGGCCGTGCTCGTAGAGGAGGTTATTTTAAATTGTGCTGCTGACTCGTGGACCCAGTCTTTTAGTCATTAGGCATCTCTTTCTTCTCTGTTTCTTGCAGTCCCCTTCTCATTCGTCTCCCCCGCACAAAAATCCCCTCCTCCCGTGGTGGAGAGCGACAACGCCCGCAGCCGCCGCCGTCCGTAGGGGCACCTCCTCCGTCGTCGCCGTCCGCAGCCTCCTCTTTCCGGCCGTCACAAGCATCTCACGGTGAGCCCCATATCTTCCCCTCTGCTCCGTCGATTTCGGTGCCGGAAATCGTCATGGACGTTCCAGATCGGGTGCTAGGGTTTTTTTTGGAGCCAGCATCCTTTTCTTAACTTCGTTTTGTATGCTTGAATCGCAACGCCCCATGGATTGAAACTTTTGGTTGTGGTTTTTTGGCCTTCAAAATTTTAGCAATGTGCATCTAGGTTTTTTTTCTCTGTCTATTTTTAGGTTGCTGTCTAGGGTTTAATTGTTATCCCTTTCCGTTTGCAGATACAACATGTCTTCTCCTACTAGAAGAAGTCCAAGATTTGGAGGGAAATGTAAGCGAACTGCTTTTGTAGTTCTATTATAATGCCGCTCCAGCCTGATACTTTTCTTTCTGTTTGTATCTCCATCAGATAATACAGCTTCTTCCTCCCCAATTGATGCCTCGCCAGTCAGCACGGCTCCCCCATCTGGTAGTACATCAAACTGCACTGCATTTTTTATACATGGTCAATTGCTTTTTGTTGAACGAAATAGTGCACTGCATCATAGATTCCCTTACCAAGGCCCATTTTCAGACATGTGGCAAACTGATATGAACTGCCTGAAGTTAGTTTTTTTTGGCATGACATTAAGTTTCTTGTTATGTTTTATTGTTAAACATAAACTGCTAAGAGAGCACTGCATTTGTACATTGCTTTGTATTTTTTTGTCTATCCACAATGCGGTTGCCAAATTGACATGAGCTGCATTAAGTTTTAGTTTTTCCCTCTCACAGAACTGCATGAATTTGTTTTGTTTTGTATATCTAAGCGCACTTCATTTTATATGTGGTCAATTGCTTACTGAACGAATTAGTGCACTGCATCATATATCCCTTTACCAAAGTCCATTTCAGACACGCGGCAAATTGATATTCAAGTGACATGAACTGCATTAAGTTTTCTGTTATGTTTTAATTGTTAAACATAAACTGCTGAAGAGAGCACTGCATTTCTAGATTGTGTTGCCAAGTTGATATGAGCTGCATTAAGTTTAGGTCTCCCTCTCACACACATTTTTTCTTATGTTTTTCTTACCTACAGTCTTATGTCCTGGTGGGTCCGGGGGTGGTGGTGTTAACTATTTGATTACACGTTATTTCACAGCCGATGTTGTCGGTGGTGGGACATCTGATCAGGGCAGCATTCTACCTGAATTGAGTGAAACCCAGTCGCAATCTGTTGATGGCACAGAACCAGTTACACAGGATTGGATGGTCCCTGATCAGATTGCAGCTGATGTTGAGAGGAAAAGGCAGAAAGCGATTGCGCTCGGTAAGACTTTCGAGAAGGCTCATAAGGCGAAGCAAGTAAAGTTTGATGAGGGTAAGGAGATAAGAAGGAGGATTGCAGATTCAAAGAAGTCTGCTAAGTTTTCCCCCGCAAAGAATCCTGTGAAGAGAAAACTCAACACTGTTGCAGAGCAAGGTTTAAGTTCTCCATGGCGGAGCCCGCGTGTTGATTACTCAAAGAGGCCTAATTACGCTGAGGTTGATGTGGATGGGATTCAAGGAAAGCGGAGACGCGCGGACGATTACTCGGGTGTTGATTCTGAGCGTCCATCTAAGCTGGCGCGGGAAAATGCAGGTGGAGAAGCGCTGGACAGTGATTCTGATGAGGAGGATGTTGATGTTAGTAAGGTATACGCTGTTTATTTATTTTTACTGTTTTTAAGTTGTTTCGCATGAGTTGCTGATGTGAACTGCATTTTTTATTCTTTTTTGTAGATTGCTAAGAGTACCAAGAGGAAGAGGTCTGAAGATGATGTTGTGCATGAATGGCGTTTTAACAAGACTGTTCGGCTGTCCATTCCAAACGTATGCAAAGCTGTTGCCTTGTTGGATGAGCCGCACAGAACTTTGGTGCGGCAAGCAGGTTTTGGCATTTTTTTCGACCTGAAAGTACAGAAGAATGTTTCTCGTGTTCTCATGTGCAAGCTGATGGGAAAGATCGACCCTGATACGATGAGATTGGACTGCGGGTCAAACAAGGTTCTGGAAATCAATCGTGAGCCTGTCCATCACATTTTTGATTTCCCTATGGGTTCCCACACTGCTCCCAGGCCTGCTGTCAGTGGCCATGATGATTCGCTGGCTAATCTGAAGGATGAACTTGGTTTCAACCGTTCTTGTAGCATAGATGTGAAGGACCTGCTTATTTTACTTCGCACGCTGGTTGCGGACCGTGCGAAGGTTAATAAGACTGTGAAGGTTTTTTCTCATTGTTTTCCAGAGCTTGCTTTGCCCCAGCCCCGCAACTAAGTTGTCTAGGGTAGCTGCTATGGTTGAAAACTTGGATTTTGCATCTATGGCTAGCATGGACTTTTGTTAGCTTGTTGTCGATGAGCTGCAGGCCGCTGTGTACAAGTGGAATTCTGAAGGGAGCAAGCAGAACTCCGCTGAGGGTTGCACCATCGTGCCCCTGTTCATGTACCTCGATTCATTGAATCTTCGCACTGTATCGGTTATGCATACATGCACGCCACGTGCTGCAATACTGTCCCATGAGCAGTTGAAGAAGATTCACAACGCCGACATTATTGTCAAGGGAAATATACACCTGGATACTTACAAGTTTGGCAAGCTGTCGGTCAGTGCATAGCCAGCCTTTGTGTTTGTTTTATTCCTTTTTTCGCCATGCTAAATGTGAACCTCTTATGTACTTATTTGTGAACTACATCTCTTTTTGTTAATTTGTTCAGTGGAAGGCGGAAGGGGACATTGCGTACAAGCGGACTGCAGTTGCCAAAGTGCATGACATGTTTTGTGAGCCTCTTGCTAGGGCGGCTCCAATTCGACGGGTTCATGGTTTTTCTAGGGTCACTGCTGGAGGTTTTTCTGGCGAGGCTTCTGCTGACGGCAATAAATTTGTTCAGGTCGATGAGCTTCTCGACAGGGTCATCAATTTAACTTCTGATTTCCCAACATCCGGTTCCAGGATGAGGAATATTGTTGGATTGTTTCCTGAAGGCAAAGTCCCTTCTGAAGCAGAAATCGAGGCCGCTCATAACTTTGACCGTGGGCAGCTTGAATTCCTTAAGCAGACAGTTACGAATATCAGGTCTTCATTCATTCAGTTTAAGCAGTCTCAGGATGACAAGTGTGCTAGGTATGAGCAGGAAGCTGAGGCAATTGTGAAGGAAATGAACAGGCATGAAGATGTTGTCCGGCCTTCTTTGCCTGACCGCGCAGCTGTGGATGTACGTCTTTTTTTCATATGTGAACAGTTTTTTTACCCATTTTTGTTATTGATTTTTTGCTGTGTGTTGTGGCATTGACTATTTGTTTTCGCATCCTTTTGCTCTTTTCGCAGTGTGGAGGAGAATCTTCTAATGCTAACGCTTGCCGTGATGATGACCACGACGACCACTACGGTGTTAATTCTGATTATTTGTTTGATAGGCCATTGTCCCCTATTGACGAAGCGGCCAAAGATAATCCTCTTGACGAAGGCGTCATCGACAAGGTTTGATTTCTTCCTATTTTTTTACAGGGGACTTCATTGTTTAATTGTTTGTAGTGTCCAAAACAAACAATCATATTTGCACCAGCAGTGGCAGTGAATTGCAATTTTAACTTTTTTGTAGTGTGCACCAGTAGTGGTAGTGCACTACAGTTGTTGTTTAGAGAAGAAGCAGCATTTTTAGCAGTGAACTACATGATCTGGTGTTGGCTTTTGTTGTAGAACTGCATTTTGGATAATAGTTTTATTTATGTTTTTGTTTTTTAGGATGGCGAATCAAACGTCGAAATACATGGGAAGGAGGCAGAGGGTGACACTGACAAGGACGACGAGGTTGACAAGTCTAAAGAGATGGAAGGCGACGCTTCTCTGGTGAGTATAGAGAATTTGCATTTCATGTTTTATTTTTATTTTTCATGCGAGGTTCAGGGTCCGTTTTCTTAGTGAACTGCATTCTCTCTTTTGTGTAATGTGTTTTATTTTTTAACTCATCAGAACTGTGGATTAAATGTTGAAATCCAAGCGGAGCGCACCATGGAGGATGATACTGTAGAAGGGAGAGAAGGGGAGGAGCCTAATGCGGAGGTTGATAAGGCAGAAGGTAGAGAAGGAGGGGAGAGTTCTGTTGAGGCTGATAAGGCACAAGAGAGAGAAGGAAGGGAGGATATTGTGGATGGTGATAACCATGAAGAGAGAGAAGGAGCTCCTCGTGTTACAGTTGAAATGTCAGAAGAGAGAGAAGGATCTCCTAGAGTTGGATTTGATGCTGCGGGGACATCCGCTGGCATTGATGGTGTTGTTGGGCCTACTGTTTTGTTGGTTGGCGATGAGGTGCCTGAGAAATTTTGTGTCGTCCCTCGCGCCCCCGAGCAATCTGATGGCAATCTGGCTTTCGCAGCCGAGACAACCAAAGTCCCAGCTGAGATAGTTTCGATTGGTTCTGAAGAGGAATAGCCAAGACTCTCTCAGGACATGAGCAATCAAGCGTCGCTTGACGATGATATTACCAGGCTGGATCACTTGACGATCAGTGAAGATGGATCTGAGCAGCCGCAGGAAGTGTATTCTGAAACCGAAGGTAAGCGAACTGCATTATTTTTGTTCTTTCCCGGGGCGAATGGACCGTGTTGTTTTATTCTCTAATATCGTTCCCACTCTGTATGCAGATGAGGAATTACCTGTTGTTACTCCTTCGAGCATTGATCCAGCTCTTATGAGAAGATACAATGAGTAATATGACGCTGTTACGAGGGCTAGGAGGGATAATAAGAAGAAGTATGACATTTTTTGTCTTACACCCCGGTTATTTAATATGTTATTTTTTCAGGGACACCCATCTTATCACTTTTTGCTGGGCTTTTTTCTTCTTGTCTGAAGGCATCTAGTTGCATTCAAGGGCGAGTTTGGTGATATTACTATCGGTCAGGTTGGCGAGTCTTTTTGGTCGTATGGAACGCTGAGCACGCGCCTCGCAAATATTGGCATCTCTATGTTAGCTGAGAGGTTCAAAGGATCTCAAACGATGATTGTCCCGTACAACCTATGTGTAAGCATTTTCATTAATTTATATTTATCCCTTATCCAATTTTTATTGTGCTATAAGCATTTTCATTAACTCTCTGGTTTTGTCTTTTTGGCAGAATTCCATTTGGAACGGCGGTGCCACAAATAGGGCTTTGAAAAAGATGTTTTCTTCAAGCGCAGAGGAACGTGTGGACAAGAAAAACTTGGTAACGCATTTTGACCATTGAAATAAGTTTTCTGTTTTTCTATTTTCTCATCTGGCTTGTTTTATTCTTTTTTAATTCAGATTATGTTTGCAACATTTGATCCTCCTCCCGCAGTAATGAAGGACGCGATAGGCCACTACTGCTTGGTCACTTTGAACCTGCGAGAGAAGCGTTTTGAGTTTCTCGACTCATTGAACGACGCCGACAGCGCTCCTGCAAATCTTGTCTTTAGGAAAATGGTCAGGAACATCAAAAAAGTTTGGAAAGATGGCAGCGCAAGCTGCGATGAGCCGTTGAACCCTCCCACCCTTGACGGCTTCGTGCTGACTCATGTTAATGTCCCGCAACAGGGAAACGGGTTTGTACTTGTTCTCCTTTTCTTTTTCCTCCTTCAGTTTTTTTTTGTGTAAGTGAGCTGCATTGTTTTTACTAAATTAGAAGCACCTTTTCCTTGAGCGAACTGCATTACTAATGTGTTATTAGTTGTTCTCCCTCGGTTTTGTGTGTAGGGAGCTGCATTGTTTTACTAACATCAGTAGCACTTCATTATTGAGTGAACTGCATTAGTAATCTGTTTATCTTGGTTTTCTTGCAGGCATGATTGTGGATTTTACATCTTCCAATTCATGCAGACCTGGGATGGTGAAACGATTGCCAAGTTTGGGAATGAGCACATTGGCTACATCAGGAAGGCGATGCTCTATAGTTGGCTGACCTCATCGCATTGCTGTCTGGACCTGACATCACTTTTAATTTTTAAAGAAGGTTATTACATTTTTTTCAGTCACACACCCTTTTATTAAGTGAACTTCAGTGATACAGAAAGGGGAGGTCCACTACTTTTGTTAAGCTTTTAGTAGAACCCCATTTGCATGTTAAAATGACTTTCGTTAGTGAACTTGCTGATTCTTTTCATTTTTCTCATTATCCATTTTTTGTGCAGGCTTTGACGAAGGCGCACACCAAGGTGGTATTTCCTTGTATGAAACTCAGGTTCACACTCCAACGATTCAGAATTTTGTCCTTGATGAACCCCC
>LR738711.1:933112689-933137531 GCA_902687465.1 Secale cereale | reverse complement strand
AAGCTTGTAAAAGAACCGGTGTGTAAGAGGTTGAGGAGTGGCGCCGGCCCTTCGAATGAAAAAGCTCTTGAGAAATCTCCTGTCAAGGTCAAGCGTGGGAAGAAAGCAGTCAGCCCTCCGCATGCTGAAGATAGTGATGATGATTTTCAGGGGCCATCACCAGTGCCTAGGAGGACCAGGAGCACAGCTGTGGAATGCCCAACCGACAGCGAGGCACTAGTTCTATCAAATAAGAGGCCTGTGCAGAAGCCATCAAAGTTTAGATCTCCGGTACAGAAGTTGAAGCCTGCGAGTTTCAGCTATCTTGCGGAGATGAGGAAAGTCTTGCAACTCATCACGAGTACACCATTCAGGCAGAAATACAGCGAGTCAGTTCTTTTTTCGTTAGTTTTTTCGCTTTTGATTTTTAATGTGTGTAATGTTTGTGTGTTTTTCCTTTTGTGTTCCTAATCCGCCCACCCTCGCCATTTGTTTTGTGTAGGTGCGCGCTTTTCATGCACAGGAATCCTGTCGAAGTCTACATTGTGAATGTGGACTACATGTTCTTAACTTTCACCAGAGCTGGTTTCATGGACTTGGAATTGATGGATCATATCATCAGGTACTGGAAGAATGACGAGCATATGAATGTGGTTTATCGATCTGGCGAACGCGTTCTTCTGTCCCCTTTGTTTATCACGGTATTTCTCTTTTTCCCTTTTTTTTTCTTTTTTCTGCTGGAGTGAACTGCAGTTAATAGTGTCTAATAATATTTTTTAGCAATGTACTGAACTGCATACATTATTGTGTTTAACCCATGTATCTTAAATGAAACAAATTGGGAGAAGTGTGAACTGCATACTGTTTAGAGAAGTGTGATCTGTTTTTTCATTACGCGCCAGAGTAAACTTTGAGGGGGAACTGCATTAACGTTCTTTTGTGAATTACCCACTCGCAGTATGTGCTTCAAATGAATGATCACGCGGATAGAGATAAAGATGGAAACGTTGTGTTGCCTTTTGTCCACGGCAAGTTTAACGTTGACGATGCAGCAAAGCAGTTCAAAGTTTTTGTTCCTGATGATGAGAACCTTCTTGATTGCAAATTAGTAAGTTATCAGATTTGCTGGTTCAGCCTTATGTACTTATTTTCTCTCCCATTTTTTCCAGTAATCCTTTTTCGCTCATCAAACCCATAACAATTTTGATGAAACAAAATCAGATTCTGTTACCACGGTTGAAAGACCAGCATTACTTGCTATACACGATGAATAGGCACCACGAGACCCTTGATATTCATGACACTAGGAGGTACAGCGGACCGTTTGATCAAACAACGAGGTGGCATAAGTCTGAATACCACAGCGACCGCACTGAAATGGTAAATTTTTCCTTTTTCACCTTCTTCTTCTTTTCATCCGTGCGCGTGTCGAACAACAGTTTTGTGATGTGTATTTTTATTTTTATTTTATTTTCACCAGATGATCAGGATGACTGCATTGTTGAAGAAGGTTTACGGAGAAAAGGAGTACAAGAGAAAGGAGTCGGTAGACTGGGTCGACGTTTCAAAGAAAGCTAGCTTTTTGGGCGCCCCTGAGCAGGGCCCCAACGAGTGCGGCTTCTTTGTTCTGAAGATGGCTCAGTTTTACGGCGGCAAAAGCTTTGTTGTGAAATTCGCAAAGCGTAATGTAAGTATCTTTTTTTAGCCCAATAATAATCCCTCATTCTTTGATTTTTTTTTGTTAGTTCTTTTTTGTAGATGATCTTGTATATTTGTTTATTTTTTTTTGCTTTATCGCAGGAAGCTGCTGTTGAGGAATGGAAGGCTGAGTTCTTGTTCCAGATCCTATTCCACCCTGAGAACATGGTCGTAGTCACCGAGTTCCCGGAGGATCTAAGGAATCTCTGCATTTCGCTTGGCTTTTCTCCAAAACTGGATTCGCAGGAGCAGGATGAGGCATAGAATGATAGCAGATCTTTTTATGTGTGTTGATGTCTTTTTGTGTGTGCTCCAAAACTTTCTGTAAACAGTATGTATGGTCGCTGTGTGTAGTTCTCGATCAGCAAAACTTTTTCACACCATGCTGTATGCTTTTGTATATTCCGGTCTAGTTAGTTTTGTGTTTTTCTTTTGTGGCAGACAGTGACAATGTCAAATATGTACATAATGGAGCTTTCAGCCAATTCCTCCTTGTGAATTGTAACATGTTCGTAGCGCACTGCATTCACTTATATGAGTAGCAGCCAAGTTTTTTTAAATATACGTATCCGCACTGCATCTCACCTTATCACATGGGACAGCAAAGAGGAATTCAACGTGTTTGTCGTCAAGGTTCAAAATTTTGGAAAAAATGTATTAGAAGAGAGAAAATCAACTGTGTCTGCTAAGCGAGAGCTCAATTTTTACATTTTTTGCACTAAGCGCACTGCACTGTATACTCGAAGCGGACTGCACTGTAAGCTTTAAACGCACCACACACGCACTGCACTGTACGTGAAGCCTAGTCTCACTCTATAGATTTTTCTTCTAACTGCATTCTATATTGATTCACTATCATCTCAGATTATATACGACGAAGAGAACTGCATTCTCAAAATGACATTCTGATCTCAGGGTTTTCATATAGAAGAGAACTGCATTCTGAGAATGACATTGTCATCTTATTTCTTTTCATATAGAAGAGAACTGCATTTTATCAAGCATACCCCCGCAGCACATTGATCACAAAGTATATTTGTTTTATGTTATATTTATTCATTTTGAACTTCAATATTACATGTAGAATTCTTTTTTTGCAGTCCACTGAACACAAGCTATATCTCATATACGATACGATATATAAAAGGATGAAATTAATATATTTTTAAAAGGTAAAACTGTATATGTGTTAAGCTACGTCCTCTTCCTGTTGCTTCTTCTCAAATTCCGCACTGCATTTGTTTCAATGGTTGTTGCTGCTTCTGTTTTGTTCTTGTTGTTCGCATTACCCCTCGTAACGCGACCGTATGACTGTGATGCTTGCCTACGCGCTGGATTCTGCATTCTGCCTCTCCCCCTCGTTTTTGATGATGGTTCTTCGATGTCTTCATCTTCTTCTTCTTCTTCCTCATCTTCCTCTTCTGCTTCCTTATCTTCCTCTTCAGTTACATCAGCTTCGCTCTCTTCTTTGTCAGCATCTTCTTTGTCATCTTTTTCTTCGTCATCTGCATTTTGGCGCGCGTTCCGTGTGTATCTCTTCAATATTTACTCTTCAGGTATCTTGTCCACCCGCAGCTGATCTAACATGCAAATGATGTGCACGCAGAACAGGCCTGCAGCAAAAGAATTTTTTGGGTTGTTCGTGTCAGCAAACTTCACATAAATATGCAACATTTCAATTTTTGTTTGTGAACTGCATTATAAATACGTCCTGGTTTTTCTGTTCTAGTGAACTTCACTAAGGTTTTTTTTTCATCTCTTTTTGCTACCAGCAATAAGTGAACTTCATTATGTTTTTTGTGTGCTCATTTTTTGTTTCTTGTCTCACTGACCTGTGTGTGTCCACAGCTTGCATTCGCATTCGTAGATACCGTTCGTCACATCAGCAACTACCTGGAACTCGTGTCTTGCCCAATCAAAATCATCAGACCGGTTGTAGTGGCGCACCAAATATTTCGTCGGGTTGTCAGTGGACTGCTCTGATCTGAATGCAGTGCTGCGGTAGTGCGTTTGCTTGAAGTCAGCAAAGACCGCCCTGGTGTAAATCTTGGAGAGCTGAACCTCGAAACCAAACTGAGTAGTAGTCTTTATTTCCATCTGTGAAACAAAGAAAACCAGTTAAGTAGTTGTTTTTCATAGCAAAAATCAAGAAAGGGAGTAGTGTTTTATTAATTGCTGATCCAGCTTAAAAACTTTGCTCTGGTCATATACCTCGTTAGCTATGGTCTCTGCGTGCTCGACGCCCTTCCTTGTCTGGATGCACCTGTCCACTTGCGATGCAAAGATGTGTAGGTCGTGTCTTTCCTTGACAAAGTTCCTCTTCAAGATCCGGTTCATGCTTTCACTTCTCTGTGTCGACGTCATCCGTGCACAGAACACCTCCTTGTAGTAAGCTGATATCCATTCTTTTTGGTCTGTCCAGAGCGCCTTCATAATTTCATCATTTTGCAGGTTATACTTCTCCATGAGCTCATGCCAAGCGCGTTCAAACTCTGATGGCATTAGCGGGTGGTTGAGAACTGAGGTCAGCTCATCTTTGAATGTCTCATACGCTTTGTACAGCAAGGACAGGTGATCCTTGTATTTTTCAGTATATGCCAACGGCATAACTTGTGCAGTGTGCCTATTAGCATACTTTTTATCGCGGCATCCATGGAGGGGCATTGATCTGCATGTTTTTGAAAAAACCAAGTAGTGAGTTATTGAGAGAACTGCATATCTTTTTTCTGCTTTTGCTGATTTTTTCGTTGGATGGAAGAAATGGACTACAAAACTTGGCAGTGAACTGCAGTGTTATTTAAACCCATTCTTTTTTTAGCATACCTGTAAGTATGCAGATTGGCCGCTTGTTGTTCATGCAACGCAAGAACGTCCGGAACACCCACTCGAAAGTCGGTATTGTTTCGTCTCTGATGAGAGCCACAACAAATATTGTACTTTGGAGGTGGTGGTTGACTCCAACGAAGACGGCCAGAGGCATGTGGAACTTGTTGGTCTTGTAGGTCGTGTCAAATGTGACACAATCTCCAAAATCTTCGTACGATCCCCGGCAGCTCGCGTTCGCCCAGAATATGTTTCGCACACGGCTATCGACATCTTTGTCGTAATCATAGAAGAACTCCGGGTTTATTTGCTGCATTTTCTCAAACAAAGACAGGAGTTTCTTCACATCGTCTTCTGTTTCCTCCCTCGAGAATTGGTGCTTCCTGCAGTTCAAAATAATAATATACTTACAGCATTAGAGACATACAGAAATGCACAAGCGAACTGCATGAAATAGACGAGATATCGTTTTTATTTAGTGAACGTACTTGTTCACCCAGTCACGGCTAGTGCGCCCCATAAAGTGCAGCCCTCCTGACATTCTTGACAGGGTTGACATCATCTGCGTGTGCGTCAGGTTGTCGCTCTGCATGTCCTTCACTAGTTTATCAAGTAACGGATCATCCGTCTTATGTGAGTGCATGTGCAGAAGCATAGCCGGGCTCTCAATCATCTTGTGGTTGTGATTGAGCTCAATCTCTGCTATCACAATCACATCCTTGATTTTTTTCAATCTCATTCTCGCCTTGCAGCCAGTCCTCTTTGATGTTTTTTCTCGCTTTCTGTCGTAATCTATGACAGTTTCCTTGCTTCTGCCTTCCTTTGAGCACACTACGTATCTGTTTGTTCTGTATCCGCCGTTTTTGCGTGTGCTGAAGCCTGCATGCCTCGCATACGTGTTGTAGAAGCCTCGTGCCGCAGCGTATGATGTGAATTGCATACCTTTCACAGGCACAAGTTCTTGGAGCATCTTCTCATTCTGCACACACAATATGGAATGTTTTTTTGTCAATGAGAACGCACAAGTTGAAAGAATGCGTAAGCGAACTGCACTAGTTAGGCATGGAAGCTTACATGCGTGTACTGTTTTTTCTCTAACGGTGTTTGCAGCTCACCGATGTTTATTGGGCATGGAGGAGTGACAACAGATCTGTGTAATTTAGGATCGCGAGGAGGCAGAAGTGTTGAGAACTTTACTTTTTTGGTTGCTTGTGGCTCTCCTTGATTTTGCTTCCGATTCTTTTGTTGCGCAGTAGGCTGCCTGGGTGGAATTCCACTGTCTCTTCGTCGACGAATCGTTTGCTCATGAACTTGCCGAACTTGATGGGTTTCAACATTGGCTTGTGGAGGTGCTATATCATCCGTTCTGATCTGCTAGCCAAATGTTTCAAAGACACGCGTGTACCTTGGCTGCATAACTGTTATGATTTGCTCTTCATCATCATCCTCCTCATCATCTTTCTACGCATGCTCCCCCATGAAGACCAGATCGTCATCGTCCTCCTCATCTTGCGTGCTTTTTGCTTCACTGCCTTCTCCATCTCGAGTGATGTTTGGTTCACTGTTTTCATCTTTATCCTCTACATCTTCCTCCACCGAGTACGCAGTTCTGTTTGTTGTGTTAAAGAAACCCCTAGGTATTTCAGGTGTTATCCATCCAGCCATCTCCCACTCTTCTCTTCCAATGCAGTTCAGGGGCTTTGTGTTGTGAATCAATCGAGGTATCTTCTGGTTTGGAGGCATAGTAATTTCCTGCACAGTATTAAGCCAAAGCTTTATGCATGCTAACAGTGAAATGAACTACATCTTCGTACTATATATCATTATATATGCAACTGGAGAAATTGCACTTCAATTTTTCATTCTATAGCAGGGGCACTGGGAGTTAACATGAAGAAACAATGCACTTCAGTTTTAAGCCACAGCGCTCTACATATGTAAGTCATAGTGGACTGCATTTTTCAGCCATAGCGCATTTTCATTTTTTTCGAAGTATCTTTTCTGTTTTTTTACTGGGAGATACATGGCATTGCAGTTGACGCAAGAGGGCACTGCATGGTGATAAAAAGGGCACTGCAACTGGAGGTGGGGGTTGGGTATGTGATTTTCTTACATTATCTGCAAGCGCGACTTTCCTACTGAGAGCAGTTCTCTCCTTCTACAGATGTAGCTCGGCCTGCTGTTGGCGTGCATTCCACCTCCGCTGCAGGAACTCATGGGCTTTTTCAACTTTTGCCATTGTCGCGGGAGAAGGCTGGATGGGCACCATTGCAGTTCGCATCCACGACGATTGCGAGGTTGCTGGAGAAGGCATCATTGCAGTTCTCTTCCCCTGCCATGCATAACCGAGGCTGGATGCTTCAGCTGGGTCAACGGCGGCGGATCTCCCAGGGCATAGGCTCGGATCTGTGGCAGGGGTGCAGCTAACGGGGCGCTCAATCGAGGCTGCGGCGCACCTAGATCAATTCGGTGGTGTTGGGGCGAAGGTGAGGGGCGGCGTCGCTTCCTAACCGCCGCCGCGGAAGAAGCTTCACCGAGGGACTGCATCGCCGGCCGCTCCACGCGCGCTCTGCGCAAGAAGGCGGGGAGGGGAGGGGAGTGGCGCGCCACGCAAGGAGGCGCGGAGGGAAGGGGGTAGCCGCCGGCCGCAGGGGCGCTGCCGCGCAAGGAGACGGGGAGGGGAGGGGGACGCCGCCGGCCGCCGGGGCGCTGCCGCGCAAGGAGGCGGGGAGGAAGGGGGACGCCGCTGGCCGCCGGGGCGCTGCCGCGCAAGGAGGTGGGTAGGGGAGGGGGCAGGGGCGAATCCATGTACAAGGTTGTGGGGGCGAATGCCCCCACTCGTTTTTTCAGTTTACGTGTACCAGGCCTAGAATATACAACGCCGCCCCCACTCAGTGAAAAGTATTTGCCCCCACTTCCTTTTTTTCCGACGTATGTTTAATGCCAGTCTATGAAAATTAGATACTAAGAGCCTGTTTGGGACTGCTTTGCTCCTTAAAATTCAGCTCCGCTCCAGAAAACACAAGCCAAACGGGGTAGCTCCACAATATGCCGCTCCACAAAAAACTAGAATCCGGGGTACAACTTCCAGTTTTTTATGAAGCTCGTGAGGGGGTGCTCCAAAAAACTCTAGAAGCTGGAGTTGGGAGAAAATTACCCACCACTGCCACCAGTAAGTGAATACCCCTTCGTTTCTCCCCTCTCATCCAATCAAATAGATCATTTCCACCAAATTTCTCATTCTCGAAGCTGGAGCTATATGGAAGCCAAACATTCTCTTTCATAGTGCTACAACTTCTATATAAAACTGCTCCAAAGTGGATTTGGTGGAGTGAAACTGATTTTCGTGACGCGGATCAGTCCCAAACAAGCCCTAAGTAGATTAGGTTATTAGCCCAGGAGCCCATCCAGAAAGAATACGATCTGGCCTGATGCATACGATCAGCTGGTTCTTGATTCACTAGAAACGTACTGAGGTCTTCCGGAGTTTCAGATGTGTTCTCCGCATGTGCTCGTGTGACGCCTTGACGAGCCGAAACCGTCGCGCCGCTGCAGATACACCTCACCCTCTGGCGATCAGCCTCGATCTGCACTGCGCACATCGGCCGGCCGGCCCGCCATCCACAAGGAAGAAGCTGTACTGATCAATCATTCAATCAAGGTAATCCCTAGGATTAGCTCGCTTTTTTTCTTTCTAATTTCTCCCTTATTTTTTCTGATTTCCATGTCAAACTATAGTGGATTGTATCAAATATCCATGTGTATAAATCATAATGTACTAATTAGTAATTAGGTTGAGTGAATCTAGGTTCCCGTAATAATTCCATATGAATAAGTTTGAGCACATGGGAGTAAAATAAAATTTATAGTAATATTCTACCTTCATGGTCTCAATTTATTTAATGTTAACTACTCCGTATTTGGCATTGACAGGAAAGTTAATGGAGAGATATTTAGCTGTCAATGTTTATATGCTCTCTATATTCAAACATGTTTCTTCTTCCTGTAGCTTGACGGCTAGAAATCAGGGACATAGCAACAAAAAGGAACGGCATATTCAAGTTATTGTGCCTTAAGTGGTTAGTTTACTTTTACTTTGGCAATAAACTTGTCATAATTAATTAATTATGTGTGTGATGACATTATCTTATAAGGAAGTGTGTGATTTTGCATCTTACTCACTATATGCATGCTTGTGTCATTGTTGTTCTTAAATTATTTAGTGCTTATTTCAATGGATGGCCCTGGAAAAAAATGTATCTATACATCTTTGCCCCCTCTCGGTTTTCATCCTGGCTCCGCCCCTGGGAGGGGGTGTTATGAGAATAAGGTTTTTGTTATGAGAATAAGGTATTAAGGGGTGTTATGAGAATAGACCCACCCTATATATATATATATATATATATATATATATATATATATATATATATATATATATATATATATATATATATATATATATATATATATATATATATATTTGTGACTAACCTATTGACAAAGTGCCTAGTGCTAGTTGTTGTTTTCTACTTGTTTTTACATCGCAGGAAATCAATATCGAACGGAGTCCAAATGCAACGAAACTTTTTTGAGATTTTTTTGGCCTGGAAGACATTCAGAAAGTCAAAGAAGTACACAAGGGAAGGCCCGTGGGGCCCACAAGACACCAGGGCGCGCCCTAGGCCCCTGGCTCGCCCTGGTGGGTAGTGGGGCCTACGGGACTCGTTTCCACCGACCTCCGGCTCAACAAATACCACAATATTCCAGAAACCCTAGAGTAGTCGAAAAATTGTTCCAGCCGCCGCAAGTTCTAAAGCCATGAGATCCAATCTACAACCCTTTTCCGGCGCTCCGCCGGAGGGGAACACGGTCACGGAGGGGTTTATCATATTCATTGGTGCTCCTCCGATGATGAGTGAGTAGTTCACCTCAGACCTACGGGTCCGTAGGAAGTAGCTAGATGACTTCTTCTCTCCTTTTGATCTTCAATCACTACAAAAAAACACTTCTGTGATAATACGTGTTTGTCACAGTAGGTCACATTTTTTCTCATGCATGTACATCCATGACAATTTTATGACAGAATCAAGATAGTCATACATGTGTTGTCGTAGAAGTGTGTCATGACAATACCAAAATTATCATCACGGAAGTGTTCACTTCCATGATGATAAATGGCGCGTCATGGAAGTGCTTTCGTCAAGGGTAACCGACACGTGGCATCCCACCGTAACGGGTCGACGTTAAGTTAGCGGGTCCGGTTTTGGATCCGATAACCCGCTAACAGCGAGGACCAATGGGGATTTTCCACGTGTAAAATTCTCATTGGCTGAAGGAACCACGTGTCAGCTCCACATGCGGACAGATTTCAACCAACCAATGGACAGGAGGTGCCTATGATACGTCGACACATGGCACGGCCCAACAGTGGCCCATTTAGGTCAAAAGGCTGGTCTGTTTGACTTGGTCAAAGGTTAACGGGCCGGCCCATCGAAAGCCTGCTAATGGCCTGCTCGCATATAGCTCATTCAGGCCCGATATCTCACGGCCCATTATGGCCTTTTTGAATTTGGCCTACTAGCTTCATCTAGGCCATCCAATATGATTCCGGCCCGTTGTAACTTCTGGCCCATGTACGGCCCATGACGTCTTTTGGCCCATATAAGGCCCTTTGTAACTCTTGGCCCATTAACATCCCGTAGTAAAACTGGCCCATAATGAACAGTATATCGCTTCATACCCAATAATGGCCCATTACTCCATTGGGCCATTCCCAACCCGTGTTATCTTTTAGCCTTTTAAGGGCCCATTTGTTCTTGGGCTGATTTGCAGCATTCGGTTGCTTACGGTCTGTTACTGGCCTTTTCCGCTTCTTGGTCAAATTCAGCCCGTGGTTAAATTTGGCACATTTGTGGCCCGTTAATCCATTGGGCCATTTTCATAACATCATCAAATATGGCCCATTAACGACCTGTTATGCCTGTCGATAGAATTAAACCCATTATACCCATCGGCCTCTTAAATGGCCGTTATGGTCGGCCCATGAATGGACGGCTGCCACTCTAGCCCGATTACGGCCCATAATGCGGTCCGTTAATGGCCCATGGTTGGCCAATTGATCATATGGCCCGTAGAAGGCCCATTGATTCTACGGCCCATAGAAGGCCCGTAGGAGGCCCGTGGTCACTACAGCAGATAGCAAGACCATGGTGACAACAGTCCGTATGTTGCCCATGGTTATTGTGGCCTAGTATTAAAAAATAGGTTATTGCGACGACTAGCAAACCACAGAAAAAGAATTGCACTCACTACAAGCAAACAAATAAACAAGATAACAAGTAAATAAATATGCAAGCAACATACGCTAGGGTATTATTACAACCACTCGGCATCAAAGTTCGCCACCAGTATAAATATGGGGAACAAAGCAGCATATTACATACACTGGTTGTCAAAGTAGGCGACCAGTGCAATTAAACGCCGTAGCAAAACAAGTCTAGAACTAAAACCACTTGACAAGAGCTCAAGAAACTATATCCCGGGTATCCACCCTGCTGGCAAGAGGCTTAGCAAGCTTATTAGACTTCTCTTGTTTGGCACTTAAATCCTCCAGCACTTGTTGTTGCACCAGAAAGGATGCATCTTAATTCTACATGGACTTCCTCGGTCCTTAGGCTTCCTGTCGCAGTACATCTGATCAATGTCTTTCAACTTGAAGTTGAGACTCAAGAAGCCGAATTGATTCAGGCAGCGAGTTCGAAGAGCTTGTGCCAGTAGTAGTGGCCAGTAACTCGAACACTACATCAACACAGGACTTTAGGGTTGTCTCACTGTCTTCAAGATAGTTTTTATCAGCTTTCTTGGAGACCAACAGGTATGTCTCACTATCTTGAACCTTATCAGCATTACTTCCTTTACCATTGCATAACGGGGTACTCTTCTCCAATATTTTGTCCGCATTCTAAAACAAAAACAAACAGACACGTCAAAGGTTTACCATGTTTCTTTATGAAATTCATTTTGGTAAACCAGTTCAGTTGTAAGGTGTACATGATAACATCATGAAACAAACATATATATATGTAGTATGGTCACTGCATGGTCTATATCATTCTAGTTTATGTTGCCAAATCAAGATAGAGACAGTTCAAATCATATATGTTTAAGACAAATTAGTAGAGACATAATATAAGTGTGGGAAACTACACATCACTAACAACACTTGTAATCTGGATGGCATGAGAACATAATTGTTTATTCAATTGAAACTAAAATCAACATAGAGCAAGTTACAGCAGCAAACCAGTTAAAGAAACATGTTTAAAACATACATGTTGCGCCGTTGGAGTTTCAATTGCATCCTTCAAATTTGAAATTAGCTGGTATGAGTAAATATAGTGATGCAAGAGCAAATGAGTATGAACCATAGCTACGGAACCTGACCTGAGAACAATTCTTCTGCTTTCAGCATTGACTTGGGGTTTGGAGTAGTGGTCCTCGTGCTTTGGGCACTGTACTTGCCTTACTAACTGCCCGTGTTTGGGTGCTATGTGGTCGAGACGGTGTTGTGTCAACTGGAACTGGGTTACTATCTACTAGGCTTGGGGTTAGAAGGGGTGTAGCTGGTTCTCTGTCCCACTGGGTAGGGGTACAATCTGCGTGAGTCCGGGTCATGTGTGGTGTGGTTGGTTCTTGGGCAAGTACAACCGTAGTTCTATCTGCATCGACGGGTAGCATGATCTTTTCTGAAGACCGTGCTTTTACTCCCATAGATACTTCCATCAACCTCTCCAATTCAAATGGCTGATAAACAAGAAAAGTAATTGAATGTACAAACATTGTATGATAGACAGGTGCAATGGATAGTAGGGAAGAAAACACGGCATGAAATAATTCACATTTATGTTGTCTAACCAAACAGGATAGCATGACACAATTTCACATATATGATAACTAATTAAATAGGATAGCATGACACAAATTCACATATATGATGGCTAAGTAAACAGGATAGAATGACATACTTCAAAAAATGAGGAGTATGTAAAAGGATGACATGATATAACTATACGATGTGTCTAATAAAGTGGTTGGCATGCCATAATTCACATACATGCCGTCTATGGAAACATGATGGCATGATATAATTCACGGATAGAATGACATAATTCAAAATATGATGACTATGTAAACAAGATGAGATGATATAACTATAATATTTCTTTAAAAAATGGGTTGGCATGGCATTATTCAGATACATGTTGTCTGTGTAAACATCATGGCATGATATAACTAAAATATACGATTTATATACTAAGCAAGTGAGCAGAGGGCAATCACATATATGATGTGTCAACTAAGCAGATGGCATTCAATATTGTGTATATGATGTAAAAACTAAGCATCACAAGACAACATATGCATGATATGAGTAATATAACCCTGCCAAGTTTGTGCATACACCTCAGGCGGGGAATATGACTGGTCATCTATCTCTGAATCCTCCTGTGAGGAGCTATGTGTAACCAGCAAGATATCTGCTTCAGCGGGTAGCATTGTATGGTCTGAAAACCTTGTTTTCACTCCAGATTTTGCATCGGGAATCCAAATGTTTGATGCACAGGAAGAGTAGTTGAATATACAAACATTGTCGGCAAATGGAATACGTAATACAAAATAAAGATGGCATGCTATAATTCACATATATGATGCTTGGCTAAACAGCATGGCATTGCATAATTCGCATATATAATGCCTTGCAACAAGATATCAATGCATAATTCACATATATAATGTCTTGCAACAAGATGGTATTGCATAATTCACATATATGATAACTAGACACTAAACAGGTGGCATTCACACAAAGCATGTCTAAACTAAGCAAATAACATGGCAATGCAAGACACCATATGCACGATATAAGCAATATAACCATGCCAAGTTAGAGCATGCACCTCGGGAGGGGGAATAGGACTGGTCATCTGTCTCTGAATCCTCCTCTGAGGCACTATCCGTAACCAGCAAGACATGCGCTTCGTCGGATAGCATTGTCTGCTCTGAAGACCTTTTTTCACTCTAGATTTTTCCATAACCGTGTCGAATGGCTGATGCACAGGAAGAGTAATTGAATGTACTAAAATTGTTGACAAGTTTAATATGTAATAAAAAAGGATGGCATGATATAATTCACATATAAGATGACGGGCTAACCAGGATGGCATTGCAAAATTCACATATATGATGCCTGGCTAAACAAGATGGCATTGCATGATTCACACATATGATATAGAAACTAAACAGATGGCATTCACACAATGCATGTCTAAACTAAGGAGATAACATATTTTATGTATTAGTCCTGCTTGCCATCAACACCAGAATAGATAGAGTTTTCTGAAGAAACCTGCTAGTGGAGGAAGGCCTCCTAGGGATAAGAGACATAGGGCTAAAGAGGGAGCCAAAAAGGATATTACATGTATGATCCTGCATAATCTCGAATGTTATCAGTTCTGGTATGTAGACCAAATAATACAATGCAAGCAAAAGTTCTTATATTCATGGATATATAGAACAACATATAAGTTATCATGCTTGCATAGAGTAAGCAATGCAAGGCACCATATGCATGATATGACCAACATCAGCATGCAAAGTTAGAGCAAAAGACCTCAGGGGGTAAATAGGAGTGGTCTCCTCCCTCTGAATCCCCCTCTGAACAGTTATCTTCCTCTTGATTATAGTCTGGAATGGAGGGAGGGGGTTGCTTTTGCGCCCACCATGGAGCGACGTTTGCTTGAAATTTTATTGCCACGCAAGGCTCGTCTCTTTTGCTCTACATGTTTAGTACCATTGTGTACAATAACTGACATGCATAGGAATAAAACATAGTGAGATTATGTAAGGAGTGCATGCACAAATCCAGAGTGATGGTAGCAAACTTTGGATAGACCCAAGACCAATGATAGCAGGTAGATAATAGCTTCAGTTAAAAATACAGATAATGGCTCCTTTAATGTTTGTTTCCACCCAACATGAAACTCATAGTAGACACCCGAGATTATCCAGATAGTAGACATATAGTATTGATTGTTGCCCCAATATGTAGCCCACAACCATTTAAAAACCTAAGTTTTGAGCATTAGTATGGAGACTCATAGTCTAATCGGTGAACAGGACAATAAAGTAGCATGTCCTCATGTTAAGCGATGCATAACGTAAGCATACACGAAATAGTGCGACCTCTCTTGTGGACCCGTGTAGTCCTCGAGGTCATCTGATCAGTTGATGATGGTAATGCAGTTGTCGTGGCTGCAGGGGTGGGGAAGATGATATGAGGCAGCGAAAGACAGTCTGGAGGGCGGATCCCTACTGCGGTAAACCCTTCCGTCGTTGGAGCGGCTGAGCTGGGGTGGACCACAGTGCAGCAGGAGCAGGACAAACCACACAAGGTTTTCTTTGACACATATCTATAATAAAAGTAATTCTGTAAGGGCTTCTTCGAATTGGAGTATTCTAACAATGCAGGGACAGGAAATACACAGGAATAGGATAGGAATGCACGTGCAAAACAGAGAATTTAAAAGCACATGATTTCGGCCAATCGGGGTGTTTGGTTCACGAGAATTGGAAGATCACGGAATGCAAAGAAGCATGGTGAGATTAAATCAAAAGATAGGAAAATGTATGGTTATAATGCTATTATACTACTATCTCTTAGTCTTGTGCTTCACGAATAGAAATTTGAAAAGGAGGACAAGTGGATATTAATATTCCTACGTTTTTTATTTCAAGGAGACACTAAAGGAACAAATCCTACAGTTTTCCTTTGCTCCATTCCTTTGAACCAAATGCATGAATAGTAGTACCGTAGGAAACTTTCCAATTCCTATGTTTTTTCCCTTCACTTTTGCTTTCAAGCACTAGTGATTCTAGTAGGCAGGCTTGAACAAGGAATAGCCTACACTCAAAAAATGTGTTTCTTCTACTACTTTGGACCCATGCCACTGCCCTACTATCTCAACTCCCAGGCCCATCTACAAATGCACAGCTCAAACGCGCAGAAATAAATAATGATGGCTTTCAAGAGAGTCCATCACGGATGGCTAAGTTGCCTGGTACCTCACTGCTTGTCATATAGTAGGAGAAACTAACCATATTTTACATTACTACGTGTGCTCAGTGGACAATATATATAACATGTACAGTAAAAAAGCGATGCAACAAGTGTATAACCTCTTTGGCAAAGCCATGTCGATCTCAGCATGATTGGGTTGGTCAGTGAGGATGCTCCAGCTGATGTGGCTGCCAGAGGAGGGGAAGAAGATCTTAGGCATCTGGAGATGGAGCGGAGGGTACTACTCCACTATGATGGAGGGTTTCATCGTTGGAGCAACTTCGGTGAGTTGTACGACAGTGAGGATGAAGCGGGACAAGAGAGACAATGTTAACCTGAGTGGAATTCTAATAGCATCTCCAATAAATAATGTAAAATACATAACCACAAAGTGCTAGAGTAAAATGCATCAGCCGCTCTTCTATGAACTTAATTGTCGAAACTAAATTTAACTGTTGAAACTGAACGCACAAGTAGCAGAAAATCAGTAGCAGCAGCAGCGCCCGGAGCAGCAGAGCATGCGAGCCGGGGCAGCTGGTCGTGTAGCAGTATCTCGGGTAGCAGCCGCAGGGGCTCGAGCGAGAGCAAGATTTGCTGCTCCTGCAGCAGCAGTGCGAGCAAGACTAGAGCAGCAGCGCAAGCAAGAGCAAGAGCAGCAGCGTGAGCAAGAGCAAGAGCAGACTAGGCAGGGGACCGAAGAGAAAGAGCAGAGCAGCAGCGCGAGCGAGCGCCAAAGCAGCAGCAGCTCCGACTGATGTGGACGTCGCCGCCGAGGGAGCGATGTCGTAAAGGAAGTGCCTGGCAACGCCACCGTAGATGGAGCCACGCCATGGCGGCTCAAGACCGAGCGCCTGCAGCACCATGAGATCGAAGCAAGAAGAAAATACAGCGATTACTGTAGAACCTCTTTGGAGGCGCCAATTAGACCTCAGCTTCATCCGAGGAATCGATGATGGTGCTTCTCTTTCGGTGGTGCACGTGAAGACGGTGCTGTGGGAATGGAGGTGGTGCGAAAGATGAGGTGAACATCGGGGCAGCTCCTTGGAGGTGGAAGTCGGGGTGGCTGAACTGGCGGGACAACGAGATCGACGACGGATCCTCATCCAGTGCGGTGGATGAGGGACATCGAGCTGTTGCGATGGACGATGTTGTCGGGGAAGAGGATCCGGCTGGGTGGCGGGCGGAGGAGGGTGTGGGGCTTCGCGGTTTTCGCGGCCTCGGTGTTCGAATGGTGGCGGCGGAGGGGATGGGAGGGGGGAACCATGTGTTAGGGACGTGCTTGTCCGAAATGTGGGGTAAGTTACAAAAACACCCCATCAATTTGAACTAGGTGGTTCTTTCGGTTCAGGGGGTATCATGGGAATTTAGTGTGTCGGGATTTCGCTGGAGGTGGGAGTTTTCGCGCGCGTTGTAATTTTGGGATGACAACGCGCGGGTTGAGATGGAGGGAGTTTTCCGAGCACAACGAGACAAAGAGATATCTTAAAATTTCAGGATAACAAGTCGCGCGTTAAACAGGCGGGAGTTTCACAGCACAATAGACAGAGATGGTAGCTTGAAATTTCGGCATAACAAGGCGCGGCTTGAAATTTTGGGAAAACAAGCTTACCGTGTACAAAAAAAGAAAATTCGCACCGCACAAGAGAGAGCCATCTCCGTTTTACTATATTACTAGCGAGAGCCATGTCGGGATTTTGCAGGAGGTGAGAGTTTTCGCGTGCATTGTAATTTTGGGATAACAAGGCGCGGGTTGAGATGGAGGGAATTTTAGGAGCACAACGAGACAAAAAGATATCAAAAATTTCGGGATAACAAGGCGCGTGTTGAAATTTTCGGACAAGCGTAACGTATAATGTACCAAGTCAATTCTCACTTCCCTCGACGAAAAAAACAAAAAGAAAATTAATTCGCACCACACAAGAAACTCTAGTCCCGTTTTACTGTATGAGTTAATACAAATGTCATTCAAAACTCTGAATCCATGTTATGTTCAATTAAAATATTTCGCTACATGTATAATGCATGTAACCTGCTACTCAAATGAACATTTTAGCGCATTCCAATCGTATATACAACCGCTTCAATATGAACTAAATTTGAATTTGTTTCTCTAATTGAATAAGATCTACAATCATGATTGTTGTCAAGTTAAACCATTTGAATTTGTTTCTCTATTTTAACCAGATCTACAATCATCATGATTGTCAAGTTAAACCATCGTTTGTATATTATCTTCACAGCACACCACATGATTATTGTCGAGTTAGATATGAACTATGTGTATTATATGAACTCGAATTCGATTTTTTGAATCCACTTTATGTTGATTTCAAATCACAGTGCAATTCAAGCTCTAGCTAGACTTTCATAATCTAAACCATGTCTCATATGTATAATGTGTTTAACACATAATGTATGGTGCCCCGCCCCCTACGCCTACAAGTATTTAGCTGTGTGTTGCAAACGCCACACATTATCATGAATTCAAATAAAATGTGAGATTGTTCGATATCACATAATGTATGGTTTAGATTGTTCGATATTTAGTTGTAAGCTGCAAACGCCACATGTTATCATAAATTCAAAAAAAGTGTGAGATTGTTTGATAAATAGTATGATTTAGATCATTCGATTTTTTAGCTGTGAGTTGCAAACGCCACGCATTATCACATTATAGTATAACATGTCCAAAACCACACCATGCGTATCACCGCTATATTCATGCATGCATAGGTTTATAACACTATGATCTCTTATTCAAATATATGAATCCACTTTCATATCGAATTATGGCATTTGTTAGTCTGTTACACCCACACAATCCTCTAACCTTTGTAGCTAGCGTTAACTTTCTCTTGTGCATGCATACGCCCTCCTCGCCCTCCCTCTCTCTCAACATTCTATCCATCACGCACATTCATTTTTTTATGTCGTTCCCCACGATCTCCACAACTCCTTCTTTCCGACACACATCGATCGATAAACATCTCTAGCGACATCTGCCTACCACATACACACACACACTTTCCATATCCTCCTTTCTCTGTCCATGCCTCATGTCTCTCATACGGTCCCACACACGTGTAAACTCTCGCCCCTATTTTCATCGATCTCACAATCGCACACTCCTCCCCCCTATATAGTAGGCCCCTCGCACCACCTCCTAGCTCCATCCCTCTCTCTCTCTATACGTCCCTCTCGGCCTTATTTGACTCTAACACATGGATGTACACCGATTGATCTCCCACTATACATATAGTTTTCTAGGTCGTTTATAACCCATTTTCCATATGCGTCGATCGATATATCTCATTAGTTATGTCTCTCCCTTCCCCCGACGCACAACAATTGATCTATCGATCTAGTTAGGTCTACTTACCAAACACATATGGCCCCCCTTCATCATCCATGCATGCCTCCCGACACATCTATTACGCACACACGGACACAGAAACACATTCCCTCTCTTCTTGATATTGCAGTCATACCCTCAGTTTGTCTAGTAGGCATCTCCCATCATCTCCAAGAAGCAACTCCACCACCCCTCTGACACTCTGCCTCTCTCTCACTCTCTCTCTCTCTCTCCCAACCTATTTCATGTCCTTCACTTATGTATGGATGTCGACCGATCTCCCTCAAGACATAGCTACGTCGCTCCTTCTCAACACATATACGAGTTGATCTACCTCTTTAGTTAGGTCTCTGCCCCCCCCCCACACACACACCGATTCATCGAGCACTCTAGTCATGTCTCCCTGCCACACACAAACTTGCCCTCTGCCCTCTGACGTTCCGGTAGGCCAGTCGCCCTATATCTTTGACATTCACACACACAATTTCGATGGCTCTCTTCATCGATCTCGCACCCACACACTTGATCCTCTCTTTGACTCTATAGATATCTATGACCCCTCCCTCTCTTCTTGTGGATCACCCCTCTATATATGATATAGATAGGCCTCTGTTTCACACACATTGCATGTGTCACATTTTTGTTTGAGATATCATCGACACATATTCCCACAAATACATTCACTAAATCAAACACCCCCCCTCCCCCGGTAACAAAAAACACTCATGAATGCATGCCATCTCACTAGGTTTGTATCTCTCTCACAGCCCCCCCCCCACGTAGGTGGGGGACATGCACGAAGAGAAGAGGTGCACGCACGACGCATGTACTGTACTCCTATCTCTTTCCCAACCACACCCGCGCGGGTACACAGTGGAGCTCGTTTCTGTACGAAAAGTCAGCCCACGTGGTAATTTAACACATGTACTGGTTGTCCACTTGATGGAGGATCGTGTACCACGGGTGAAGAAACAAATCGCGACTTGACGCATTATTTAAAAAAACAGGCAAACCATGTGGGGCCTACCTTAGAGGCAAGGGTCTATACACTAGAGATGCTCGGTGCTACTTTTGATCTGTCCCGTCAACTCGCGGACTGGGGAGAATCTTGCTTAGTATGCCCTGTCCCTCGCCCACGGGCGCGGTGGCTCGCAGAGTCGCAGGACGAGGAGAAGCTTCCTTACTATGCCTACGCCCGCTCCCTCTCCCACGGGTGTGGTGGCTCGCAGGACGATGAGAAAATTTTACTACTCCCTCTATTAGACGTATATACTCCTCGTCCCTACCTTGGTTAGAGAGATTATCATATCGTTTGGAATATATGCATTTTAGTAAATTTCAACATGAACTACTAGTACATACTCCAAACACTGATGTACTCCTCAATTTCGGCGCAGAAATGACATTGATTCTTGTTGGACCTTGTTGATCAACTACAAGTAATCTCTCAAGTGAAGGTGTGTCCTCAATGACAATATTGTGGTCCACCTTTTGTGATCTCTCATTGTAGCAACACACATAAATAGTCCGAAGAGTCATGGAGGTGATGTGGAAGGTACTCGGCCAATTCATCGCGTGAAGACAGAGGAACTCGAGTGCAGTACAACCGCAGAGCAGGCGCTCCATGTCATCCTTTGGGATGCAGACGATGACAAGCTCGAGGTGCTTCAGTCGTGGTAGAAAAAGAGCAGGCGTGTCATTAAGTGGGGGGAGTGGCAGTTCATGAACTTGGCGAGGCGTAGCGTGGGCGCGAAGCAGAGCGCGGACGTTGGCAGCGAGCGCATATGCCCATCATTAAAACTGAGCTCCTCGAGCTGATCTATGGCGGGGGATTGGAACCACTCGTCAAACTTGGCTTGGTCCTTGCCATTGGAACATAACTTTCCCGTGATAAGGCCTCTGATTGGGCCATGGGGACTGTCGAGGATCTGGAAGAACGCATCCAAGCTTTTGCGATAGCCATGGCAGAGCTCGTGGGCATCGAGGAGGTCGACAGGGGTGAGGAGCCATAGGAGGCACCACCGCCGGGAAAGTGTGGTTGTCCTCGCCCCATATTTGATTGGGAGGAGGAATATGATGACTTTCAACATATCATCGGGGAGGTTGCTGATGAAGTCTACGCTTGCTAGAGTCCATTGTGGTTTTTGCTCGACCCGCCTCCGCTTGTTGGCAGACTCGTTCTCCACCTCGTCGATGGCGATGGAAACCTCTATCTCCATATTCACGCCGTGCTCCGGTGATTCAGTAGCCCCGGCATCCCCACTCCCTCCGATGGGGCGCTTCGGCGGCATCCTCATACACTGACGGCTTTGAGGACTGAGAGCGGCGTCGAGAATGCGGGCGGAGAGAGAGAATTGTGTGTGTGGCAAGGATGGGATGGGTGAGGCCACTCGGGCGTGCCATTAATACAGACCAGTGGGAGCGAGGCGGGCGGTGGTCAAAGGCTGTCTCGCTTCCCGGTGAGAACGACCGCTTAACGTTTTGCCGGCGGTCAAATGTTTGTTTGTTGGGTTTTAAACTGTAGAAAAAATGAAATAAATACTTAAAAACATGACGCCTGGCATGGTGCCATGGTATGACCTCACCATGCCCTAGTAAAAATTAGAGAAGGTTTGGCTTATGACATCATGCACGGCCTTCATAAATCGAACCATCACCGAGGAAGTTCCATGCTTTTGAGAGGGAAATCCCCAAGATTGAAGGGGAATCCAAATTTCCATCCTAGTTTGTCATTCAGTTTTTTTCCAACGACCAACCCACCACCTCAAATGCGACGTGTTCAAATTTGACATTTTTCCGGGCTCATTTACCATATTTATGTGATTATGTGCATTTTCTAGGCATTAATGGACATAATTCAAATTCTAACAATCGGTGCATGAAAAGGTGCACAAGAATGGTCTGGAAAACAATGCTCGTATTATTTAGTACATTCTCATGCCTTTTACAAGGAATGGGCAGATATTTCAAGGAAATGTGTGGCAATAGTGAACCATAAACGCGTCGTTTACTGGGTTAACAACTATACAAAAAATGAAATACATGGTTGGAAAACATGACGCCTGGTGTGGTGCCATGGTACGGCCTCACCATGCCCTGGTAAAAATTGGAGAATATTTTCCTATGTCGTGATGCACGCCTTTCATAAAATCGAACCATCATCAAGGAAGTTTCATGGTTTCGAGGGGGAAATCACCAAGATTGAAGGGGGGTCCAAATTTCCTTTGTCCTTTGTCCATGAGTTTTTTTTCTATGATGAACATACAACCTGCAAATTACCTTGTTCAAATTTGGCACTTTTCCGGGTTCATTTGCCATATTTAGGGGATTATGTGCATTTCCTAGCCATTAATGCACATAATTCAAGTTCAAACAATCGTTGCATGAAAGGTTGCACAAGAACGGCCTGGAAAACCATGCTCGTGCCATTTAGTATTCTCATGCCTTTTACAAGGAAGGGACATATATTTCGATGAAATGTGTGGCAATAGTCAACCACAAACGTTTGTTTATTGGGTTTTCAACTATAGAAAAAATGAAATAAATGCTTGAAAAACATGATGCCTGGCATGGTGCCATGGTATGACCTCACCATGCACTGCTAAAAATTAGAGAAGGTTTGGCTTATGTCGTCATGCACAGCCTTCATAAATCGAACCATCACCGAGGAAGTTCCATGGTTTCGAGGGGGAAATCACAAAGATTGAAGGGGGATCCAAATTTCCTTTGTCCTTTGTCCACGAGTTTTTTTTCTATGATGAACATACAACCTGCAAATCAACGTGTTCAAATTTGGCACTTTTCCGGGTACATTTGCCATATTTACGGGATTGTGAGCATTTCCTAGGCATTAATGCACATAATTCAAGTTCAAACAATCGGTGCATGAAAGGTTGCACAAGAACGGCCTGGAAAACTATGCTTATGCCATTTAGTAAATTCTCATGCCTTTTAAAGGAAGAGACGGATATTTCGATGAAATGTGTGGCAATAGTCAACCACAAACGTTTGTTTGTTGGGTTTTCAACTATAGAAAAACTGAAATAAATGCTTGAAAAACATGACGCCTGGCATGGTGCAATGGTATGACATCACCATGCACTGGTTAAAATTAGAGAAGGTTTGGCTTATGTCGTCATGCACAACCTTCATAAATCGAACCATCACCGAGGAAGTTCCATGCTTTCGAGAGGGAAATCACCGAGATTGAAGGGGAATCCAAATTTTCTTCGCTCTTTGCCCTGGAGTTTTTTTTTCTACGATGAATATACACCGCCTCAAATGCGACGTGTTCAAATTTGACATTTTTCCGGGCTCATTTACCATATTTATGTGATTATGTGCCTTTTCTAGGCATTAATGGACATAATTCAAATTCGAACAATCGGTGCATGAAAAGGTGCACAAGAACGGTTTGGAAAACCATGCTCGTGTTATTTAGTACATTTTCATGCCTTTTACAAGGAATGGGCAGATATTTCAAGGAAATGTGTGGCAATAGTCAACCATAAACGCGTCGTTTACAGGGTTAACAACTATATAAAAAATGAAACACATGGTTGGAAAACATGATGCCTGGCGTGGTGCCATGGTATGGCCTCACCATGCCGTGGTAAAAATTGGAGAATGTTTTCCTATGTCGTGATGCACGCCTTTCATAAAATTGAACCATCACTAAGGAAGTTTCTTGCTTTCGAGGGGGAAATCACCAAGATTTAAGGGGGGGTCCAAATTTCCTTTGTCCTTTGTCCACGAGTTTTTTTCTACGATGAACATACAACCTGCAAATCACTGTGTTCAAATTTGTTACTTTTCCGGGTTCATTTGCCATATTTAGGGGATTATGTGCATTTCCTAGGCATTAATGCACATAATTCAAGTTCAAACAATCGGTGCATAAAAGGTTGCACAAGAACGAACTGGAAAACCATGCTCATGCCATTTAGTAAATTCTCATGCCTTTTACAAGGAAGGGACAGATATTTCGATGAAATGTGTGGTAATAGTCAACCACAAATGTTTGTTTATTGGGTTTTCAACTATAGAAAAAATGAAATAAATGCTAGAAAAATGTGACGCCTGGCATGGTGCCATGGTATGACCTCACCATGCACTGGTAAAAATTAGAGAAGGTTTGTCTTATATCGTCATGCACGTCCTTCATAAATCGAACCATCATCGAGGAAGTTCCATGCTTTCGAGAGGGAAATCACCGAGATTGAAGGGGAATCCAAATTTTCTTCGTTCTTTGCCTTGGAGTTTTTTTTCTATGACGAACATACACCCTGCAAATCACCGTGTTCAAATTTGGCATTTTTCTGGGCTCATTTACCATATTTAGGGGATTATGTGCATTTTCTAGGCATTTAGCGCATACAAATCCAATCCAGCTACAGTTGCACGGGTGTGACGTGAGGGGCATGGATTGCCGTTCGATCGCGGCGCATCCTACGGTGCACACGCACGATCCGCGTGGCTGGGGTTCCGGCCAATCATAACACAACACACAATAGGCTCAGCGCAAACTATCTTCGAAGCGACGGAGATGAACCGTGTGCGATAATGAACGAGATAAATTGTAAGGGAAGCCAAATTTATGTTGTCATTTGTCGTTGAGCTCTTGCATAAGTCAGTTACCTGTGCGATGTTTCCTAATAAACCAGGCGTACCATTGACCGAAAAAATCAAGTACATGTGTACATTTTTTTGGAGACGGGATCTACCAACTTTTTTTATCTCGCACACGAGTATTTTACGCGCTTCGTTTGTGTTGTGTGTTTCCCCCGCCCAAGTTTCAAGTTTCACAGCGAAATTTTCATTAGGCACGCAATTTTAGATTTTATTCCTCCAACCACATCCTCACCCTCGGTATCC
>LR738711.1:933091502-933112620 GCA_902687465.1 Secale cereale | reverse complement strand
CCTCGCGCCTCCCCCTATCGGCATCTCAAACCGTTACCGCTGTTACCACAGCTTCAACCACATCTACCTTCTGCTCGGATCCAGTCAGGTAACCCACCGATCTCTATCACGGTCCCGGCCTGATTGCTTAAATGGCGCCTGCGAAACATTTTCATGCCTCGAAATCCCCACCACCAGGAGCTGATGGCAGTCCATGGAAGTCCATGGCCGCTGTGCGTGTTGACCCGGAGGAACACCTCGCCTCCGCCGCCGCTGACGACATGGTGCATGCTCTGGCCCAGATGAAGTCCCCCATCGACTACCCCCTAGGACTTAACATGTAAGATCTGACTAGCTAAATATTACCAATACCACTTGCAACGGCTATGATTTGTACGGTTGATGTATTAAGCATGTTCGTGCCTTGTTTATTTCAGTACTGCACACTGTGTGATGTTCAAATATTACCGTGTCCAGCTCAATTCCACCAACACCAACAACAAACACGTTTTAGCTATTTTCCCTACCTTTTTATAGACATTCTGGGCCATTCTCTGCCCTAGCAGCACCTGCCCGGTGATGTTTAACTCTGCCAATTGCATTTTATTAGTACCGGTTTCAATGGCCATTATGCATGTTGCAATTAACAGTTGTATCCATTTTAAATAGTTGTATTTCAATGTCTAAAAACTTACAAAACATGAATTAGGATGTTGTTAAGACTGTTGCAGTTAATAGTTGTATCTATTTTTTAATCCGTCCATTTGCTACCATGCTACTCTCCGAAATGAAGATATACTAGAGATGTTGCCCATTTGTTATTTTTCGTGGATCGATGCTAACCCTGTCGTACTTAACATGCTTGTCCATGTACTTACGCAGGGTCATAACGGCCGATGTTGTTGTTTGCCGTCGAGGTTAGCTGCATCCCATGTCTTACAGTATTTCACATCATTTGTGCAATTGCAGTTTAACTTCTACCATTTACTGGTTGCCTGTAGGTACACATGTTAGTGGCACTGATCCATGCTTCGACCCAGAGGAACAGCTCGCCTTCGCCGCCGCTGACTTTGGGCAGGCTCTGGCCAAGATGAAGTGCCACGGCAACTACCTCTCAGGACCTACCAAGTATGTACTCACCAGTTCAATCTTACCATTACCAGTTGTAATTAATGGTTATGTTTTGTACGGTCGATGTATTAAGCATGTTGTAGTAAACATGCCTAACATGTTTTAGCTATTTTCCTTACCTTTTTATAGACAACTGGGTCATTATCTGCTCTAGCAGCACCTTCCCTGTGATGTTTAACTCTACCAATTGCATTTTTATCAGTACCGGTTTCAATGGCCATTAAGCCTGTTGCAATTAAGAGTTGTATCCATTTTTAAACAGTTGTATTTCAATGGCTACAAACTTACAAAACATGAATTAGGATGTTGTTAAGCATGTTGCAATTAACAGATGTATCCATTTTTAATCCGTCCCTTTGCTACCGTGCTACTCTTTCGAAATGATGATATCACTACAGATGCTGCCATTTTATTACCATTTGCAATTTTTGGTGGATGTTAACCTTGTTGTAGTTAACATTGGCTTTCTATGTACTTACATAGGGCTACAATGGGTGATGATGTTGTTTGCCGTCGAGGTTAGTTGCATCCCATGTCTTATACACCATCTATTCCTAAATATAAGTATTTTTAGAGATTCCAATATAGACTGCATAAGGAGCAAAATGAGTGAATCTAGATTCTAATCTAAACTATATGTATAATTCTATATACATTCGTATGTAATTCATATTGAAATCTCAAAAAAAAACTTCTACTTAGGAACATAGGTAGTTGTATTTTACATCATTTGTGCAATCTCAGTTTAGCTTCTAACATTTACTGTTTTGCTTGTAGGTACATATATGAGTGGTATTGATCCACGCTTCGATCCCTTTTGCATATGGGGCAATGAGATATTCATGAACAAGCGTCAAGTGAGGAAACTAAGAAAGATTGTTAGGCGAAAGAAACGGGTGATTGGAATTAAGCTCTTTTTTTACACTTTGTCGAACACAACACTGAACTTTAGGATAGTAAGTAATGTGTTGCCTTTTCCCCTTGCCCACAACAAGTTACTCTATTAGACCTCAGTATTTGATATTTTTCTCTTTTCAGTGGTTTCCGAAGCTATTTACTGATGATTACCTTGCAAACTACATGACCGGAGTGGAGGCAACTAAGGTTAAAGTATACAATTCATGCTACCATGATAATGCTCTAGAATTCTTCCTGAAGGCTGTGAAGGATGAGCGGGCGATCGTCACAAGGGGTTGGACAAAAGTGGTTCGTCCCTATGGCATGCAGGAAGGCACATTATGGGCATTCCGCTTCTTCAACACCGTCGGCGATCGAAATGATTTACACTTGTCTCTTCACCTTTACCGCCTTTAAATATTGTGGTTCATCATAGTTAATTGCTGCCTAATCCTGTAATTCTACTGGCAATTTTATTTATGGATTCGTTGCTGAACCATTGTGTTGAGAATTTGAATTGCATGTTTCATATTTCAAAATTTCCAAATCAAATAATAAATTACAAGCAAAAATAAAAAGAGAACGGACGGTCATGGAACTTTGCAAACGGTTTTGGCAGTAAAATCGCTTGTGATGGATAGCCCAATGACACACGGTTTTCTACATAAAATCGTGTGTGACATAGTTCATAAAAGCAAATAGTTAACCAAGGCAGAGCGTGTGTGATAGTTACATCTTTCACACACGAGTGTATACATAAAACTGTGTGGGATGCACATAAGAACGGAAACGGTTTCCCTGAATTGACTGTATGGGATGTACATAAGAACGGAAACGTATTCCTTGGATTGACTGTGTGTGATATACATACCTACAGAAATGTTTTTCTGGGATTCACCGTGTGGGATGTACATTCCTACGGAAATGATTGGGTTTCGATGCCTCGCCCGATCGCAGGTGAGCTCATTTGGTGTGTGATACGTCCAAAACGTATCTATAATTTCTGCTTGCTCCATGCCTCTTTTGTGTGATATTGCTATGATATTTATGCACTTCCATACACTTTTGATCATATTTGGACTAACCTATTAACTCAGTGCACCACAGTGCCAGTTCCTGTTTTCTGCTGTTTTTCTATTTCAGGTTTCCCCCATATTAAAAGTGCCCTAAAACTTCCGGGAAAAATACAGGAAAAATCAGCATATCGGGAGCTTCAAGAAAAACCAAAGCAGGGCCAGAGGGGAGCCAGGGGCAGCCCAGGCGGCCCCACCCCTGGCCGCCTAGGGGGGGCGCCTGGGGCCCCCTCTCCGCTTCTGGTGACCCCCTTTGGCATATATACTCCTCGCGTCCCGAAACCCTCGAGGACGGAACCCTTTTTCGCGATCTCGTCTCTATTCCGCCGCCGCCGCGCTTCCAAGATCGGGAGCATCAGGAGAACTCTTCCCGACACCCTGCCGGAGGGGAGAACCACCACCGGGAGCTTCTCCACCACCATGGACGCTTCCCGGATGAGTTGTGAGTAGTCTCCCTTGGACCATGGGTCCATGACTAGTAGCTATGTGATGTTCTCCTCCCCTCTTTGTTCTTCATGGATTAGACCTCGTGACCTGCCCTACATGATCGAGGCACATATGTAATCTTTATAATGTTGCTCTGCTGAGTTTGCTGGGATCCGATGGATTATGAGATTATGTTCAGATTGTGTGTGAGTAATATATTTGATTCACTTCTTTTATATTTATGTTCTTGAGTAATTCTTGCATGTTCTCCGTTGCTGCTTATTACTTTGGCCGAGTAGTAGGTAGTAACTCCAAGAGGGAACGTTATGCTTGATTGTGGGTTCATGCCCCTCGATGACTAGCTTGAGTGACAGAAACATGAGTCTAGGGGATGTGCTGTTGCCACAAGGGGGGAAACAACGGTGCTTGTACTTGCGGGTGCAAGGATTGTTTACTTTACGCAAAGTTCTTTTAATGCAGTTGTCTGTTGCTTTGAGTTTACACTTTGGGTGGGATTCGCAACTTAATACCAGCGAGATGTTCTGGATAGATATCTCAAGGTGGATGATTAGTAGTAGATGCAGATGGATTTCGGTCTACTTGCCTTGGCGTACCGCCCATGCTTAGAGCCTCTACCTTTCTTTACAGCATAGTTAGCATTGGTTTGCGCACATAATCCTGTCAATTGCCCAGCTGTAATTTGTTTACCTCGCTTAGCTGTTTTATCGTCTTTTGGGAGAGAGACATCACTAGTGAACATCATGGGACCCCGGTCCATATTACCACCACTGATCACACCTTATATTTACTTCCTGCTTTTATTTCCTAGTTGCAGTCATACCTATCATTATTACCTCTTGCGTTTGATCCTTTGTAAACAGCAAGGCCGGAGGGATTGACAACCTCTCTATACTCGTTGGGAGCAAAGTTATTTGTATCTGTGTGCAGGTCCTGTCAACCGCTAAGTATCTGGCGCCGTTAGCAGTTGACACCTTCTTGTCGACCCTCGGAGTCTCACGGGATTCGATCCTTGGTATCTTGCCAAGGGAAACTTGCTGTTACGCTACATCTCAAACCTTCCACTTGGGGTAACCAACGAGGGGCGAGAAGCCATCAAGCAAAAGTTTCTGGCGTCGTTGCCGGGGACTCCACTCTTCAAGATAGGGGAGTTGCACGCTATCTTTTATCTTTGCTTTTTAGTCTTGTTAGTTTACCTTTCAGTTTTTGCTTTAGTGTCCCTTATCAAAAATCACAAAAAAATTATTTGCTTTTCTGTTAGTAGTCCTTTCTGTTTAATCAAGCATGTTAGGATTTGGTGCTTTGAGGGAATCAGAAGTTCTAGATTTCCATCAAAGGGATGGAGAAAATATGAAGAAGGCATGGGACAGAATTTCTGATGCACATAGGAAAATTATGCCTTGGATACCTATAAAAATTGTGCTTAGAAATTTTTACCATGGTCTTTTTAAATGGTGTAAACACTCTCTTGATATTATAGCTGAAGGAGATTTCCTAGAGTGTGATGAAGCTAGAGCTCTTGAAATTATACATGGTCTATCTAGTTACTTTGTTTTTTATCATAGTTTTGATACTGTCATAGATAGACTTGCTACTATTGAAAAGAGAATGGATGCTCTAGACTTGATGAAGGTAGAGAAACCCAAACCCAATAAGAGAGACATTTTGGAAATAGACAATGATTGGGAGCCTTTTGTTAGGATTAACATCTCTAATCAAGACTTCCTTGCTTATTGTGATATTGGATCTATGGTTTCTACTATGCCAAAAATTGTTCATGATTCTTTAAAATTTAACATGGACAGATTATCATCCTATCATGAACATGCTAATGGAGACATTTCTGAGATCCAGGGAAGAATAAAAGACGTGCCAGTTACATTCCTTAAAGGGATTGCAATGGTTGATTTCTTCATCATGAAGCCAAACCAAGGAAATATAGTGCTTGGAAGGGACTTCCTCCGAGCCGTAAAAGGCTTCATCGATATAGGTAAGGGACAAATCCACCTACACGGGAAGGCAAAAGGTACGTACCCCTTTCCTAGAAGGAACAAGGGTGAACTTGTTGAGGAACCATTTGAAGCAATTTATAACTCCGATTATTATGATGATTTTTGATTCCTCTTTGCATTATGCCTAGATTAAAGGCATAAAAGAAAGCGCTTTTGGGAGGCAGCCCACAACGAATTAGGTTTTATTTTGCTTTTGTTGTGTCTTGATGTTTGTTACTACAGTAGCATCATCATTGTATCTTTTCTTTTCGGCTTTGTGCCAAGTTTAGCCTCCGATTGCAAGAAAGTTCAAAAGTTGTGACGTGCAGTCCAGAAAACAGATTCTGTCCTTGGACAGAAAAATTCGTATAAAATCACCAGATCATCTTTTGGATCTGAATTGTTTTGACAGCGTGCTCTATACAATTGGCTTTCGGGCATCTGTTCTGAGTTTTTTGATTTGAGTTGCAGAAGTGCCCCGAAAAAATTATTTACTACCTGCTGGTCTGTTTTTCACAGATTCTGTCCTGTTTTGCCTTTTCTTCGTTTTGCAAACCTTTAGCTTGCTTTTTCTTTGCAAAAACCTTTTGGCAATCTTGAGAAATAGTTAGCTCTTCAAGATTAACTTTATTTCCAGTAGGGAAAAATTATTTTATTGTGGGTACTAACCTCGCTAATCAGATTATGATGAGTTATGTATGAAGGGAGTTTTCAAGTGTGCGAGGGAAGATGATAAAGGAAGATCCAGGAGGGTCAAACGCTCAAGCTTGGGGATGTCCCCATGCACCCCCAAGAAATATTCAAGAAGACTCAAGCGTCTAAGCTTGGGGATGCCCCCGTGCATCCCCTTCTCCATCAACAATTATCAGTTCGTCTTTCGTTCCACTATATTTTAATCACTTCATGCGTTATGTGCTATGCTTGGAGCGTCTTGCTCTTAGTTTCCTTTTTAGTTTTCTTTAGCTTTGCTTGCTATTCATAACAAGTTAGAACCCAGCTTTCTTTGTGTGGGAGAGAAACACGCTCCACTTCAATCTAGAACACAATATAGGATTTTCATGCTTATCTTTGATGTGTGTGTTCTTTGTCTTTCCATAGCTACTGTCATGTTTAGCTCTTAGTTTTCATGCTTTTCTTTTTAAAGAGCTTTTGTTTAGTTGGTTGTTGAACTCTCTTGAGTTTTCATGTTTATCTTGTTAAGAGAGTTTGCCTATTGCACTGAGTTGTGTGTCTTGACTTAAAGTAGGTAATTGAGGTTGCTATTTAATTTTAGTAGTAACTTGCAATAGTTTTGAGGTATTGCCATGAGTAATGTCTGAACTTTTGGTGTCAAGAGCTTTAGCCTATTAGTGATAGATGTCGTATTTTGGGAAATCCGTGTTTATTTTCGAAAACCTACAAAATAGTTGAGAACTTTAGCTACTAAATGGATCACTAATCTTTGGAGGGATCGAATATTAGAGTACACTCACGTACCATGGGTCGAGGATACGCAAGGGTAACCAAACCCCCATACACACCTCCTCGGGGTACTTGTCTCTTTGTGAACCTCCTAATTAGATTGAGAGTTACCGATAATAAGTGCATGAGTTCTTCGGACTAATGTGAGTATTCGAAAGCTGACACTTCCACCTAGCCATATTTTTCTAGCCTCTTCGGTACCATGCATTGCCCTTTCTCACCTCGAGAGTTGGCGCATACTTCGCCGGTGCATCCAAATC
Organism: Secale cereale; assembly: GCA_902687465.1. NCBI lineage: Eukaryota > Viridiplantae > Streptophyta > Magnoliopsida > Poales > Poaceae > Secale > Secale cereale. Next base: position 933,105,384 of record LR738711.1, on the reverse strand, counting down.
CTTGGCACGATACGCTCTGTCATCATAAGCCTCATTATATCCTTCCTCAAAACAGCCACCATACCTACCTATCAAGGCATTTCCATAGCCTTTCCGAGATACATTGCCATGCAACAGCCATCTTCTCATGACTTGATCTTCATGTCATACATGCTTTTTGCTTGATCGATGAGCCGCATGCTAGTTGGGCCTTGCCCTAATCATTGCTACATGACGCGCTAGTATCATTGCATATCCTGCTACACCGGCAGAGGCATACATTTGCATACATCATGATAGTTTCATTTTCTTTATGTTGAGTACTTTTGTAAAGTGTGAAAGATCTTCTATACTTCTTGTAATATATAGAGTGTTGCCCCTAAAGTGAGGAAAAGATCCCAAAGAGGACAAATCAAAAGATCCCAAAGAGGACAAAATCAAAAGATCCCAAAGAGGACAAATGAGAGATAAATAGAAAGAGCCATTGAGGCCACACAAAAATAAAAAAAAATACAGAAAAAAAAAGAGAAAAAGAAATAAAAAGAGAGAAGGGGGCACACTACTATTTCTTTTGAGAGATCCACACTCGTACTCCATCTTATACCTTGTACTCCATAGAGATTATCATTCATGCATATAGCTATGTGGGGACCTTTACACTATAGAACTTGGCTTGTATATTCCAATGATGAGCCTCCTCAAAAGAGCTCTAGGTCTTCTTGAGCAAGCAAGTTGGATGCACCCCCACTAGTTCCATTGGAGAGCTTACCTTAGCTCATATGTGCATCCGTTGCATGGCAATCCCTACTCCTCACATCATATCTATCATTTGGCTTTCTCTCGCCGATGATTGTCCTCATTGATGTGAGCCGTTCACACCTTTTTTGTCTTCCCCCTCCATCATTTTTCTTTTTGCCATCCTAAGTGTCGACTTTCTTGCTTACGCTCATCCATTGCACGAGTGCTCAAAATATCAAAAGGGAGTGGATCATTTTGACTTGTACCTGGCTGACGGTCTGGGGATGAGTCAAGATAAGATTCCAAAGAAGACCAAGTGTGAAACTTTAGTAGATTAAGTTCTCAACAATACAAAAACTATGTTTTACTCTCTCATATATCCCTATCCCCTTTCTTGCACGCAAACACCATTTGGAGACATTCGAGTCACGGACAGCGAGAGCTCTTGCACCTTTATGTTCTTATGTTGCTTGTTACAATGCTAATATAGACTCTTGCTTGTTATGACTTGAATTGAATTACATGCCTTGATTGCTTTACTTAAGAAGTTCTTATATGGTTGGTAGCATGTCACCACAGAAATTATGCTTGTTATCATTTACCTACTCGAGGACGAGCAGGAATTAAGCTTGGGGATGTTGATACGTCCAAAACGTATCTATAATTTCTGCTTGCTCCATGCCTCTTTTGTGTGATATTGCTATGATATTTATGCACTTCTATACACTTTTGATCATATTCGGACTAACCTATTAACTCAGTGCACCACAGTGCCAGTTCCTGTTTTCTGCTGTTTTTCCATTTCAGGTTTCCCCCATATTAAAAGTGCCCTAAAAATTCCGGGAAAAATACAGGAAAAATCAGCGTATCGGGAGCTTCAAGAAAAACCAAAGCAGGGCCAGAGGGGAGCCAGGGGCAGCCCAGGCGGCCCCACCCCTGGCCGCCTAGGGGAGGCGCCTGGGCCCCCCTCTCCGCTTCTGGTGACCCCCTTTGGCATATATACTACTCGCGTCCCGAAACCCTTGAGGACGGAACCCTTTTTCGCGATCTCGTCTCTGTTCCGCCGCCGCCGCGCTTCCAAGATCGGGAGCATCAGGAGAACTCTTCCCGGCACCCTGCCGGAGGGGAGAACCACCACCGGGAGCTTCTCCACCACCATGGACGCTTCCCGGATGAGTTGTGAGTAGTCTCCCTTGGACCATGGGTCCATGACCAGTAGCTATGTGATGATCTCCTCCCATCTTTGTTCTTCATGGATTAGACCTCGTGAGCTGTCCTACATGATCGAGGCACATATGTAATCTTTATACTGTTGCTCTGCTGAGTTTGCTGGGATCCGATGGATTATGAGATTATGTTCAGATTGTGTGTGAGTAATATATTTGATTCACCTCTTTTATATTTATGTTCTTGAGTAATTCTTGCATGTTCTCCATTGCTGTTTATTGCTTTGGCCGAGTAGTAGGTAGTAACTCCAAGAGGGAACGTTATGCTTGATTGTGGGTTCATGCCCCCTGATGACTAGCTTGAGTGACAGAAACATGAGTCTAGGGGATGTGATGTTGCCACAAGGGGGAAAACAACGGTGCTTGTACTTGCGGGTGCAAGGATTGTTTACTTCACGCAAAGTTCTTTTAATGCAGTTGTTTGTTGCTTTGAGTTTACACTTTGGGTGGGACTCGCAACTTAATACCAGCGAGATGTTCTGGATAGATATCTCAAGGTGGATGATTAGTAGTAGATGCAGATGGATTTCGGTCTACTTGCCTTGGCGTACCGCCCATGCTTTTGAGCCTCTACCTTTCTTTACAGCATAGTTAGCATTGGTTTGCGCACATAATCCTGTCAATTGCCCAGCTGTAATTTGCTTACCTCGCTTAGCTGTTTTATCGTCTTTTGGGAGAGAGACATCAATAGTGAACGTCATGGGACCCCGGTCCATATTACCATCACTGATCACACCCGCTATTTACTTCCTGCTTTTATTTCCTAGTTGCAGTCATACCTATCATTATTACCTATTGCGTTTGATCCTTTGTAAATAGCAAGGCCGGAGGGATTGACAACCTCTCTGTACTCGTTGGGAGCAAAGTTATTTGTATCTGTGTGCAGGTCCTGTCGACCGCTAAGTATCTAGCGCCGTTAGCAGTTGACACCTTCTTGTCGACCCTCGGAGTCTCACGGGATTCGATCCTTGGTATCTTGCCAAGGGAAACTTGCCGTTACGCTACATCTCAAACCTTCCACTTGGGGTAACCAACGAGGGGCGAGAAGCCATCAGTGTGCCAGGAGCGCCTATCCTCGACGATTTCTGGGTCATGTGGGAAGGACCCCCTACCGCCTACACTCACTAGGCGACGGTTTCAAATGCTGTCGCGAAAAGGGGTTAGAAACCGTTTGTATAGCACCGACGCATACTAGTGAAGCTACGCGTGAATTTGGTTGATTTTGGTGGAACTGCACAAAAAGAATAACTGGTTTATTTAGCACGAGGTGCCATGTCAATGTCCGAACTGATTGCAAACCCTACCCATTCCACAATCGTAGGCATTTGATATTTTGGAATGGTAAAACCTTGTCAAAGTTTGCTCATTGATGCATGCAAAAAGACACGCATTTGATATTTTGGAATGGGACAACCTTGTCAAATTTTGCACATTGATGTTAGCAAGAAGACATACGTTTGATATTTTTGAATGGGACACCCTTTGCTGTCAGCATCATCGATCGATTTTTCTTTATTCTTTAGTTGTGAAGTAAATATTGGCTCTGACATGTGAATCGTGGAGATGCATAATCATCGATTGTTTTGAATGTTCTCTATGAATTGGCAGGCATGTGAGTTTGATTGCAATGTATAGGCACGCTAAAAAACTGCTCAAACTTTGTACTCCCTCTGTTTCCTTTTACTTCGCATATTAGATTTCTTTCAAGTAAAAGTTTGCAAAGTTTGACCAAATATATATTAGAAAATGTCAACATCTACAATACCAAATATACTATATACTATGAAAGTACATTTCATAATGAATCTAAAAATGTTGATACTTTTTGTATAAGATTGGTCAAGTAGAGGTACTTTGACTTCATGCAAAAGTTATATGCAGACTAAACAAGATCGGAGGGGGTACGTGTGAAACTGCTGCTAACGAGTTGATCATCGTGCGTTCGGGGAATAATGCTAGTACGTATTGTTGTGCATGTTCATCCAATGCAAGTGATACAAGAATTCGAACTAATCGAACTAAATTCATTCATACACGGCCGGATATTCATATAAGCATGCTGGATTTCATTACATTTCATACATTCTTCAACTAAAAAGGGGTGCGCTGTAGGTATAATTAATTAACGTAATCTATGATCTCCGGCGCCCATTTCCCGTGTCCGGCTGAGCCGAACAGAAGCTTCTTCTCAAGCACAGCTCTCCGACTCCATGTCGCCGCCAAGAAGCTAATCGTCCATCGATGTTCAACCCGCCAAGCTTGGCTTCAACCGGAGGGTAGCAGCGGTGGCCTTACTTGGACCCGAGCGGCGACGACCTACCATGTTCTACTCTTCCTCATTTTATGTGTGGTGCGGCCTCTTTGGCAGCAAGGCGGGGCCTCTACGGAGCCGACGATGTCCTCTGCCTCGTTGTTGGTGGGGCGGAGCGCGGGAAATCTTCCCTCTTGTTGCTGGTAGGGATGGGCCTGGGTGAAGCCGACGCTGTCCTCTACCTCGTTGTTGGCGGGGCGGGCCTCGGCGGAGCAGGGCCTCGCTGAAGCCGGCGAAGCCTCCACCTCGGTGCCGGCGGGGCGGGGCCTCGGCGCAGCGGCAATGTCCTTTGCCTCGTTTTTAGCGGGGCGGGGCCTCGGCGTAGCCGGCGAAGTCCTCCGCCTCGGTGCCGGCAGGGCCGGGCCTCGGCGGAGTCGGCATTGTCCTCCGCCTCATCGTCGGTCTCGCCAAACAGCGCCTCGCCCACTTCATCGCCCTCTTTGTAGGAAGCCGCAACCTCCCACCCCCATGCGGTACCGCCAGCGCACGAGGTGGCTCTCACGTGTGGAGTGGTATGACTCAAGCAATGCCTCCTGCTCCACCCGCTCCACGGTGACCTTCTCCTTAGCCTGCAGGTGCTCCTGGAAGACAAGGTGGTTGTAGGCGACGTGTGCCTGCGCCTCCCGGAACTGCTCCTCACGCTTTTGCCTCACCATGTCCATGTATTGGTACGGGCCTCATTGATGGTCATGGTGCAATGCACCGGTAAGGATGGCGTGGAGGAGGGGGTTGGCGCCGGATCGTCGACTACCACGTTCTCCATTGGGACGTCATCATCCTCCAGCTACCTGCCGGCCAGCAAGTCAGCAGCAATGGCTACCATCTCCTTCTGGTCCGTCGTCCGCCCGGCCCGAAGAGCGCTGGAGCACGAGGAAGCCATGGTGGGAGTGGTGTGGACAGGAGAAAGGGAACGGAGGCGGATGACTACGGCTATGGCTGGCACAGCTGTTTATATAGCAATGGTGGGCGGCAGAGGGACGGACGGGTGGCGCCAGAGTAGCCTCCTCGGCAACCGCGTATCATTAATGTGGGCGGTAGACGGATGGACGGACATCACTTGTGTCGTTTGAATGTGGAGCAATCGCCTACACCGGGAAGCGGCGTGGGTGGCGTTGATCGTTCCGGGCGGAAAGAGTGTGCAAGCGAGGGAGGCGGTCTGGGTGGGCCAGGGCGGTCAGACTCATGCTTGGTAGCGGTCCGTTACAGCAGCCGGACATGCTGGCTCGCTAGCGTGGTCTCCGAGCTGAGCGATGACAATCAGACGATAGACATGGCTTCCGACCAGGAATCGGCGCCACCGCCCAAACCGGGTCATGCCGTGTTCACCATAGAGTAGGTGTGGCCGCACTTCGACGCCCTAATGGCGGAAGAGCTACCAGCACTGGAGGACATGTGATGCAACCTCTGTCTCCTCAACGAGCACCGGCTCACGGAAGGAAGAATCGTCGGCGAACAAGCGAACGACAATGCCGTCGCAGACATGTGGCCCTATGATCCTAGGCTCCTGAATGAGCAGCGGGCGTTGTATCAGACCATCCGTACGGCCCGCGAGGCCCTCTCCGTCGTCCTTCGAGTCGTTGCGCTTGCCGTGGCGCCGCCGTCTCATGTTGTCAACATTGTCAACGAACATGAGGAATCAGGAGATGACATTAATTGGAGAGGATGACAGTGGGGAACCACCAGGGCCATAGCCGCACGTACGCAAGTGACTCCTTATTATATAAAACTATATTTTTTTGCTTCCTCCCGGTTTCCTGACATCACGGTCCCACACCATCGTCAACCTATATAGTCAATAAACGAGAGAATTTCACAAGGAGCGGCAGACAGCTGTTACCCAACACCTCGAGCAGCATTTGTATTTTTGAGGTGTGAGCAGAGTTTTTCTTGAGCAATGTTCTGGTTGTTGTTCACATGAGCAGGGTATCAACTGGGCGGGCTGTGACCCGTTCAGCCCAGGCTATTATTTTATGTTGACCAAATATCCAGCCCAAATATTAATTTTTTTTCAAGCTGAAAATGGCTAGCCCAGCTATATTTTTTTTCAAGAATACCCATCCCAGGTCAACTTGTTATTCTCAGCCTCACTCGGCTGCAAATCTTTCCTAGGAGGGATGCATTGGGCTTAACAAGAAAATGGGCTTTGAGAAACAATAAATGGGATGTAATTTTTAAAACTGGGCTATAACTATAAAAAAATGAACCAAACATGTAATTAGTTAAAAAAATATTATTATAGGATTTTGAAAACTTTAATTTCATTACTTGTTGCGCGCGCAATATTTCTTTAGATTTTTACGTAATACAAATTTATTTTGAAATTATATTTAAGCTGACTAGAAATTTAGGGATAAAAATATTTCGGATCTGATCAAAATGTGGGAAATTTTATTAAATTCTGTTTTGAGCGGTTGGTTTAAATTATTAATCATTGTCCTATCTAGAAAATGGACTGTAAATTTAACAAACTGTAAATGGGTTGTATTAAATTCCATTAGAATGAAAAAATGGGATGTACATTCTTACAAATCGCAAATGGGCTATATGTTATGTCTGCTCTGCGGAGCTGCGGAGCTGGATTTCAGCCGTTTCGTCAAAATGAGTTGTAGGCTAGTCCGCTCCAGGAGCGGAGAAGAACCAAGCAGGCTCTAAGTTGACACGCACGCAAGGCTTTATCAACTTATAGTCAACACACGGTTCTAGCAGCAGTGGCCGTTGGATGTCCATCCAACGGATGCCGTGCTTCTTCTTCAATCTCGGATGTTCTTACTTCAGCCGCCCAAACCACCGCCTGCTACCGCCTCCCATGGCCGGCTGTGCTCCCGCACAGGACTCACCGGCCCACCCTACTCCCATCACCGTCCAGGCCATTCCTCTACTCACCAACACCTGATATTATTCTCCGGCGATGGCAGCCTCACACCGCAGCCGAACCAGTAAACCCTCGTACTCCCCTCCGTGTGGGCATCCACCTGCCTCGTCTTCCCTGGCTCCGCGTCGTTCCCTTCCTAGACATCGCCATCGTCCACCGCCTGGGTGCTGTCCGCATGACGTGGTCAACATGGTCAACGAATGATAGCCATCGGAAGGGGACTCTACGGGTGAGGCTGATAGATGGACCCACCAGCTACATCTTCGCACGCAAGAAGTGCGTCCATATTATGTGCAAAAAATGATTCTTCCCCCTGATAGCTGGGACCCACCTGCTATATCTTCGCACGCAAGGAAGTGCGTCCTTATCCTCCCTGACAGCTGGGACCCACCCGGTCGAAGCGTACGTGGCGTTTTGTGTCTGGTCGCGAATGTGTATGTACATACTGGTCGATCGGTCTCTCTGCAACGATGAATCGTGGCCAAGCAAGCAGCGGCATGTGTAGTAGTAGAGCCCCCGACGTAGCAGTTCAGGCAGTCAGTCTAAACCATATACACGTATGTACATTCAGATGCAAAAAAGACGGTCACGTACATACATACGGGCGGTGTCTCGAACACCTAGCTACTCGCACATACATACGGCCAGGGCACGTGTACATAGAGAGGCAACGGACGGCAGCAACGGCGTCATGTTCATCGACAGCCAACCGGCTGGGTCAGAAGGAGAAACATCGTCCTGTTCATTGGGAGCGAAGCCACTAGAACGGAACATGTCGTGTTCAACAGGAGCCAACCGGCTTGGATGGAACAACCAGAACGGGGTCTGGCGTACCACAAAACAGAGGAAAACGGCCTTCTGTACGACAGCGTATGATCGAAACAGGGTCATGTTCATCGGGAAGGGTCTGGCGTACCGCCGATAGGAGGAAACAGAGTTGTGTTTGAGCTCCTACGGCCGAAACGGGGTGCTGTTGATCGAGAGGGGTGTGGCGAACCGCAAAACAGAGGAAACGGACTTGTGTTGGAGCGCCTATGGTCAAAACGTGGTCCTGTTCATTGGGAGGGGTGTGGCATACCGCAAAACAGGACACCACGGGCTACTGTTCATCCACCGTCTACTGCCTCGCTCCAGCCTCCACAGGCTACTATTCATCCACAACCGACTTCCTCCAGCCTCCATGTGCTACTGTTCATCCACCGTCGACTTCCTCCAGCCTCCACCAGCTACTGTTCACCATGGGGTCCCGTTCATCTAGCCTCCACCGGCTATTATTCAACCAGCCCTCCACACGGGGTCCTGTTCATCCACCCCCAACCAGCTCGGGTGTGTGGCGGCCTCCTCTCGATTGGGGTCCTCTTCATCCAGCGGCAACTGCCTCTACTACCACGGGGTCCTGTTCATCCAACCCCCACCAGAAAATGTTCATTCAACCCCCAACAATGGTCACTGTTCATCAAGAGGCAGCAGCAGGTTCGATCGGCTTCACTTAGCAGCAGTAGCAAAGAAACCGTCCGGGTTTAGTTAACAGCCAAGGATCGATCGCTCGGGTTCAGTAACGTAGCTAGTGCAATCGCTCGGGTTCAGTAAGCGAACGCCTCGCTCGGGTTCAGTTAGAGCCAACGCCTCGCACACACGCGTGTACTCAAGAGAAACGCACAAACCACACTACACCGCTCGGCCACGGCCACCCACCGTAACCGGGAACTCCCCGATATTTTCCTCGTCCTCGCTTCAACCATGATTTTTTCCGTCATGGATGGCCCAAAGAATGTCATGCAGCTGCATCTTCGGCCCGCCCAAGACGAAAAGCCCATTTTATGTGATGATTTTTTTATAGAAGTAGGAGTCCACCACATCTATGATGATACCGAGTTTTTTCACAATTATCGTCATAGAAGTGTCATAAGCATGACAGAAAAAAAATCTTACGGGCCAAAATGTGACGGATGTGTCTTTTTGTGTAGTGAATACAATGTTCTCTTCGGAGATCTATCCGATGTAATTCTTTTTGCGGTGTGTTGTTTGCGATCCGGTGAATTGTGAGTTTATGATCAGATCTATTGAAGTCATAACCATACATGATTATTATAGACTTATTTTTCTTCTTTGATATTTCAGTTTTGTGTGGACAACTTGATTGATTTATCTTGCAATGGGAATAGGTCTTTGTAACGGGTTTGATCTTGCGGTGCTCAATCTGGGTGACAGAAGGAGATATGACACGCATGTATCGTTGCTATTAAGTATAAAAAGATGGGGTCAATTCCTACATGAATAGATCTTTTTTTACATCATGTCATCATTCTTAAAGAGTTACTACATTTCTCCATGAACTTAATACACTAGATGCATGCTGGATCGGGATCGCTGTGTGGAGTAATAGTAGTAGATGCAGGCAGGAGTCGGTCTACTAATCTGGACATGATGCATATATACATGATCATCGTCTTGGATATCGTCATAATTATTTGCTTTTCTATCAATCGCCCAACAATAATTTGTTTACCCACCGTATACTATTTTCTCGGGAGAAGCCACTAGTGAAATCTACGGCCCCGGGGTCTATTTCTCATCATATACTTTCAGATCTATATTGCTATTTACTTTTCCAATTTATTTGCTTCGTTTATTTCAGAGCTATATTATCAAAACCCCAAAAATATCTCGCTGAGTTTTATTTGCTTTTATTTTATTTGCATCTATCAATCAATCTATTTATCATATTACTTTACCCAAGAGGGACTGACAACACCTCTACGCGTTGGGTTGCGAGGATTTGTTGTTTGTGTGCAGGTGATGTCCACATAGCTTGCTTGCTTCTCCTACTGGATTGATAACCTTGGTTTCATAACTAAGGAAAATACTTACCGCCGTTGTGTTGCATCATCCCTCCTCTTAGGGGAATTTACTAACGCGGTTCACAAGTAGCAGAAAGAATTTCTGGCGTCGTTGCCGGGGAGGATCAAGTCAAGATCTATCAGGTTCCCACACATAAGCTCTTATCTCCTTGCAATTTACATTATTTGCCATTTTCCTTTCATTTTCAGCTCCCCCACTTCTAAAACATTTTTACAAAAAAGAAAATAATATTTGCCTTTTTATTTGCATTATTTCCGTTTGCCTTTTTCTTGCCGAATCTCTTGTTTGCTTGTGTCCTTGTTTGCGTAGTCATTATGTTTCAAGAAAACACAAGTTGTGTGATTTTTCCAATACTAATAACAATGATTTTATTAGTACTCCAATTGCTCCTCCCGCTACTAGTGCGGAATTTTATGATATTAATGTCGCTTTGTCGAAGCAAGTATTTGAAAAAAATAATGTGTGTAAATAATATTTCTAATGTATACAAAAATATACACTGCGTCTAGAAATTTAGAGATGTGTTGAAAAACCCCGACAAAAACCAGAGAATATCAGAGAAAACCAAGAAGGAAATAAAACCAAGAATGTAACTAAGAAAGCAGAGAAACAAAACAAAAAAAAGATAGGGAAAAGGAAGAGAACCATTAAAAAACACGAAGAAAAAAAAGAAAAGGAAAAGGAAACTGGAAACATAAAACCATAGAAAACATCAGGAAAATTGGGCTACAAACCGTGAAAAAAAGAACAAACACGCGATGTGCTCATTGTTGGGTGGGCCCACTAGCGCTTGCCCATAGGCGATTTCTGTTAAGAATTGGTACAGGCAAGACATAGCCTTGGCGGACCGGTACCGCCTGGTAATTCACCATTTTCTTGCTGAAGGGGGGATCAAGACGGGCCAACCCATGTCACGAAAGGCTACAACCTCCTTTTTATATATATATTTTTTTATTATTTTTTTAAATTATGTTTAGAAATTCTAAATATATACATATATGTATATCACAAAAAAAACTCAATAAAAACATTTCAAAAATGTCGACAAAGCATTTGAAAAATGTTGAATGTGTATAGAGAAAACGTTTATCACATATAGGAAAATTTTATATAATTTTTTTGATCATGTGTTCAAAATATGCTAATCAAGCAATTGAATTTTTTAACAAGTATTTTAAAAATATTTGTCAAGCATTTGAACAATTTTAAATGTGTATATAAAAATGTTTACCATGTATTAAGAAAATGATGATTATTTTTATTTTGAGTAAGAATGATGAATTTTTTCATCATGTATATAAAACATGTTAATCAAGCATTTGAAAAAAATATTGAACAAATATTTAAATAATGTTAATCAAGCATTTGGTAAATGTTCAATTTGTGTAGAAAAAAATGGTGACCATGTGTCAAAAAAAATTAATATGGCGTTTAGAAAATGTTAATCAAGCATTTCAAATCAATTGTTAAATATGTATAGAAACAATATTGGCCATGTAATAGAAAAATCATGAATTGTTTTGATCATGTAAGTAAAAAAAAGTCAAGCATTTGAAAAAATATTGAACAAGTATTGCAAAAATGTTAATCAAGCATGGCTAAATGTTAAATGTGTGTTGAAAAAATGTTGACCGTGTGTTCAAAAAATATAACATGCCATTTAGAAAATGTTAATCAATTATTTGAAAAAGGTAATGTGCATATAAAAATGTTGACATGTATTAGAATATGTTAATATTGTACTTGAAAAATGTTAATCAAGCATTTCAAATAGTTTAAAAGCGTGTATAAAAAAATAGTCGACCATATATTCACTAATTGTTAATCTTGTATTTGAAAAACAAAAATAATTTGCTACCCATGGTGGTAGCTACGCACGGCCCCAATTTTTATCTCTAATTATTTTGGACTATACAAAATAACTCTATAACGAAAATATCATGACTTTCAAGTTTCAACTAGCTAGGCAAGCATACATGCAATTATGCCAAAAAGGCAAGCAAAATGAATGAGAGAAGTGAGTAAAGCCCCTTTTAACACAACAAAAAGGCACTTGTGTCCAAAAGATAATAAAAAGAGAAAGAGAAGTGAGAAAAGGTCATTTCTATATAACGAAAATGCACTTGTGCCAATGCCATAAGAAACCCGACACCTCATATATCAAAAAAGGAACTTGTAACAAAGAGTGTGTAGTTGCCATCATGCGTGCGTAGCTACCACCATGCATAGGAAATTGCCTCTCATATAAGGAAATATAGATAACAACTTTATTATTGCATATAGGACATATTTCCTTCACCGACTTCTTATCGTGATGCTATTATGCATCCTAAATGGCAGTTTGCAATGGCAGAGGAGATTGCTGCCCTTGAGCGCACTAGCACGTGGGATCTGGTTTCTCTTCCTCCCGGTGTTCGTCTCATCACTTGTAAGTGGGTCTATAAGATAAAGACTCGCTCTGATGGTTCTCTTGAGCGTTATAAAGCTCGTCTTGTGGATCGCGGCTTTCAGCAAGAGCATGGTTGCGATTACGATGAGACTTTTGCTCCCGTGGCTCATATGACCACTGTCCGTACACGTATCGATGTGGCCTCTGTTCGCCATTAGTCCGTGTCTCAGCTTGATGTGAAGAATGCTTTTCTAAATGATGAGCTGTGTGAGGAGGTTTATATGCAGCCACCACCTGGGTATTATGTTTCCCATGGCATGGTTTGTCTTCTTCGTCACTCTCTTTATGGCCTTAAGCAAGCCCCTCGTGCCTGGTTTGAGCGCTTTGCCTCTATGGTGACTGCCGCTAGTTTTTTGCCCAGCGCTCATGATCCAGCATTGTTTGTCCACCTTTCTGCTTGTGGTAGGACTCTTCTTATTCTATATGTTGATGACATGATCATCACTCGCGACGATTGTGAGTACATTGCCTTTGTCAAGGCCCGCCTTAGTGAGCAGTTCCTTATATCTGATCTTGGTCCTCTTTGTTACTTTCTTGGGATTGAGGTTTTATCCACCTCTGATGGCTTTTTTATTTCTCAAGAAAAGTATATCCAGGATCTTCTTACTTGTGCAGCTCTTAGTGATGAGCGCACTATTGAGGCTCCTATGGAGCTCAATCTTCACCTTCATGCTTCTGATGGTGAGCCCTTGTCTGATCCGACGTGTTATCGTCATCTTGTTGTGAGTCTTGTCTATCTTGCGGTCACACGTCCAGATATCTCCTATCCTATCCATATTCTGAGTCAGTTTGTTTCTGCTCCCACTTCAGTTCACTACAGTCACCTTCTTCTTGTTCCACGATATCTTCGTGGCACGATCTCTCATCGTCTCTTTTTCCCCTGTTCCAGCTTGTTAGAGCTCCGGGCCTACTCAGATGCTACGTGGGCTAGTGATCCTTCGGACCGTCGTTCACTTTCTGCTTACTGTATTTTTCTTGGTGGTTCTTTCATTGCCTGGAAGATGAAGAAACAGACTGCAGTTTCTCGTTCGAGTGCAGAGGTTGAGTTGCGAGCTATGGCTCTTCTGACGACAAATGTGACATGGTTACGATGGTTACTGGTGGATTTTGGTGTTTCTGTTACTACACCTACCACCCTTTTGTAAGACAGTACAGGTGCTATCAGTAATGCACGGGACCCGGTGAAGCATGAGCGTACCAAGCATATTGGTGTTGATGTTTTTTTGTGCGCGCTACTGTGCAGGATCATGCTATTGGTCTTTAGCATGTGCCTTCTGAGTTACAGCTAGCAGACTTATTCACGAAGTCCCAGACTAGAGCGCAGCATGGATTTCACCTCTCCAAATTCAGTGTTGTGGATCCACCATGAGTTTGAGGGGGGGGGGGTTAGAGTTATAATGATGATGGCCTTTGGCCTTTTGTATTATAGCCTCTTGGCATTCTCT
>LR738711.1:932993454-933086036 GCA_902687465.1 Secale cereale | reverse complement strand
GTGCTTCATAAAATGCAGTTCTCTTCTGTATGAAAAGAAAATAAGATGAGAATGCCACTCTCAGAATGCGGTTCTCTTCTGTATGAAAAACCTGACATCGGAATGTCATTTTGAGAATGCAGTTCTCTTAGTCGTATAGAATCTGACATGAACGTGAATCAATACAGAAAAGCAGTTAGAAAAGAAAAAAATGTAGAGTCAGACTAGGATTCACATACACTGCAGTGCGTGCATGGTGCGTTTAAAGCTTGCAGTGCAGTGACCTTCGAGTACACAGTGCAGTGCGCTTAGTGCAAAAAAATGTAAAAAAAACGATTCCGCTTCTGAAGCGATGCAGTTCGCTTACGGGAAACGATTCCGCTTCTGAAGTGATGCAGTTCGCTTACGGCGGACGATTCGGTTCGCCTGCCCTAAAATAAATGCGCCCACTATCGCCCGAAGCGCCGCGCCCCCCACCCCTCCTCTATACCGCCGGTTGCACGCCGCACGAACGCCACGATCATCACGAACCCACGATCGCCAACACGGTTGGGAGACGAGATCGTGGCCTCGGCAGAAGTTGCTGCCGCTCACATTTAAATCCCGCGCTTCATCAACCAGACCGTCCGCACAAAACACACGACACTGCGCCTTCCTCCTCCTCTACCTCCTCTTTGCAGCAATGGGGTTCAGCAGGACCTACGACGCCGTGCATGCGCACGGGAACACGAAGCTGAAGGTGATCTACACCACCGACGTCGCCGCCATGGCGACGTACGTCGAAGAGTTCAAGACAGTTCTCCAGCGGCGCCGCCAGAAGATCGTCGGCATCGACGTGGAGTACACACCCGACCACAGCAGAGCGGACCTGGTTCAACTATCCTTCGGCAAGTACCACCCAGTGCTTCTTTTCCAGGTATGTGGTACATTGGGCAAGAGATGCATCCCCTTCGACAGGTTCCTCGGCGACCCAAGGTAAGCAATTCTCTCTGCCGAGTACGTGTTGCAGTTCTATATGCCCATGTATGCAGTTCCGAAAGGTATAACTTGCGGTTCACTTTCCTTAGGTTCGAGTTCGCTGGCTTCGCCATCAAGCAGGACAAGGAGAAGCTCGCAGCCTGCAACCTCCACATCCCCAACTTCGTCGACATCCAGACGAACTGGAGGGTGCCTGATGGAACCAAGCCACTGGACTCGCTTGGCGATGTAGCTGCTGCCATCATCGACGATGAGTACGCAGACATGAAGATGAAGATGACAGACCACGACCATAGCCTGTGGACTTCGATTCTCAGCACCAAGCACGTCGAGTATGCTGCCAAGGACGCCTACGCTGCGTTCGAGATATGGAACCGAATCAGCACCATGAAGACAGGCCTCGCGCGCGCTGAAACAGAGAAGACCAGGAAGCGCCCGAGGGCATCCTGGAAGCCGTGGGGCAAGGGGGCATCAACTTCCACCTCCAACTCCAACGGGTGGAACTAATGAAGCAGGACAGATGCTGAAACCAAAGGATTCCTGTCGCAAGTGCTCGATTTAGTTTCCCTCTACGTATGTAGATTAGTTTGCTTTCGTTATAGTTTGCTTTGGGACAATGTTTGCTTATGTTGCGTTAGTTTGCTTGATCATGTACTATGTTAATTATGACCGCAGAACCGTGGTTTCTATCTATCAAATATATGCAGTTCTCAGTAGTCTGTTTTCAGTATGTATATTGCTTCAAAACTGCTGCTGTAGCTAGGATACACATAAAAAACAAAACTATCAGAGCAGTTTCATATAGAGAATTCTTTCACAAAACTGCTGCTAGTGAGAAGGTTGATGCAGTCCTCTTTTATTAAAAAAACTCTAGTTCCGTATCTGGGTTAAAAAAAGGAAAAGCTCGGTGGGGGTTTCCAGTATGGATGTTCTTCAACTGCTGCTGCTGATAGGATGCACATGAAAAACTATATGTAAAAAAGCAGTTCACTTATACTCAGAATTCTCATAAGAAAATACACTAGAACCCACGCAAAAAATGTCAGATTATTACAACAAAAATGTCTCATGCTGCTGCTGCTCAATCAAGACTGATCTAAAGCAAATTTAACTTGATTTCCAAACACTTTGCATGCCTATAAAACATAGCCATGACAACATCCCCAGCCTGAAGACCAGCTTCCTCCACAAATTCCTTCCAGCCATCTTTGAGAACCAAACAATCATCAGAGCCAACAGAATACATAACATCAACATCATGATATCCATTCTTGCTGACCAACACCAAATTAACACAGCTTTCTGTTACCCTGACTAGACCAGAAGGGAATTTCTGAAAAGAAAAACAACAAGAACAGAAAAAAATAAGAACAACTAAGAAAAAGATTACAATCTTTCAGAAACTAAATTGCTGCTACAATCTTCATGAAAAAATATTGATGTCAACACATAATAATATTGACTAGACAAAATTGTTGCTGCTCCTACAATGTTCATAATAAAACTACTATGGGAAAAGCAGTTCACTTATACTTGGTAGCAAAAAAATTCTTCAGAAAACTAATACTCCTACAAAAATTCAGGTAGCGTTAACTACAAACAACACATGAAAAAGGATATCCGAGAAATACATACCCATGAAACACTGACATCATCGTCAGTCAACTGATGGACGAATGGAGCCCGAAATCCAATACCTGAAGAATAAAGAATAGAACAGAGAGCGTTGTGCCGCTGCCTCTGGTTCAGAACCAAACCTTCAGAAAAAACGCATGTCTCCAGCATGGGCTCCAACCTTGCCAGGCAGCCGCACGCGCAATCCATTGCCAGGCGAAAAAACAGATCTGGTTGGGAGAAAAACAGATCGAGCAAAACTGGCGCCGCCAGGGATAAGGTGAGATGGGAGCCGCCAGGGATAAGGTGGGAGGGGAGCCAATTGACCCACCAGTATATATATATATGTAAAAGAAACAACATAAAAAAACGACAAATAAAGCAGTGCGGTTACATAACAAAGTGCATTCCGCATTGCGTATTACTGCAGTCCACCGCGCTTGACCAAAGCAAAAAAAACTTATCAAACTAGTCCCCCGACACCCCCGTGGCTGTAATGCAGTTCATACAGGCTCGCATTGCATATTAATGCAGTTCGCCGCACTACAAAAATTCAACGCGCATTGCATATTACTGCAGTCCGCCCCTCTTGACCACGATTCACATACGAAAAACACAGCCTGCAATGCAGTTCTAACAACTATATAATGCAAAAAAATCTCAAAAAACATCTTTGAGAAACGACCAGAGCCAGTCGCGCCGCAAAAAAACATGGACAAAAAACTTAAATTCTTCGAAATTAACAACTTAATCCGCTCCAATTGATACTGATAGATCAAAAGCATCCCGTAATTGCCGAAAACAATAGAATATTACATACAAAACGGAACAATTTCGATCAGCACGGAGAAGAACAGAGAACAAACGTTTTTCCGCTAGAACATAGAGATACTCGACAAATTAAACTGAAATTTCAATCCTATTAGCAGATTAATCTGTCGCGGAATAACACAAACATCAACGCGATAAAAGTAACACACAAACATCAATACAATACGAACAGCCAACAGCAAGATGCGAAACTCCTCCACCAGCGGAAGAACGGACGCAGATCCGCCAAATCCAAGGATTTCCGTCGTTTTCTCGCTGAGTTCAGTGCTTAACCACATATTAAATCAGCGCACGCACAAATAAACCAGTAGAAATCAGTCAAACTAGCCAGAAACGCTGCTAAATGAATGTTTCCTGCTGCACCTCTATGTGGTTCGCAGCAGAAGAAGGAAGCAGTGCGCATAGCTTTCCAATGCAATTTTCCAATGCAGTTCGGAAGTGTTATGAGAATATTATTCTCATAATGTTATGAGAATAGACCGGCTGTATATATATATATATATATATATATATATATATATATATATATATATATATATATATATATATATATATATATATATATATATATATATATATATATATGATGGCTTTGGCCTCCTAATAATATCAAGTTGCATATTTCCCTAACAACATCATCACCGGAATCCCACCTTGGAGATAATCCGGCAATCCCACGCTTCCAACGCCAATGTCTGTGATTGGTAAATCTCAGCATCCCCAACAATACACCACAAGTTGTCACCAACCTGTCAAGGTTGTGATTATCACTGGCAAATTGCCATGCATCATTTTCGTATTGTGACGTCTCAATGAAGGGGCACCGTCACCGGTCACCACGCTCCGGCTCGATGCCTCGGCCACTCTAACACCCAAAAAAAATTAACCTTGTTTTATTAATTAAAATTTTGCTAGGGAATTTAATCTTTCACTTTCTATGTTTTCTTTGGTTTCAGAACCACTCTTTATTTTGATATTATGGAGTTTCTACCCCAGGTGAAAACTTCTCAAATATATTATTGGACTTGTTTGCCCTCTCAAGAAAAACATTCCTTTTATCAGTGGATTTATTTGCATAATTATTTCCCCGTGAGCTTTATCACTTAAAGTGAATTTTCATTAGTTTTAAAGCTCTATTTGCACTACAACCCTTTGATAAATTTATTTAAAAATTCCACCAAAATTTGGGGATGTACTGTGAAGTCCCTACATCACTTTTATGCAAAAACCCATTGGTGTTCTTTGAAAAATTTGAGCAAAACATCCCCTTTTGCTCTCTGGTCTAGATTGGCATTTTCTACTGCAGCCATGTGTTAACTTGCTCTTTTAACCATGAGCTTTTTCCTGCTTGTAGTCCTCCCTGCAAAACCCTTAAGTGCAGGAGATGGGACAATTTGGAACATTTTTGGTCCATGCAATAATGCCTTTTAGTTTCTGTCCATATTTGATTTTCTCACAAACTTACACTAACAAGTTTCTGGTTTTGCCAATCTAATCTTACCACCCTCTTTATCACCTAAAGAGACTATGATCTGGAGACTTTGGCCAGCAGAAGAGATGCCTAGATACCCCTGGCATTTCATCAAGCAGGTTAGGAGCATGGCCAGTTTTGGCATGCTTTTAGACTTACATTAGGAAGTTGCTCTAATGGCCTAACCAGCATGTCTCATGGCTCTAACTCAGTCTATAACCCCACCCTGCTAAACCTCATGTGGATTAGAGCCCCCGGGCAGGCATTGGCAATCTGCCGAGCACCTGGCGTGCGTGCTCTGGGCGCGCCCAGAGCGCGCGTTTTGCACGCGCGCGCACCGAGTTGCCACGTCTTGCCCCCTGGCCTTCGCTCGCCCGCAGGGCCACGCCTCACTCCCGTCCCCTCGCCAGAACCTTCCAAGCCACCCTGGCGCCCTACAGCGCTGCCGTCAGAGCCCCTTGGCGGCACGCCGGCGTCCACAGTACGCCTCTGCCATGGACGGCGCCGCCCGAGCCACAGCTGCGCGCCAGTTGCCCCTGGAACAGCTCGAGCTCATCCACTCGATATGCCAGACCCCGCCAGCCATCGCCACGCGCCCCCTAGCTACAGAACGGCAGTTCGTCGACCTTATCTCCGGCCGCCGCAGAACCAACCTGGAGAACTATAAATGGTGACCCCGAGCTCATCTCAACCCTCAGGCGACCTCACCCCATCTCCGGCCAGTTCGGCCGCCGCCAAACTCTGGTCCCGTTCATCACCAGCAAAGCCTCCCCAACCCATCCAGTGGCACCATCCTCTTCCCCTCGATCTTGCGGAGCCACCCCTACTCTCAAATTTGATCAGGAGCCACCGTACCTCGGGCCCCCAATTCTCCTGCAGCAACCGTTCGCCGTGCAGCTCGCCGCCGGTGACTCCCTGCGTCCCCGCCAGCCTGTCGACCACCAGAAAGACCTCCCTGGACTGGCGGATCCATCCCTACCTTCAGACTGCCGTGGGGAGCCGCCAATCACCGGCGTTGATCGCCGGAGCTCCGCCTCCGCTCGGACAAAGGTGGAAGAAGACGCGGGCGACTGGTCAAACCTGACCAGTGGGCCCAAGGGACCCACTGTCAGTGACCCAGCGCCGGCCCTTGCAGGCTTAAGTGGAAGCGTAAACCCCGAAGTATGTTTTCCTCGCCTCGAAAGCGTATTCTCCCCCGAAACGTTTTCTTTTCTAGTTTTATTTAAAAACAGAATGTTGACTAAACTTTGACTGGCTATAACTTTTTAAATATAAGTCCAAATGACTTGATTCTTTTTCTGTTGTTCCTCAAATTTGGTCTAGTTTATTTTCATATTTATTTAAAAAAAATCCAAACAACTTTTTTGTACTGTTTTGGGGCTATGTGTTGATTTCAAAATTTTCTTAAATAGGATTTTGAAGAAGGAGAAAACTTTCAAAAGTTTTTGAATGCACTCTGCCTCTCCACAACTTGAAGGCAAGCATTCTGAACCCTGGCCCAATACTTGTTGTGTGTTGTGTGATACGATTACAACACCACCTTAACACAGAAATTCGTTAATCTTATGCGATGATGTGGTCATGCTCATGGGTGCACGATGAAGTTTCCTTGCTGTTGGAAATTGATAAACTGTGATAGTAATCGCCCTCATCTACCTTTCATGCCTACCGGAAGGAATCCGGGAGAGACGTTGTCTTGGGTAGACACGAGCTTGTTACTGATATTTCATGAAGACGAGTATAGTCAGTAAGGCATGATAAGGTATGATGAAAGGTGATTCTGTCAGTTAGAGTGGATCATATTTGTTATGCTAATCATGCAGGTGAAGTTTTAACCTCCTGAGTCGACCGCGGATTGAGTCTTGTTCCAGTGACCCCCGTACTTGATTCGTACTACCACTTGTCCCTACCATAAGTAGGGTGCGGTTCAGTAAGTTGTCAAACCCCTTCCTAGCACGCATCGTACAGAGAGGCCATGGTGAAAGATACCGGCTGCATCCGGTAGGCATGCCACCTGGTCCGGGGGCATGGGTGTTTCCGGTTGGGACCGAGAGGGGGGCACCCCTTAGTAGCGCGCGGTATAAATTTGATCCCATCCTAATCGTGGTTGTAGCCTCCCCACTCAGAGTTTTGCTTAACAGGTGCCGTGGGTGATTCCAGACACCGGTAAGTTAGGCTGGTGTGTGTGGTCAGGTGTGTTAGCAAATGAAAGACCGTAGGCGGAATTAGTCCCGATGGACTAAAGGAACCCGTTGCTAGTGGGTAAAGGGTACACCTTCTGCAAAGGTTAAATCTAGCCGTGTCCATGGGTAAGGACTACAGTCTGGGATGGGTCAAGTGTCGGCCTTAGTGTCGGTCTCCGGAGGAAAAATCGCTAATACAGAATATGGATTATGACTTCCGGCACATAATGATTATTGTTATTATGGACTAATCAGTTATATTATTTGAGTTATCGAGTATCCCTGGGACGGTTCTACCTCCTGGATATTCACTGTCATTTCTTTTATTTATAAGCCCCTTTATGCGGTGTAGCTCAGACGCCCGACTGTGGCATGCTTGTTATTTCTTTTATTTATAAGCCCCTTTATGTGGTGTCGCCCAGACGCCCGACTGTGGCATGTTTTATTCTTTTCCCTGATTGCATATTCATGTTTCATATGAGTAACCTGCTTGCATCGTGGATTATTATTTCATGACCAGCGTAGTGATTATCTAATATTTCTAGGCATGATTGTCTTTTGTTATTTTGTACCTGTGTTCATAATGTTTGCGAGTACATTCAAAGTACTCACTGGCTTGTCCCTGGCTATTCTCTTGGCCAGATTTCCTGCGTGGAGAGGAGCGTTGTGACGACCGCCCCAGAATCTACGCAATGGTGATAGAAGCGTCGCAAAGATAGGAGTTAACCTGGTCAGCTGTTCCCGTGGGAAATGGAGTCCCACAGACACCGATGCACTATAAACCGCTTCCGCCATCAGCCACTAGAAACCTTGTGTTGTACTCTCGGGCCAGAATGGTCTTGTACTACATATTTTGTATTTTTGCTTGGAATTTCTGTATCAAGTGGTGCCTCATCAGCTAACAGTAATCCTGGGGCTGGTGAGCACAAGGGCAATTTTCTCGGACATTTATCTCGAAAATCCGGTCCTGACAACCTTGGTATTAGAGCCAGGCTGACCATTGGCTAATCCTATCTTAGCCAGGTCGAATAACCTAGGTTAACCACCCCACCAGACCTTATCCTAACCCCGCCCAAGCTTCTCGTGTAAGATAGCCACACAGTGACCCGACACCTTTGGCAGTCGGTGCCCAACCTATCGGCCTAGCCCGTCGATCACGCGCCAGTGACCGACACCTAAATAGTTTTCTCCGCAAGCGTGCGAAGGAAGACTCCGTCCCCTTTTCCTATAAAAAGGGCACGCTAGCCTCAACCCAGCACAGCACAGCCTCTTCCCCAAACCGAGCTAAATGCCAGGACGCATTGTTCACAATGAAACCATAGCAACCAACCTTGGAGGTTTTGTGACCGTGCTAGCAAACCTCACCCACCGTGCCTTTGCATTAGAAGAGCCCCCAGAATATGTTGTGTACCAAGGATCCATGAGCGGTGAGAGCCGTCAATTCTGGGCCACTGTGCACATCTATGGTAGGGGTTTGTCACCAGAGCGCCCCTACAGGTTCACCAGAAGGACAACTTCCTTTGAGCCACAAGTCATCCAACTAGCTGCTCGGGAGGCTATAGTTCAACTCTGGCACTTGTCGCCCAGACTTAACTGTCGCTCATTCTACTACTACCCCAGCCGTGACGGGTATGGTAGGCCACCCCAAGTTGCCAACGAAGACCATGAGACAGATCCTGCATTATTGCATCTGGTATGCTATGTAAGCGCACTAGAGGCACTTTTCGATCAAATCACACTTGATCTGATCGCAGCTCGTGGAGAACTGGTTCGCCGAGCCCCGGTAAGAGGAGGAGATGAGCCCGGCGCCGACAACCCAGTCGTGTTGTTCGGACAACTGATCGAGTCTTTGAGGTCTGCCCCAACCATCGACCAAAATGTTTTGGTGTCCCCAGAAGTAATTCCTCGCCTGTTTGGAACATGCTCCAACGGGATTGTGGCTAACAATCCCCGCGATGGTCATCATCACTGCCCCGACCCTACAGTCCCTCAGTCCCCTCCAGCTAACCCTGAAAGTGAAACCCGTGGAGAAGCCTCGGCATCCACGAGGCAAGGCCGCTTAGATATAAACGAGGTAGATTAAACCACTCGAGTAGTACCGAGCCTTAGTATGTCCACGCCCTGTTATTGTGTGACCCTATATTGCCATATGTAAATATGGTTTGCTTGTGCGCCTTATCTTTATAGTAGCCCTGCATAAATATGTGGTGTACGAATGCATTTTTTTTATTCCAGGCGTAACTTCCAATGAACCACACCGACGACTCCTACAGTAATACATCACTTTTGCGAGACGTGTGTATCTGTAGCAATGACCCCGAGCCCATAAAGCAGAAATGACAAATAGCTGCCCCTCACCACGATTTAATAACCAGCCCAGTTGCTATATAAAAGGCCACCCCGTGACCTTGCCGAGCATCCCTCACCTGGTGCACCACTCTCACAGCCATTCCTTTTGCCATGCCGATCCCTAGTATTTATCTAAGAACTCCAGATCATGCCACCCCGGGTAGTTTTGTTAAGATATTGTGGGACTTTACCTGCAGTACCATGAGTGCTACCCGTCCACCCCAGTACGAGCTGCTCAAATCAAGGATCACACCATCCACCTCGAAATATTGGGCAGTAGTGCACATCCCTCCCGCAAACCCAAACCAAGAACCAATAGAAGTTTCCTTCGTGGGGAAATCTATGCCAACCCCACAGATGGCCATAGAAGCTGCTGCGTATGAAGCGCTTACTCGCCTTCGATTCGCGGTGCCCTATGCCAGCGAACGGGGGTATTATTACTTTCCGAGCCGTGCAGCACCCGGAGAAGTAGCTTCTTTTCCTGGTGGACGAATTGAGAGAGACCCAGTACTGGCCAACCTTACACGGTTTGTCATCGCACAAGAGCGTTTGACCCAGCGAGTAATGGGTTATCTCCAGAGCCTCGCTGATTTAAACCCTCGGATCGCCATCGGCAGACCACTTAGGCCCGAACATGAGAAGCGCATTCATCGACTAGTCAATCCGCTCCCTCCGATAGAGGAAGAGTGTGCCCCTGTACCAGAGACGTTTTCCCAGGACCCTGTCTATTTACCATTTACATTTTAGACGTCACTGCTATGTTTGTTGTCCCAGCATCTATATATGAGTTGCAACTTATGCGTGTTATCCTAAAGTTGTGTGTCAAATTAAATATTTGATTTTAATTAAGGGGAGTAGTTTTTGCTGCTGATGATTTTTCTCGCTCTCGGTAAAACCTGGAGTGAGATATTGTTTTCCCTGAGTTGTTGCGACATATATCTCTGCATGACATAGATTCTTATTCGCACATCACCGCAACAGCAGACTCACAACTCCAACCACTCAACCCAGTACACTAACTGCAAATCCACGTACACATGTTGCATCTAACTATTTACCTCTCTAGCGCACCATAGTCTCTCGAGGAGAAATTTGTGGGAGTTTATTCAGGCACAAGTTGCCTTCCGCACACCGACAGCCGTTAGCAACCGACACCCATGCCTAATCCTCGTGATCGCCACCGCCGCGAAGAGCTAGCACTCGAGCAGCAGCATCACGACGATCGTCGAGGATCATCGCGCACAAAAGCACGGATAACCCCAGCAATGCCGCCAACCCTCCGCACACTAGGATCATGCACCAGTCCGGCATCACCTCCGCCATTAGAGCCTCGTCCCGAGCAACTGCAAACAGAAATGGAGGAGAGGGAAGGAGACGGAGAGGCGAGGCCAGGTGAGAGGAAGAAGAAGGATCACCTCGGTCATTTTATAGCTCGAGATCGGTGTACAGTGGGCGGAGTCCACCAGCACCGCCCGTCGCTCGACCGCCGGTGTTCGGAGGCGAATCCGCGAGCAGTGCCGACAGCGCACTGGCCCGCGAGGTGAGTGCACACTGCACCGGCGGATAGCACGCCTTGCAATACCGCAGTACGGCCTAGATGCCCTACGCGCTAGACGTCGCCGGTAGAGAAAGCGCGGGATAGCGTGCGAGGGAGGGGGAGAAGAGAGAGCTAGAGGTAGAAGAAGAGACTAACAGTGGGCCCTGGACCCACCTGTCAGCCACAGAGAGCACTGTGCTCTCGGGTACGACCAGCGTATTTTTATTTTTATTTTGAATTTAGAAATTTTCTATTCCAAATTTACTGTAACCAAGAGTAGAAATATCTCGTTTTCCACGCAGCGCCAGTATTATACACTGCAGTTTACACCACTTATTGCTCATTCACTGTACCTGCATTTTATTGCATGAGTAGGATAGATATTTTTGTGTCATCACATTGAGGCAGTGTGATAAATTATTTTCATGACAACCTTTAGCAAATCTTGAGGACGAGATTTTTCTTTAGGGGGGTAGTGCTGTAACACCCCAAAAAAATTAACCTTGTTTTATTAATTAAAATTTTGCCAAGGAATTTAATCTTTCACTATCTAGGTTTTCTTTGGTTTCAGAACCACTCTTTATTTTGATATTATGGAGTTTCTACACCAGGTGAAAACTTCTCAAATATATTATTGGACTTGTTTGACCTCTCAAGAAAAACATTCCTTTTATCAGTGGATTTATTTGCATAATTATTTCCCCTGAGTTTTATCACTTAAAGTGCATTTTCATTAGTTTTAAAGCTCCATTTGCACTACAACCCTTTGATAAATTTATTTAAAAATTCCACCAAACTTTGGGGATGTCATGTGAAGTCCCTACATCACTTTTATGCAAAAACCCATTGCTGTTCTTTGAAAAATTTGAGCAAAACATCCCCTTTTGCTCTCTGGTCCAGATTGGCATTTTCTACTGCAGCCATGTGTCAACTTGCTCTTTTAACCATGAGCTTTTTCCTGCTTGTAGTCCTCCCTACAAAACCCTTAAGTCCAGGAGATGGGACCATTTGGAACATTTTTGGTCCATGCAATAATGCCTTTTAGTTTCTGTCCAGATTTGATTTTCTCAAAAACTTACACTAACAAGTTTCTGGTTTTGCCAATCTAATCTTACCAGCCTCTTTATCACCTAAAGAGACTATGATCTGGAGACTTTGGCTAGCAGAAGAGATGCCTAGATACCCCTGGCATTTCATCAAGCAGGTTAGGAGCATGACCAGTTTTGGCATGCTTTTAGACTTACATTAGGAAGTTGCTCTAATGGCCTAACCAGCATGTCTCATGGCTCTAACTCAGTCTATAACCCCACCCTGCTAAACCTTATGTGGATTAGAGCCCCCACGCAGACATTGGCAATCTGTCGAGCACCTGGCATGCGTGCTTTGGGCGCGCCCACAGCGCACGTTTTGCACGCGCGCGCACCGAGTCGCCACGTCTTGCCCCATGGCCTTCACTTGCCCGCAGGGCCACGCCTCGCTCCCGTCCCCTCGCCAGAACCTTCCAAGCCACCCTGGCGCCCTACAGCGCCGCCGTCAGAGCCCCTTGGCGGCACGCCGGCGTCCACAGTACGCCTCTGCCATGGACGGCGCCACCCGAGCCACAGCCGCGCGCCAGCTGCCCCTGGAACATCTCGAGCTCATCCACTCGACCTGCCAGACCCCGCCAGCCATTGCCACGCGCCCCCTAGCTACAGAACGGCGGTTCGTCGACCTTATCTCTGGCCGCCGCAGAACGGACCTGGAGACACTATAAATGGTGACCCCGAGCTCATCTCAACCCTCAGGCGACCTCACCCTATCCCCCTAGTGCTCCTACATCTAGAAATCGGCAGAGGGAGGCCGTCATCCCCATCTCCGGCCAGTTCGGCCACCGCCAAACTCTGGTCCCGTTCATCACCAGCAAAGCCTGCCCAACCCATCCAGTGGCACCATCCTCTTCCCCTCGATCTTGTGGAGCCACCCCTACTCTCAAATTTGATCAGGAGCCACCATAGCTCGGGCCCCCAATTCTCCCGCAGCCATTGTCCGTCGTGGAGCTCGCTGCCGGCGACTCCCTGCGTCCCCGCCAGCCTGTCGACCACCGGAAGGACCGCCCTAGACTGGCGGATCCATCCCTGCCCTCAGACTGCCGTGGGGAGCCGCCAATCGCCGGCGTTGATCGCCGGAGCTCTGCCTCCGCTCGGACAGAGATGGAAGAAGACGCGGGCGACTGGTCAAACCTGACCAGTGGGCCCAAGGGACCCACTGTCAGTGACCCAGCGCCGGCCCGCGCTGGCTTAAGTGGAAGCGTAAACCTCGAAGTACGTTTTCCTCACCTCGAAAGCGTATTCTCCCCCGAAACGTTTTCTTTTCTGGTTTTATTTAAAAACAGAATGTTGACTAAATTTGACTGGCTATAACTTTTTAAATATAAGTCCAAATGACTTGATTCTTTTTCTGTTGCTCCTCAAATTTGGTCTAGTTTATTTTCATATTTACTTAAAAAAATTCCAAACAACTTTTTTGTACTGTTTTGGGGCTATGTGTTATTTTCTTAAATAGGATTTTGAAGAAGGAGAAAACTTTCAAAAGTTTTGGAATGCACTCTGCCTCTCCACAACTTGAAGGCAAGCATTCTGAACCCTGGCCCAATACTTGCTGTGTGTTGTGTGATATGATTACAACACCACCTTAACACAGAAATTCGTTAATCTTATGCTATGATGTGATCATGCTCATGGGTGCACGATGAAGTTTCCTTGCTGTTGGAAATTGATAAACTATGATAGTAATCGCCCTCGTCTACCTTTCATGCCTACCGGAAGGAATCCGGGAGAGACGTTGTCTTGGGTAGACACGAGCTCGTTACTGATATTTCGTGAAGACGAGTATAATCAGTAAGGCATGATAAGGTATGATGAAAGGTGATTCTGTCAGTTAGAGTGGATCATATTTGTTATGCTAATCATGCGGGTGAAGTTTTAACCTCCTGAGTCGACCGCAGATCGAGTCTTGTTCCAGTGACCCCCATACTTGATTCGTACTACCACTTGTCCCTACCATAAGTAGGGTGTGGTTCAGTAAGTTGTCAAACCCCTTCCTAGCACACACCGTACAGAGAGGCCATGGTGGAAGATACCGGCTGCATCCGGTAGGCATGCCACCTGGTCCAGGGGCATGGGTGTTTCCGGTTGGGACCGGGAGAGGGGCACCCCTTAGTAGCGCGCGGTATAAATTTGATCCCATGCTAATCGAGGTTGCAGCCTCCCCACTCAGAGTTTTGCTTAACAGGTACCGTGGGTGATTCCAGACACCGGTAAGTTAGGCTGGTGTGTGTAGTCAGGTGTGTTAGCAAATGAAAGACCGTAGGCGGAATTAGTCCCGATGGACTAAAGGAACCCGTTGCTAGTGGGTAAAGGGTACACCCTCTGCAGAGGTTAAATCTATTCGAATAGCCGTGTCCATGGGTAAGGACTACAGTCTGGGATGGGTCAAGTGTCGGTCTCCGGAGGAAAAATCGCTAATACAGAATATGGATTATGACTTCCGGCACATAATGATTATTGTTATTATGGACTAATCAGTTATATTATTTGAGTTATCGAGTATCCCTGGGACGGTTCTACCTCCTGGATATTCACTGTCATTTCTTTTTATTTATAAGCCCCTTTATGTGGTGTCGCTCAGATGCCCGACTGTGGCATGCTTGTTATTTCTTTTATTTATAAGCCCTTTATGTGGTGTCGCCCAGACGCCCGACTGTGGCATGTTTTATTCTTTTCCCTGATTGCATATTCATGTTTCATATGAGTAACCTGCTTGCATCGTGGATTATTATTTCATGACCAGCGTAGTGATTATCTAATATTTCCAGGCATGATTGTCTTTTGTTATTTTGTACCTGTGTTCATAATGTTTGTGAGTACATTCAAAGTACTCACTGGCTTGTCCCTGGCTATTGTCTTGGCCAGATTTCCTGCATGGAGAGGAGCGTTGTGACGACCGGCCCAGAATCTACGCAATGGTGATAGCAGCCTCGCAAAGATAGGAGTTAACCTGGTCAGTTGTTCTCGTGGGAAATGGAGTCCCACAGACACCGATGCACTATAAACCGCTTCCGCCATCGGCCACTAGAAACCTTGTGTTGTACTCTCGGACCAGAATGGTCTTGTACTACATATTTTTTATTTTGGCTTGGAATTTCTGTATCAAGTGGTGCCTCATTAGCTAACAGTAATCCTGGGGCTAGTGAGCACAAGGGCCATTTTCTGGGAGATTTATCTCGAAAATCCGGTCCTGACAACCTTGGTATCAGAGCCAGTCTGACCATTGGCTAATCCTATCTTAGCCAGGTCGAAAAACCTAGGTTAAACACCCCACCAGACCTTATCCTAGCCCCCGCCAAGCTTCTCGTGTAAGATAGCCACACAGTGACCCGGCACCTTTGGCAGTCGGTGCCCAACCTATCGGCCTAGCCCGTCGATCACGCGCCAGTGACCGACACCTAAATAGTTTCCTCCGCAAGCGTGCGAAGGAAGACTCCGTCCCCCTTTCCTATAAAAAGGGCACGCTAGCCTCAACCCAGCACAACACAGCCTCTTCCCCAAACCGAGCTAAATGCCAGGACCCATTGTTCACAATGAAACCACAGCAACCAACCTTGGAGGTTTTGTGACCGTGCTAGCAAACCTCACCTGTCGTGCCTTTGCATTAGAAGAGCCCCCAGAATATGTTGTGTACCAAGGATCCATGAGCGGTGAGAGCCGTCAATTCTGGGCCACTGTGCACGTCTATGTGTCGGTAAACTGATCGCCCACGAACACCTATGGGACCGGAGCCCCTTTTCGGTACGGCAAGGGGGCGGAGGATGCACAAAGAGCAGATCGAGGCGAACACGCGAGCAGTTTACCCAGGCTCGGGCCGCACGGATGCATAAAACCCTACTCCTGCCTTGGTTTGTATTGCGTTCTGGGCTCGGGAGCAAGAAGAACTACAGTGCTGATTGCTAGCAGTACCGAGCGTGAGAGTGATCGATCATCCGAACCTCCCCTATGTTGCGCATGGGCCTTCTTTTATAGGTCAAAGGGATCACCAACAGGTGGCAACGCAGATGAGGGTAAAAACGTAAAAAGGGTGGTAGATGGAATAGTGTTTGTATAGTGCTCTATACCTAACCCTGACGGCAGGGGACAAGGGCATTAAATGCCCGTCGCCATCGCCCCAAACAGTGCAAAAAAGCGTCCGTCAGGGCGCCACCGTCCGCCACGACGGTAGCCTCGTCATCGCAGCTTGCCACCGTGTACCCCAGGCTGCACAGCCTTCCGCCACGTGCGCCTGGAAGGGTCCCAGGGCGACGCATGGGTGGATGCGCTGGAGCGCGGGTACCTAGTGGAAGTTTGCCGTGGCAAATACCTTGCCGCGGTCGCTACCTTGCCGCGCCTGGGACCTTGTCGCTCTCCGGGCCTTGCCGAGACGCGTGGCGCGTCGCGGCAAGTCTCTCGAAAATGCCATGTTTGGCCTTCCCGGCAAGCTCCTCTTGCCAGGGTCCTGTGCCAAAGAAGTGGTCTTGAGCCTTGAGTAGCCTTCCCGGCAAGCTCCTCTTGCCGGGGCCTTGTTTCTTTAACTTGAATACTTTGTTCTTGAATGGCTCCAAAGGAACCAAAGTGGGCCTTGGCGGTCGCGTGGCGAGCCCCGCCACGGGACGCTGCAACTGCCCGTGCACAAGTTCGGGATACTAAGGTACCCCTACTTTAGTACACAGACAGGAGCCCCCGGGCCTGGGCCATACACGGTGCTGAGCGCTGTTGGGCCAGGCCCAAAACAGTGCACGGGCACGCGCGGCCCGGGGCACGCCGTATCCCACTCCGTATCCACCGCGCCCCTCCCTAACGGCACGCGTCGATCGCGGCGTCATGGGGGAGATCGTGGCCTGTTTCTTTAATGGGGAAATGTGGAACGTCCCCCCCCCCTCCCCCTTAAAAGCAGGGGAAACAGGGGGCAGTTCCTTCCATTCGCCCGTTGCTTCTTCATCCTCCAGAAACCCCCGCCGCTCCCCTCCTCCCCGAAGGTCGAAAGAGAGCAGCGCTCCGCCCCTCTCCGCCGCCGCCAGCATCACCAGCGCCGTCGACTTCCCTTACCGTCCCCGCCATGGCCCCGAAGGGCGATAAGGCGAAGGCCGCGAAGTCCTCCAAGGCGCTGCGGCTAGTAGCAATGCGGAAGAAGATGGCGGTCTTCCCGCCGAGGGTTGATGCGGAGGAGCTGAAAGACACCTTCTACCTCTTCTGGTCGAGGGAGACGAAGGCACACCCGCGCACCAAGGTACTCCCCGCCGTGGCCTGCGAGATGTTCCCGAACGGCTATGCTTTCTTCGCTCTGTTCTTCTACTGTGGGCTCTGCCCGCCCTTTTCGGAATTCTTCTATGACATCATGAATACCTACGGGTTTCATCTCCTTGACTTCACCCCAAATGTTGTCTTGACCATGGCCATTTTCGCACATCTGTGCGAAAATTTCGTCGGAGTTTACCCCAATGTAGCCCTCTTCCGCCATTACTTCATACCTCGAGTCGAGTTAGGGTCACCTCTGTCTGGCAGGATCTCTTGGATTTTTAGGACCCATAAGAAAGAGGCTTACTTGACGGGGGAGCTCCGCGGCAAGTGGGATGAGTGGAGGGCCAACTGGTGCTGGATTATAGAGGATGACCCGCAGTCATTCACTTCCCGGCGCCAAGTCGCAGTAGTACGCGGCAATGACTGGAGTGACCTGGCCCCTGAGGACGAAAAGCTGAAGATAGCCACCACTCGTATCCTCCGCCTCCGGCAAGCCAGGCTCACTGTAGGTGCCGTCGGGGCAGACTTTCTCCGCCGCTGCATCGCTCCCTTGCAGGAGAGGAAGAGGGCTGCTTGGGAGTTCGAGAATGCGGCAGACATCATGAGGTTGCGCCTGGGCCTCAATTACAATTTCACTGTCCTGGAGCTCAACGCGATGCTTCAAGCACAGTTCAAGTACGACTCTGCCCATCCTGAGTGGTTCGCGTTGCCGCCAGGCGTAGTTCCGCTATGCAACAGTTCGTCGCTCAGCGCCATCCGCGCGGCGATGCCGTTGTGCGATTCCCACGGGATCGACCCCACTTGGCGGGAACCTTCCGACGAAGCCGTGCAGACGTTCTTCGACAATTTGGTGGAGCTGCCAGTCGATGCCGACGAGAAGAGGGGTCTCACCCGCGACACCACCGACCAGGAGATGGCATATATTGCCACCAGGCTGGAAGAGGCAGCAGCAGCCAGGGCCGCGGGTGAGTTCGGGTATACCGTGGAGGAGGCGGAGGCAGCGGAGGCGGTAAGTCTCGCCGAGGAGGAAGAGCTTCGCAAAGCGGGAAAACTTGTCGGGCGACTCGCTGAGACAAGCGAGCCCACAGAGCAAGGCGCCGAGTCGAGCGGGCCCGCCGAGCAGGGCGTCGAGTCAAGCGACCCTGCTGAAGACTCAGGCGGTTCGCTGAACCTTGGCTCCTCATCCTCCTCGTCGGGCACCTCGCCACCTCCAGCAAGTCCTCCAGCTCAGACAAGGAGGCGCCTCCGCAAGGCCGCCGACGTGGCGGGGCGGCAAGCGGGCCAGCAGCCGCAGCGCCGCCCGACACGCGCCACCGCGACGAGCAAGGCCGCCAAGGGAGTGCCTCGTGCTTCGACGGCAACAGGAGGGGGATCTTCCCGGACCGGCTCCACTGCGCCTTCCGCCCCTCGTGCCTCGGCGACAACCGGAGCGGGGTCTTCTCAGGCCGCCGCCCCTGCTCCCGCCAAGCGGCCAAGGGAGCGCACTCCCCAGCTCCTCGCGCCGGGACGCGCGAGCCGGACTTTGATTTCTCGGCGCTCAGGTCCGACGACGAGGAGGAAGAAGAGTAAGTTCTCGCGATTCTTGTTTTTCTCCCATTTTCAACTTATACTTCATCTTGTAGTTCTTTTGCCTGATTCTGATCTTGTCTTTCTTCCAGGACTCTGGCCCAGAGGGCGGCGAAGAGGGCCAAAGTCCCGGTGATCGTCATCGAGGACGAGCCCGTCGCAGCAGCAGGGGGTGCGCCTGCGACAAGCTCGTCGGACCCGACAGCAGTTCCCCGGAGCAGCCCCAGCGTAAGTCTTATGTCCACTTTCCGCTTGTCGGGCGCGCGTGGGTCTTCTATCCTTGTTGATGTTTTGTTTGTTGATTCATGCAGAAACGGAGCAGCAGCATCAGGAGCGCCAGGAGATCGCCCCCGACGAGCCGCACGCCTCGACCACACCGCCAAGGAGGAGCTCCCCGGCAAGGGAGGACACTCCGCCAAGGGCGAGCACCCCGCAAAGGGCGAGCACCCCGCCAAGGGATGGCGCTAGCGGCCCTCCACCGGCGGGGACTGCCGCGACGCCGCTGAGGGAGAGCTCTCTGGCGAGGAACCTCACCGAGGAGCCGGCCCGCGCAGGTAAGCCCTTGGACTTTTCTCCTTTCTGAATTTCTCTTTTTGGATATTTGCTTGACTATTTTTCTTTCTTCTTCTTTTCTTTTGTCAGACCCGTCCGCCCCAGAGCCGATGGAGATGGAGGTCGCCGTCGAGGAGGACGTGTGCGGCAACACTGGTGACGCCGCCGCTACCGAGGAGGCGGCCGGTGCTGACGAGCCCGCCGCCGACGAGACCGCCAAGGCTGTTGGCGCGGCAGCTGAGGAGGGATCCGGCAGTTGCACTGACGGCCCTGAGGCCACAGGAGCGTCAGATGCTACGCCGGCTGCCGATCCCTCTGCTGCCGCGGCCGAGCCCGACGCCTATCTGGAAGCCGGCAACGGAGTCTTCATCCAGCTCACGTGGGCGTCCACGTCAAGGGCGCCTGCGGAGGGAGAGGTCTTCGACGAGGAGGTCCTTGCCTCCGCTGGATTGAAGCTCGTCAACGTGCCGAGCAGCAGCAGCGAGCCCGAGGAGGAGCGGCTGCTGCACAGGCTTCTGGCTTTGTACCGCGCATGGCAGGCCAAGCTGGAGTCTTGAGAGGCTCTGGCCGCCAAGGCGGGCGCCGACTTGGAGAAGCGCGCTGAAGAGCTCCGAGCCAACAACCAAGCAGCTCTTCGATCCTTGGCGGAGGAGCGAGAGCAGTTTGCCGAGGCGCATCAGGCCTTCATTCTGGAGAAGGCTGAAGCAGAGGAGCAGCAACGGCTCGCCGCCGAGGAGTTGTCCCGGCGAGAGGGCGAATTGACGCAGCGGAAGGTCGACCTCGACAGCCACGAGGACGAGCTTTCCGCGCGTGAACAGTCTCTTGGCGGAGCTCTGCAGGAAGCGAAGGATGCTGCTGCGGCTGCCGAGACCGCCAAGAGGGATTTGGAGATGAGGGTGGCGCAGCTGGAGGCCAACTTGAAGACGAGCG
Source organism: Secale cereale (assembly GCA_902687465.1). Taxonomy (NCBI): domain Eukaryota; kingdom Viridiplantae; phylum Streptophyta; class Magnoliopsida; order Poales; family Poaceae; genus Secale; species Secale cereale. The sequence goes on along the minus strand of LR738711.1, from coordinate 933,065,738 downwards.
ACGAGAAGGTTGCCGCACTTGTGCTTGAGAGGGAGAAGGACGCCCACAACCATTCTGAGCTGCAGGTCCGCCTCTCCAACAAGGGCAAAGAGCTCGCCGTCGCCAAGGACTCCATCGCCGATCTGGAGCTGAAGCTGTCCACCCTCACCACAACGCTTGACGGCGCCAGAGAGCGGGAGGCGAACCTGAAGGAGGAGCTCAGGGCTGAGAAGGCGCTGTTGGACAGCGCCGCCATCTCCCAAAACAACTTCAGGCTGACGGTGGAGCACTGGACAGAGGGTCCTGTTGCCGCCGCTGCTGACGTCGACAAGGAGCTGGCGGAGCTGGGGGCGGAGCACCTCGGGTACTCCACCGACGAGAATCTCCCTCACAGCGCCAAGTTGAGTTTGTTCTTCAGGGGGGTGGCGCCGGCCCTCCAGCAGCTCCGGGAAAGGATCCCTAAGCAGCTGGCGGACGAGTCGCGCAGGCTCTGCACGGGGGCCCTCGAGAAGGTGTTGATGAAGATAGTGCACCGCAACCCAGGCCTCAACCTCACCAACGTCCTCAGGACCTTGCCGCCGGACGTTGACCAGGAGGCGCTCAAGGCCCTTGTCGCGCCTATTGTGAACAAGGTGGGCGGCATCAAGAGGGTCGAGGGCGACCGCGCGGATTAGTCTTGTTCACTTTCTTCTTACTTTGTCGCTGCCAACCATGTTATGAACAATAGTCTATTAGTGATGCGACAAGTTGCTTTGTAATATAACTTTATCTTAGGCACTGAATGCAATGTTATTTCCTCTACTTGACTTCCTTGCTTTGTATGCCTTTACCCTACGCTTTTAGGGAACTTGCCGGCGAAGTCACCTTTGCCGCAAGCGCTGAGTGCGGAACTTCAGCAGCCCGCTGGCGGTGCCGTTACCGACAAGAAACCTTGTCGCAACTAGTCGCAACACACTTAAACTATTGAGCGAACTCGAAAACGAAGTAAGGGCGCGACACTTGTCGCAGCACACTTAAGCCGTTGAGCGTGCTCGAAACAAAGTAAGGGCGCGGCTAGTCACGAGTCGGTTCCTCCGCGCACAGGTTTTCCATACAAAGTGCGGTCGTTCAAGGAAGATAACTCAAAAATTTAAAATTTTGATTGCTCAAACTTTGGCAACTTAGCTTTTGTGTTGTTTGCTTCCCGGCAAGGCAGGGTCTTCTTGAACGGCGCCTGGTCCATACCACGATCTTCCTTCCCCCCCGGCAAACTTGTGCGCGAGGAAACCTTCCTCTGCTGGGGAAAGATGGCAGAAGAGAAAATATAGATATGGAGCTCTCGGGCTCGTTATTGCTTACCGGGGGTAGGTGCTGCACAAAGTGTCAGATAGTACATGCAAGGGAATGAAAAGGCATGAAATGATAAGTTGTGTGATGCACATGAGCTTTACTGATGCACGGGGTCTGCGCCCGGCTTTGTACAAAGGATTACATGCAACAGCGGCAAGACTTGTACAAAAGGTGGTTGCCGGAGCGGATCACGGCAACCGCGCCTTATGGGTAAAACTTGCGAAGATGCTCAATGTTCCAGGAGTTGCTCACCGGTAAGCCATCTTCGGTCTCTAGGCGGACTGCGCCGGGCCTAGTGACTTGTTTCACCCGATAAGGGCCTTCCCACTTCGGCGTCAACTTGTTGGAATTCTTGGCGGACTGAACGCGCCGAAGAACAAGGTCGCCTTCCTCGAGACTTCTGGCTTTAACTTTGCGGCTATGGTAGCGGTGCAAAGCTTGCTGGTATCGAGCAGCTCGTACAGCAGCCTGAAGACGGTTCTCCTCGAGGAGCAGCGCATCATCTTGCCACAGCTGGTCTTGCTCGAGCTCATCGTAAGCGAGCACTCGAGGCGACCCGTATACGAGTTCCGTGGGGAGAACTGCCTCTGCTCCATAAACGAGAGCAAAGGGTGTCTGCCCAGTGGCTCGATTCGTCGTCGTCCTGATCGACCAAAGAACCACCGGCAGCTCCTCGATCCAGTTTCTTCCGCACTTGCGCAGCTTGTCGAAAGTTCTTGTCTTGAGTCCGCGCAACACTTCAGCGTTTGCCCTCTCCGCTTGACCGTTGCTTCTCGGGTGGGCAACAGAAGCGAAGCAGACCTTGGCGCCAAGGTCTTGGACATACTGCATGAAGGTGCGACTCGTGAATTGTGTGCCGTTGTCGGTGATGATCCTGTTAGGGATTCCGAAACGGCAAATAATCGACCTGAAGAACTTGACTGCTGACTGTGCGGTCACCTTTCTCACTGGTTCCACTTCTGGCCACTTTGTGAACTTGTCGATGGCAACGTACAAGAACTCAAAGCCCCCGGCTGCGCGGGGAAAGGGGCCGAGAATGTCGAGCCCCCAGACCGAAAATGGCCAGGACAAAGGGATCGTCTGGAGAGCTTGAGTGGTTGATGTATCTGTTTGGAATGGAACTGACATGCTTCACACTTGGTTACTTGTGCAGTTGCATCCTGGAGGGCTTCTGGCCAAAAGAAACCTTGTCGGAATGCCTTGCCGGCAAGTGCTCTCGCGCCAATGTGGTGACCACATATGCCTCCATGTATCTCTGCCAACAGCTTCTGTCCATCTTCCCGGGGAATACACTTTAATTTCACACCGTTGAGTCTCCTTCTGTACAGTTCGTCGCCGACGAACTGGTACATACTTGACTGCCGGGCTACTTTCTCAGCTTCTTCTTGCTCTTCGGGAAGTTCTCCTGTCTGGAGGAAACGGACGATCTGATGTGCCCATGCCGGAGCCTGCGGCTCGAGGACAAGGACTAAAGGCATATGTGCTGTTGCGGGAACGTCAGCTTACACGGCAAGAACTTGCGTCTCAGCCGGAGCTTGACGTTCCCCGGCAAGCTTGCCGGAGCAAAACTTGTCGGGAACGCCTACTTCAACTGTATATACCCTAGGGTTTGCAGGAGAAGACTGCTCCTCAGCAATCTTGTCGTTGACCTTGGGGACCTTATTGGCGGCGGCTTCGGGAAGCTCTGCCGGCAAGTAGTCACCAGAAACCAACTTCCTCTTCTTACTCTGCCCAATCGATGGTGTTATGGACGGTTGAGTTAGCTTGAGCACAAAGATCCCTGGTTCCACAGGTAACTTTAGCGCAGCACACTTTGACAGGCCATCTGCGATGTCGTTCTAAGCTCTTGGAACGTGCTCCATCTGTAGGCCTTCAAAGTGTTCTTCAAGCTTTCTCACTTCGTCGACGTAAGCTTCCATCAACGGACTCTGGTAGCTCTTGTTCACTTGGCGGACGACCAACTGCGAGTCACCCCGCACAATCAGCTTCTTGATCCCAAGCTCTGCCGCTATTCTGAGGCCGGCAAGCAAACCTTCATACTCTGCAGTATTGTTCGTTGATTGCTCCTTGGGAAAGTGCATTTGGACGACGTACTTGAGGTGCTCTCCGATGGGCGCGACAAGCAGCACGCCGGCGCCGGCGCCTTGCAGCGAGAAGGCACCATCAAAGTACATTATCCATTCTTTGCTCGCTTCCTTGACGGGGATGCTCGTCTCTGGAATCTCTTCGTCTGGCGTTGGCGTCCATTCTGCTATGAATTCTGCCAATGCTCTGCTCTGGATAGTTGAAGTACTTTCAAACTTAAGGCGAAAGCTTGACAGTTCTAGTGCCCACTCGATAATCCTGCGTGTTGCTTCTGGATTTTGGAGTATCCTTTTCAGCCGAAAGCGAGTGACCACTGTTATCTCATGTGCTTGGAAGTAATGGCGCAGCTTTCTCGAGGCCATGAGAAGGCCGAAAAGCAGCTTCTGCACACCAGAGTACCTTGATCTAGCCCCCTGAAGAAGGGAGATGACAAAGTAGACAGGGCGCTGCACCATCTTCTTCCGTACTTCCTCTTGCATCTGCGCAGTTCCATTCTTGTCGGGGCCAGAGCTTGTCGGGGAAGCCCCCTGCTTGTCGCTGGATGTGCTTGCCGCGGCTGCTGGCTCACCGCCCGCCTCCCTCTCCGCTACTAACGCAGCACTAACCACTTGATTGGTTGCCGCTAAGTACAGCAGCAACTTTTCTTGCGGCTTAGGTGCGACAAGTATTGGAGTGGAGGACAGGTACTTCTTCAAGTCTTGCAGCGCTGCCTCCGCTTCCGGAGTCCATTTCATTGGACCTGCCTTTTTCAAGATTTTGAAAAACGGCAGGGCACGTTCTGCAGACTTAGAAATAAACCTGCTGAGAGCAGCCACGCAGCCGGCAAGCCTTCGTACATCCTTGACGCGCTTCGGTGCTTCGATCTGCTCGATGGCTTTGATCTTGTCGGGATTGGCTTCAATCCCCCTCTGGGACACAAAGAACCCGAGAAGCTTGCCGGAGGGGACTCCAAACACGCACTTCTCGGGGTTGAGCTTGAGTTATATCTTGCGCAGATTCGCAAAGGTTTCATCTAGATCTTGTATCAGAGTTGCCCTATCCTTGCTCTTGACCACTATGTCATCCATGTAAGCTTCTACATTCTTGTGTATCTGTGGCTCAAAAGCTGTATGGACAACCCTTGCAAATGTTGAACCCGCATTCTTCAATCCGAAAGGCATGCGTATGAAGCAATAAGTGCCACATGGAGTAATGAATGCGGTTTTCTCCTCATCTTCTTCAGCCATGAAGATTTGGTGATATCCGGAGTATGCATCAAGAAACGAAAGCAACTCACATCCAGCCGTGGAGTCAACGATCTGGTCAATGCGCGGCAAGGGAAATGGATCTTTGGGACAAGCTTTATTCACATCGGTGAAGTCAATACAAAGCCTCCACTTCCCGTTCGCTTTGCGCACGACAACAGGGTTGGCCAGCCACGTGGGATGGAGTACACCTCTGACAAGGCCTGCCGCTTCCAGCTTCTTGATCTCTTCTGCGATAAACTCTTGGCGCTCCACCGCTTGTTTTCTAACCTTCTGCTTGACGGGCCGCGCGTGAGGACAAACGGCAAGCTTATGCTCAATCACTTTCCTGGGAACACCGGGGATGTCAGACGGTTGCCAGGCAAACACGTCGACGTTCACCCGCGGGAAAGCAACGAGCGCGCTTTCCTATTTGGGATCGAGCGTGGCACTGATGGTGAAAGTACCACCAGTGCCGTCCTCCTTGGCGGACACCTTCTTGGTTGCGGGTGGAGCTGCCATCGCCTTCTTGCACTTGCCGGTGGAGCTCGATGGTGCATCCTCGACGGCAGCGCAGCACTCCGAAGAGGTGCATTTGCCGGAGTGGGCCCCAGAGCTCTTGCCGGACTTGGTCTTGTTCTTCCCCCCGGGAGCTTCAGCGGCAAGTGTTTTGCTATCTGTTGCGGCTACTGCATCCCGGTAAATCTTGTCGGCACAGATAAGGGCGTCCTTCTTGTCGCCGGGGACAGAGATGACGCTTATCGGGCCTGGCATCTTGAGCATGTTGTAGGCGTAGTGAGATGCTGCCATGAACTTGGCGAGAGCCGGACGGCCGAGTATTCCATTATAGGGTAAAGGAATATCGGCAACGTCGAAGGTGATCCTCTCAGTCCTGAAGTTTAGCTCTCCGCCAAATGTCACTGGCAGTGTGATCTTCCCCTTCGGCTTGCTCCTTCCCGGGTTGATCCCTTGGAATGTGCCGGTTTCCTCGAGCTCGCTGTCGGGGATCTGGAGTTTCCGGACCACAGCAGAGGAGATCAGGTTCAGGCCGGCCCCGCCGTCAACTAACATCTTGGTGACTTTGAGGTTGTGGATGGTTGGTGAAACCAACATCGGCAAACACCCGACCGCAGTGGTGCGATCAGGGTGGTCCTCAATGTCGAAGATGATAGGCGTGCTGGACCACTTCAGAAGTTTACGCGACTCGACGGGTGGCTCTGACGCATTAACTTCCCGCACCCATTGCTTGAGTTGGCGGTGGGAAGTATGCAGAGAAGCACCTCCGTCAACGCACAGAACCTCTGTGGCCTTCTGGAACTCCTGCTCGCTGTTATCTCCATCATTCATGTCTTCATCGTCGTCTTCGTCTTCGTCCTTGTCGCGGCCGCGGGGAGGCCTATCTCCTTGCCGCTGCTTGGCCTTGCCGCGGCGTCCTCCCCGGCCGTTGAACGGCCGCTTCTTGCCGGACTCTCCACCACCTCCCTGGGCCTTCTCCTTGTCGCGTCGCTCGTACTCAGCTTTCTGCTGCTCGACGAGGTACTCGACTCTTTTGCAGTTCTGGAGGTCGTGGCCCTTGGTGCGGTGGATCTTGCAGTATTGCTTGTCGGAGCCTTCCTGCTTGTCGGCGGCAGCCACAGTCTGACAGTTGGTGCACGCGGCAGTTTCCTTGCCGGAGCCGCCTGTCGGGGCTTTATTGGCGCCAGCCTCCTTGCCGGACTTCTCCACGACCAGCACTTCCTTGTTCTTTTTCTTCCTGTTGTTCCGCCGCTGGTTCTTCTTTGCCGGGGCGGCATCCTGACTATCCGATCCCCCTGCTCCAGTATCCTCTCCGGGGAGTTTCCTCCCCTCCTCAGCGCGCGCGCACTTGTCGGCCAGGGCATAAAGCTCACTGACGTCTCGGATCTTGCACATCGCCATTTCCTCCCTCATCCTACGGTTACGCACGTTCTGGTGGAACGCGCTGATAACCGCGGCAGGGTGGACGTCGGGGATGTTGTGCTGGACGCGGCTGAATCTCTGGATATACTTTCGCAGGGACTCTCCTTCCTTCTGGGCGAGTATGTGAAGGTCGCTCTCCTGGCCATGGGGCTTGTGGCCACCTGTGAAGGCGCCGACAAACTGATGGCACGGGTCGGCCCACGAAGAGATGGAGTTCTCCGGCAGGTGCATGAGCCAAGATCTGACGTTTGGCTTGAGCACGAGCGGGAAGTAGTTTGCGAGTATCTTCTCGTCTCGTCCCCCGGCAGCCTGCACCGCGATGGTGTAGATGCTGAGGAACTCCGATGGATGGGTCTTGCCGTCGTACTTCTCGGGTACGTTGGTCTTGAAGTTCTTCATGCTGGGCCACTGGACTTGCCGCAGCTCGCGAGTGAACGCAGGACAACCCGCCGCGTACGGCAAGTCGCCTGGTCCCCCTGGTGCTTGCATGTCTACAGTGGGCCCGGCGCGCTGGTCAGATTGTCGTCGCGCTTCTCTTCGACGCTCGATGCGAGTTCGAGCGTCCTCTTGCTGTCGGTCGTCTAGGACTTGGCGCTGATCGCGGCGAGCTCGTGGATCTGACGACGCGGTGGAATCATCGTCGATGTTGATCCGGCGAGTCGGCGATTTTGGCCTTCGGGGCGGGGAGTGCACGGTAGTTGCACCCCCGGCAGTCTTGTCGCCATCAGCCCGCGCCTGGTTAACTTGTCGCGGTCGCGACGTCGTCGGCTGCTGCGGAGTGTCGCCGTTGGCAAAGGCGATGAGGCTCTGGATGGTAGCCCTCCAGTCGTCGGCCTTGTCTGCCGCTGGAGGGAAGTCGAGGAGTAGCTGAGCTCGAGCTAGAGCTTCTGCTGGAGTGGCGGGGAGCGGTGGCAAGCGGTGCGAGGAACAAGATATGCTCGGACTTCTAACTGCGTTAGAAGGAGCAGCGTCTCGTCCCGGCGACCGCGCCTTGCTCATGCCAGCATGTTGGTGCGCATATTGGCCTTGAGCGTCACGGGACCCGCCAGCTTGACCTTGGCCCAGCAAGCGTACGGTACCTTGAGTACCACGTCGCTGCCGGTCCCGCGCCTCCTGAGACGGGTGCGGTGCATGCACGGACGCCGAGGTCTTGGAGTGTGCCCGGTCGTCCGTCTTGTCCTTGGACTTGGCGGCGCCGTGAGTTTCCTCGCCGACGTCCGTCCTTCCGCCAGCGTCTACCCCACCGGCCGCTGGCTCCGGCGGTGGCGGGATCGATGCGGACGGGCCTGCTGCCTCCTAAGCCTTCTTCTTCGGCGGCATGTCGATGAAGTCGATGAAGTTGGTGGAGATTTCGCTCGCGTGAACGCCGGATCAGGTTCACACAACCTCGACGCACCCCCTACCTGGCGCGCCAAAGATGTCGGGGAAACTGATCGCCCACGAACACCTATGGGACCGGAGCCCCTTTTTGGTACGGCAAGGGGGCGGAGGATGCACAAAGAGCAGATCGAGGCGAACATGCGAGCAGTTTACCCAGGTTCGGGCCGCACGGATGCGTAAAACCCTACTCCTGCCTTGGTTTGTATTGCGTTCTGGGCTCGGGAGCAAGAAGAACTATAGTGCTGATTGCTAGCAGTACCGAGCGTGAGAGTGATCGATCATCCGAACCTCCCCTACGTTGCGCATGGGCCTCCTTTTATAGGTCAAAGGGGTCACCAACAGGTGGCAACGCAGATGAGGGTAAAACGTAAAAAGGGTGGTAGATGGAACAGTGTTTGTATAGTGCTCTATACCTAACCCTGACGGTAGGGGACAAGGGCATTAAATGCCCGTCGCCGTCGCCCCAAACAGTGCAAAAAAGCGTCCGTCAGGGCGCCACCGTCCGCCACGACGGTAGCCTCGTCATCGCAGCTTGCCACCGTGTACCCCAGGCTGCATAGCCTTCCGCCACGTGCACCTGGAAGGGTCCCAGGGCGACGCGTGGGTGGATGCGCTGGAGCGCGGGTACCTAGTGGAAGTTTGCCGCGACAAATACCTTACCGCGGTCGCTACCTTGCCGCACCTGGGAGCTTGTCGCTCTCCGGGCCTTGCCGGGACGCGTGGCGCGTCACGGCAAGTCTCTTGAAAACGCCATGTTTGGCCTTCCCGGCAAGCTCCTCTTGCCAGGGTCCTGTGCCAAAGAAGTGGTCTTGAGCCTTGAGTGGCCTTCCCGGCAAGCTCCTCTTGCCGGGGCCTTGTTTCTTTAACTTGAATACTTTGTTCTTGAATGGCTCCAAAGGAACCACAGTGGGCCTTGGCGGTCACGCGGCGAGCCCCGCCACGGGACGCTGCAACTGCCCGTGCACAAGTTCGGGATACTAAGGTACCCCTACTTTAGTACAGCGACACTATGGTAGGGGTTTGTCGCCAGAGCGCCCCTACAGGTTCACCGGAAGGACAACTTCCTTTGAGCCACAAGCCATCCAACTAGCTGCTCGGGAGGCTATAGTTCAACTCCGGCACTTGTCGCCCAGAGTTAACTGTCGCTCATTCTACTACTACCCCAGTCGTGACAGGTATGGTAGGCCACCCCAAGTTGCCAACGGAGACCACGGACAGATTATGCATTATTGCATCTGGTACGCTATGTAAGTGCACTAGAGGCACTGTTCGATCAAATCACTCTTGATCTAATCGCAGCCCGTGGAGAACTGGTTCGCCGAGCCCCGGTAAGAGGAGGAGATGAGCCCAGCGCTGACAACCCAGTCGTGCTGTTCGGACAACCGATCGAGTCTTTGAGGTCTGCCCCAACCGTCGACCAAAATGCTTTGGTGTCCCCAGAAGTGATTCGTCGCCTGTTTGGAACACGCTCCAATGGGATTGTGGCTAACAATCCCCGCGATGGTCATCATCACTGCCCCGACCCTACAGTCCCTCAGTCCCCTCCAGCTAACCCTGACAGTGAAACCCGTGGAGAAGCCTTGGCATCCACGAGGCAAGGCCGCTTAGATATAAACGAGGTAGATTAAACCACTCAAGTAGTACCGAGCATTAGTATGTCCACACCCTGTTATTATGTGACCCTGTATTGCCAAATGTAAAGACGGTTTGCTTGTGCGCCTTATCTTTATAGTAGCCCTGCATAAATATGTGGTGTACGAATGCATTTTTTTTATTCCAGGCGTAACTTCCAATGAACCACACCGACGACTCCTACAGTAATACATCACTTTTGCGAGACGTGTGTATCTGTAGCATTGACCCCGACCCCATAAAGCAGAAACGACAAATAGCTGCCCCTCACCGCGATTTAATAACCAGCCCAGTTGCTATATAAAAGGCCACCCCGTGACCTTGCCGAGCATCCCTCACCTGGTGCACCACTCTCACAGCCATTCCTTTTGCCATGCCGATCCCTAGTATTTATCTAAGAACTCCAGATGCCACCCCAGGTAGTTTTGTTAAGATATTGTGGGAGTTTACCTGCAGTACCATGAGTGCTACCCGTCCACCCCAGTACGAGCTGCTCAAATCAAGGATCACACCATCCACCTCGAAATATTGGGCAGTAGTGCACATCCCTCCCGCAAACCCAAACCAAGACCCAACAGAAGTTTCCTTCGTGGGGAAATCTATGCCAACCCCACAGATGGCCATAGAAGCTGCTGCGTATGAAGCGCTTACTCGCCTTCGATTCGCGGTGCCCTATGCCAGCGAACGGGGGTATTATTACTTTCCGAGCCGTGCACCACCCGGAGAAGTAGCTTCTTTTCCTAGTGGACGAATTGAGAGAGACCCAGTACTGGCCAACCTTACACAGTATGTCATCGCACCAGAGCGTTTGACCCAGCGAGTAATGGGTTATCTCCAGAGCCTCGCTGATTTAAACCCTCGGATCGCCATCGGCAGACCACTGAGGCCCGGACAGGAGAAGCGCATTCATCGACTAGTCAATCCGCTCCCTCCGATAGAGGACGAGTGTGCCCCTGTACCAGAGACATTTTCCCAGGACCCTGTCTATTTACCGTTTACATTTTAGACGTCACTGCTATGTTTGTTGTCCCATCATCTATTTATGAGTTGCAACTTATGCGTGTTATCCTAAAGTTGTGTGTCAAATTAAATATTTGATTTCAATTAAGGGGAGTAGTTTTTGCTGCTGATGATTTTTCTCGCTCTCGGTAAAACCTGGAGTGAGATATTGTTTTCCCTGAGTTGTTGCGACATATATCTCTACATGACATAGATTATTTTTCGCACATCACCGCAACAGCAGACTCACAACTCCAACCACTCAACCCAGTACACTAATTGCAAATCCACGTACACATGTTGCGTCTAACTGTTTACCTCTCTAGCGCACCTGTCGTGGAATTAGCACGGCAGATGTCCAGTTTAACGGACTTAGTTGAGGAACCATCGCACGGGTTAGCTTGAAGGGGTTAAAAGCACACAAAGGACACAGAGGGTTTATACTAGTTCAGCCCCTTCGATGAAGGTAAAACCCTACGTCTAGTTTGGTTTGGTATTGCTTGGGCGTCGATGAACAGGGAGCGGATTGCTTGCCTGTGTCTCGACGGGTTGTTTCTTGTCCTTGAACCGTCGCCGGGTCATCCCTTTATATAGAGGCGACGCCCGGTCCGGTTTACAGAGTCCCGAGGCCGGCTCATATTTGTGTCCGCCTCGGTCTCTGCTATTTCTTCCTTGTATCTCAAGTTTACATGACAGGATGGTTTACGAACCGTAAACTTTACACATGGGCCCTAAGCCTTCATGGGCTGTAATCTCTACTGATCTTACAATTACATAACTATATCACCATAATCCGGTTTACCCTAGCCGGTTTACACCTGCTAGTAATATCCGGGACATTAGGCCCCAGAATGATTTGAACTTGTTCATATCAATCTTCTAAATCTTGCATAACCTTCTTTCTTGTATCTTCTTGGTTTTTGTAAACCGGCTGTGACGTCATCCCTGGAAATCATTTGATTCGATTGTGACATCACTTCCGCATTTATCACGCGCAGCTGTTTGTTACCTTTGTTTAAAGGCCATCCCAAGAATCGAGGCGACAGGGGAATCTTTATCCAATCTTTTTCTTCCTCAAATCTCGCGCTTACCATTTCGTCTCTCCTCGGCCTATAAATACCGCTGAGGCCCATCTCTTTCCCCTTCTGCTTCTTCTTCCTCCGTCTCCGCACCCGAGCTTCCGCCGCCGTCCGTCGAGCTCGCCGTCGCCAGCAAGTCCGGCCGCTGCATCAACCTGAACGCGACCAGATAACTCGCCGCCTGTCGTTTCCTTCTACCTCAGGTATCCCTTTTTCCCTCGCTGTAGATCTGTAGCTTAGGGTTTCACCATGTTTCCGCCATTAGACCTCAAAGCTTCGGCTGTTCGTCCTATACGCCATGCTTGTAATAGGCTCAACCTTAAATTTTTCTTCGAAACTTGCTCCCGCTCCACTGCCTTATGCTTAGACTTGGTATTAGATTCAATCCTTAGATTCATTCGCTCTGTATAAAACCCCCGCAGTTCTTCTGTAATAGACCTGCATAAATTTCCTCTTTTCCTTTATCGCTCGGATCTGTTTTACCTTAGCTTCTTGTAGAAACCTGTTTCTTCATCCTTTATTGATCTGTAAGATACTCGCCGGTTTAGTCAATCATGCATTGCTTCTTCCACGTATCAACCATGAATCCGACGGTTTAGCTTCTTCCTTTTCTGTTGTCATAAACCGGTAGCAACTCGTTTCCCGCTTGCTTCCGGGTTGTCAATGCCATTAGTCCCTGGTCTAAACCGTCATTGTGATTTTGCATATGTGATCCGGTTTATGCCTTTGTACTTGAATAATCCGGAATTTATACTTCACCTTTTCAGCACTTTCCTTCTGCTAATATGTCTGCCAAGCAGTTTGTTTCTTGCGACTGGGTTCCTTCCGTCATTACGGAAGAAGATTTAGCTAATGCTGCTGCAGTTGGCACTCTGGGCCCTCAAGAAGTCCTGAAATGGCGGGCCCCAGGAAATGAATGCCCCCTACTCCCAAAGAAGGGGAAGTTATTGTTTTCTTTGATCATATAGCCCGGGGCTTTAGTTCTGCCGGTTCAAAGTTCTTCCGGGACGTGCTTGCCGCTTTTCAGCTTCATCCTCAGGACATAGGCCCAAATTCCATATCAAATATCTGTGACTTCCAAGTTTTCTCCGAGGTGTATCTTCAAGAGGAGCCATCAGTCGACTTGTTCCGGGATTTTTTCCATTTGAACCGGCGAACTGAGTTTACTGGCGGACCTCATCAAGAACTGGGTGGGGTTAGAATTCAAAAGAGAAGAGACGCGGTCTTTCCTCACGCTGCTCTCCATACACACCCCAAGGATTGGAACAAATCTTGGTTCTATTGCCACGATACTTCACCTGAAGGAGAGAACCCACTGCCGGGTTACCGCGAACATCGTCTTCCTGAAGATCATCCACTTCCGCAGCGTCTCAGCTCTTCAGAACGGCCCCGGTTCGCTTCTTAACTCGCCAAACTCAAAGCCTTTATGGCCAACGGATTGACTAGAGTTGATTTTATGCGTTGCTGGCTTGCCTGGAGTATCCTCCTTCTGAGCTGGCGCTCCGGTTTAATGTATCAGTATACTGGAAAGTCGGATGATCCTCAACGGTTTTCCGACGTAACACTTTCTGAAAAGGAAGTTATCGAATCTGCCAAGAAAATGCTCAATATCTCTCTGGAGGAATGTAGTCAAACCGGATTGGCTCCATATTATAGGAAGAACAAACTGCTAGCGGTAAGCCTTAATCTCTTCTGTTTGTTTCTAATCCGTTCATTTAAATTATCTTCCATTTATCTCTCATCTTCCACACAGGCCGACGATCCTTTCTGGAAAAGGAAACCTCAGGATAAATCAGGCAAACAGCCGCGCCGGAAAACTTTCGTTGTTAAGAAGAGAAAGGCGGCTGCTGGCTCCGGTTCACATGTCGAAGAAGATGATCCGGATTCTGAGGTATGAATCAATCCTGATATGCTTTGTTATCTTTCATCCCGATTTATGTTAACAGTGTCTTTTCACAGGATTTGGCTGAAGCTGATAAAGCGGCAGAAACTGAGGTAATCACTCTTTCTTCAGATTCTGAACCGTCGGTGCCCAAGATTCGTAAGGCATCTCGGAAGTATCCTTTTTCTCATCCTTACGCTCAACTGGACCCCAATTTTCTTTTGAAGAAGCAGCAACATGAAGCCCGCCGGACTACGCGCCATAGTGGCCATGTAGTTGAGTCTTCCGGAATATCTCTCACTCCGGCCCGGAGGCGCCGCTCTGAGGTTTTACTTTCTCCAACTCTTCTTCATCCCAAGGCTGGACTTATGCGCAAACCACTTAAACCATCTGATCCTAATTATCAGGAGACACCTTTATCGTCTTCCGGCGAATCAACCGCCACACAGGTCCCAACTCTGAAGATTGTCCCTGGGTAAGTCCTTTACTTCTTCCGGTTTTACCTTTGTATTTGCTTTTGTGACTCTGATTTCTTTTTCCAATTCCTTTCAGCAAACCTAAGCCTAGCAAAAGGGCAAAGGCCAGCAAAACAGCTGCTGAGACTGCCACTGATGATCCGGCGGCTGATCCGGATACAGTCATTCCTCCGGAAAATGAGCCTACAGTTCCGCTTGACGATCCTGCTCCCATGGATCATAATTATGCTACTGCCCCTGAAAATCCCAACGCTGAAGATGTTCATGAACCGGCGAGTCCTGTCCGGGCCAACCCTCCTTGGACTAGCCCAGCTCCCGCTAGTCCGGTTCATACTGCCACTCCACAACCGGCAGCTGCTTCTTCCCCGGATATTCAAATAACCGGTACAGGTTATACCACTCCTGCTGAGCCCGTTGTTTTAGCCAAGCATACTGCTAAAGCGGAGAAACTCCAGCAAGAGAAGGGCAAGTGGAGTACAGACTTGTCTAGTTACGTCGAGCTGAGTGCCCAGGAGCTTTATTCCGGGTATTTGAACCGGCTGCATACCAGTCGGGACTATGAAGCGGGCTTGGTCAATCTGATGAAGGATAAATACGAGGTATCTTACTTGTCTTTTGCTTTTGCCTTCTATGTATTTCTGTCTATGCCATGGTAGTCCCCAAGTTCCGGTTTAGCTTTGTTGAAGGTGAACCGGTACTTTCAAATGTGGGCCAATAATCTTACATTAGCCCCCAAGTGTTAGGGGCATAACTCGTTTATGTGCCTGGGACTTGTCTGGATTTCTCTTTCAATACTTCAACTGCCCATTAGTCCCCAAGTGTCAAGTAGATAACTTGTTTATGTGCTTGAGACTTTATCTTGAGTTGTCTTTCTTTGATACTTCAATTGCTCATTAGCCCCCAAGTGTCAAGTGGATAACTTGGTTATGTGCTTGAGACTTGTCTGAACTGTAACTTCTTTCTCTTGGCTTTCTTTGCAGGCTGATTTGACCCGGAGAGCTGAAGAGATAACTGATCTCCGGAATAGACTTGCCGAAACTGAATCTGTTGCTGCTAAGGCCAAAAAAGATCTGGCGCTGAGTTTAACCACTGCTGAACAACTGAAGAAATATTTTCAAGCGGAACGGGCAACCTGGGAGGTGCAGAAGAATGCTCTTGAGAAAAGAGCAAAGGATGCTGAGGAAGCCCTTAACCCGGTGACACAAGAGCTGGCCGGTTTAAAGCGGCAAATAGAACTTATGACTTATGCTGTCTTTGGTAAATACTTAACTTGCACGTGCTTTCGTCTCTGCAATCTTTAATCCGCTCCGGTTTAACTGTGACAATCGTACGCAGGGCGCTGCGTCACCCATCTTGGGGATGATTTACGGAAAAAACTCAAGGCCTCTTATACTCTGGTTGAGCAGCTGTATTCCGGTGCTCAAAGAATCATAAGTGCGATGTCTTTTAATAAACCGGCCCCCACCACTATCCAAGGTACTCTGGAGAAATTGTTTATCTTGCCTGCACGCTTGGAAGAGGTGAAGAAGTCTGCTGCCCGAGCCGGTTCTCTTGTAGCGCTCACCAGAGCCAAAGCGTGGGTTCCAGATTTTGATCCGGAAGAAGCCTTGAACGGGTATCCCAGCACCAAAGAAGACGGATCAGCCTTCACTGGTAAAGACCTTCATGCTTTGACGAAGGAGATGCGTCCTCTTGCCAGCAAACTTGCTATTGAATCAGACTTGACCAGGTATCATCCGGCGTACGATTTACAGAATGAGCGAGTGGATCGGCCGGTTTATGATATCGTAAATCTAATCCCACCAGTGCGCCCCCACACTTTCGCCCCAGATGTTGATCCGTCTGATCTCATTACGGAAGAGATGTACTTCCGTGCTTTATCAAAAATCGATTGGTGCGTCCCTGACTTTCAGCCGCTTCAAGAAGACGAAGAAGCTCCGGAACAGGTCGATCCTCAGCCGTCGCAACAAGAGGAAGCATAGGCCGCACAGTTTATCTTTGTAGTTGCGGTATTATTTTGCTGGAAAAACTTTAATCCGTTCAGGCTTGCTGTGCCTTGTAATAGGATAGCTCAAAACATTGTCGATCTTGATCCGGATGTCCCAACTTTGCTTTGGCGTCTGCCAATTTGAATCCTTTGTCTGATATGTTTTATCTTGCATACTATCTATTTTTGCATAGATAACACTTGAAAGATGTCCTAGCGGTTTACCGCCGGACCGATTAAAGCGCTCTTATAAATATATCAAACAAGTGTCTGTTTTATACCAGAAATAACTTCATACCTGTGATTAAGTATGCTTGATGTCTTTAATCCAGCGAACATTGTTGTTTCTGAGGATATGCTTGATGTCTTTAATCTAGCAAACATTGTTGTTTCTGAGGAAACTCTTGGCTCCGTTGGGGCGTACCCAATTATTCCGGGTTTACAAGAACTGTCGGTTTAAATAATGCTGGAGCTCTGTGTCCAGACTTTTTGAAGATATGTAGTCAACTTTGAAGTTGTCCCACTCCTGATCAAAGAACCATAGAAACATATGATAACACAAATACAAAAAACACAGGTTTGCAAATAAGACCATGTAATCGAGGCTTTTTGCGAGCTGCCAGGCTCCAAATCGAGTCTTCTGATTCGAATACGATCAGTAAACCGGATCACCAGGGGCTAAGCTAGGATTCGAATACGATCCGTAGCCCCCTAGTGACCGCGAAATTTTAGCCAATC
Organism: Secale cereale; assembly: GCA_902687465.1. Lineage (NCBI taxonomy): Eukaryota > Viridiplantae > Streptophyta > Magnoliopsida > Poales > Poaceae > Secale > Secale cereale. The sequence goes on along the minus strand of LR738711.1, from coordinate 933,049,011 downwards.
AATGGATTCGAATACGATCCAGGGAGCTTATGATTCGAATACGATCATATAAACCGGATCACCAGGGGCTAAACTAGGATTCGAATACGATCCATAGCCCCCTGGTGGCTGTGAAATTTGAGCCAATCAATGGATTCGAATATGATCCAAGGAGCTTATGATTCGAATACGATCATATAAACCGGATCACCAGGGGCTAAGCTAGGATTCGAATACGATCCGTAGCCCCCTGGTGACTATGAAATTTGAGCCAATCAATGGATTCGAATACGATCCAAGGAGCTTATGATTCGAATACGATCATATAAACCGGATCACCAGGGGCTAAGCTAGGATTCGAATACGATCCGTAGCCCCCTAGTGAGTTTAGCTATGTTCTCTTTGGTTCGAATACGACCTATGTTTGAACAGGAAGCCCCTTAGTGGGTTTGGCTATGTTCTCTTTGGTTCGAATACGACCTATGTTTGAACAGGAAGCCTTCTAGTGAATGTAGAAGCAGGGTACCTATATGGGAGTTGCACTGTGCGGCAAACCTTCTTTGGTCCCTTAATAAAGAGTTGTCCTGTATATCAACATAGATAGATCAAGGCATCTTGTCTTCTTAATGAAAATGATGTATATCAAGAGAAATAAACTGTAGATGGATATCACCATAAGATACTTATATTGGAAAAAGGGGCAGACCCCCCGGTTTATCGAGGGCACCGGTTTATTCATTATTCATAATATATACATAGGATACAGCAGAGCTCATGGCTCAAGTATAGTAGGGCCGCAGGAGAGCGATGTTCCACGGCCTCTTTGTCTCTTCTTCTGATGTCCGTGAGTCCTTGTGCTCTCGAACGTCCACCAGGTAATATGAACCGTTGTGTAGATTCTTGCTGACCACAAAGGACCCTTCCCAAGGCGGGGATAGCTTGTGCATATCTGTTTGATCTTGGATGAGCCGGAGTACCAAATCCCCCTCCTGGAACGTCCTGGTTTTGATCCGGCGGCTGTGATATCTGCGCAAATCCTGTTGATAAATCGTGGATCGTGCTGCTGCTATGTCACGCTCTTCATCTAGCCGGTCTAAACTGTCCTGTCTTGCCTGCTTATTGGCTGCTTCAACATAAGCCGTCACCCGTGGTGAATCATGGCGGATATCGCTTGGAAGAACTGCTTCAGCGCCGTACACCATGAAGAAAGGTGTATAACCTGTGGACCGGTTCGGCGTAGTATTGATACTCCAGAGGACAGAGGGTAATTCCTCAACCCAGCACCCTGGTGTTCTTTGCAAAGGAGTCATAAGTCGGGGCTTGATACCTCGCAAAATCTCTTGATTTGCCCTTTCAGCTTGACCATTGGATTGAGGGTGAGCTACAGAAGATACATCTAGGCGAATATGCTCTCGTTGACAAAACTCTTCCATCTCTCCTTTAGATAAATTGGTGCCATTGTCTGTGATGATGCTGTGTGGAAAGCCAAACCGGAAAATTACCTTTTTGATGAATTTAACCGTTGTTGCCGCATCACACTTGCTCACAGGCTCTGCCTCAATCCACTTTGTAAACGTATCCACAGCAACCAGCAGATGAGTTTTTTGATCTTGGGATCGTTTGAAAGGCCCAACCATATCGAGCCCCCAAGTCGCAAACGGCCAAGTAATCGGTATCATCCGGAGCTCCTGTCCCGGAACAAGAGCACGTCGTGAAAATTTCTGACAAGCATCGGATCTCCGGACTAGATCCGCCGCATCAGCATGGGCTGTCAGCCAATAGAACCCATGTCGAAAAGCTTTAGCCACCAAGGATTTTGAACCGGCATGATGACCACAATCCCCTTCATGGATCTCACGAAGGATATCACAACCTTCCTCAGATGACATACACCGCTGAAATGCTCCAGAAACACTGCGATGGTGAAGTTGTCCGTTTACAATTGTCATGGATTTGGAGCGCCGGATTATCTGCCTTGCTTCAATCTCATCATCTGGCAACTCTCCACGGCTTAGATATGCCAAGTAAGGGAGTGTCCAATCCGGGATAACATGAAGTGTCGCGACTAGCTGTGCTTCCGGATCAGGAACGGCCAAATCCTCCTCCGACGGTACTTGAACTGATGGACTGTGTAACTCATCCAAAAAGGTATTCGGTGGCACCAGTTTACGCTGTGAACCCAACCGGCTTAGAGCATCAGCCGCTTCATTCTTTCGCCGGTCTATGTGATCCACTTGATATCCTTTGAAATATCCCGCGACTGCTTCAACTTCTTGTCTGTAAGCTGTCATGAGAGGGTCTTTAGAATCCCATTTGCCGGATACTTGCTGTGCCACTAAATCTGAATCGCCAAAACACTTGACCCGGCTCAAGTTCATCTCCTTAGCCACCCGTAGGCCATGAAGCAATGCTTCATACTCTGCTGCATTGTTAGTACAAGGAAACAGTAAACGGAGGACATAACAAAACTTGTCACCTCGCGGGGAAGTTAAAACAACTCCAGCCCCCGAGCCTTCTAACTACCTTGAACCATCAAAATGAATCATCCAGTATGTAAGATCCGGCTTTTCCTCTGGTGCTTGCAGTTCTGTCCAATCATTGATGAAATCCACCAATGCTTGGGATTTGATAGCGGTGCGTGGCACATACTTCAATCCGTGTGAGCTAAGCTCAATGGCCCACTTCGCCACTCTGCCAGTAGCTTCCCTGTTCTGGATTATATCCCCCAATGGTGCTGAACTGACAACAGTTATTGGGTGGCCTTGGAAATAATGCTTCAACTTCCGGTTTGCCATGAACACGCCATATACCAGCTTCTGCCAATGCGGGTACCTTTGTTTGGATTCAATGAGAACTTCACTGACATAATAGACTGGACGTTGAACCGGATATTCCGTTCCTGCTTCCTTGCGCTCAACCACGATTGCCACGCTGACTGCTCGTGCATTGGCGGCGACGTATAACAGCAATGGCTCATTATCAATAGGGGCAGCAAGGACCGGCGGCTCTGCCAGTTGCCGCTTCAAATCCTCAAACGCAGCGTTTGCCTCATCACTCCATATAAACCGGTTTGTCTTTTTCAGCATCTGATAAAGCGGAATTGCCTTTTCTCCCAGACGGCTGATGAACCGGCTCAACGCTGTGATCCGGCCAGCGATACGCTGAACATCATTGATGCAAGCCGGTTTAATCAAGGACGTGATTGCCTTGATCTTCTCCGGATTGGCTTCTATTCCTCTGTTGGACACCAAGAATCCAAGGAGTTTGCCCGCCGGAACACCGAAAGCACACTTCTCCGGATTAAGCATCATTTTATAGGCTCGAAGGTTGTCAAAGGTCTCCTTAAGGTCCTCTATCAGCGTCTCCTCCTTCCTTGATTTCAGCACAATATCATCCACATAAGCATGAACATTTCTCCCTATCTGCCCCTGATGTCTACACACGCTTCTACTCTTGTAGACTATGTTGGGCCTCCAAGCGCAGAGGTTTGTAGGACAGCAGCAATTTCCCTCAAGTGGATGACCTAAGGTTTATCGAACTCAGGGAAGTAGAGGTTGAAGATGGTCTCTCTCAAGCAACCCTGCAACTAAGATACAAGAAGTCTCTTGTGTCCCCAACACACCTAATACACTTGTTAGATGTATAGGTGCACTAGTTCGGCGAAGAGATGTTAAATGGCAAGTGATATGGATGGCAAAACAAAGTAATATAAATCTGTAATAAAAAGTGCAGCAAGCAAACAAGTGGTAAACGTGAGCACAAATGGTATTGCAATGGTGGAAACAAGGCCTAGGGTTCATACTTTCACTAGTGGCAACTCCCAACAACATTAACATAATCGAATCACATGATATTTCCCATAAAACATGCAATGGAGACGCACCCGGAGGTCATTCCTCCGTGGTCAAGAGAGGACGAGAATTATGTAGGGCTACAAAAGCACACCTCAAAGTTCGTAGTTCTCAATCTAAGGATTTCCCAATGTCACCGCGGCCATCCAAAGAGAGTCCCACAATCACCACAACATATCTAAAAGATAGTCAAAGACAAGCACCAAGAGACTCTCAATCTTCAATCAACACACAAGAGAGGAAATCACTCATGAAAATATTTTTCTAATCCATGTCCAATAGACCGCTGTCACCTTGGTCTCGGGGATTATACTAGATAAAGACAAGTGAGTACATCAATCCAATACATAGAGGAAGGGGAAATATCATGGGATCACCCTAGATTAACATAGCCTATGATCACAACGAAGATCACATCATGGGAGAGAGAATTGACCACATAGCTACTGGTAGAAACCTCAGCCCCGAGGAGGAACTACTCCCGCATCATGGAGGGAGGAAGCAACGTCGATGGAGATGAATCCGGGGGCACTTCCCCGTCCCGGCAGGGTGCCGGCACAGGAATTCTGGTCCCCCGAAGCTTGACGGCGATGGCGGGAGATCGGAATTGCGTCTGGAGAAAAGGGGTCTGGAATCAGGGTTTCCTCGACGGGTGTTAAATATATGCCAAAGGGGGTCGCCAGGGGAGCTAAGGGGGGCCCAGGCGGCCAGGGGTGGGGCCGCCTGGGCAGGGCGCCTGGAGCCCCTGTGGCCCCCCTCCGGCCCTACTTTGGCCGCATGGAAGCTTCGGGAACGCTGATTTTTTATATAATTTTTCCGGGATTTTTCTGGCAGTTTACGTAATGGGAAAACCTGAAATACAAAAACAGCAGAAAACAGAAACTGGCACGGGGGTGCACTGAGTTAATAGGTTAGTCCAAATATGATCAAAAGTGTATGGAAGTGTATAAATATCATAGCAATATCACACAAAAGAGGCATGGAGCAAGCAGAAATTATAGATACGTTTTGGACGTATCAGCCCCTTAAGACAATTCTGTACGCAACGCTGGTAAGTTGCTTGGTCACTCTTGAGCCCAAAAGGCATAGACACATAGCAAAAAGCACCAAAAGGAGTTATGAAGGCCGTCTTCTCCTGATCTTTAACTGCCATTTTGATCTGGTGATACCCTGAATATGCATCCAAAAAACTTAGCCGCTCACATCCCGCCGTAGCATCAATGATCTGATCGATACGAGGGAGAGCAAAAGGATCGGTTGGACAAGCTTTGTTTAGGTCTGTGTAATCCACACACATTCTCCACTTTCCATTTTTCTTTAACACCAGCACTGGATTAGCCAATCACTCTGGATGAAAAACTTCAACTATGAACCCTGCGGCCAAAAGTCTGGCCACTTCTTCTCCTATAGCTTTGCGCCTTTCTTCGTTGAAGCGGCGCAGATATTGCTTGACTGGTTTAAACTTCGGATCAATGTTAAGACTGTGCTCAGCGAGTTCCCTCGGTATACCTGGCATGTCAGAAGGTTTCCATGCAAAGATATCCCGATTGTCACGGATGAACTCGATGAGCGTGCTTTCCTATTTAGGATCAAGGTTAGCACTGATAGTGAACTGCTTGGATGAATCGCCTGGCACAAAATCAACTTGCTTGGTTTCCTCTGCAAACTTGAATTTCAACGCCGGATCATGCTCTGTAGTTGGCTTCTTCAACGGGGACATATCTGCCGGATCAACATTGTCTTTGTAAAACTTCAACTCCTCCATAGCACATACTGCCTCCGCATAAGCAGCGTCTCCTTCTTCGCACTCCAATGCAATCTTGCGACTCCCATGAACCGTGATGGTTCCTTTGTGACCCGGCATCTTGAGCTGTAGATAAACATAGCACGGCCTAGCCATAAACTTGGCGTAAACCGTTCTTCCAAATAGAGCATGATATGGGCTCCGGATCTTGACAACTTCAAAGGTTATCATCTCCGACCTAGAATCCTGTTCATCTCCAAAGGTAACTTCTAGGTCAATTTTCCCAACTGGGTAAGCTGATTTACCTGGCACTACTCCATGAAACACCGTGTTTGACAGTCTTAGCTTCTTATCCGTCAGCCCCATGCGACGGAAAGTCTCATAATACAAGATATTGATGCTGCTGCCGCCGTCCATAAGAACCTTGGTGAATTTGTAGCCACCCACCTGTGGTGCTACCACTAAGGCTAATTGGCCCGGATTATCAACCCGCGGCGGGTGATCCTCCCTGCTCCACACAATAGGTTGCTCTGACCAGCGCAGGAATTGTGGCGTTGCCGGTTCAACCGCGTGGACCGCCCGCTTTAAAACTTTTTGATCCCGTTTGCACAAACTCGTAGCGAACACATGATACTGTCCGCTGCTCAGCTCCTTTGGATTACTCTGATATCTGGATTGCGGCTGCTGTTGACGCTGCTGATTGCCCTGATTGTTGTTATTACCCTGGCCTTGCTGTTGGTTGTTTTGGCTATTGTAACCGCCCTGACCATACTGATGGTTGCCTTGGTTATTGTAACCGCCCTGACCATACTCATGGTTGCCTTGGTTATTGTAACCATTGTTGTTGCCACGATATCCTGATCCGGAGCCGTTCCCCTGATGACCCGGACCATAAAACCCGGGGCCTGATCCGCCGCCTGGTAGCCTGTTGTTAGATCTGACCCGGTTTATGGCCTCCATCATGGCCCGGCATTCTCCCCAGGTATGTTTAGTTGGATGTTCCTTTGTTCCGTGTTTCGGGCAAGGCTCATTCAACTCTTGCTCCCAACTAACGAACCCCCCGCCGGTTTGCAGGGGAGGTTTACCCTTGTTGCGTTGAAAACTCCCTTGGACTTGGGTGTTGGCCACGAAGTCAGAGCCACCCTCTACCTTTCGCTTGCCTAAAAAGCTTGTTCCGACCGGATTAGCCTGCGTCGGTTTACCGGGTTTATTCGCCTTTCCAGATTTATCTCCATCCGCTTCTGGGTACTTAGTGTTGTCGGAGTCCCCGTACTTCACCAGAGCGCTCATGAGAGTTCCCATGTCATTACAATCCCGTTTGAGCCGTCCCAGCTTTAACTTCAGAGACTCAAACCGGCAATTGTTTTCCAGTGTTACTATCGCCGTACTGGGGCTGATACCGTTCGAAGAGTGCAAGATTTCTGATACTCGCCGCACCCACGCACTTGTAGGCTCCTGATCTCCTTGTATACATGCTGCTAGATCTACCACTGACATTGGCTGCTTGCACGTATCCTTGAAATTTTTGATAAATTGGCGGCGTAACTCACCCCATGATCCGATGGAGTTAGGTGGTAAACCCTTTAACCAGGTCCGGGCTGTACCCTCAAGCATCATGGTAAAGTACTTCGCGCAAGCCGCTTCATCCACGTCCAGCATCTCCATAGCCATCTCATAGCTCTCAATCCAAGCTTCTGGAGCCAAATCTGCTGCGTAGTTAGGCACTTTACGCCGACCCTTGAAATCTTTGGGTAACTTTACGCTTCGTAAAGCGGGGACAAGACACTGCACCCCAAAGGAACTCGTCGTGACTCCTGTCTTTGCCGTGGTTGTGTGAACCGGCGTCGTTTGGCGGATCTCCTCGCGGGCCGCAGATCTAACCCGGTTTGCCGCCTCTTGAGCTTGCGCTTCTACGCCCGCCGGATTATCCTATCTGTGACGGTGTCGCCTCCGTTCACTACTGGACACCTCCGGTTCATCCCAATGCCTAGTATAACTCCGGCTGTGGCGGGGTGTTGAATGAAGCCTCTCCCTGCTATAGGAATACGCTTGTTGCTGTGTCAATGCCGTGTTAAACAGATCCTTGACCCTGCGTGCCTCCATTGCCACGGGGGACGTCCCCACAATGGGTAAAGCGGCCAGGCGTGAAGCGGCAGCAACAATGTTATCCAAAGGGTTTGAATAATGGCCCGAAGGAGTGGGGATGTGAGGTGTGGGCATAATCCGGCGATCTTGCTCCGCAGTGGGCTGTTGAACCGGTTCGCCCCTCACTGGGGCAGCCCTCCGGTTTACCTCCGGATCATTGCTGGCTCCCGCTCCTGGCATCCTGAAGAGATTCATTGCCTCATAGACCGGCGGTAGACGAGACTGGTACCTTCGATTCCTTACTCCCTGCGTAGAGGCCTGTTCCATCCTCAGCCAGAAAGCATGAGAATCCAGCTCTGCCTGCCTTGTTGCTATCATAGCTTTCTCTGCCTTCAGATCCTCTCTTGCTTGCTCAATCCGGCCCTTCAGCTGAAGGAGTTCTGCATCGTGTTGCGCCTTATCTGCCGGAGCCACCACTGCTACTGCCCGGGTTGTAAACTCCTCTACTAAGGCGGATAGAGCGTCAGAGGGCGAGAGGGCCTGGCCGCTCCCCCCTACACCAGCTTCTGCTGTGATCGCCCCGTTCACCATGGACTACGGCGTAGGTTGTGACCCGGCCATAAAGACAGCCACCCGGTTTGGCAGATCAAAGGGGTCCGGAATACTGTCTCCGTCGGACACACCCTCAGATCGGCCGTTCCGCAACAGATACAAGGATTCAGTCTCTCCGGATGATGATTCATCGTCGGAATAGACAATTGTCTCACCACCCGAATCCGATCCGTCCTCGGCTTGGACTCCGTGAATTGCTCCGACGAAGACGCGCTTCATGGCAGGCTGAATCCGGGCCGATCTCGCACGCTGAGCCGGCTCGATGATGTTGGGGAAGATGTCCGGCTCAGGTCCCGGTTCATCAATCTTGCCGATGAAGACGTGGATGCCGCCGAAGGGAACCCGGTACCCGTATTCGATTGAATCGGCCTCCGGGCCCCAGCCAGCGTCGTCGATGTAGATCCGGCCGCGGCGACTCTTGGTCATCCGGCCGACCGTGTAGCCCTTGAGTCCTTCAAAGCTGCCCTTCAAGAACTCGAAACCATCGTGCGGCAGCCCCACGGTGGGCGCCAACTGTCGTGGAATTAGCACGGCAGATGTCCGGTTTAACGGACTTAGTTGAGGAACCATCGCACGGGTTAGCTTGAAGGGGTTAAAAGCACACAAAGGACACAGAGGGTTTATACTAGTTCGGCCCCTTCGATGAAGGTAAAAGCCTACGTCTAGTTTGGTTTGGTATTGCTTGGGCGTCGATGAACAGGGAGCGGATTGCTTGCATGTGTCTCGACGGGTTGTTTCTTGTCCTTGAACCGTTGCCGGGTCGTCCCTTTATATAGAGGCGACGCCCGGTCCGGTTTACAAAGTCCCGAGGCCGGCTCATATTTGTGTCCGCCTCGGTCTCTGCTATTTCTTCCTTGTATCTCAAGTTTACATGACAGGATGGTTTACGAACCGTAAACTTTACACATGGGCCCTAAGCCTTCATGGGCTGTAATCTCTACTGATCTTACAATTACATAACTATATCACCATAATCCGGTTTACCCTAGCCGGTTTACACCTGCTAGTAATATCCCTGACAGCACCACAGTCTCTCGAGGAGAAATTTGTGGGAGTTTATTCAGGCACAAGTTGCCTTCCGCACACCGACAGCCGTTAGCAACCGACACCCGCGCCTAATCCTCGTGATCGCCACCGCCGCGAAGAGCTAGCACTCGAGCAGCAGCATCACGACGATCGTCGAGGATCATCGCGCACAAAAGCATGGATAACCCCAGCAATGCCGCCAACCCTCCACACACTAGGATCATGCACCAGTCCGGCATCACCTTCGCCATTAGAGCCTCGTCCCGAGCTCCTGCAAACAGAAATGGAGAAGAGGGAAGGAGAAGGAGAGGCAAGGCCAGGTGAGAGGAAGAAGAAGGAGCACCTCGGTCATTTTATAGCTCGAGATCGATGTACGGTGGGCGGAGTCCACCAGCACCGCCCGTCGCTCGACCGCCGGTGTTCGGAGGCGAATCTGCGAGCAGTGCCGACAGTGCACTGGCCCGCGAGGTGAGTGCACGCTGCGCCGGCAGCTTGCACGCCGCGCACTCCGCAGTACGGCCTAGATGCCCTACGCGCTAGACGTCGTCGGTAGAGAAAGCGCGGGAAAGCATGCGAGGGAGGGGGAGAAGAGAGAGCCAGAGGTAGAAGAAGAGACTGACGGTGGGCCCCGGGCCCACCTATCAGCCAGAGAGAGCACTATGCTCTCGGGTACGACCAGCGTATTTTTTTTTAATTTAGAAATTTTCTATTCCAAATTCATTATAACCAAGAGTAGAAATATCTCGTTTTCCCCGACCGTAGATTTTTCCACGCAGCGCCAGTATTTTACACTGCAGTTTACACCACTTATTGCTCATTCACTGTAGCTGCATTTTATTGCATGAGTAGGATAGATATTTTTGTGTTATCACATTGAGGCACTATGAGAAATTCTTTTCATGACAACCTTTAGCAAATCTCGAGGACGAGATTTTTCTTAAAGGGGGTAGTGTTGTAACACCCAAAAAAAATTAACCTTGTTTTATTAATTAAAATTTTGCCAGGGAATTTAATCTTTCGCTTTCTAGGTTTCCTTTGGTTTCAGAACCACTCTTTATTTTGATATTATGGAGTTTCTACCCCAGGTGAAAACTTCTCAAATATATTATTGGACTTGTTTGCCCTCTCAAGAAAAACATTCCTTTTATCAGTGGATTTATTTGCATAATTATTTCCCCCTGAGCTTTATCACTTAAAGTGAATTTTCATTAGTTTTAAAGCTCTATTTGCACTACAACCCTTTGATAAATTTATTTAAAAATTCCACCAAAATTTGGGGATGTCATGTGAAGTCCCTACATCACTTTTATGCAAAAAAAACATTGGTGTTCTTTGAAAAATTTGAGCAAAACATCCCCTTTTGCTCTCTGGTCCAGATTGGCATTTTCTACTGCAGCCATGTGTTAACTTGCTCTTTTAACCATGAGCTTTTTCCTGCTTGTAGTTCTCCCAGCAAAACCCTTAAGTCCAGGAGATGGGACCATTTGGAACATTTTTGGTCCATGCAATAATGCCTTTTAGTTTCTGTCCAGATTTGATTTTCTCAAAAACTTACACTAACAAGTTTCTGGTTTTGCCAATCTAATCTTACCACCCTCTTTATCACCTAAAGAGACTATGATCTGGAGACTTTGGCTAGCAGAAGAGATGCCTAGATACCTCTGGCATTTCATCAAGCAGGTTAGGAGCATGGCCAGTTTTGGCATGCTTTTAGACTTACATTAGGAAGTTTCTCTAATGGCCTAACCAGCATGTCTCATGGCTCTAACTCAGTCTATAACCCCACCCTGCTAAACCTCATGTGGATTAGAGCCCCCGGACAGGCATTGGAAATCTGTCGAGCACCTGGCGTGCGTGCTCTGGGCGCGCCCAGAGCGCACGTTTTGCACGCGCGCGCACCGAGTCGCCACTTCTTGCCCCCTGGCCTTCGCTCGCCCGCAGGGCCACGCCTCGCTCCCGTCCCCTTGCCAAAACCTTCCAAGCCATCCTGGCGCCCTACAGCGCCGCCGTCAGAGCCCCTTAGCGGCACGCCGGCGTCCACAGTACGCCTCTACCATGGACGGCGCCGCCCGAGCCACAGCCGCGCGCCAGCTGCCCCTGGAACAGCTCGAGCTCATCCACTCGACCTGCCAGACCCCGCCAGCCAACGCCACGCGCCCCCTAGCTACAGAACGGCGGTTCGTCGACCTTATCTCCGGCCGCCACGGAACCGACCTGGAGACACTATAAATGGTGGCCCCGAGCTCATCTCAACCCTCAGGCGACCTCACCCTATCCCCCTAGTGCTCCCACAGCTAGAAATCGGCAGAGGGAGGCCGTCATCCCCATCTCCGGCCAGTTCGGCCGCCCCAAACTCTGGTCCCGTTCATCACCAGCAAAGCCTCCCCAACCCATCCAGTGGCACCATCCTCTTCCCCTCGATCTTGCGGAGCCACCCCTACTCTCAAATTTGATCAGGAGCCACCATAGCTCGGGCCCCCAATTCTCCCGCAGCCACTGTCCGCCGTGGAGCTCACTGCCGGCGACTCCCTGCGTCCCCGCCAGCCTGTCGACCACCGGAAGGACCGCCCTAGACTGGCGGATCCATCCCTGCCCTCAGACTGCCGTGGGGAGCCGCCAATCGCCGGCGTTGATCGCCGGACCTCCGCCTCCGCTCGGACAGAGATGGAAGAAGACGCGGGCGACTGGTCAAACCTGACCAGTGGGCCCAAGGGACCCACTGTCAGTGACCCAGCGCCGGCCCGCGCTGGCTTAAGTGGAAGCGTAAACCCCGAAGTACGTTTCCTCGCCTCGAAAGCGTATTCTCCCCCGAAACGTTTTCTTTTCTGGTTTTATTTGAAAACAGAATGTTGACTAAACTTTGACTGGCTATAACTTTTTAAATATAAGTCCAAATGACTTGATTATTTTTCTATTGTTCCTCAAATTTGGTCTAGTTTATTTTCATATTTATTTAAAAAAATTCCAAACAACTTTTTGTACTGTTTTGGGGCTATGTGTTGATTTCAAAATTTTCTTAAATAGGATTTTGAAGAAGGAGAAAACTTTCAAAAGTTTTGGAATGCACTCTGCCTCTCCACAACTTGAAGGCAAGCATTCTGAACCCTGGCCCAATACTTGATGTGTGTTGTGTGATACGATTACAACACCACCTTAACACAGAAATTCGTTAATCTTATGCGATGATGTGGTCATGCTCATGGGTGCACGATGAAGTTTCCTTGCTGTTGGAAATTGATAAACTGTGATAGTAATCGCCCTCGTCTACCTTTCATGCCTACCGGAAGGAATCCGGGAGACGTTGTCTTGGGTAGACACGAGCTCGTTACTGATATTTCGTGAAGACGAGTATAGTCAGTAAGGCATGATAAGGTATGATGAAAGGTGATTCTGTCAGTTATAGTGGATCATATTTGTTATGCTAATCCTGCAGGTGAAGTTTTAACCTCCTGAGTCGACCGCAGATCGAGTCTTGTTCCAGTGACCCCCATACTTGATTCGTACTACCACTTGTCCCTGCCATAAGTAGGGTGCGGTTCAGTAAGTTGTCAAACCCCTTCCTAGCACACACACCGTACAGAGAGGCCATGGTGGAAGATACCGGCTGCATCCGGTAGGCATGCCACATGGTCCGGGGGCATGGGTGTTTCCGGTTGGGACCGAGAGGGGGGCACCCCTTAGTAGCGCGCGGTATAAATTTGATCCCATGCTAATCAAGGTTGTAGCCTCCCCACTCAGAGTTTTGCTTAACAGGTGCCGTGGGTGATTCCAGACACCGGTAAGTTAGGCTGGTGTGTGTGGTCAGGTGTGTTAGCAAATGAAAGACCGTAGGAGGAATTAGTCCCGATGGACTAAAGGAACCCGTTGCTAGTGGGTAAAGGGTACACCATCTGCAGAGGTTAAATCTATTCGAATAGCCGTGTCCATGGGTAAGGACTACAGTCTGGGATGGGTCAAGTGTCGGTCTTAGTGTCGGTCTCCGGAGGAAAAATCGCTAATACAGAATATGGATTATGACTTCCGGCACATAATGATTATTGTTATTATGGACTAACCAGTTATATTATTTGAGTTATCGAGTATCCCTGGGACGGTTCTACCTCCTGGATATTCACTGTCATTTCTTTTATTTATAAGCCCCTTTATGTGGTGTCGCTCAGACGCCCGACTGTGGCATGCTTGTTATTTCTTTTATTTATAAGCCCTTTATGTGGTGTCGCCCAGACGCCCGACTGTGGCATGTTTTATTCTTTTTCCTGATTGCATACTCATGTTTCATATGAGTAACCTGCTTGCATCGTGGATTATTATTTCATGACCAGCGTAGTGATTATCTAATATTTCCAGGCATGATTGTCTTTTGTTATTTTGTACCTGTGTTCATAATGTTTGCGAGTACATTCAAAGTATTCACTGGCTTGTCCCTGGCTATTGTCTTGGCCAGATTTCCTGCGTGGAGAGGAGCGTTGTGACGACCGCCCCAGAATCTACGCAATGGTGATAGCAGCCTCGCAAAGATAGGAGTTAACCTGATCAGCTGTTCCCGTGGGAAATGAAGTCCCACAGACACCGATGCACTATAAACCGCTTCCGCCATCAGCCACTAGAAACCTTGTGTTGTACTCTCGGGCCAGAATGGTCTTGTACTACATATTTTATATTTTTGCTTGGAATTTCTGTATCAAGTGGTGCCTCATCAGCTAACAGTAATTTTGGGGCTGGTGAGCACAAGGGCCATTTTCTGGGACGTTTATCTCGAAAATCCGGTCCTGACAGCCTCCCAAAATAGACCACCAACGAGACATGGAAGCGTCCTCCGCAATACGAACCTGCCAACATCCATCAGTCCACCTAACCGATGTAGCGCCAAGACGATGCTCCCAAGAGAGGAAACGACACCATTGACATCGTGGTCTAATCCGCGGACCTAGGGTTTCCCTTGAGCAGCAGGTGGTAGGCCAGAACGGCATCAACGACACCTTCAATAAGGTAACAACATCCAAAGATGCCGCCATCGTCAACCCGAAAATAATCAAAGCACGTCTTCTGCCGTCCATCTCGCCGCAGCCGAACAACCGCATCCCACGGCACGCCAGCTGAGACAGAACCACACTACCGGCGCGTTCGGTGTCCGAGCCACGAGCCGCCACGCGTCGAGCCCTGCCATCACGTGCATCGGAGACGCGCCGCCGAGCCCCGCTCCGGTGTGATTCCGCACAAAGCCATCACTTGCCATGCCTTCCCTGCAGCCGTTGTCCCATGAATCATTTACCCGATTTTGAGTGCTGGGATCCAAATAGCAGATGTCCCGATCAACCAGACAGCAAATTTAGTTATTTAGACACCGCACATGGGAAGAAAAAAAAAAGGAAGAAGGTGACAGACAGGGATCGTTATGGTGAGGGCGAGGAGGGAAAACACAGCTAATTAGTAGTGCTAACGAAGGTGACCTATTGGGAATGAGTGCTAGAGGAAGTGAAGAAAAAGATCGACGAAGGTGACAGTCATCACTGTGGTGTGGTGTGGGGGGATGAAATGAAATGGGATAGGTGACACACAGTCATCAGTGTTGTGCTTGACCGTGGCGCGCAAAGGCAAAGCTTAGATGAACGAAGGATTCCTTTCCTTTCACCCTTTGGACGGGCAATCGATCACCGGGCATATGATGCACCCTTGACAAAGCCGTCGCCATGGAATCATAGCCAAAACCCCACCGTCACCTCACCTCCTACGGTACATGCTTCTGTCCCGTCGTCACGGCCGCCCGTCTCTCCTCTCCGGCCGCTCGCTCGGTGATCGCCGTCATCCGGATCTTGGCCGGACAAAAAGGGACCCCGTTCGCCTGGCGCCGTCCGCTAGCTGCGACGCACATCAATCCGCGTTCCGTCCCCGCGATCCCCCCGGCCATCAGCTTTAAAGATCTCTGTTTTGACGGTGCCGGTGGGTCACACGGAGCCAGGGACACAACAGTTATTCGCGACGTGACGGCACGGCCATCATTAGCCGGCACGACGCACGGCTCGAGAGGCCCCCGCCGACGCTGGCCGGCGCGTATCCAGTAGCTCTCGTGCTCCAACAGAGGTTCCACGCATCGCTCGATCTTTTTTACACAGGAGCTCGCTAGAGAGACACCTTTCAGCAAAGATCGATCAAAAGATGAAAAGCCCCCATGACCCCACCGACTTTTACCCCCCTCGGTCATCACCCGTAATAATCATCGAGCCTGACAAATAGTCCCATTCCTACGTGCCGCTTCTACTGATCGATCGATCACAGCCGCTGGATCCGAGGAAAAATGCCGGATCGGTCGACCGACGGAGGCTCGGCTCAGAATTCCGGGAGGCCATGATGTGCCGGCGCCGGCGTGCACGCGCCATATATGCACGGATCGATCGGTCGATGGATCTCACGTGGTCACGTACGCCGGCCCGGTCCAACCCATCACATGTGGAAAAAATGATGGATGTAGCTGAAGATCACGAAAGTCGTAGGATCCGGTGCCCGTTTTCTTGGACTAGGCCTCTTGTTTCTTCCGCGGAGGAGAATGAGATACTCCGCAGATGCGATCATGCGATCGACGCAACGCGAAGCAATCATCATCATCATTCGTCCCGGCCCGGTCCGGTCCCGGTGGCCGGCACCACCGAATCCGATCCCACACGACGACCTGTGCTCAGCATTCGGGGCCGCCAACCGACCGATCGATCGAGACCACACCTGAATAAAATTTGGTTATTTCGATCGGGTGGGGAGCGAGCGATGCAGGCGGATGCATGGGATGATTTGGAGTGCAAGTTAGAGCGGGCATGAGTGGATTTTGTTGGCCGCCATGATTGTTCATCATCCCGTTGAGCCGTTGCTTGGCTTGGGAAGAATTCTGTAACCACCGCTGCTCGCTCCAGCCCGTCTCCATCCGATCGGTTTGCGCCATCGATCGCGTGCGTGGTTACATTGCGCTGGTCTTTTCTGGTGTACATTGGCAGCACATCGATGATCTCTTCGCTTGGTTTCACCATCTTTCCGTCTGGTCATCAAGTGCTTCTACTAGCTAGCTGGTGGTGCTGTAAAAGAAAAGAGAAGAAAATTAGTATTACTAGCATTATTGCTCGCTAATTATTACCACGAGGGGTAGGGAGAGGGAGGTGGGCAAACCTTCAAGGGCGCAATGATCTTCCCGGGCATCCTACATCCAGCCAGAGATCTTTGATGAGACGGTACATCTGATCATAGGAGGGGAGGAGGGGGGAAAAGCAGAGCGAGAAATTCCCGGGAAAATCATTAAAAGGGGGGATTTCAAGGGCGCAATGATTTTTCCCTACCATCCGTCCAACCAAAGCTGGTGGTAGATCAGAGAGGGGTGCAAAAAAAGCGGCGATAAAAAAGGAAAAGGTTTAGGGAAAGTAATCTTTGGATCAAGCTAAAGCTAGTACTGCTAGTACTGCTTAACAAACCCCAGGTTAAGCAAGTCCTGTAGTAAGCTAAGCTAAACCAGTGTTTGAGAAAAGATGTAGCTAGCCGAAGCTGAAGCCGATCGTTAATCTGCACACCCCCTGCTCTGCTTCCACACGTGCGAAGCTCACTTTCGCTTTATTCCCTGCAGCAGCAGCAGCAGCATCCTCTGCAAAATATCGCGACGCAGTGGCCGCTCTGATCTGCTGCAGGTCGTCAAACTGCGTGGAAATTGCACCGGCGCTTCTCGTACTGTGAATGAGTTTCTTCTGAAATTTCCGTGCGAAATTCACAGTGAGAAGAAGCAAATCTACAGCCCTAGAACAATTCGAGCACATTTTATACGCGGCGCCACCGGTAGCCTAGCCATACGAATCATTGCGGCGCCAAATGTGCATCATTTCAGGGTACTCACTACCACTAGCAAGGAGTAGTAGCGACTAGTGAGTACTTGAGGAGTATAATGAGACGCCGACGGATTTAATTAGGGTCGTGATCCGTGGATTATGATGGAAAATGCCTGCCTGCCATGATGGTTTCCACCAGAGTACTCACCACCACTACTCAACTCTATACAGACAGCCTACGGACCCTGTCGTGGCCACTTGCCAGCCCAGCACTGATTACTTACCGTATCTGCCGATGGCGTGTACGCATAGGAATACGTAGCTGTGGCGATCGATCGATTGCTCGCCCTCCGCCGCTCTGCCGAGCCGGGGAAGTTACCGTCACGGCTTCCACCGGCCGGCTGCATGCCATGATGGCGAATATATCAATCAGCGAATAAAACCACCCGCTGCCGCAGCTTTCCTCATCATGGAAAGGAAAGCTCCCTTGGAAGATTTACATCCATCTATCGATCGATCGATCGATCTCGCCGCGGCAGGTGCAGGGCCAACGGATCAAGATCAGCCACCCAACTGCCATTAGCCACTGTTTTGCTGTTACTGTTAACAATATTATTCTGTCCGTCTGTTTATCAACGTTAAAGAAAGCTTGGGACAAGGGGGAAATGTGGCGCCACGTAGGAGTAGGTTATGATGCTCTTGGGAGATTATGGGCACGGAAGAATCCGGGGCGATGGGGACAAGCTGCCGCTCGAATCTACTCATGAAAAGCATTCAAAGCTACGCAATGAGAGGAGGAGGGGAGGAGGCCATTCCTCATCATAATTGTGTCGATTCCACCCTCGTAATCATACACTGACCGCCCGTTTTTTTGTTTCTGCCTTGAATTAACAAAAATCCTCTTAGCAAAAGGACTGACCGCCCATTTTGTTTCTGCCTTGAATTAACAAAAATCTGCTTAGCAAAAGGATAACACGGGTAAGTTGTATTGGGCATGTTGGTTCGCTCAAGTTCCACATTCTGGAACGTCTTAAATTCTGGTCAGGGTTGAATAGCAAGCACTTTAGCTACATGTCAGTCAGCTGAATTTCAAATTCGGGATAGTCGATTTCGAATGAAGGTAGAAGAAGGGCCTCGCCGGAGCGAAGGAAGGGGTTCGCCGTCATCACCTCATTATCTATGTTAGGGTTCAGAGTGAGGGTGATGGTGGAGCTTTGTGGGAGAAAAAAAATGGACGCGGGCGAGGCTAGAGGGATGGCCGGGGGCGACGGCAAGACCGGCAGTGAAGGCGATTCAGGGGAGGGCGGTGGGGCGAGGCGGTCGCGGGAGCGCCGGTGGCAGTGGCCGGCGGTTTGGCCGGTGGCACGTTTGACAGGTGAAAGAAGAAGAAGTTTGGAGATAGAAGAAGCAAACTGCACCGTTTGTTTTCCATTCAACGGGTGAAACAAAATCTTCTAACTCAAATTCGTTTTTCAATCGACTAACGTCTAGCAATTCTCAACATCAAGAGCTTGTTGGTTTGGCTTGCCTCCGTGGTGCCGCTCACCTTCAGGCGGTTAAAAATACTCGACTTAGAAAAAAAACCTTACTCCCTCTATAAATAAATATAAAATGTTTTGGGACTACCTAAAATGTCTTATACTCGTCTACAGAGGAATACATATGAAGCGAAGCTTAGTTCTTATGACGCAAAAAACCCCGCAAGGAATGCATATGGGCTACCGTTTGTGTGGAGAAAAGGCGCATCAGGGTCGACTAGGAAGAATAAATAAGAGGGAGAGATGGTGTGAGGCATGATCGTTACATACATGACAACGACCTCGGTAGACAAACTCCTACCGTTGGATCGATGCCTCATCAGCATACCGGCATTTGATGCATGTACCGGCAGTGGGTCCGGAAGAACAAAAGAATGGAGAAGAGAGGAGACGGAGTGGTACATGGGGCGGAGAGTGGGAAGCGAGAGACAATGTGGCACATCATGGATCTTGAAAAATCGGCACAATCACGACGAACACCTCGGTATCGACATAAACATAGCCTTGCACTCAAAGAATATCCGCACCAACAAAGCATCACATGATTTTGATCTCCGATAACGGATTGAAGGTACCACTGCCCTACTAACCGTCCAAGCATTAAAACACTGTTTTTTTTTTCTGAAGCTACCACCCCGTTACACGATGTACGACCAGCACGGCGAATTAGCCTACGTGCTGTCCTTGCTACGTTTCAGTCAGTCCAACCGGAACACGCACACAATTATGCTAACTTAACCCACACCACACCACACACACAGGAGGAGACCCCACAGGGCGGCCACGGCTCACGCGCGGGCGCGCAGCATATAATCCGGCGGCCGCGCACGCGCCAGGCCACACGCACGGACGGACGCGCGCACACACACAGCAAAGAACAAAGAGACAGACACGCGCCCGGGGCACACGGGCGGCGGGGAGGCAAGGGCGAGGCAGCGAGCATTTAGGCAGGGGGCGAGGGAAAAGCAGCGTGCCGACTGCCGAGCCAACCCCCACCCCACAAAAGGAGGGGGGAGAGCGCGAGCGAGAGGGACGCAGAGGCGGCCGCGACCGAGGGAAGCGGTGGCGGCGGCGGATGGGGGAGGTGGCGGCGCTGCGGCAGCTGGTCGGCCAGGTGCAGGAGCTCTGGGACCTCTACGGCGCCGTCCACGCCCACGCCCACGGCCCCATCCCCAGGCAAGCACCGCACCCCAATCCCCCTAATCCCCTTTCCTCCCTCTTCTTCCCTTCCCCTCCCCCTCCTCTCCGCGCTCCTCTCCCCGCCGCCGCGGATTCGGCCGGATCTGCTCCGCGCCCGCCGCTCCTCCGAATTCGGCCCCCCGTTTCGCCGTTTGATCCGCCGCCCGCGCGCGGGCGTGGCGCGGAAATTAGGTCGCGTGGATACTCCGCTGGCGTGCTCAGATTGCTGGCGCTGTCGCCGGACTTGGTTGCGGCGGCTCGCGAGTTCCCCCCATCGTTCTTCGCTCGGTGGCCTCGGTCGATTTGGTCGATGAGTTCGAGGCGCGGTGGCGTGCGACACAGGGAATGGCCGTGGCGTCGCCCGCACTGCTAGCCTGCTTGTTCCCTCCTTGAAATTGTTTGTTAATGCCTCTATTTTATCCAGCCTCCGGAGAAGCCGCTTCGCTTAGTGTTTGACATTGCCCCAGCGCAGTTCACGCGTATCCACCATGACCGTGGATGGTGGAACGAGGCGCGACGTACAGACTATTTTAGAGCATGTCATGATGCTGCTCCTACATAACATATATCCTGATCAAGTTGACTTTATAGGCGCAGTGCGTTTGTACTGCTCAGACAAAGGGAAATGGTGATTATTCTGACGGAGTCCTGGTTCAGACTAGTTTTCAAGCCTTCAACGGAATAGAAAAAGGAAACGAGTTTACTCGATCGCTAACGCTAAGGTGCCGAAATTCAAGGAGTGGTGCATATGAACTGGTGAACAACATACCCCGCGAGAAAAATAAGAACTAGTGAACAACATGATGATTCATGCTTATTTGTTCATCACTTTATTGCTGAGCTTCTGCAAGCATTGCATGAATACTGCTTACAGTTTGGGGATTATCTCTTGCCTAGCTTAGTTAAGCCGTGTATTTTTAAGAAATGAAATATGCATTTGGTTTCCTGAGGATAAAGCTATAGTAAAATCAACGATTCCATTGGTTAAAAAAAAAAGCTGTGTTATTTGCTTGTGTTCACCAAGTCAGTATAGCTAAAACGAGCAACAGTTTAGACTCCATTTTGGTAATCCTGTGGGTTTGGGTGGTGGTTCAAAATCTGTTTGGACTGTGCACATGGTCGCTCTGCTTGTCCTAGAGCGCGTAATAAGTATCCTAACATCCTCATCCATATGCATGTAAAGTATATTTCTGTGCAACTTTAGTTTGTATTTGCAAGAGCATATGCATGTTTTATCCTTTGGTGAGCAACTCCAGTATTCGTTAGAAACATCTAGTTGGCCTGCTAGCAATAGATTGCTTTATTTGATTACAACGTGACATAACAAATAATATAAAATGTAACAATCACAGCTTGCTACTAAAAGCTAACTGCTTACCTGTGTTCATGAGTTGACAAACCTGTGAACACAGCTGTGAAGCACTTATTGCAAAGACAAAGTCATGACTCCTGTGCTACACTAAACTGTATATCATCCCCTTTCGTTGGCAGTTTCAGAAGTAATTCCACTGCTTTTTCATCAACTAAGATGGACTAATTGTTTTTTTTTAATATCTTACAGGTGGTATTTACTTGACTTTGAGCATGGTTCGGTCAAGGATGATTATTGTGGAGAAAGAACTGGATACAACTCTGAATTATTGAAGATCATGGAAGCTAACCAATCTCCTCGCAAGCGACCACGCAGAGACAGAAACCGAGAGAAATCATCCTTCCTGAACTCAGCTGAAGCAATGAAGCTAGATATTTGGAGCGAGTTCCCTGAAGACCTTTTTGAAACTGTCATCGCAAGGCTTCCAGTGGCTGCAATTTTCCGATTCCGCTCTGTTTGCCGGAAGTGGTGTTCTCTGGTAGGCTCAGACAATTTCTCTCAGCAGTACTCTGAAGTCCCACAGGGAATGCCATGGTTCTATACAATCACACATGAGAATGGCAACAACAATGTAGCGATGTACGACCCTTCGCTAAACAAATGGCACCACCCTTCTGTTCCCCTTGCTCCTGCAAACATAGTAATGCCAGTGGCATCTGCAGGTGGCCTTGTGTGCTTATTGGATCTTAGCCACAGGAACTTCTACATATGCAACCCTCTTACACAATCGCTAAAGGAAATTCCTCCCAGGTCAGTCCAGGCATGGTCAAGAGTGTCAGTAGGGATGGTGCTGAATGGAAGAACTTCTAATGAGGGTTACAAAGTGATGTGGTTGCGAAATGATGGAAACCATGAAGTCTACGACTCTATGCAGAATATGTGGTCTCAGCCAGGCGAGTTTCCTCCAAGTATCAAGCTCCCACTTGCTCTCAATTTCAGGTCACAGCCAGTCGCGGTTGGCAGCACACTGTACTTCATGTGCTCAGAACCCGAGGGTGTTTTGTCATATGATGTAAGCACTGGGATTTGGATTCATTTCATCATCCCGCTGCCGCTGCATCTGACTGACCACACACTTGCCGAGTTCCAGGGGAAGATCATGCTTGTGGGTCTGCTGTGCAAGAATGCAGCAACCTGCGTCTGCATCTGGGAGTTGCAGAAGATGACTCTCCTCTGGAAGGAGGTGGACAGAATGCCAAATATCTGGTGCTTAGAATTCTACGGTAAGCACATGAGGATGACCTGCCTGGGCAACAGCGGCTTGCTCATGCTCTCCTTGAAGGCGAAGCGGATGAACCGCCTCGTGATGTACAACCTTGTGAGCAAGGAGTGGCAGAAGGTTCCTGACTGCATGCTCCCTTGCAGCCGCAAGAAGCAGTGGATAGCATGCGGCACGGCATTCGGTCCGTGTCCCTCTGCCTCGCCCTGACGGTTCTCAGCAAAGGTTGACGTTGTCGTTTTCATTTTGTTACACATTCCTGTGTCGTCGCGACTTGGCGAGAAGGCTATCTGTTATTGTACAAATTCATGTCACAGTGGTTGTTTTCGTTACTTGCTGAAGCAATCGGACCGTTTTGTTACTGTCAGTTTTATCATCCGCGAGAATTTGTGTCGGTGCAATGGCAACTGATCGGTTGAACTGAATCTGTTAAGGTTACCACTGTGATCAAAAGGCTGAAGAGCAGACATCTGTTACTGTATTAGAAACTTTTATTTGTTCCGTGGTTCTGTCATGTTCAGTATGTAATACTATTTGTGTACTAAATCTTGGGCCATCTCCCCAGCAAAACTGAGCCTACTCTATAATAATAACAAATTGAGTTGTATTGATGCCCCCCGCGTATGCTCTGTTAATCAGTATCACTTGTTTGTACTCCCTCCGTTCGGAATTACTTGTCTTGGAAATGGATGTATCTACAACTAAAATATGTCTGGAATTACTTGTCTTGGAAATGGATGTATCTACAACTAAAATATGTCTAAATACATTCATTTCTGCGACAAGTAATTCCGAACGGAGGGAGTAGTGTATAAGTGTAATGCACAGTAATACATACACAGATACTAATGCATGGTGATGGGAGATTTGAGTTTTTGATGTTTGCCATGACCTGGGCTGCTATTTGTGACAGGCTGCTGATGTCTGTATGGTCCAGCAGATGCTGCACATGCTGCTGAATATTTCGAAAGTTTGTGTACGTGGGTTCTTATAAACCTACTAACAGCTCCCGCAGAAGGTTCTTTTTCCCTTCTCAACTCCGGCTCCCCGAGACAGGGAATTCAGGTCAAATCTCATGCGGTCGCACTTCTAGTAGTATATCCTGCCAAGTGTAAGATACACTCCCTCCACTTCAATTGCAAGTTGCAAGGCATATTTTTCAGCGACCACCAAGATTAAGGTGCTCAGTAGACCAAGAGAAAGGTGAGAGCAAACGACTGTGATATTCATACTTTTTTTCTCGAGCTGGTGCTGTTCATACTTAAATACGTACTCCCAAACATATAAATGCAGGGCCAAGCAGAAGTTCAGTGTTCCCAGAAAGAAATCACGTGGGCGCAGAAGAAAAGTGACTCTAGCTCTAGGTACTAGTACCTACTTTGACCCAGGCAAACCACAGCATGGAGGTATTAATTATTAAACCGCACCCGTATATACGGAAAGAACCTGTTCCTGACAGGGTATAAGAAAACATTGATTTCAATGCACACAAGACACGTGTTTCAGCGAATGTTCCACTTCCAAACACGCTTCCAAACAAAATACATGGCCGAATAATATAAAGTGGTAAGGTAACTCTTTTACAACGCAAACCGCAAGCAACTACACTACCGAAAGATAATGTAGGAAGATCTCAGTACAACATCGAGCAATATCCTGCTGAATATTAGTTGGGCTATAGGCTCATTTAACAATGTCAGAAAATCCCTAAGGGTTCATGCTGTCAAGGGAGTTGCCGATCAAAATTGGAGAGTCCACTATAGACACAAAATGAATATGAGACATATTCATTGCGGAAATGGAAACGTTTACAATAAATGCGTTTTAGTGTGGAGATGAAACGTCTGTAATTAAACGAGTTTATGGCTGGACCATTAACGAGTTTATTGCCGTGTAAATAAACGAGTTTATGGCTGGACCATTAACGAGTTTATTGCTGTGTAATTAAACGAGTTTATGTCTGGACCGTTCTCTTACCCGACTGGCTATATATATGAGGCATCGCAGCTCAGCCATACACACAACACTTCACACCTCCACTGCTCCCTGGTCGTTCCTTTCACTACTGCTGCCTTCGGTGATCCCATCCCGTCTACCGCGTACACGGCTGACGGGAGAGCAGGTCTCCGAAACCCCGCCTCTCTGGATCCTGTACGGGAGAGGGGCGAATAGGTTTTTGGGAAGCGACTACGCGACTGCCCGCTTTCGTTCGTCTACTTCCTCTACGTCCGCGTCGCCCTCGTCATCACCATGTCCACCGACGCCGAACGTGCCGCCGCCGAGAAGATCGAATCTGACAAGAAGGCAGCCGAGGACGCCGCTGCTGCCACCATCGCCGCCGCGGCCGCCAGGTCTACTGGAGGGCATAACACCTTTACCCCGCTCCTGTTTATTTCTGTACTTCCAGTACTAGAATCATGTGTAGATCTGTCTACTGTTTGCGTAGTACGTGTATGTTTAGATCAGAATCAATATGTCGTCAATTCAGTCAATGCCATGCTAGTGATTTATCTATGGATTAAATTAGTCGAAAAATTGCCTATTTACTCAACAATCCGAAAACCTATTATGTGTAGGATTTTTTCGTCTGGTGACTTTGCCGCAACACTGAAACCGGATAAGTTTACCGGTACGTATTTTAAGCGTTGGCAGACAAAAACCACGTTATGGCTCACGGCTATGAACGTGTTTTGGGTCACCGGTGTTCCTTCAAGAACGATTGTTCCTGAACAGGAGAAGGCGTTCAAGGAAGCTACCGTCGTGTTCCTCGGAGCACTTCTTAGCGTGATCGGAGATAAGTTGATCGACGCATATTTACATGTGCGTGTCGCCAAGGACTTGTGGGAGGCGCTCGAATCTAAATTCGGGACCACCGATGCTGGGAGTGAGATGTATATTATAGAGCAGTTCCACGATTACAAGATGGTTGAAAACCGTCCTGTACTGAAGCAGGCTCATGAGATAATATGCATCGTCAATGAGCTTGAGCTTCTAAAGTGCGAGTTAGCGGCAAGTTTGTCGCGGGCTGTATAATCGCTAAGCTCCCTAATTCCTGGATGACCTTTGCCACTACCCTGAAACACCAGAGGCGTGAATTCTCAGTGGAGGATGTCATTGGTCATCTGAGTGTTGAGCAGAACTCAAGGGCAAATGACTCGAACGGGAAAGTGGTCGAAGGGACTTTTGTCGCCAACATGGTGAACCAGAGGAACTTCAACTCCCACAAGCCCAAGGGGAAGAGTGGTGTCCAACACAATACCAACTTTAAGAAGAAGGGTAAGAAGACCTTCAAGAAGAACAAGAAGGATGAGGGTTGCTTTACTTTTGGTTCGACTAAATATTGGGCCAACAAGTTCCCAAACAAGTATAAGAAGCCAGGACAGGACTCCAAGTCTGTCAACATGATTGTGGGCAACAATGAGAATGGTGCATCTGGGTACGGTAATTTATTTACTATTTTTTCAGTGTTTCAGCCCACCGATTGGTGGGTGGACACAGGTGCAAGTGTTCATGTGTGTGCTGACATTTCATTGTTCACTTCTTACCAGGTCACATGCCACGGGTTTGAAGGAACTATGCCCTAGAGGCAATAATAAAGTTTTTATTTACATTTCCTTATATCATGATAAATGTTTATTATTCATGCTAGAATTGTAGTAACCGAAAACTTAGTAAATGTGTGAATACATAGACAAAACAAAGTGTCCCTAGTATGCCTCTACTTGACTAGCTCGTTTATCAAAGATGGTTATGTTTCCTAACCATAGAAATGTGTTGTCATTTGATGATCACATCATTAGGAGAGTGATGTGATGGACAAGACCCATTCATTAGCTTAGCATTATGATCGTTATAGTTTCATTGCTACTGCTTTCTTCATGACCTATACATATTCCTCAGACTATGAGATTATGCAACTCCCGAATACCGGAGGAACACTTTGTGTGCTATCAAACATCACAACGTAACTGGGTGATTATAAAGATGCTCTACAGGTGTCTCCGATGGTGTTTGTTGGGTTCGCGTAGATTGAGATTAGGATTTGTCACTCCGTGTTTCGGAGAGGTATCGCTTGGGCCCTCTCGATAATGCACATCACTATAAGCCTTGCAAGTAATGTGACTAATGAGTTAGTTGCGGGATGATGCATTACAGAACGAGTAAATAGATTTGCCGGTAATGAGATTGAACTAGGTATTGAGATACCGACGATCGAATCTCGGGCAAGTAACATACCGATGACAAAGGGAACAACGTATGTTGTTATGCGGTTTGACCGATAAAGATCTTCGTAGAACATGTGGGAGCCAATATGAGCATCCAGGTTCCGCTATTGGTTATTGACCGGAGAATGAGTCTCGACCATGTCTACATAGTTCTCGAACCCGTAGGGTCTGCACGCTTAACGTTTGATGACGATCGATATTACGAGTTTATGTGTTTTGATATACCGAAGGTTGTTCGGAGTCCCGGATGAGATCACGGACATGACGAGGAGTCTCGCAATGTCCGAGACATAAAGATTCATATATAGGACGATAGTATTTGGACATCGGAAGTATTCTGGGGATACCAGGTACGTATCGGGTCACTGGAAAGGGGTTCCGGGCACCACCAGCCAAGATACGGACCTTATTGGGCCTAGGGCAAGACAGACCAGCCCCTAGTGGGCTGGTGCGCCCCATATATGGCCGAATAGGGTGGGGGAAAGGAGAGAGAGAGAGAGAGAGAGAGAGAGAGAGAGAGAGAGAGAGAGAGAGAGAGAGAGAGAGAGAGAGAAAGGGGGGCAATTCGGCCTCCCCTTTCCTTCTCTCCCCCTCCTCTTTCTTTCTCCCTCCGGAAAACATGGAAAGGGGGGAGGCCGAATAGGATTAGGCCCCAAGTAGGATTCCTCCTACTTGGGGCGTGATACGTCTCCAACGTATCTATAATTTTTAATTGTTCCATGCTATTATTTATGAAGTCTTGGATGTTTAATGGGCTTTATCATTCACTTTTATATCATTTTTGGGACTAACCTACTAACCCAAAGGCCCAGTCCAGATTGCTGTTTTTTGCCCGTTTCAGGGTTTTGCAGAAAAAATATATCAAACGGAGTCCAAACGGAATGAAACCTTCGCGAGAGATACTTTTGGAGAAAATCACGCACGTGAAGCTTGAGAACCACGTCAGGGGACGGAGGGCTGACCCACGAGGGTGGGGGGCGCGCCCCCCTTCCCAGGGCGCGCCCCTGCCTCGTGGCCCCCTCGAGCATCCCCCGGTGCCCTCCTTCTTCCTATATAAGTCTACGTACCCCAGAAACTCCGTGAACAGAGAGAACCCCTAATTCCACCGCCGTACCTTCTGTTCCCGTAGAGATCCCATCTTGGAGCCTGTTCCGGAGCTCCACCGGAGGGAGATCCATCACGGAGGCCTTCATCATCATCATCATTGCCCTCACCATGAGTTGTGTGTACTTTACCACAGACCTTCGGGTCCATAACTAGTATCTAGATGGCTTCTTCTCTCTCTCTGGATCTCAATACAAAGTTCTCCTCGGTCTTCGAGGAGATCTATTCGATGTAATCTCTTTTTGCGGTGTGTTTGTCGAGATCCGATGAATTGTGAGTTTATGATCAAGGTTATCTATGAAAGATATTTGGTTCTTCTCTGAACTTTTTATGTGTGCTCATAATATCCTTGCAAGTCTCTTCGAATTATTGGTTTGGTTTGGCCTACTAGATCTATAGTTCTTGCAATGGGAGAAGTGCTTGGCTTTGGGTTCAATCTTGCGGTGTCCTTCCCCAGTGACAGTTAGGGCAGCAAGGCACGTATTGTATTGTTGCCATTGAGGATAAAAAGATGGGGTTTATATCATATTGCTTGAGTTTATCCCTCTACATTATGTCATCTTGCTTAAGGCGTTACTCTGTTCTTATGAACTCAATACACTAGACGCATGCTGGATAGCGGTCGATGTGTGGAGTAATAGTAGTAGATGCAGAATCGTTTCGGTCTACTTGTCTCGAACATGATGCCTATATACAATAATCATGCCTAGATAGTCTCATAATTATTCACTTTTCTATCAATTGCTCGACAGTAATTTGTTTACCCGCCGTAGAATATCGCTATCATGAGAGAAGCCACTAGAGAAAACTATGCCCCCCCCGGGTCTATTCTCAACATATCAATCTACATCTACTTTACTTTTACCGCTTTTATTTGCTATTCTTATAAACTAAAAATACCAAAAATATAAAATATCATCTCTATCAGATCTCACTTTCGTAAGTGACCGTAAAGGGATTGACAACCCCTTATCGCGTTGGCTGCGAAGTTCTTATTTGTTTGTGCAGGTGCGAGGGACTCGCGCGTGGTCTCCTACTGGATTGATACCTTGGTTCTCAAAAACTGAGGGAAATACTTACGCTACTGTGCTGCATCTCCCTTTCCTCTTCGAGGGAATACAACGCAAGCTCAAGAGGTAGAAAGAAGAATTTCTGGCGCTGCTGCCGGGGAGGCTTACGCAAAAGTCATATACCAAGTACCTATCACAAACCCTTATCCTTCGGATTACATTTATTTGCCTCTCTTTTTCCTCTCCCCCACTTCACCCTTTCCGTTTTACTTGCCCTTCTTCCGCCGTGTGTTTATCGTTCGCTTGCTTCTTGTTTGCTCGTGTGTTGCTTGCTTGCTCGCCCTCATGTCTGAGATGGGGGGACGATTTTATCGATAAGGGTAGCAATGTCGACGGCAACGTTCATGTTGACCCCCCGGATGAAGCTACCACTTTACATATTAAGAAGTTCCGGGTTGGTAGTGGTAATATTATTTGAAAAGGAGTTCTTCAAGACTTCTTTACTTGTGCCGGTGCTTTGCCCTCTATGGGTGGCTCTATTCTTCACAGAGCTAGTAGCCTTGCAGATGCTGTATCTATGCTCATAGTAGAAATTGAAAGGCAATTTATCCATATGCATCCCTGTATTCAGAGAATATTTTTGGAGTTCTCCAATATTGAGCATTCTTCCGTTAAGCGTGCAGCTACTATCTTTTTGGCTCATGAATTTAGATATATCATGAAAGAGGCCAGAGAAATCTTTGCTCATTACGGAGTAGATGTCGGTCGACCTCCTATAGAGGCTATCTTGTTCAATCAAGAAGACCTAATGCGGTTGCGATCTCCTGATCATGTTGCTTTTAATGAAAACCTTAGAAAAAAGGTTCCTGTTGAGATCTTTATTGATAGAATTTCTGAGATAAACGATGATTTTGCTGTTCAAAATAATGGGTTAGGCTTCTCCCTTGAGCGAAGGCTTATGACCTTCTGCCAAAAGAATGCCTATAATGATGAATTGGTCATCCACTACAAAGGGCCAAAGGAGGAACCTGTTCCTCCCGAGATTGATGTAGGGGACTTTTGTCCCATTAAATTTAGCCCTTTTGATTACTTTTTCTTGCCACAAAGGAAGCTTGCTGCTGAACGTAGGGAATATGAGATGAGCTTTCGCGACATATCGTACCACTATGGCTATCCCTAGATTTATCTTGTATCGTGCCTAGTTAGGGGCGTGAAATGATAGCGCTTGTTGGGAGGCAACCTAATTTTTTGTTTTTTGTTTTTGTTGCTATTAGGGAATAAATATTGCATCTAGCCTCTAATTAGATGTGGTTTCATGTTTTGTTTAGTGTTTGTGCCAAGTAGAACCTTTGGGAAGACTTGTGTGAAGTTTATGTGATCTTGCTGTGAAAAATAGAATCATTAGTGCTCGCTAAAGTAGTCTTCAGATTTTACTGGAGCGTGCATTTTAGTTGGTTCTTTTTGTAGATGATTGGTAGACAAATTCCGCAAATTTACCAATTTAGTTTGAATTTCTTGGAGTTCCAGAAGTAGGCAAAACCCGCAGATTACTACAGACTGTTCTGTCTTTGACAGGTTCTGTTTTTCGTGTGTTGTTTGCTTATTCCGATGCATCTATGAGTAGTATTGGAGGATATGAACCATAGAGAAGTTGGAATACAGTAGGTTTAACACCAATATAAACAAATAATGAATTCATTGCTGCACCTTTGAGTAGTGGTTTGCTTTCTTATACTAACGGAGCTCACGAGAATTTCTGTCTAAGTTTTGTGTTGTGAAGTTTTCAAGTTTTGTGTATTGCTTTGATGGACTATGGAACAAGGAGTATCAAAGGCCTAAGCTTGGGCATTCCCATGGCACCCCAATTAAATTCAAGATAATCAAAATCCTAAGCTTGGGGATGCCCCGGGAAGGCATCCCCTCTTTCGTCTTCATCCATCGGTAACTATACTTGGAGCTATATTTTTATTCGCAACATGTTATGTGTTTTGCTTGGAGCGTATTGTATAATTTGAGTCTTTGCTTGTTAGTTTGCCACAGTCATCCTTGCTGGACACACCTATTTGAGAGAGTGAAATATAGCCTAGAAATTGTTAGAACACTCTATGTGCTTCACTTATATCTTTTGAGTTAAATAGTTTTTGCTCTAGTGCTTCACTTATATCTTTTAGAGCACGGTGGTGGTAATATTTTGTAGAAATTGTTGAACTCTCATGCTTCACTTATATCCTTTTGAGAGTCTATTAAAACATCATGGTAATGTGTTTAGGCTAAAGAAACTAGTCTTCACATGATAAACATCCAATGTCAATGTAGTAAAAAAATTCACACCAAGTGCATTGAATAGAATGGGATGTTGGATGCTTGATAATTGTTTTGAGATATGAGGATAGTGATATTAGAGTCATGCTAGTGTATTTATTATGAAATTGAGGAATACTTATGTTAAGGTTAGTGATTCCCGTATCATGCACGTATGGTGAACCGCTATGTGACGAAGTTAGAGCATGAGGTATTTGTAGAGTGCCAACCTTTGTGTGGAGGTCGAGGGCGCGATGGTTAACTCCTACCAACCTCCCCCCTAGGAGCATGCGTTGATTGCTTTGTTTTGATGACTCGTAGATTTTTGCAATAAGTATATGAGTTCTTATGACTAATGTTGAGTCCATGGATTATACGCACTCTCACCCTTCCACCATTTCTAGCCTCTCTTGTACCGCGCAACTTTCGTCGGTGCTATAAACCCACTATATATCCTTCCTGAAAACAGCCACCATATTGTTCCTCAAAACAGCCACCATACCTACCTATCATGGCATTTCCATAGCCATTCCGAGATGTATTTCCATGCAACTTTCCACCGTTCCGTTTATATGACACACATCATATTGTCATATTGCCATGCATGATCATGTAGTTGACATCGTAGTTGTGGCAAAGCCACCATGCATAATTTTTCATATATGTCACTCTTGATTCATTGCATATCCCGGTACACCGCCGGAGGCATTCATGTAGAGTCATACTTGTTGTAGTATCGAGTTGTAATTTCGAGTTGTAATAAAAAGTGTGATGATCATCATTATTAGAGCATTGTCCCATGTGAGGAAAGGCCAATAGAAAAAGAGATGGCCCAAAAAAATAGAGAGGGGCTAATAAAAAAAGAAAAGAGAAAGCCCCTCCAAAAAAATGAGAGAAAATAGAGAAGGGACAATTGCTACTATCTTTTTCCACACTTGTGCTTCAAAGTAGCACCATGTTCTTCATTGTAGAGAGTCTCATGCTTAGTCACTTTCATATACTAGTGGGAATTTTCATTATAGAACTTGGCTTGTATATTCCAACGATGGGCTTCCTCAAATGCCCTAGGTCTTCGTGAGCAAGCAAGTTGGATGCACACCCACTAGTTTATTTTGTTGAGCTTTCATTCATATTAAGCTCTAGTGCATCCGTTGCATGGCAATCCCTACTCACTCACATTGATATCTATTGATGGGCATCTCCATAGCCCGTTGATATGCCTAGTCGATGTGAGACTATCTCCCTCCTTTTTTGTCTTCTCCACGACCACCTCTATTCCACCCATAGTGCTATATCCATGGCTCACGCTCATGTATTGCGTGAAAGTTGAAAGGTTCGAAAAGATAGAGTATGAAAACAAATGCTTGGCTGAAATCGGGGTTGTGCATAATATGAATATTTTGTGTGATGAAGAAGGAGCATAGCCAGACTATATGATTTTGTAGGGATAACTTTCTTTAGCCATAGTATTTTGAGAAGACATGATTGCTTTGTTAGTATGCTTGAAGTATTGTTATTTCTTATGTCAATATAGACTTTTATCTTGAATCTTTCAGATCTGAACATTCATGCCACAATTAAGAGAATTACATTGAAAAACTATATTGGTTAGCATTCCACATAAAAAATTCTTTCTTTATCATTTACCTACTCGAGGACGAGCAGGAATTAAGCTTGGGGATGCTTGATATGTCTCCAACGTATCTATAATTTTTGATTTTTCCATGCTATTATTTATGAAGTCTTGGATGTTTAATGGGCTTTATCATTCACTTTCATATCATTTTTGGGACTAACTTACTAACCCAAAGGCCCAGTCCAGATTGCTGTTTTTTGCCTGTTTCAGGGTTTTGCAGAAAAAGAATATCAAACGGAGTCCAAACAGAATGAAACCTTCACGAGAGATATTTTTGGAGAAAATCATGCACGCGGAGCTTGAGAACCACGTCAGGGGACAGAGGGCTGGCCCACGAGGGTGGGGGGTGCGTCCCCCTTCCCAGGGCGCGCCCCCTGCCTTGTGGCCCCCCTCGAGCGTCCCCCGGTGCCCTTCTTCTTCCTATATAAGTCTACGCACCCCAGAAACTCCGTGAACAGAGAGAAAACCCTAATTCCACCGCCGTACCTTCTGTTCCCGTGGAGATCCCATCTTGGAGCCTGTTCCAGAGCTCCACCGGAGGGGGATCCATCACGGAGGCCTTCATCATCATCATCGCCCTCACCATGAGTTGTGAGTAGTTTACCACAGACCTTCGGGTCCATAGCTAGTATCTAGATGGCTTCTTCTCTCTCTCTGGATCTCAATACAAAGTTCTCCTCGGTCTTCGAGGAGATCTATTCGATGTAATCTCTTTTTGCGGTGTGTTTGTCGAGATCCGATGAATTGTGAGTTCATTATCAAGGTTATCTATGAAAGATATTTGGTTCTTCTCTGAACTTTTTATGTGTGCTCATAATATCCTTGCAAGTCTCTTAGAATTATTGGTTTGGTTTGGCCTACTATATCTATAGTTCTTGCAATGGGAGAAGTGCTTGGCTTTGGGTTCAATCTTGCGGTGTCCTTTCCTACTGACAGTAGGGGCAGCAAGGCACGTATTGTATTGTTGCCAGCGAGGATAAAAAGATGGGATTTATATCATATTGCTTGAGTTTATCCCTCTACATCATGTCATCTTGCTTAAGGCGTTACTCTGTTCTTATGAACTCAATACACTAGATGCATGCTGGATAGCGGTCGATGTGTGGAGTAATAGTAGTAGATGCAGAATCGTTCGGTCTACTTGTCTCGGACGTGATGCCTATATACAATGATCATGCCTAGATAGTCTCATAATTATTCGCTTTTCTATCAATTGCTGGACAGTAATTTGTTACCCGCCGTAGAATATAGCTATCATGAGAGAAGCCACTAGAGAAAACTATGCCCCCCGGGTCTATTCTCAACATATCAATCTACATCTACTTTACTTTTACCACTTTTATTTGTTGTTCTTATAAACTAAAAATACCAAAAATATAAACTATCATCTCTATCAGATCTCACTTTCGTAAGTGACCATAAAGGGATTGACAACCCCTTATCGCGTTGGCTGCAAAGTTCTTATTTGTTTGTGCAGGTGCGAGGGACTCGCGCGTGGTCTCCTACTGGATTGATACCTTGGTTCTCAAAAACCGAGGGAAATACTTACGCTACTGTGCTTCATCTCCCTTTCCTCTTCGGGGGAATACAACGCAAGCTCAAGAGGTAGCAGGGCGCGCCTCCTGCTGCTCCCTCCCCCGCCCACCTATATATATGTGGGGAGGGCACCGCTAGAAGACACAACAACACAAGTTGATTTTAGCTGTGTGTAGTGCCCCTCCCCACAGTTACACACCTCAGTCATATCATCGCAGTGCTTGGGAGAAGCCCTGAGCCGGTAGCTTCATCATCACCGTCACCACGCCGTCGTGCTGACGAAACTCTCCCGTGACGCTCAACTGGATCAAGAGCTCGTGGGACGTCATCGAGCTGAACGTGTGCTGAACGCGGAGGTGCCATACGTTCGGTGCTTCGATCGGTTGGACCACGAAGACGTTCAACTACATCAATCACGTCACTAGACGCTTCCGCTTTCGGTCTACGAGGGTACGTAGACACACTCTCCCCACTCGTTGCTATGCTTCTAGTAGATAGCTCTTGCGTGATCGTAGGATAATTTTTGAAATACTACGTTCCCCAACAAGGTCCGTATTGATGGGGAATGGCACGAGTGCTTCTGTTCATGGTGTTCGCACGGTCGATCTGAAGTTTACTTCGGGAAGGATCGTGCAGCTGAAGAACATGTAGCATGTCCCCGCCATCAAGAAGAACCTCGTTAGTGGCTCCCTTCTATGTAGAGAAGGGTTTAAGTTGGTTTTCGAGTCCAATAAATTAGTTGTTATGAAATATGGACTCTTTGTTGGAATAGGTTGTGAGAGCGGAGGGATGTTCCGCCTTTCCCTCGCAGATTTTTGTAATAAAGTCATGAACCATATTCATTCGAATGTTAATGAATCAGAAGTTTGGCATTCACGTCTTTGTCACATTAGTTTCGGTGTTATGACGCGGTTAGCTAAGTTGGATTTAATCCTGAGTTTCACTTTAGCCAAAGGTTCTAAGTGCCTTTCATGTGTGCAAGCTAAGCAACCTCGTAAGCCTCACAAGGCCGCGGAGGAGAGACACTTGGCACCATTAGAACTCATACATTCTGATCTTTG
Organism: Secale cereale; assembly: GCA_902687465.1. Classification (NCBI taxonomy): domain Eukaryota; kingdom Viridiplantae; phylum Streptophyta; class Magnoliopsida; order Poales; family Poaceae; genus Secale; species Secale cereale. The sequence goes on along the minus strand of LR738711.1, from coordinate 933,013,736 downwards.
CGAGATGAATGGTGTGTTGACTAAAGGTGGAAAGAAATACTTCATGACATTGATAGATGATTCCACTAGATATTGCTAAGTGTATCTATTAAATACTAAAGATGAGGTTCTACACTACTTTAAAATTTATAAGGAAGAAGTTGAGAAACAACTTGAAAAACAAATTAAACGAGTCCGGTCAGATCGTGGTGGAGATTACTTCTCGAGTGAGTTTGATTCCCTTTGTGCGGAACACGACATTATTCATGAGAGGACGCCTCCCTATTCACCCTAGTCAAACGGGGTTGCCGAGCAGAAAAACCGTACTCTAAATGATTTGGTTAACGCCATGTCAGATACATCGAGTTTATCCAAGGCATGGTGGGGGAGGCTATATTGACGGCATGTCATGTCCTGAATAAAGTTTCGACAAAGGATAATGTGCTCACTCCCTATGAGAAATGGGCGAAGAGAAGGACAACACTCTCGTACTTGCGTACTTGGGGCTGTTTGGAGAAAGTCAATGTGCCGATCCCCAAAAAGCGTAAGCTTGGACCTAAGACCGTGGACTGCGTCAATTTGGGCTATGCCAAGAATTGCGTTGGCTATAGATTTCTAGTAGTGAAATATGAGGTACCTGACCAGAAGGTCGGTACAATTATGGAGTCTAAGGATGCTACATTCTTCGAGGATATTTTTCCTATGAGATATATGCAAAGCACTTCTAGACAGGAATCTGAGGAGACTCCTGAGCTTGCCATTCCTATGGAATATTATGAACAAACACATGATGAAAATCCTGAGGAGGATGACGAGGAAACCCTTGGTAGGGGCAAGAGACAAAGGACTGCAAATACCTTTGGTGATGATTTCTTTGTGTACCTCGTGGGTGATACTCCCACTTCTATTTCAGAAGCGTACGCCTCTCCAGAAGCTGACTACTGGAAGGAAGCGGTCCGTAGCGAGATGGATTCCATCATGGCTAACGGGACATGGGATATTACTGAGCATCCATATGGTTCCAAACCATTGGGATGTAAGTGGGTGTTCAAAAAGAAGCTTAAGCCCGATGGTACGATTGAAAAGTACAAGGCTAGGCTTGTGGCCAAGGGTTATGACCAAAAAGAAGAGGAATATTTCTTTGATACTTATTCACTTGTGGCCAGACTAACCACCATTCGAGTATTACTCTCGTTGGCGGCCTCACATGGTCTTCTCGTCCACCAGATGGATGTTAAGACGACTTTCCTAAATGTAGAGCTAAACGAGGAAATCTACATCCAACAGCCATATGGCTTTGTGGTAGATGGTCAGGAAGGAGAAGTGTGTAGGTTGATAAAATCTTTATATGGCCTGAAACAAGCACCTAAGCAATGGCATGGTAAGTTTAATACAACTCTTACATATGTTGGCTTCGTTGTTAATGAAGCTGACAAATGTGTATACTATCGCCATGGTAGGGGCGAAGGAGTTATACTGTCCTTGTATGTTGATGACATACTGATACTCGGAACCAACCTCAAAGTCATTGAGGAGGTCAAGCCGTTTCTATCTCAGAACTTTGAGATGAAAGACCTTGGTGTGGCTGATGTTATCTTGAACATCAAGCTACTGAGAGATAATGAGGGTGGGATTACACTTCTGCAATCCCATTATGTTGAGAAGGTGTTGAGTCGTTTTGGATACTCGGATTGCACACCATATGATCCTAGCGTGTTGATTCGAAAGTCCAAAGGAACAACTATAGATCAATTGAGATACTCTCAAATCATTGGTTCACTTATGTATCTAGCGAGCGCTACGAGGCCTGACATCGCTTTTGCTGTGAGCAAACTGAGTCGGTTTGTACATTGGCGTGCTGTTGAAAGAATTATGCACTATCTGAAGGGTACTATGAACTATGGACTTCACTATACCGGATACCCGTCTGTACTTGAAGGATATAGTGACGCGAATTGGATCTCTGATACTGATGAGATGAAGGCCACAATTGGGTATATGTTTACTCTTGGAGGTGGTGCTGTTTCCTGGAAGTCTTGCAAGCAAACGATCTTAACGAGGTCGACAATGGAAGCAGAATTAACATCATTAGACACATCCGGTGTCGAAGCAAGATGGCTTCAAGATCTTTTGATGGACTTGCCATTGGTTGATAAACCGGTTCCGGCTATCCTTATGAACTGTGACAATCAGACTGTCATCACTAAGGTGAAGAGTTCAAAGGACAACATTACGTCCAACAAACACATAAGAATGAGACTAAAAGCTGTCAGAAAACTAAGAAACTCTGGAGTGATAGCGTTGGAGTATGTCCAAACAGCTAAGAATCTGGCAGATCCCTTTACAAAAGGGCTATCGCGTGTTGTGATAGATAATGCATCGAGGCAGATGGGTATGAGACCCACATGAGTTGCCATGGTGGTAACCCAACCTATGTGATCGGAGATCCCGTGAAGTAGGACCTGGGAAAACAAGCTAGTGGTTAACTGAGGAGAGTATTTTAACTAACCCACTCCGTTGGAGATGCACAACTCTTGGTAACTGTATGGCAGGTTGACTTTTGCCTTAATGTGTTCCAAGGCTTGTAAAAGCAAGATGCTATCATACAGAGCGATCTTTGGAGGAACACACCTATATGAGCCTGACTGCTGGTCACAGTTTATGAGATTAGGGTGATCTCTAGTAAGTTCATGAACAGGCCAGGAGTGACCAATATGCTCCACCCGAGGGGTCAGCCTTCGGCAGCCTAGTACTGGTAAGACACTTGGTAAAACCCCTTCACGCCAAATTGACAATTCAAGGCCTAGTCCATTGTTTAGTTGTGGAGGAGTGTAGCTATTTGTTCTAGGTGGATGTTCAACCTTAACAGGTCTCCACTGAAAATACTGGTATATTAAAACAGAGGACAACACCATGGCCCTTCAGGATCTGGTGGGGGATTGCTGAATATTAGTTGGGCTATAGGCCCATTTAACAATTTCAGAAAATCACTAAGGGCCCATGCTGTCAAGGGAGTGGTGAGCCGATGCAATGTTTTGCCGGTCAAAATTGGAGAGTCCACTACAGACACAAAATGAATATGAGACGTCATATTCATTGCGGAAATGGAAACGTCCATAATAAATACGTTTTAATGTGGAGATGAAACGTCTATAATTAAATGAGTTTATGGTTGGACCATTAACGAGTTTATTGCCGTGCAATTAAACGAGTTTATGGCTAGACCATTAACGAGTTTATTGCTGTGTAAATAAACGAGTTTATGGCTGGACCATTAACGAGTTTATTGATGTGTAATTAAACGAGTTTATGGCTGGACCATTCTCCTACCCGACTGGCTATATATATGAGGCATCGTAGCTCAGCCATACACACAACACTTCACACCTCCACTGCTCCCTGGTCATTCCTTTCACTACTGCTGCCTTCGGTGAACCCATCCCGTCTACCGCGTATACGGCTGATGGGAGAGCAGGTCTACGAAACCCCGCCTCTCTGGATACTGTACGTGAGAGGGGCGAATAGATTTTTGGGAACGACTACGCGACTGCTCGCTTTCGTTCGTCTATGTCGGTGTACTAAAGTAGGGGTACCTTAGTATCCCGAACTTGTGCACGGGCAGTTGCAGCGTCCCGCGGCAAGGCTTGCCAGGCGACCGCCAAGATCCTCCGTGGTTCCTTTGGAACCATTCAAGAACAAAGTATTCAAGTTAAAGAGACAAGACCCCGGCAAGAGGAGCTTGCCGGGAAGGCCACTCAGGGCTCAAGACCACTTCTTTGGCGCAAGACCCTGGCAAGAGGAGCTTGCCGGGAAGGCCAAACATGGCATTTCAAGAAACTTGCCGCGACGCGCCACGCGTCCCGGCAAGGGCCCGGTGAGCGACAAGCTCCCGGAAGCGACAAGATAGCCACCGCGGCAAGGCGCTTGCCGCGGCAAGCTTCCACTCAGTACCCACACTCCAGCGCATCCACCCACGTGTCGCCCTGGGACCCTTCCAGGCGCACGTGGCGGAAGGCTGTGAAGCCAGGGGAACACGGTGGCAAGCGGCGATGACATGGCCGCCGTCGTGGCGGGCTGTGGCGCCTTGACGGTCACTTTTTGCACTGTTTGGGGCGATGGCGACGGGCATTCAATGCCCTTGTCCCCTGCCGTCAGAGTTAGGTATAGAGCACTATACAAACACTGTTTCAACTACCACTCTTTTTACCTTTTTACCCCCATCTGCGTTGCCACCTGTCGGTGACCCCTTTGACCTATAAAAGGAGGCCCATGCGCAACGTAGAAGGGATTCCGAACATTGATCATCTTCCACGCTCGGTCTTGCTAGCGGTTAGAGGGTACTGTTGCTCTCCTCGCTCCCGAGCCAAGAACTCAATAGCAAACCAAAGCAGGAGTAGGGTTTTATGCATCCGTGCGGCCCGAACCTGGGTAAACTGCTCGCGTGCTCTCCTCGATCCGCTCTTTGTGCATCCTCCGCCCCCTGCCGTACCGAGAAGGGGCTCCGGTCCCATAGGTGTTCGTGGGCGACCAGTTTCCCCGACATATTTGGCGCGCCAGGTAGGGGAAGCGTCGAGGTTGTGTGAATCTGATCCGGCGTGCACGCGAGCTAGATCTTCATCAACTTCATCGATTCCACCAGCATGCCGCCAAAGAAGAAAGCTTCGGAGGTAGCAGGCCCGTCCGCATCGATCCCGCCACCGCCGGAGCCAACGGCTGGTGGGGTAGATGCCGGCGGAAGGACGGACATCGGCGAGGAAACTCACGACGCCGCCAAGTCCAAGGACAAGGCGGACGACCAGGCGCACTCCAAGGCCTCGGCATCCGTACACGCACCGCGTCCATCTCAGGAGGCGCGGGACCGACAGCGTCGCGGTACTCAATGTACCATACGCTTGCTGGGACAAGGTCAAGCCGGTGGGTATCGGGACGCTCAAGACCCGCATGCGCACCATCATGCTGGCACGAGCAAGGCACGGTCGCCGGGACGGGATATTGCTCCTTCTAACATAGTTAGAAGTCCGAGCGTATCCCGCTCCTCGCACCGCTCGCCGCCGTTACCCTCCACTCCAGCAGAAGCTCAAGCGCGAGCTCAACTGCTCCTCGACTTCCCTCCAGTGGTAGACAAGGCCGAGGACTGGAGGGCCACCATTCAAAGCCTCATCGCCATCGCCAACGGCGACACTCCGCAGCAACCGAGCACGTCGCAGCCGCGGCAGGTCAGCCAGGCGCGGGCTGATGGCGACAAGACTGGTGGGGGTGCAACTACCGTGCACTCTCCGCCCCGAAGGCCAAAATCGCCGACTCACCGGATCAACATCGACGACGACTCCACCGCGTCGTCGGATCCACGAGCTCGCCGCGATCAGCGCCAAGTCCTCGACGATCGATGACAAGAAGACGCTCGTACCCGCATCGAGCGTCGAAGAGAAGCGCGACGTCAATCAGACCAGCGCGCAGGGCCTGCTGTTGACATGCACGCGCCCGGGGGACCAGGCGACTTGCCGTACGCGGTAGGTTGCCCTGCGTTCACTCGTGAGCTGCGGCAAGTCCAGTGGCCCAGCATGAAGAACTTCAAGCCCGACGTACCGTTGAAGTACGACGGCAAGACACATCCGTCGGAGTTCCTCAGCATCTACACCATTGCGGTGCAGGCTGCCGGGGGACGAGACGAGAAGATACTCGCCAATTACTTCCCGCTGGTGCTCAAGCCAAACGTCAGATCTTGGCTCATGCACTTGCCGGAGAACTCCATTTCTTCTTGGGCCGACCTGTGCCATCAGTTTGTCGGCGCCTTCACAGGTGGCCACAAGCCCCATGGCCAGGAGAGTGACCTTCACATACTCGCCCAGAAGGAAGGAGAGCCCCTGCGTAAGTACATTCAGAGGTTCAGCCGTGTCCAGCACAACATCCCGAACGTCCACCCTGCCGCGGTTATTAGCGCGTTCCATCAGAACGTGCGTAACCGCCGTATGAGGGAGGAGATGTCGATGTGCAAGATAAGGGACTTCAGCGAGCTGTACACCCTGGCCGACAAGTGCGCACGCACTGAGGAGGGGAGGAAACTCCCCGGAGAGGATACAGGAGCAGGGGGATCGGACAGCGAGGATGCCGCCCCGGCAAAGAAAAGCCGGCGGCGGGGCAACAGGAAGAAGAAGAACAAGGAAGTGCTAGTCGTTGAGCAGTCCGGCAAGGAGGCTGAGGCCAAGAAAGCCGAGGCTGGTAGCTCCGGCAAGGAGACTGCCGCGTGCACCAACTGCCAGACTGTGGCCGCCGCCGACAAGCAGGATGGCTCCGACAAGCAATACTGCAAGATCCACCGCACCAGGGGCCACGATCTCCAGAATTGTAAGAAAGTCGAGTACCTTGTTGAGCAGCAAAAGGCTGAGTACGAGCGGCGCGACAAGGAGAAGGCCCAAGGAGGTGATGGAGGGTCCGGCAAGAAGCGGCCATTCAACGGCCGGGGAGGACGCCGCGGCAAGGCCAAGCAACGGCAAGGAGACAGACCTCCCCGCGGCCGCGACAAGGACGAAGACGAAGACGACGACAAAGACATGGATGATGGAGAGAACAGCGAGCAGGAGTTTCAAAAAGCTACATAAGTTTTGTGCATTGACGGTGGTGCTTCTGTGCATACTTCACACCGCCAACTCAAGCAATGGGTGCGTGAAGTCAACGCAGCAGAACCACCCGTCGAGTCGCGCAAACTTCTGAAGTGGTCCAGCACGCCTATCATCTTCGATATTGAGGACCACCCTGATCGCACAACTGCGGTCGGGTGCTTGCCGATGTTGGTTTCACCAACCATCCGCAACCTCAAGGTCACCAAGATGTTAGTTGACGGCGGGGCCGGTTTGAATTTGATCTCCTCCACTGTGATCCAGAAACTCCAGATCCCCGACAGCGAGCTCAAAGAAACCGGCACATTCCAAGGGATCAACCAGGGAAGGAGCAAGCCAAAGGGGAAGATCACGCTGCTAGTGACATTTGGCGGAGAGCTGAACTTCAGGACTGAGAGGATCACTTTCGACGTTGCCGATATTCCTTTGCCCTACAATGGAATACTTGGCCGTCCAGCGCTCGCCAAGTTCATGGCAGCCTCTCACTATGCCTACAACATGCTCAAGATGCCGGGCCCGATAAGCGTCATCTCTGTCCCCGGCGACAAGAAGGATGCCCTTATCTGTGCCGACAAGATTTACCGGGATGCAGCAGCCACAACAGATAGCAAGACACTTGCCGCTGAAGCTCCCGGGGGGAAGAATAAGACCAAGTCCGGCAAGAGCTCTGGGGCCCACTCCGGCAAACGCACCTCTTCGGAGTGCTGCGCTGCCGTCGAGGACGCACCATCGAGTTCCACCGGCAAGTGTAAGAAGACGATGGCAGCTCCACCAGCAACCAAGAAGGTCTCCGCCAAGGAGGACGGCACTGGTGGTACTTTCACCATCAGTGCCACGCTCGACCCCAAATAGGAAAGCGCGCTCGTTGGTTTCCTGCGGGCGAATGTCGACGTGTTTGCATGGCAACCGTCCGACATCCCCGGTGTTCCCAGGAAAGTGATTGAGCATAAGCTTGCCGTTTGTCCTCACGCGCGGCCCGTCAAGTAGAAAGTTAGAAAACAAGCTGTGGAGCGCCAAGAGTTTATTGCAGAAGAGATCAAGAAGCTGGAAGCGGCAGGCCTTGTTAGAGGTGTGCTCCATCCTACGTGGTTGGCCAATCCCGTTGTCGTGCGTAAAGCAAATGGGAAGTGGAGGCTTTGTATATACTTCACCGATGTGAATAAAGCTTGTCCCAAAGATCCATTTCCTTTGCCGCGCATTGACCAGATTGTTGACTCCACGGCTGGATGCGACCTGCTTTCATTTCTTGATGCATACTCATGATACCATCAGATCTTCATGGCTGAAGAAGATGAGGAAAAGACCGCATTCATTACTCCATGTGGCACTTATTGCTTCATACGCATGCCTTTCGGATTGAAGAATGCTGGTTCAGCGTTTGCAAGGGTAGTCCATACAGCTTTTGAGCCACAGATACACAGAAATGTAGAAGCCTACATGGACGATATAGTGGTCAAGAGCAAGGACAGGGCTACTTTGATCCAAGATTTAGATGAAACTTTTGGGAATCTGCGCAAGATCCAACTCAAGCTCAACCCCGAGAAGTGCGTGTTTGGAGTCCCCTCCGGCAAGCTTCTCGGGTTCTTCGTGTCTCAAAGGGGGATTGAAGCCAATCCCGACAAGATCAAGGCCATCAAGCAAATCGAAGCACCGAAGCGCGTCAAGGATGTGCGAAGACTTGCCGGCTGCGTGGCTGCTCTTAGCAGGTTTATCTCTAAGTCTGCTGAACGCGCCCTGCCGTTTTCAAAATTTTGAAAAAGGCAGGTCCAATGAAATGGACTCCGGAAGCGGAGGCAGCGCTGCAAGACTTGAAGAGGTACCTGTCCTCCACTCCCATACTTGTCGCACCTGAACCACAAGAGAAATTGTTGCTATATCTAGCGGCAACCAATCAAGTGGTATGGCTCCCCCACCACCTCCTCTCCTCCTCTCCTCTCCCTCCCCTCCACCTGCTGCCCACCAACTATGGCGATCCCTAGCTATCTAATCCACCATGGAAGGCCTCCTCCACTGGGATTTTGCGCCAGGCTTAGCCCTGGCCGATCAGGTGAGAAGAATTTTTGGTTCTACGGTCCATTTCTCGCCCTCTCGTGACATCAAGGAGTTCTTTTTGGTGGTCTCTTTCTCCTCTGCTTCTTTCCCCTTGACGGTGGAATCTGTGGGCATTGCACTCCAATGTTGCATTGGTGGCCTGAGTACTGGCTTCAATGTACTCCAAATCAGCCCTCGCTCTTTTCGGTTTTCTATGGCAAACAACAAAGTGGGGCATTTTATCTATAGACTCAAAGATCGCATTTGGCCGGATTTTATTTGCCATTTCCATCTATATAAAAGGAATTCTCCCAAGATTATATCCCACAATACGGGTTGGCATGCAGATGTAGTTGTTTCTGATATTTCGGCGCGCCGACGTCTGGCTATCAACCCTATTGGGTTTTTTTTTTCATATGATGAGAATCTTAGCAAGTCTCAAAGAGTGGAAATGATCTCCTCGTCCAAAACAGTGACACAAACGCATATGGATTTCTCCAATAAAAATGCTGCTGAGGCCTCTTCATCATCTAGAAGTGTGCCATCTTTTCCTCAAGAACACATGCATGAACAAGCTCATTTGGGATCTTCCTGCGCAGTTTTCTCGGCGAAACCTGATCATATCGCTTTAATGGAGCTATTTATTGCTGAGGCTGAATTAGAGGAAAAGCAATCACCAAAATTCCTCCGACTGGGTGCATTTAATTGCCCGCTGAATAGTCCCTATCCGCCCTTGCCGCGGTGTTTCCTCCGGTCGGCTTTCAAATATGCCCCCGAGTATGTTTTTTGGCCCCCCTCGCTCCAGGCCAAACACAAGGCCGATTTGGCCCAAGCCCAGTACACTTTGCAGGATATCATCAACCTCTCCACCAGTTGGGCCTCTCTTTGCTCGCGCTGCCTGCAATGGGGACACAACAAAATAGACTGCCATGCCAGGCTGATTTGCATCAATTGCTCCGCACCTGATCACAAGGCAGTATTTTGCCCCAAAACTGGTAAGTCCCCTAAAATTAATGAAACGGTTTTGGAGAATATCATCCCCACCAAGGCAACTCATCTTCCTGCCCCCCCCTCTACTCTCCACTTCCCTGCGTTCACGGCCCAGAGCCACCGTCCGATGCACTGCCTGTGCATACTATGGCCACGCGGCCCAATCCTGCCGCAAACGCATCCGCGCTCTAAGGTGGAAATGGATTCCCAAATCACCAGTGATTTCCACTCCTGCCCCTCACGCCCACCCCCCTCACGCTCCACCTTCCGCCTCGGTTCTCCAACCGCCGCGCTCCTGCCCAGTCCCATCGCCACTACCGCAGCGCTCCTGCCCTGTCCCATCGCCATTACCGCACACTGATCAGGATCCACCCCACTCCCTCACCTCCACTTCGACCATGGCAAACTACCCCCTCAACCCCGTCCCGTTCCTCCCCCCGGGCTTCGCCGTTGAGTCGGGGCCGGCGGACCGTGTGGTTCGAAGTGGCATGATCGTGGGGCCAATCCCGCCGCTTAACCACGATTTCTTGGCAATCGCCGAGGCGAGCGAATACGTTCCTCTTCACCGCCGGGCTTCCATCCGCAATGCCATTATAGGTCAGCTCCATGCTTCTCAACTCTTTACCACTGAAGCCAGCGACCATCCTTTCGGTATTGGGATTTTTGGATTCGTGGACTCTTTTATGCGGGACACTGCTATCAACACCCCCATTGAACTTGAAGATGAAGATCTGCTCATCACTTTTGTACCACATAATGAAGCTTTGAATCGGCGCACGACGTCCTTTGGGCCAGAGGTTTGGTTGATGTTCTTTGGTTTCCCTTACGACTACCAGACCGATTACTACATCACCAAAGCTCTGGGTGGCTTTGGATCCCTTGTGCACTGGTATAACCCCCGCCAGGACAGACGCTTCATGATGATCAAAGCAAGAGTGCTCCGCCTGCGCTTAATCCCAAAGAGCTTTGTTGTCTGGCAGCTGGGAGGAGCAAGAGACTGTTGGACCGTGCAGGTTACAATCCTCCGCAGCAACGACTGGAACGGACTGCTGCCTGAGGTCCTGCCTGCTGGAGAAGAGCCGCCGCCGCCTGATGGTAATCCCCACCCTCAGTTCGGCCCTGAACTCACCGCCGAGCAGCTTTACCAGCAACAAGTACACAACTGGCTGGTGCAGAACACAGCTCCTGTTGGCCCTCACGCTGACACCAATCCTGATGCCAACAACAATGCCAATGCTGGCTGGGGTGCCTGGCTGCAACTGCCAGCTCCGCCGCTACCTCCACTGCCACCGCACCTGGTCAACTATCAGGCGTGGCTTGCAGCCCAGGGCCTGACTTTCCAAGACGGATTAGTACCTGACAACAATCTCATGGACTGCCCCACACAGGCTTGGAACGACTCCTTCTCTGTTTCTGAGGATGGCGCTAGTTCAGACAGTTCCACAATGATCATTGTGCCCCAGCTGCACCCTCCATCTTCGGACCACCCAATGCCAACCGAATCGCTTTCTATTTCAGTTGTTCTGCATGACCGCGGGTTACAGTTTGGACTATCTTCTCAGGGCTCGGATCTGCTTTCTTTGCTGATTGACAACCCAGTACCCAGACAGCAACTGAATACTCTTATATTTGATGCTCTCCGACCTGCACTTGCCTCTATTGGCCCGTGGAGATCTGCTTTTGGCATTCGACCAGCAAACTTTGAAGTGTCTGTGACTGTGGCAACCTCTGGTGACAGCAACCTCATCTGTTTTGATAGCACGCCTCCTTCTTCTGTGGTCATCCAAGAACTGCCAGTGGAGGATGATCCTCACTCCCCTCAACCTGAGGTTGATGCCCTCCCTAACCTGATGCCAGACTCATTGGAGGTGAGTACTATACAACATGGTTTGTTCCACCCTGGCACCCACCAGATGGACTCGGCTCCTTTATCTTCAGACCTAGCTGTCACATCTCAGACTGAGAACTGCACTGCCACTTTTGAAGCTCAGCCTCCAGTGGCAACCCGTGGCTACCGCGCAAAAGCTCCTATGGTGCCCATCTCCACTACTGAGGTTCGTCGCAGCACTCGCTCTACTAAGTATAAGGGGTTTAAAGTTCATATGCCATCTGACAGCCGCAAGACCATGTCTAAAGTGAAGCCCAGAATCATACCTGCCATTGGTTCCTCTTCAACAATTCAGCCCAAGCATGACTCTGATGACATCCCGCCGCCAACACCAATCTCAACACTGCAAGACATCGGAATTTACAGATGCGCTATCCCAGCTGAAGAGTTGACTGAAGAAGCCCTCCTTGCATCTCCAACGCCGACTGAACTTACACCCGACGTGCAGCAGGCTGAAGTTTCTGAAGCCATCGTCGATGAAGCCTCCACCTCTGCTTAATCTATAAGCAGTTTTCTCATGTCTCTTTTGCGATCGTGGAATGTCCTCTCTTGGAACATTCGAGGGCTTAATGCCGAACCCAAACATCTAGCGCTTCATAATGCGATCCTTTCTAGCGGATGCGCAATCATTTGTTTGCAAGAAACCAAAAAGACCTCGTTCGATCTGGCGTTTATCAAATCTTGCTGTCCACGCCAATTTGATCGTTTTGCTTTCGTACCTTCGCGTGGTGCTTCGGGTGGCATTGTTACGATTTGGAAGAGCTCGATGTTTACGGGCTCTGTTCTATATTCGGAACCATTTGCGCTAGTTATCAATTTCGTTAGCACGCAATCCCAACAAACCTGGACGCTAGCAAATATCTATGGGCCGTGTACTGGAGATGATCACACAAATTACACTAATTGGCTCTATGATCTGGATATACCAGTGACACAAGACTGGCTTTTGGTTGGCGATTTCAATTATATTCGTGCTCCGGACAACCGTAACAAACCGGGAGGTAATGCTCAGGATATGTTCACATTTAACGATATCATCCGCACGCAAAACCTTTTGGAACTTCCAGTAAAGGGCCGCGCTTACACTTGGAGTAATATGCAAGTTGATCCGCTTCTGGTCCAGTTAGACTGGTTCTTCACGTCATTACACTGGACTCAGATCTACCCCAACACATTGGTAAAACCCCTCGGTAAACCTACATCTGATCATACCCCTTGCATTGTTACTATTGAAACCAACATACCACGTAGCAAAATCTTTAGATTTGAATCGTTTTGGATATTACACCCTGGTTTCTTGGATGTGGTACGAACCTCTTGGAACAAGCCAGTTTATCTGACCAACGCTGCCTCCATACTGTGTCATAAACTCAAAAGACTCAGGCATGCTCTCAAGACTTGGAGTAAAAACATTTCACGGCTGAAGATTGCCATCGACAACTGCAATAAATTTTTAGCACATCTGGATGAACTTGAGAACAAGAGACTGCTTTCTACCCCTGAATTCAACTTTCGGACCATCCTCAAAAAACACACTCTGCGCCTGCTACAATACCAGAAACTTTATTGGAAGAAACGATGTACCATTCACTACTAGGAAAAGGCCTATTAATGGCGCACCTAATTTGGCCATTAATGGCGCATTAGTGGTGCGCCATTACTAGCACGCCATTAGTATTTGATACTAATGGCGCACCTCTGGTGCACCATTAGTATCTGGTATACTAATGGCGCACCGCAGATGCGCCATTAGTGTGCACAGAAGTGCGCCATTAGTATGCCTCCCAGGGGCCATGTGTACCCAGGTGCTTTGGCATACTAATGGCGCACTCAGGCAGGATGCGCCATTAGTAATGTCCGCATAGTAATGGCGCACTGGCTGATAATGCACCATTAGTATGCTTTGGCATACTAATGGCGCACTGTGCTCTGATGCGCCATTAGTATGAATATTAGTTTTTTTTTAATATTATTTTTCTGTTTTTTTGCATAGATTACAAAATGTATAATTGCACAGAATATAGACAGCACACATCAACAACACATTCATCGAATACAATAGAAGATTAGTCTCTGAATACAATTCATCATATTAGTCTCCGAATACAATTCATCATATTAGTCTCCGAATTGAAAAGACCGAACAAAGATAGAACAATATATTACAAGTCTCGAGACCGCGAGTAGCGAGTTTGTCTTCACATTACAAGTCGATATCGATCATCTAAACTACCATCACATAGAAGAGAGCTGCGGTCATCACGATGAGCATCATCACGATGAAACTCGTCTTCATCCGGTTCCTCCAACGCTCCCTCCCCTCTCCCGCTAGATAGCAGGCGTATCTAGATTCGGCCTCAGCCCTAGTGGTGTACCCTATGTAACTGTTACCGCTGAATCGGTGAACTTGTCTCCGACACTCCTCCCAGTCGTCGTAGACTCCGGGAACCTTACCCTTGTACACGACATACGACGGCATCGCTATATATATGCACTAGCCAAACAAAACGTTAGTACCAATTCACAGACAATTCATAAGCAATATAAAAGTATGCAACAGAACGATCGAAAGAGAAAAGCAAGACATTAATAGCATCGATTACATCTAAGTTGAACGACTCTCGAAACCAAAGAGACATACTACAAGTTCATTAAAGTTTAATTACAACATGAGCCAATCGATGTTTCAGAACTAGACACAGCATCACTGCTTTCGACTCGACTCAATGCACCAGAGCGTGGATGAAGCCGCCGTCTATCGTGGGAGTCATGAAATCACGGGCGTTGTCAGCCTGCATTTGTAGCATTGTGTCAATGTCACTGTTCGACGGTTGATTTCTGAGGTAGAACTGCCCCGAGGTACGAAGGACATCTTGATGGATGATTTCCGCAAACTCCGACTCGATGCGAAAGAAATCTTGTCTGATGTCCGCGTCCTGGATTGCCGACACGCGCGCGGCCCAATCTTTGAGCTTACTCGGTAGCAGAAGTTGATGATGGTCCCGTACGATCGCCCGCATGTGATGGATGGCGTAGTAGGCACCCTTCTGACCGCCAGGCGGCTGCTTGACGCAGCAGAACGTCGTGTTGTGGGAGAACACGTGCTTGCCGTACTTACGAGTTGTCCTGGTGAAGGTGCCTCCAGATTTGGCGTAGCCGGGGAGAACATCATCAAGAACCTTCTTGACATTTGTGTAGTCTATAGCCGACTGACGGTCCGGGTCGAAATACGTGGCCATGGAATATTTGGGGCTTAGTAGGATGAGCGTGCACTGTGTGTCACTGTAGAAAACACGGAATGTTAAAAGAAGAACGATCGAAATCTAAGAATTCATATGTTACGGGGCGGTTGAGGCGGAGGACTTACTCGGGAAAGTAAGGCACGAGGAAGTTATCCTTATCTCGGTTTGCCAGAATGACGCCTTTGAGGTAAGAACTCGCGACTTGCCGGTCCCCAGCGCTGCCCAAGAACTTGGCACGCATGTAGAAGGGGTCGACTATCACGATGTCCGGGGTCTTGTCGCGAATGATCCGCATCTCCATACTCAGCGAAAAAAGCCGAACGAAGGTGTAGTGCAGCGGAAGAAGGTTCAACATAGCGTGGATGTCATCAAACCGCAGGACGATCGTACCCCCGATGGAGTTATCCACAAAGCCCTTGCCCTCCGGCACCTTGGCCGCGAAAACCGGGTATGCCACATCCTTCTCTCTGAGACGCCGCTTCTCCAAAGAAAGAACGCTGTCATGCAGACTCCGCATAGCACCGGTTGCAGCATCGAGCATATTTGTCGGTAGCATCGGCCTACCCGCCACATGCACCCTCCTCATTACATACTCAGGTGAAGGTGGCCCGTCCTGAGCACGGATCGTACTCGGTGCCGGCTGGCTCGCACCCTTGTTAGTTTTTCTTTTGCGTGCCTTCTTCTTGATCTCCTGAATTGGGACCGAGTTCTGCTCAGAGACCGCCTTCTTTAGTGTGTTGGGGCTGATCATATTTCGCACCTCGCCTATCTGAGGCTCGGTGAAGTCGGCAGCTGGAGGCGTCTCCTGAGAGCTGAACGGCAGAGGACGCCTGTTGCAACTTGGCTTCTCCGTGGTACCGGCTTGATCGCGCACGTCTTTTGTTGGGTTGGGTTCTTGAGAAGGAGGCCCCATGAAGTCGTCACCGTACCCATGATCGGCAAAGTACTGATCGACGTTGGCAAATGTATCGTCGTCGTCGTCGTTCTGATCCTGTGCCATATGCATGTTTGGATCCAGTGGCATAGGGATGTCCGACACCGTTGCGGCGGACTTGCCATGGGGACGACTTGGCGCCGGCACGACTGGCGGTGTTGTCTTTGGTGTGGTTTCCCCCGCCCCCAAACGAATCTGGCTCTTCGGCCAAAGCAGGGGCCAGCTCAGGCAGGCGCTGAGGGTCATGACGTTATCATCGTCGGCCCCGACGGGTCGAATCGGAGGTAACACCTCGTCGCAGCCTGGCAGCACCCGAACCAGTTGAACCCTAAACAAGTTGGGTGGCATCTGGGTACCGTGGAACAAGGGCTGGCCCGGTTGAACGATTTTGCCCTTGGCGACATCGACCAACTCGTTGTTCACGAAGTGCAGGAGAGTGCACGGAACGTCGGCGGCGCCCTGCGAAAACATGTAGGGCGTCAGGGATGCCCAGTCAAAGGCAAGGAGATGAAGTCCTCGGCCGAGAGAGGCTTAATTAGTTACCGTGATGATGGCGTCGAGCTCGGCTAATGTCGAGGCACCGCCAACGGCGGGCGTGCAGTTGACGGAGGGGCCGCTTGCTGCAGAGGTGCCGGCCGGCGTACACACGGGTGCATTAAGCTCCCGTGCCGGCGTCAGAGACACCAATGCCGCCTCCGCCGGAGACACCAATGGCCCCGCCATCGTGTTCTGCGAGTTGCTGGCCGTGAAGCTGGGAATCGGGGGCGGCCCCTGTTGGCCGCCAGCAATCCACGCCTGCAACCCCTCGATCAAGCTAGGCACAATGGCGGTGATCGTCGCTCCGAGCTGTTGTTGCACTTGCTCTTGGACAATCTCCGGAATCCGCGCCACCTGTGCCTTGAGTTCTTGAACCTCGCGCGCCTGGCTTTCCGAGCTGGTCTATTTCTCCTTTCGCCCACCAGCGTTATAGTATGACGACCATTTTGTCGACAAGCCTTTGCCGGCCACACGACCAGCTGACGTCGGCTTCTCGAGCTTATCCTTGTTCTTCATTACATTCAACGCCCTATTTAGAGTCGTGTCCCAAGGGCCGCTCTTAGTCGACCCCGCGCTACTGCTTTCAGTCGCCTGCGGAAGGAATGTGAATCATTTAGAAATTTGGCTTCATTAATTAGAATGCAACCATATGGAGCTAATTACGCGGGGGTGTATTCCTTACCAGAACAGCCTCAAGCGCCCTGGTCTTCGGATCCGTGGTCAGCTCCTTTGTTTTCGGGTCCTTCTTGTACCGGGCCCTGATAAAGTTCCTGGTCTGCTTGTCACCGTATTTATCGAAGAGGGGCGGTAGGCCTTGCTCGGCACGGTCCGCCTCCTCCTTGTCCCATATAGGCTCCGCCACTCTGTAACCGCCAGGACCGAGTGTGTGTTCCCCTAAGTTGAGCTGCCGCATTTCTTTCCCCCACTGACTTGATTCGGAGTGTGCGGCGCTCGAGCAATTGATCTTGAAGTCGTTGTAGTCATCTTCGGTGATCGAAGGATGTTTCTCCTTGATCGTCTCATAACTCTCACCTTTCTCGATCATTCTCTTCACATTGGTTTTCCAAGTAGACAGGGCCTTTCTCATCTTCGTGAGGGCACCATTGTTCACTTTATTCCCTTTGAGGCTTGTGTTATCAAATTGAGCGGGGAACTTGTATCGTTCGTGCAGCTTCGTGAAGAGGAGGTTGCGGTAATTCCCGTTGTCAGGATGCCTCAGGTTCTCGCTGTTGATCGAGACGGTGCTCCGGAGAATGCACCCGAGCTGAATCGAGTACCCCTTGACTATTCGTTTGGGCGCCGTTGGATTCCCGTCGGAGTCCACTTCAGTAACTTCCTCCTTGAGGGTGCGGAGCACGGTCGGGCGCCGGTCCTTCCGTTGCCTCTTCGGTTGGCTGCCATCTGTGCGTGCGCCGCCATCATCAGTGGTGGCATTCTCGGCGGCACCATCAGTGGTGGCATCAGTGGGGTCATCCTACGCGGTACCATCAGTGGTCTCATGATCGGTGGGGAAGGCGGCGTCCTCATACAAGTGAGGTTGTTCCTCCATCTCCTGGGACAGCTCCCAGAATGCCTTCCCGCCCGAACCGCCGGCCTCATCGTTGTTGGCCATGTTTCTCTCTAAATAGGAACAAAGTTAGGTCAAAAAGTTGGTTATTGTCAAGGAACAAGATCATGGTCTCATCATTTAGGGTTTGTCGACACCGAGGCATCCTAAAAGCTAAGCTTTTATAATTGAGGGTTTTTCGACGTCGAGGCACCCTAAAATCCTAAGCTTTCATCATTTCTGTTTTTATCGACACCGAGGCACCCTAAAAGCCAAGGTTTCATAATTTATGGTTTGTCGACACCGAGGCATCCTAAAAGCTAAGCTAGGAAGGAGACTTGTAAGTTGGGCCTAATCACTTGGCTCTATTGCCGCCTATGGTTTAATGCAGCTAGAATAAAGGGGCACTTGATCCTACCTAATTAACCACTAAGATACCCCGGCCCATGCATTAGTCACAAGTACCCTATATGTCCTATTTTTAGCAAAGTCATGCTAAAATTCACGGAAAATTTCAGCATGACCTTTGCTGAAAATAGGACATATGGAGTACCTGAATTTGCCGGAACAGAAGTTAATCAACATTTCAGCAAACTCAAGGGCCTCTCGGGGTACCTGCAAAACTATCACAATGTGATCACAAGTCTTTCTCAATGTGATCATCATCTTTACAAGTCTTTCTCAATGTGATCACAAGTAATTCAGAGGCATCACAAGTAATTCAGAGCATCACAAGGCATTAGTAGTTCAGTACATGAACAAGTTTTACCAAGGACATCAATATGTACTGTATTTCATTGTGGAGTGATATACAGTATGTTACAGCAAAGAAACTGCTTAATCCACATGCCTCAGCTTATCAACAGTCATTACTTGTCAAATACAGAAGAAGGAACAATTTATTTGTGACATAGTTACAAATGATGACAGAATAAAGCAACACCCTGTACTAGCCTAAAAACATATAATTAGAGCAACTTCATATTGTCTAAAATCCCCCTTTTCTTTTCTTTTTCTTTTTCACCTGAGGGCATGTAAATCATGTACACCTTTTTATCTTTAAAAAAAAAACTGTAGACGCTTCCTTCAGTAAAAAAAGGAACTATGGTAGTAGTGCCAGACCCATATTTTTAGGACTGATATTTAATCCATTGCTACAACTGGAGGTATATGTGTCAAGAACCCTCATGGCATGCTAACTGTCAAAAGGCCAGCCAACAAGGCAATGGCCTGAATGTCCTTATCATGGTATTAACCTAAACCAGAAAAAAAATACCTCACTTATACGAGGGTTATATTTAACTTAACCTAGACAAGCTAGCTGTGGCACCATCCTAGGCTCATTAGGCCATGGTCCAACCCAGATATAAGATTCACCAATAGCATTGCACTAAACTACTAAAACTACTAAACTACTGAAACTACTCCAAGTCCTACACTAAACTACTAAACTACTGAAACTACTCCAAGTCCTACACTAAACTACTAAACTACTGAAACTACTCCAAGTCCTACACTAAACTACTAAACTACTGAAACTACTCCAAGTCCTACACTAAACTAATTTAAGGAGTGTACACTAAACTAAGCAAGTACTACTGCTTGCAAGTCCTACACTAAACTGAAAATGTTTCAGTTAATTTTATCCAAGCAAGCAAAAGTAGCTGAAGAAGCCATACTAGGTACCACTCCATTCATCACTCTCATTCCAGTACAAGTTCCTGGTCATAAGTAGTTGGGCATATGATTTATCTCATCCTAGAAGTATAAATGCCACATGCACGTATGCATATATGTCGGTTATTTATTTTCTGACCTACCCCTTTTTGACTACGAATGATCCAGACTGGGAGAAAGCAGAGGCTGAAGCTATAGCTATCAAGACAGAACTTGATGATACTCTACATCACAAAGCCATGGTCCAGTTCAGAAATAAATCTAGGAGATCATTCAGATTCAGATTCAGTAGCATGTCTTCTCCTTATGGAAACCAAATTAATATCAGGTCAAGTTTGAGCATTTGATGACTGTATGGGACTTCTCTCACAGACTTATAAATGCTTTCCATTAATTTTGCTAACTCAAGTACTAATAATTAACTCTCTTTTGTATATAGACTTAATTAACAGATGATAATAACCAAAGTAAGTATCAGGTTAGGCTTTTACCTTTTGATGTCTGATGACTCTCTTCTCACTGTTTTCATGTTTGTTTCTGACTTGCTTCTCTTGCAGGCAGGGGCTAAGATTGTTTTTAGCTAAAAACCTAAGCAATTGTACACCTAACTTGTACTGATTCAGTCCACAGGAGGAGGATGCCATGGGTAGGAGGAGGATACCTTGGCGTGGTGTTGGCGATGGTGAGGGGCCCGTCGAGGCCGGGGCGTCGGGGGCGCGGGCGGTGGCGGCGTAGCTCCGGGCGTCCGGGGCGTCGGTGGCGCGGGCGGCGGCGGCGTAGCTCCGGGCATCGAGGCCGGGGCGTCGGGGGCGAGGGCGTCGGCGGTGAGGGAGAGAGAGGC